>VDFB02000003.1:757729511-758395531 GCA_007258455.2 Sequoia sempervirens
AAAATGCCAATCTAGAGAATGAGATGTTGCTAAATGCAATAATGTAATCTTGTACAATGATTGCTAATTGATAAAATGAATCTACTATAAACTAAATTGACATGAAACTATGATGAAAGAAGCTACAGTAAAACTAAGATGCAACCATGATTTTGATTACTAAATGATAATGCTATGATGCTATTGCTAAATATTGATGTTGTTGTTAAGATGCTTGATTGTTTGATTGTTATTCCTGCAGAGTAAGTTTGCACAAAGATGAGAGATTCATTTCTTGTGAAAAAAGGTTGTATATATAGATTTACGACAACACATTGTGATGGGGCAGCACAACAAAGGCCTGGATTCAATTTGAAGAATTGAATGGCGAGAGATGAAGAAGCTTGAGCTGATTATGGGAATGGTTTCTCCCCATGAAACACATGCCAGATGCTAGGAAGAATCAGAGGAATGAGATTGAGAGGATTTCTTGCAAATTTGTCTCCACAACTTCCCCATGAATACCAGTTGAATTAATTAGACATCTAATGTCTAATTTTATTGGTGAGTGAATAGAGGAAATTGCCTTTATGCCTTTTATTTGAATATTTGATTTATTCAATTTAGCAAATGAGAATAAATAAGTTAATAAAACAAAATAAAGAATTTTTTTATTAAATAAATATAGAAGGGATTTAAACAACAAAGTATTTAACCTTGTTTAATTAATTAAGATTGAATAATATGATAATTAAATAACACAAACTATTGAAGTTGTATATTTAATTAAAATTGACGAATAGGAGAAATGAACTATAAATAAATATTTCTATTTATTTAATAGTAGAGGAAATTAAGGTAATTAATCAAATAAGTTGTAATTAATTAATTAGATTATCTAAACCATTTTTAGGTGTATACATTTTGCCCCTCTTTGAAGTGATGTGTTTACACATTGCTTTAAAGAAAATTTTGTTGTTGCTACTAGTATCAACAAAAGAAAATTAGAATGCCCTAGACATTGATTTTTAGGTGATGATGAATATATGCCCCCTCGAGAGATAAATTGATGAATTTTTAATTTTTTTGAATTTTGCAGATTTTTCAAATTTTTATATTTTTCAATGATTTGATGAAGATTCGATGGTGAAATAATTTATCTCCTGATAAATAATGTAGAATATTGTCCCTAGATGAATTTGAATTAATCTCTCTTAAAAAAAATTAATTAACCCCATAAAAATCCCACTTTTAATAACCTATAAAAGGTCAAAAGGATCATTTTCAAACTCATTTGTGCATTTGAGTTTTTGAAAATCTGAGAGAGAGCAATTTGTGCAATTTGGAGTAGGATATCGATTCCTTACCACAGTCATCAATTTGAGCGTGTGCGACCTCACTACTGCCCAGCCATCTACAGACCTCCAGTACGTACCCGTTAACCCCCTCTTTGTATGTGCATTTCTTGTTTTTTGTGCATTTTCTATATTTCAAAATTTAGCTTTCTTTTAGCATTTTGACATGCTGATGTAGCGCTTCAACTGTTTGTTTTAGCGCTTTTAACATTTTAGCACTTAGGGTAGATAAAGTAGCATTAGGTAGGTTTATTTAGCACTTTCAATGTTTTAGCACCAAGGATAAAAACTTTGGCACTTTTACCTTTTGTTTTAGCGCTTTCACCAATTTAGCACTTAGGATTAGAATTTTAGTGCTTTTACCTTTTGTTTTAGCGCTTTCACTTGTTTAGTGCATTGACCTGAAAGATTAGCACTTTGACCTAGTATAATAACACTTCTATTGAAGTGGCACTTTGATATCTGAAATGGCACTTATGCTTGATGAAATGGTGCTTTTGATGATTTAGCATTTTGAAACTCTGTTTTAGCGCTTCTAAGTCATATTGATAAAGTTTGTCAAATTTATCCTTGATTTTGTTGATTTTTGATTGTGTCTATTGTCAGTTTGATATGATTGATGATCTTGATTAAGTAGATGACGTTCAACCTTATGATAGATGAGATCTGATGTTTGATTGATGATAATTATCCTCATGATAGGTGAGGAATAATTATAGTTTGATTGATAAACCTCATGATAGGCAAGGTTGATTTGATGTATTGACCTCATGATAGGTGAGGTTCAATGATGTTTGATGATTGACCTCATGATAGGTGAGGTTTAATAATGTTTTCTCACAAGATTTAATCAAAAGTCTCACCAAGAGCTTATTAGGTTTGATAGGATAATTGATGTTTTGATGATTTGACAAAGAATATTGACTTTGAATATTCCATGATGATAGGAGGCTTTGACAAACCTATAAATTAGAGAGCGATTTCTGTTAATGTTTGATTTGATATGTCAGCTAGCCCAACTTAAGATAAATATCATTACAAGTCGTGGATTGTCTTCCTTACTAGTCATGCCCTAGATTAGGATTAATCAGGGTCTCCTGACAGCTTTAGTAGAGAAGTGGCACAACGAGCATACACCTTCCACCCAGCTACTAGCGAGATCATAGTCACCCTAGAGGATGTCTGGAGGATTCTGTGGATACCAATTGTCAGGGATATTGTTGTTTATAATTCATCAGAGTAGGGTGGTATTGATGCTTTTCATAGGGTGTTTTAGGATGCCAGGATTGCTGGATTGTGGATTCTGTGGCGTGAGATGGTTGACGCTTATGCCACTTTGCCGACAATTCTTGTTGGATTCATTGGAGGATTCATTTGTCCTTATCACAGGTCAAAGGGATTCTTTGTTGGTTGGGGCCGTATGCTTGAGAGCGTGATCATTTACAGGATGAGATATGCTTGGGGCATGTGCATGCTTGCCCACCTTTATAATGATTTGCATTCAGTGGTGTACCTTGGAGGTTGGAGTTTATCGGTCAAAGTCACTTTACTTTAGGTGTGGGTGTGGGAGCATATTGCTGTCATGCAGCTAGTGATGGTGAGGCAATGCCCAACTAGGCAGCCTTATGTGCACATATATGCAGGTTGACTTACTCAGCCTAGACTAGGTAAGTTAGATCATTGGCACAAAGTTCTAGATGATATGGAGACTATTACCTAGCGTCCCTATTTGGACTGTGAGCATTGGGATGATGATGACGTACAGTTGCCATTCTTCTCAGTCCTTTATTTTGATCAGACATACATAGTGGGTGTTGGAGAGATTTCTGCTAAGACGTGTGCTTTGTCAGTATGGAATTGTTTAGGGTATTCCTTAGGGTGTTTCCCACTATGCTCGGCGACAGTTGGATTCTACAAATTGGGGGCCTGGGTTGTCATATGATGTGGTAGTACAAGAGTTCCAAGCTTTACAATCGCTTGTGTGGGAGATTTGACTAGATATTGTGGAGCCACCAGTCCTAGCAGATTATGTAGAATATCTGGTATTACATCTATTTCCATGCATTATGATTCCTAATGAGCCAACACCATTAGCTATTGGGGAGGAGATTATTTTTGTACATCGATGCTAATGGAGGAGAGAGGAGATTGATAGTGAGGAGGAGGTTGTGGAGGAGGTTGAGAGTGGCAGTGATGAGGAGGGTAGCAACAGTGATAGTAGTGGAGATGAGGAGAGCAACAATGGTGATGGTGGTGGGGATAGTCTAGGTGGATCGGGTGTAGGTGTATCAAGGTGGATTGGGTGTTGGTGGGTCAGGTCTTGGTTTAGAGGAGTACATGATGCCTTACAAGAGGCGAGCAGTTGTAGACCCTTTAGAGTAGCATGCACAACAACAATAGACCTAGATAGCGAGTCTATAGACACAGGTTCAGACACTACAAGGGTATTTGACTCAGACCCAGGGCTTGTTGGCATAGACGTAGACATAGATGCAGGCCCAGGCTCAGGCCCATGCATAGTTTCTAGCATTAGTACAGGCTCAATTGGCTACAACTCAAGCTCAAATTACCTTATTGACAACTGAGAGGGATGCTACCAGACAAACTGGAGGGGCAACTCGGGCTCAAATTGCATCATTGATAGCAGAGAGGGATGCCGCCAAATTTACTATAGAGGGGGCTCAAGTTGCACTCGAGAGATTGCAGAGATTGGAAGATGGTACCATCGTAGCAAATTATATGCAAGAGATTGTTTGTATTGGTGGGGAGGTAGAGTATTACAAAGGTAAATTCTATGATGTCGTCCCCTCAGAGCAGAGAGTGAGCTATAAGCAGTCCCGATCTGATATGACTCATTCTCAAACTATCAGTGCAGGTGTGACTTGGCCTCTTCCCAGAGACCCGAGATGTAACACCCCTCCTTTTTTTGTACTCTGATAATCAGGCAATGTCTTCCTATGTTATGCTTCGATCATGTTAACATGTGAATTAATGATGATTTATGCTTTGATTATGTTAATAATGTTAGATGTGTCAGTTAGTGAGATTGTATTGGTGAAGGGGACGGGGTTGTATCACTCGTTTCGAGTGCCCTACGATTATGAGATTTCCTCTTCACGGTGTGTCTGATCATACTATGTATATATGCACATTCGACATGCTCTTTGTTGCAGGTTGACAGGTACATGACATCGACTCCACCTGGTTTCCAGGTCTGAGCGTGTTCATTGATCAACAGAAATTAATTGGGAGATAGTAGCTAGGTTTTCCGAACCAAGTCATCACCCTAGTCGTAGCATGTTGTTCGTTTGTCGTCGGGGTCAGTTGTTTTATCTTGGTCAATTCTCCTTAGGTGTTTATTTAATTTCAAGTTTAAGTTTATGAAATGACTTGTGTAGTTTGATTAATGATTAAACGTGTTTAGTTGCAAGCTAAAAGTGATTAAATAGCTTTTGGGAATTTTAAATGATGAATGTTTTGTCTTATTGAGATGTTGGAAAGATTAGCGATTAATTAATTAATTTAATTGGATTAATAAAATAATCTAATGTTGAATTAGATTTATTTTATTGATAATTTAATTAATTGTGTGAATTAGCTAAATTATCCCTTTTGAGTTGAAAGTGTAAAAGATTTAATTCTTTTGTTAAATGTAAAGTGCTAAAATATTTGAATTCAAATTGGAATTAGAAATTGTTAAAGTTATTAAAAAATTCCAATATTTTCTTATGCAAAGACTTTGGGGTAGAAGAGATATTTTCAGAAAAGGTTGACTTTTTGGCAAAAAGATATTTGTGTTTGAAATTGAAATTGAAATTGAAATTTGAATTTGTGTTCAATTTAATTTGTTATTGAGTTTGAATTTGGAAGTGAATTTGCATTTGGATTGGAATTTGAATGTGAATTTGGGGAGTTGAAAAGAAAAAAGGATATATTTTAGTTAGGGTTTTTCTTTCAATCCTCCATGGATTCTTGGTTGGAGTTTTGTGTGGAGAGGCTTGAAGGAGTGCTTGGAAAATCTTCATGGTGGAGGCTTGCAAATTTTGGAGAAAACATAAGGTTCTACCTTTTCTCCCTTCCTCTTCTTGCTCCTTTGAATGATTAAAACATAGTGTTAGTTTCAATAGAAAATTCATGGAAAAGCTTATCAATTTGCAAAGTTGTAAATGAGATTTGAAACCAAAAAGAAAACCCAATGTTAAATCTAGATTTTGGAAAACCTATTTTGTTGTTTGGAAATAAGTTTTAGTTTCTTGAATTAGATTTAGTTTAGTTTTGCAATATGTGCTTGAAATCAAATTTTGGGGTATGGGTATTGTGAATACAACCACATATTTTGGTATATGCAAATACCCACAAATATATATTCATATATTTGTTATTTTTAAGAAATTTTAAAATTCTGGTAAAAATCTTTTATAATTTAGTGATTTTCGGGTCTGGTAAAACTATGTTAAAATTATTATTAAAATTGTTTATTTTGGGGTGGTTGGGGAGGTCAACCCCCACCACCACCGCCGCCGCGACCACCGCCCGCGGGGGAGGCGTCGGTTGTGTGTTACACACAGTCGCCGCCGCCGCAGGGAGGCAGGGACTGTGGGTTACACACAGTCGCCGCCGCCGCGGGGAGGCGGGGGCTGTGTGTAAACACACAGCCACCGCCGCCGCAGGGAGGCGGGCTGTGTGCCCTGCACACGGCCACCGCCGCCCGACGGGAGGCAGGGGCTGTGTGCCCTAGGGCCGGCCCTTTCCCTTTTGTTTTTTTTAAAAAAAAAATCGAAATTTATTTTATATTATATTTTATATAATAATTATAATATTTAATATTATATATTATATAAAATATAATATATTTAATATATAATTAATTTAAATGAAATTTAGTATTAGTTCAAAATATATGTTGTTAATCATAAGAATTTTAAATTATGAATTAATTGGGAAATGTGCATATATATTATTTGAGGTATTTTATTCAATGGGGTTTAAACTTAAAGTTATTTAATTGATTCTTTTGCAAATAAAATATTGTTTTATTGGTATATTTAGATAATGTTAAAATGTTAAACTAGAATCTCCTAGATGTTCATGTGATTATTATAATCACGGAAATTGATATTTCAAAATATTGTCGTAATTTTTAAAGAAGTGACTTTGAGCTATTACTTAAATGGTTATTAAAGACATGTCTTGTTCATTTTGCTAGATGTTTAGTTATATAATATGATTGCGGAAATTTAGAGTAAAGGATCTAATCTTGAAATATTTCAAAGTTGTGAAATTAAATGGAATCAATTGATTGGATAGATGCAAGTCATGAACCATTTGTGTGAGTGGATTTAGGAAATCCGAATGTTAGTTTATTTAATTGCTTGAATACTTTTGATGTTTATTTGCTCAATGTTGAGAGCATAGAGTCATTGTTTGAAGTCTTCCTGATAGGGGATTGGTATCATGTTGTGGGTTGTCTTGATGAAAGACAACTTTTTGTGTGTCGTAGAAAATGTGCATAATTATACCTTGTGGATCACCCGGTTTTCACGAACGGGGATTTGTGCCTCCTTGGGTGTAGGAGAGGGAAATGTGATTTGGTTCCTCCAATGTTGGAGTGGGTTTTGTACGTGGTTTTCCTCCAGTGTTGGAGTAAGTCCCGTGTTCTGTTTCCTCCTTGGTTGGAGAGGTCGTGTTGTCTTGTTTCTTCTTGTGGGGGTGTTGTCGTTAGGAGAGTGGCTCTTGGTGGGGGTCTGGCACACAAAGGGGCACCAAGGTAACTCACCTAGAGTTTAACTAAGTGATAATTTAAATGAATTAATGGGGATCCTTCAAACTAATAAGATAATGAATGCCTCTCTCTCGCGAAGCAAGCGAATGATAAGGCTCAAGATGAGATGGGACGCATAGTTTTGCATGAGGGTCCGGCGCCGGTAGAGGCAAGCCAGGGTAACCCAAGATGGGGATCCGGTAGCCTAGGAAGGTTGAGCTAGGGTAACTCATGGCAATTTATGTATGACACTTTTCCTATGTCGACAGTTAATCAGTTATTGTGTGATGTACTTGATCATTGTTCTCTGAAAGCATTGTAACTTCGTGTTAAGTGATGTTGTGACTGTTGTGGCTTGATGGCATTGTGGTTATAGATGTTAAGTGGCTTTGTGATTGTAGTTGCTTCAATTCAGTTTTGGTGTAAGCCCGTGTCTAGTGGTAGATGGTCTTGGTTGGAATTCCTTGTTACTATCTCCTAGCATGGAGGGAGTGGGGCCTTTGGGTTCCACGTGGTCGGGTGGCGTGCATTTCTTTTCCGTTGGTTCTTCTTCATGTTCGTGAGTTCGTGATTTCCAGCTGGAGAGCTCGTGGAAATCAATGGCTTCTCATGCCTTGTTCTTTTAGTTCTTATTGTATTTTAATTACCCCTCATTTGTATCGAGGTGGAATTTGTAATTGTAATTATGAGTGTTGGACTTACCTCATTTGGGGAATGAGTGATGTAACCTTATTGTTTAATGTTAAATTGGAATCTTGAGGTATTTAATTATCCTTGTTGTAATTTATCTTGAATGGAATGTATGTTGTTCATTTCCTTAAGTGAGTAATGTTTCAGTTTATGTTAATGTTATTTGATGTTGGGTTTTTAAGTAATCTTTGTCTCGTGGCCTTAGAGGTTGTTGGCAATATGAATTCACCTTACATGTTATTTGTACTTAAACAAAAAAAAAAAAAAATTGGTATGTTTAAGTAGTGAATTGCAACTTCCTCTAGGGTTGCATGGCGGGGCATTACACGAGAGATCTTGGTACATCCGGTGGTGGTTGAGGGACTGGTCTTGAGATGCTTGCACCGTCCGAAGCCAACAACACCTAGTTTTCATCATGTGATTCCTCTATTGTATTTTGAGATGATGATGTACATTTTGATTACAACCTTTTTTGATGATATCTCTCTTCATTTCATACATCACTGTATACTTGACATTTATGATTTTGAGATCTATATGATATGTAGCAGATTTTATCGATCTATCACATGTTTTATATGATTCTATGATGGATGCAGTTTATAATCATGATGATATGCTATGATATATGATGTGCATAATTGTGATGTATAGATATATGATGTATGTATGCATGATGTGTAATTTTATATGATAATGTACCTATATACATGGATGTGGATGTAATGATTCAAATGATTTATGATATGTGATGTAAATGGGATGTGTGTGTTTTATTCTTGTGTAAATGCAAATATATGATGTAATAAATGGATGAATATGAGGTATGATATTTGCTATGTTAAATGGATTTATGATATGTGATATGACGAATGGATGTATGATATGAAACTATAGAGATTTATTATTTTTGAGATTTTCTTATGTAATCTTATGATATGTAATATGAGAAATATGATATGATCAATGCAAATTATTTGATTTAGATGTATGAATGATGAAATGATAATTAAATGCTTCCCAATGTATGCAATGAAAATGATGATGCAACTATATGATAATGAAGATGTTTTTGTAAATGTCAAGTATACTCAATCTATTATGATAAAAGATAATCATTAATTTGAATCCTTCACAAGCTTTTGTAATAAACACTCTACAAATGTAAAACTATTATGAATGCAATCAAATTTTACCATGCAAATATTGGCATTCTAACAGTACTTTTATTTTTCTTTGTATCATCATAGAGCTTTTAAAATGTTGAAAGTGAGTACAAGCATCAATAGTATAATGTAGATCAATGATGATCTAAGTACTACTTCCATGACTTTTGATATTGCAAGTGAACACAAGCATCTAGGTATAATTAAACTAAGATGACCTGAGCATTTCTTGCGTAAACAAACAAGAATTAATCACTTTCCTATGTGAATTAGAATGTTATCCATGATACTTTGTAGAGCACTTTTCGCGACAATTCACACAATAATTATGATTAATTCACATACAACAAATTAAGAAAAAATACCATTCTCCTTCCTAGCTTCTCTAGTTCAATACATCATTGAGTTGCTCCAAAGAAATGATAATAATAATCAAAGTACAACATATCCAACCTTCACTTAAAGTATTTCAACCATTATTCAAATTAGATTATCCATCCTGATTTTATGATGTTTTTGTGATTTTTGAGATTTTTGACCAAAGACCTAACCTAAAGACCTATCCTAGGGGCCTCGGGGGTTGATCAAATATTGGCCTTTCCTACGTTATACATGTAGAGACCACATAGTTTGACTGACATAGACTCATGTTTTTGGCTTTTTTGAAGCTAGCTTTTTGACCTTTTTTTTTGGATTTTTTATTGCGATTATGGATATCTAATGTGTTTTCGATGGTGATTAACATTTCATTGTTTTTGATGCGTTTGTCTTCCTACGGTTTTTCCATTTGGTTAGGCTCGAGATTTATTGCCCCCAGTGAGATCTAGATGTTGCCTCCAAGCTAGGGTGAGACATGACCACTCGTAATGATATGATAATGGATGTAAAATGATGGTGAAAATAACAACCATAACATGCATCCAATAGATGGAAAAGCTAGTTAAATCACAAATAGCGACCATTTCCAGGTTTTCACTTGTTTTTATTGCACTTTTTTAGTCTTTTTTATTTTTTTTTGTATTTTTCTGTCACCAAGATGCCTATTTGCCAAGTTTTCATCAAGGTAACCATTTTCAGAAACCAATTCATGCACTAGGTGATTCAGGTGTAGAAATTTATGAGATGGATACAGTTGATAGGTTCATCGAACATATCCCCTTTAGGTGTAGACAATTGATATGCTCTTGATCCATAAATTGATATGATGACAAAGGGACCTAGCCAGTTAGGTTCAAACTTCCCTTTCTTTTCTTTGTCCTATTGATTTCTAGGGTTTTCCTTTAGGACCAAGTCACAAACCTGAAAGACCCTAGGTTTTACCCTACGATTGTAGCTCTTGGACATTCTCTGTTGGTATGCTTTCAAATGATTGACAACTTGTTGACAGTGTTCATTCAACAATTCCAATTCTTGTAGTCTAAAGATTCTATAATCCTCATCTATAATGATACCCTTTAGTGAGACACAGAGTGATGGTATTTCTACTTCAATAGGTAGGATGGTCTTTGATCCATATACCAAGGCATATGGTGTAGCTCTTGTTGGTGTTTTGATGCTAGTTTTGTAGGCCCATAATGCAAGATTTAGCCGAACATGCCAATCATGTCCAACATCATTAACCGTTTTTTCTTTATTAATTTCAAAATTGTCTTGTTTGAGGCCTCTACTTGGCCATTTCCTTGAGGATAGTATGGTGTTAAGAAACGATGTTGGATATGAAAATTTTGACACAATTCCTAGACATCTTTGGTTCTTAAATGGTCTTCCATTGTCTATAACAATGGACTAAGGTATGCCATACTGACATATTATGTAGTTTAGTATGAAAGATGAGATTTTCTTTCTAGTGATTGTTGTTAAAGGAACCACTTCTATCCATTTTGTAAAGTATTCCATTGTTTTGATTATGAACTTGTGTATGTGAATGAAGATGAGTTTATCTTTCCTAACAAGTCTAGTCCCCACTGAAAAAAGGGTCATGTTGATGTGAATGGGTGCAATTATTGTGCTAGTGCATGGATTAGATTACCATGGATATGACATTTCTGACATTTCTTAACAAATTGGTAAGACTCCTTTTCCATATTTGGCTAGTAATACCCCAAGCGGAGGAGTTTCTTTGTTAGGGTTGGTCCACTTGACCGAGTTCCACAAATACCTTCATGAACCTCACATAAGGCTATTTCAAATTCGTTGTGTTCTAGACACTGAAGAAGAGTACCATCTAGAACTCGATGGTAAAGTATGTCGATTATCAATGTATGTTGAGCAGATTGGTAGATGAAGTTACACTTTTGGTTTATGGAAAGATCAGGAGGAAGGATATTATCCTTGAGGTAAGTATAGATCTCTCCATGAAGTGAGTTTTGAACGTTTGTTATTTGGCATATGGTCTATGATTTATGATTATCGTAGGCAGGGTTAGATACTTGTTCTACCATAAACTCATAACAACCTTGCTTTTCTAGTAATTGTAAGAGGGAAGTAGTTATCGCCATAACATCCACTACTTTGTTTTCTACTCTTGGTATTTGTGCGAACTTGATATCCATGAAATACTTTTTGAGATCATCTATCATTTTCTTATATAGCATGAGATTTTTGTCCTTTGTCTGATACTCATTATTTACCTGATAGATGATAAGTTGGGAGTCCCCATACACCTGTATTTATATAATTTTCCATTCAATTTCCACTTTGATGCTGATAATCAATGTTTCATACTCAACTACATTATTGGTACATGGAAACATTAGTCTATAGGACCTTGGGATGGTGTGTCCTTGTGGTGTAACAAATATAATTCTTGCACCAAACCCCCTTTGTGTGTATGATCCATCAAAATAAAGTCTGCATTGTTGTGTGGTAATATTCAGAATGTCTGCATCCAGAAATTCAATGTTCATTGGATGATCATCTTGTAACGGAGCTTCAACTAATTGATCAGCTATCACCTACCCTTTGATGGATTTTCGGTCTACATACTAGATATTAAACTCACTTAAGATCATGACCCATTTTCTAGTCTCCCTATTAGAGCAACTTTGTTGAGTAGATATTTTAATGGGTCTATTTTAGCTTTTAGTCTGACTGTATGAGTCAACATGTAGTGTCACAACTGTTGGGTTACAAATACCACTGCCAAACAAACTTTTTCTATGAATGTAATTTATTTCATATTTGTTGAGAGTCTTGCTAATATAGTAAATAACTTATTCCTTTCCTTTAGAATCTTCTTGTGCCAATAGAGCTCCTAAAGAAATGTCAATTATTGTGATATATAGTAACAATGGTCTCTCTGATGCAGGTGGCATGAGTATTGGAGGCGACATAAAATATTGCTTTATTTGGTTAAAATTTGTTTCACATTCATGATCCCACTTGAATGAGACATTCTTATGAAGTAGATGATTGAATGGATGGCTTTTGTCTACCAATTGGGAGATAAATCTCTTGATGGATTGTAGCCTGCCTTGTAGGGACCGTAATTGACTGATATTTTTTGGCGGTGGCATCTCCATTATTGCTTTGACATTAGTTGGATCCACTTCGATACCTTTTTTTGACACTATGTATCCAAGGAGTTTTGTCAATGTTACCTCGAACAAACATTTCTTCAAGTTCAATCTGACCTTGAACTTTTCCAATCTAGTAAATATTTTTTCGAGGATCTCCAAATGTCCTTCTCTGGTGTATGAATTTGCTAATATGTCATCCACATAATCTTCCATAAATGTATGCATATCATGGAAAATAGTGGTCATCGCCCGTTGATATGTTGCACCTACATTTTTCAACCTGAAGGGCATGACATTCCAACAGAATGTACCCTAAGGAAAAGTGAATGTTGTCTTTTCTTGATCTTCAGGTGCTATCTTTATTTGGTTGTATCTTGAGAAGCCATCCATTAATGACAACATGGCATGTTCCACTGTTAAATTGACAATGATATCAATGCTTGATAAAGGAAAATCATCCTTTGGGCATGCCTTACTTAGATCTCTAAAATTTGGATGCTATTATCCAGTTTAGATACATGCACAATATTTGAAATCCACTCAACATAATTGATAGACATGATAAATCCTACATTCAACAAATTCTTCAACTCAACTTTTACCATCAGGGTGATGTGCGGATGCATTTTTCTTATTTTTTGCTTGACTAGTTTGATTCTAGTTGGTAGAGATAGATGATGCACTGGAAGATTTGGATCTAATCCCAACATCTCATAATAAGACCAAGCAAAATTGATATGTCGCTCTTCAAAGAATTTGGTGAATTTGGGCTTCTCTTATTCTATCATAGACGCTGCCAGATGTAGAATCTTTGCCTTTTTAGTTGTTCCAAGATTTATGGATTGTGTCGGTTCCACTAGTACTGATGATTTGTCATGGTAATGCTCTGGAAGGGTGTCAAATCTCCCATCTTTCAGTGCCTCATAAAGGTTTTCACTGTTAGATACATTCTTTATTTTTTCCTTTTCAAAATCTAATGGTGCCTTAGAAAGGTTTTCACTGTTAGATCCTTTTTTCCTGTTGTCATTTTTGCAACTGGAAGATTTGGAACCCTCTTGATTTGAAGTGTTGTTATGAGTGTTATGGGTAAAACTTGTATCAGGTTCATCACTACAAAAGAAATTTACAATGGCATCATCATTTGAAAAGATTGGTATATTAATAGGTTCGGTTGGTTCCTAGTCAATAAGTTTCGGATATATCAAGGGTAATAAGTCATCAGGTTGAGTAAGGTCAATGAGTGCAAGTGTTCTGATAGCTAGGTGGTTAAAGTTGTCAGTGGGAAGGTCGAGGTCTATGATATTACCCTCCTCCAAGTTGTTTAGCTCACTCGATGTATGTTCATCCTCACTTGATTCATCGATATTTGGTGATCCCAATACAAGTAGTCTTGTTCCTGAACTTTGTCTGTCCTCTTGTATGGGTGTATATGCTTTGATGACATCAATTTTTTTGTCAGTGTATGATGTTGTAGATAAATGATCCCATTCATACTCATTGTAATTTGTTTTAGAGTCATCCCTCAATTGCAAAATCCTTTCTACCACTTTCTGAGTTACTTCTTTTGATTCCCCTGTATAGCCTAATCCTATTTTGTCTTTAGGCTAAAGTGAATAGGTTCTATAATACCATATTTTTCTCTTGCCAATTGGTCCTTGCCCTTCATTGCCCCTTTTTTCTAAGATATCCTTTCCTTTTCCATACTAATCTATCCTTATGCTAATATTTGCTGATGTTGAGGCTTCTTTGTCTTTATATAGCCAATTGAGAATGGCTTTGTCTTCTGATTCATCTTCTAGGGTACCTGCTTTTACAAACCTTTCACTCAAAACCATGATAGGTTGTGATGATCGTTGTGTATTTGTTGTGGGTTGTCCATATGATTTTGGGGATGGTAGCAATTGTAAAAGACATAAAGATTGCTCAAGGGAATATTCTCCCAAGCCTTTGTCCTTTAACTAGATCTTGTCTATAAATTGTTGTGATAGAGTGTTCAAGGGACCTTCATTATTTGATATAGTTGACTCAACAACAGTTGTTTCCTTTGCCTGGTCCTTCTTCTCAACCCATTTGGATATAAAATTGAGTTGCTTTTCACCACTAGATGAAGCAGATGTGCTAGCTTCTCTATTATGGGGCACTAGAGTGTCTTAATTTTCCTTAATCATATTACAAGTCTAGGGATTATTGTTTTCAGCTAAAATTGTGACCTCTTGTCCATTGACAAGAAATTTCAAACATTGATGATATGCCGAAGGTACTGCTTGTATTTCATGGATCCATGAACATCCCAAGAGTATGTTATATGTTAGCTCCTTGTCTAACAATTGGCAAACAATATTTTTGACAATTGGTCCCACTTGAATTGGTAGTAAAATTAGCCCCTTGGAGGACCTTTCCTCTTCATCATATGAGTTTATTGTTATCTTTCTTCTGACATCAATGGAATTGTCGGAATAGCCTAGTGCACAAATTAGTTTTAAAGTACAAATATTTAATCTAGCTCTGCCATCTATTAAGACACGCTTGACACAATGTTTATGGATTAGAACCTCTATATTCAAGGTTGCATTGTGTGGGTGATTTAGTGACAAATCATCTTGTTCGGAGAATGACAGACAATGAGGTGTGGTCGGGCATCCCAACATAGCTTGAAATTGACATACATCCAAATTATTGGGTATTGTAGTGGCCACTAGAGCCTATTCTAGAACCTCCTTATGTGATGGTGATATTTTAAGAAGTTCTAGTATGGATATCTATGTGGGTATCTTTTGTAGTTGATCCACAATGTTGTATTGATTTGAAGGGGGAGTAGTGTTTTTGGATGAAACTCCTTTCAGTATTACTTTGGATTATCCCCTTGTCATTACATTGATTGGTTGATTGTCTTGTGTTTCCCTGATTTTTATGACATTTATTTGGTTTTCGGATGTGTTTATGTCTGGTATCACATTCATGGATTCAATTTCATTGATGCTTATGGTATCTGTTTGATTATCAATGACATTATTTTTCTCAACCTCAGAAATGCAAACAATAGTGGTGTCGTAGATATAGTTTACACTTTTTCCTTTACTGTTTGAAGAAGATTCTCCTTTTTCATAGTTGGGTAAAGGATTTGTAAATGCACTATGATCATTGTTTGTTTGATGTCCTTTGACAAACACCTTATTTGCTTCAATCAAGTCTTGTATAAGGTGTTTTAATTGCATACACTCATTTGTTTTATGTCCTTTATTTTTATGAAAGTTGCAATAGTCAGCATCATTCCACCAAGATGGTTTCACTTTCGGCTCCCAATTTCATGCTTCTAGTAGAGTTATAAGTCTATTTGCAATAAGCTCTCATTGTTGATTCCAAGGTTTATTTCAATGGTGTAAATCTACATCGATTGGATTGTCTTTGATATGATGGTGGCTGAGATTCTCCATTATTTGGGTTATTATTTTGAGTGGTACCTTGATTGTTTTAGTTTTCATTTTGATTTGTTTTCACAGTTGTTGCCATCAAATTGAATACTGGTTTTGTATTTTGCATGTCAATTGTAGCATCATTGTTTCGAGTATTTATGTTTTTCTGCCAAAATTTAGGCTTATCATTGTTTCCATAGTGATTTGAGGAATTTGTGTTGTTTGATGTATCATTGTAATGTTTAATCACTCCTCTTTTGAATAGGACTTCTTCAATTTTAAGCTCGTTCTCAATCACCTTTTCAAATGTCAGGGGACATTGTAGTTCCAGTCTATAACTCATGTGATCATTTAAGTTGTCGATAAATAATTCGATCTTTTCCTCTTCAGGTATAGATCGAGGATATCTAGCGAACAACTTTCTCCAATGTTGTAAGAATGATAGGAATGTCTCTCCCTTCTTCTATTTCATGTTCTATAGATCTTTTATGGCTACTTCCTATTGAATGTTGAAGGAGAACTGTGTGATAAATCTATTGACCAGTTCTTCAAAGGATTGAATCCCCGATTGTAATTTGGAGAACCATTCCATACAATGTGCTCCTAAACTCCTAGGAAACAACCTCATTAGGTAAGTATCCTCTTGTGCAAACTCTAGGCTCATTGTTCTAAATTCCCTCACATGGTCAATCAAATCCATTTTTCCATTGTACTTGTCATATTTGGGGAACTCACAATGCCTAGGGAAGGGTATCATGTCTACACGCAGATGAAAGGGATAAGGACAAATGTCCTGTAATTAATACCTCTTTGTGGTTCCCTTTTGCATATCCTGAATTTGTTGTAAAGTTTGCATTTGAGTTGTTAGACAGACTCACTCTTTAGGTCAAAAAGGTCATCGTTATACTCAACAACCCACATCTTAAAACTAAGTCAACTCACACAGCCATGTCACCCCCTAGACAGCGCACGTGTTTTTTTCCTTTCCAGGGGCGTACTCAAAGTTAGATTTTTTGATCCCTTGAGCAAATGGTCCTTGGCAATTATATGGTGAGTTTCTTGGGGGTAGATTATTCCCTCCCCTTGCACTGCAAGTATTACAATGTTTGGTTACTGAAGTAGCTGGATTCTACACTATGGTTCGTAGATAGGGTTTTCGTGTGGTGTGGAAAATGATAAAATCCCTCAGGAGACCTCCCAATCTTTAGAACAAAGATTTTGGGGATGGTTATCTTGGACACTTCCAGTAAATGTGGGTTTCCTTATATTCACTTTTATTTTATTGTGGGTTGGAAAACCTAGCTTTGGTTGTTCCCACTCAGGTCATTCCTATAGGGTGAGTACTTTTTCCCACTATGATAGGCCTTCTAAAGGATTTAAAAAAGAATAAATTACATAAAAATAAAGGATGAGTCTGACATTTTGATCACCCAGTTAAGGGGAGAGCATAAGCCTATCACCACACAAGCATAGTAATCAATGTTCAATTTTTAAGCCCAAAAGACAATTTGCCATTCTAGGTGAAGATATTGCTTCACAAAAGTCATGATGTTAATTTTAACTGATATAGCAAATGTATGATGACTACCCTAGGATTGATATATTTTAAACCAAATGACTACCCTAGGATTGGTTCTTTTTAGTCCAAATGCGTCAAAATAATTTTTTGGCCGTGGGTCATGTCAGATCCAAACAAGAAATTATAGATGCGCTATAAAAGGGGTTAGAACTATTTAATTCATCAGAAGCATTGCAAAATTTAGAAGCATTGTAGAATTTTGCATAAGCGTTGTAGAATTCGGCAAAAGCGCTAAAATAGTATTGGACTTGGAATAGTCAACCGTCCTGAGAGCTTTTGGTGGAAGCGCTAAAACAAATTGCAGAAGCACTAGAAATTTTGGTGAAACTGCTAAAACAAATTGTAGAAGTGCTAAAACTTTCGGTGGAAGCATTGCAAAATCCATTGATCACGCTAAAAGAAAACACACATGTATCTAGTGCAAACACTTATTAGAAAAATTGTTAAAATATGGGGTTAGAAGCCCCATGATGGGCACCAAAATGTAAATGTGGAATAAGTAATGAGTAAAATAACTAAAAACACTTCTTAATAAGACATTCTATCAAAGATTCAAGAGCATTTAAATTAATTTAAATCAATAATCTACTGAAAGCATCATATTGTTCTCTATCTCCGAAGATTTATCAAGTCACGAGGCTCTCATATTTAGTAAGCATTGTGACTGTTAAAATGCCAATCTAGAGAATTAGATGCTGCTAAATGCAATAATGCAATCCTGTATGATGATTGCTAATTGATAAAATTAATCTACTATAAACTAAATTGACATGAAACTATGATGAAAGAAGTTATAGTAAAACTAAGATGCAACCATGATTTTGATTACTAAATGATAATGATATGACGCTATTGCTAAATACTGATGTTGTTGCTAAGATGCTTTATTGCTTGATTGCTATTCCTGTAGAGTAAGTTTGCACAAAGATGAGAGATTAATTTCCTATGAAGAAACACTATATATATATATTTACGACAACACATTGTGATGGGGTAACACAACAAAGGCTTGAATTCCATCTAAAGAATTGAATGGCGAGAGATGAAGAAGCTTGAGCTGATTATGGGAATGGTTTCTCCCCATGAAAACATCAGGCCAAATGATAGGAAGAATCAAAGGAATGAGATTGAGAGGATTGCCTGCAAATTTGTCTCCACAACTTTCCTGCGAATGGCAGTTGAATTAATTAGACATATAATGTTTAATTTTATTGGTGAGTGAATAGAGGAAATTTCCTTTATGCCTTTTATTTGAATATTTGACTTATTCAATTTAGCAAAAGAGAATAAATAATTTAATAAAACAAACTATAGAATTTGTTTATTAAATAAATATAGAAGGGATTTAAACAACAAAGTATTTAACCTTGTTTAATTAATTAAGATTGAATAATATGATAATTAAACAACACAAACTATTGAAGTTGTATATTTAATTAAAATTGATGAATAGGAGAAATGAACTATAAATAAATATTTCTATTTATTTAATAGTAGAGGAAATTAAGGTAATTTTTTTTTTTTAGACTGCAGGAATCGGGTAGCACGACCCCCTATAAACTACAGTGCGCCTGGTAAACTTTTTAACGTGACCGGCGGCGCTGGCGCGACATGCCCTCCGGTACCACGGGACGGGGGGAGACTAGAACTCGTGACCAGCAGAGCCGCAACGGAATTACTTAGCCAACCGAGCTAGGGCCCCCGCCCGAGGAAATTAAGGTAATTAATCAAATAAGTCGTATTTAATTAATAAGATTATCCAGACCATTTTTAGGTGTATACACCAACCACCTGTGGATGCTCTTGCATAAACTAATAACTTGTATTCTTTGCTAATAACTTGTATTTGGTCTTATCTTTTGGATCAATTATTTCATTGCAATTTCTTAAAGATGCTTTCCTTAATTAGTTTAGACTTACTCTTGGCCGAACTTTGATGTACAATCAATTTCCCACCTGCACAAGAGAACCCAATGGACATCTAAGAATTTTTGAGATAAGATTCCATAAACTATAATCAATATTACTAATCCTTACAAACCTATAGAGGCCATAACTATTTAGATGTATCTTTCTACTCTTAACTCGCTTACTATCCATGTTTTTGGGAGCACATTTTCTTTGACTTATTATATTACTAATGATTTATCCACAAGCCAAAATTTGTGAAAGATAACTTGTTCTCCAATGATGTGGAGTAGGACCTTTCTTGTCTTGGGAAACCAACAACACACAACCAAATTCCCATGCTAAATCAATGGCTTCTCATCATATGCCTAGCATCAACTTGCTTCTTAGGATGACTAATTATTTCAAAATCTAGCTACAACTATAATTAGTTGTTCAATCCTAATCAAGCCATGGAATTTCCTCCAAACTCTCAAGTTATTCTAGCCACACAATTTAAACAATCATACATGAACAAGAAATTCTTACAATTTAGAGCAGCCAAGCAAGTGAACCTCATTGAAAGTCAATCTAGTGTGGTAAAAAGCATGCAAAATTGGATGCAAGCTTGTAATCCTCAAACACAAGCTCACCCAACACCATAAAATCAATCTTTTGAATCAAATTTTATTTGGATAGCCTTCAAAAAATGGTCCAATAATTTAATAATGATGTTTCAAACACGTAGAGAGGAAACACAATGTATTGGGGAAGTGGTGGATATCAACAAAGAATTAATAACAATTTGCAATGTAACTATCAATGAAATACCTATCCAATTAATGGTGGTATTATGTGTGAAGCAATAATCAATATTGCACAAATTGATGGTTGGAGGCTTTATTCTAGTAATAATCACAATGAAATGGACTATCCTCAATTCCACACAAACTTTGATATATTTTGAAGCCAAGGTCTAAACAATAATAAGAAACCAACTTCTCAAGGAAAAAACTCAAGTCAAAACTATGCAAACTTTGGAGTTGTTTACATGTTGGAGTCACATGACCTTTTTAAGAAAAATGAAGAAAATAGGTTTGATGAAAACATTGACAAAGTTCATGCATATCAATAATACTATATATGTGGAAATTATGCTTTGAGAAATTGGGTAAAGGAGCCCTTGACAAAATCCATCTCATTAAATTTCCCTCACAAACGACCTAATCCTAATTTAGGCAACAACTTAGATATAATATTATATTTTTTATTTGGATAGTTATGCCTTTAAATATAATGTTCTCTTTTCTTTTTATCTCCATTTTCAAGCTTTGATCATTTATTTTTCTTTTTTAATTTTTGTCTTTTTATCTCTATTGGTCTCACTTCATCATGTTCATGTCATTTTTCCCTTTTTATGTTTCTATGTTTATTATTTTTCTCTCATTCTTAATTTCTTTTATTTTAGCCCCCAAATTTGATTACAATAAAATTTTTAGTCAACAAATGATTGAAGGGCAACAACATATTCCCTTTACATAATATCAAAATAAAATAAAACAAGCTACAACAAAAGAAAAATCAAACGATGTGCTTCATGAGCACCTCTAAATCTACACTTTTTCTCTTACAAAAATCACCTGCAACTCATCAATTCTCAACTATGGTGCCTTCAACCTTCAATGGATGCAATATCCCTATCAACCTACAACAAATCACTTCAAAAACTTCTTGAGAAATGTCATGCCCAACTCTCCAATCTCCAAAACCTATAGTGCACAATGAAAACCCAAAAAAATGCCAACAAAACCCTTTACCAAAATTCCAAAAAAGAATCATTTTTTTCCCTCCTCTTAGAAAAATCACGACCACCTCCTCATAATGAATTGTTTCCTCACTAGAAAAAGCAATAAATTCCTTTTAATTCCATTTTGTAACTCCCAATCCCAACCCCTAAACTAGCTTTTTCATATATTTAAAGAAAAATGCAATTACACCTCCTCAACCCCACCTGCCAACTTGCATAACAAAGGTGAACTTTTATAAAATTAAAATCACTTATTCAAATAGTCTCCTAATCATGAAATACAAATGCAAATTCCTAATTTCAATTTTTTTAATTGTTGCAAGATTGCCAACCACCTATGGATGCTCCTGCATCAACTAATAACTTGTATTCTTTAATATAACTGCTAATAACTAGTATTTGGCCTTATCCTTTGTTTCAATTATTTCATGGAAAGGTCTTAAAGATGCTTTCCTTAATTATTTTAGACTTACGCTTCGCTGAACTTTGATGTATAATCAATTTTCCACTTGTACGAGAGAACCCAATATACATCTAAGAATTTTTAAGATAAGATTCCATAAGCTATAATCAATATTACTAATTGTTACAAACCTATAAAAGCCACAACTATTTAGATGTATCTTGTGGCTCTTAGCTCTCTTACTATCCATGTTTCTGGGAGGACATTTTCTTTGCATTCTTATATTACTAATCATTTGTCCACAAGCTAGGATTTGTGAAAGATAACTTGGTCTCCAATCATATGGAGTAGGATCTCTTTTTTCTCTTGGGAAACCAACAACATACAACCAAATTCCCATGCTAAATCAGTGGCTTCTCATCATATGCCAATCATTAATTTGCTTCTTAGGATGACTAATTATCTCAAAATCCAACTACAACCACAATTAGTTGTTCTATCCTAATCAAGCCCTAGAATTTCCTCCAATCTCTCAAGTTATGCTAGCCACACAATTTAAACCATCATACATGAATGATAAATTCTCACAATTTAGAGTAGCCAAGCAAGTTAACCTTATTGGAAATCAATCTAGTGTGCCAAAATGCATGAACAATTAGATGCTAGCTTGTAATCCTCAAACACAAGCTCACCTAACACCATAAAATCAATATTTTGAATCAAATTTTTATTAGGATAGCCTTCAAAAAAAGGGTCCAATAATTTAATAATGTTGTTTCAAACATGTAGAAAGGAAACACAATGAATTAGGGAAGTGGTGGATATCAACAAAGAATTAATAACAATTTGCAATGCAACCATCAATGGAATACCTATCCAATTAATGGTGGTTTTGATCCTTGTGTAGAAAACCTAAATAAGAAAGGGGATATGTGTGAAGCAATAATCAATATTGCACAAATTGATGGTTGGGGGCTTTATTCTAGTAATAATCACAATGAAAAGGACTATCCTCAATTCTGCACAAGCTTTGATATATTTCAGCCAAATTCTATAAAATAATAAGAAACCAACTTCTTAAGGATAAAACTCAAGTCAAAACTATGCAAAATTTGGAGTTGTTTACATGTTGGAAACATAGCCTTTTTAAGAAAAATGAAGAAAACAAGTTTGATGAAAACATTGAAAAAGTTCATGCATATTGGTAATACTATAAATGTGGGAATTATGCTTTAAGAAATGGGGTAAAGGAGCCCTTGAAAAAATCCATCCCATTAAATGTCCCTTCCTAATTTAGGCAACAACTTAGATATAATATTACGTTTGTTATTTGGATAGTTATGCCTTTAAATATAATGTTCTATTTTCTTTTTAACTCTATTACAACTTTTGCTCATTTCTTTTTCTTTCTATATTTTTATCTTTTTATTTCTATTGGTCTCTCACTTCATCATGTTCATCTCATTTTTCCCTTTTCATGTTTCTATGTTTATTCTTTTTCCCTCATTCTTAATTTTGTTTTATTTTAGCCCCCAAATCTGATTACAATTAGTCAACAAATGACTAAAGGGCAACAACATATGCCCTTTACATAATCTAGAAATGAAATAAAACAAGCTACAACAAAAGAAAAATCAAACTATGTGCTTCATGAGCACCTCCAAATCTACACTTTTTTCTCTTGCAATAATCACCTGCAACTCATCAATTCTCAACTATGGTGCCTTCAACCTTCAATGGATGCAATAACTCTTTCAACCTACAAAAAATCACTTCAAAAACTTCTTGATAAATGCCTTTCCCAACTCTCCAATCTCCAAAATTTGCAGTGCACGATGAAAACCCAAAAATTGCCAACAAAACCCTTTACCAAAAATCCAAAAAAAATAAAAAAATTTCCCTCCTCTTGGAAAACTCATGACCACCTCATCATAATGAGTTGTTTCCTCAATAGAAAAATCAATAAATCAATTTTAATTCCATTTTGTAACTCCCAATCCCAATGCCTAAACTTGCTTTTTTCATATATTTAAAAAAGAAACACAATTACACCTCCACAACCCCACCTATCAACTTGCATAAAAAAGGTGGCCTTTTATAAAATTAAAATCACTTATTCAAATAGCCTTCTAATCATGAAATGCAAATACAAATTGCTAATTTCAATTTTTTTTAATTGATGCAAGATTGCCAACACTTATGGATGCTCTTGCATCAACTAATAACTTATATTCTTTAATGTAACTACTAATAACTTGTATTTGGCCTTATCTTTTGGGTCAATTATTTTATGGGAAGGTCTTAAAGATGCTTTCCTTAATCAGTTTAGGCTTACTCTTGGTTGAAATTTGATGTATAATCAATTTGCCACCTATACGAGAGAACCCAATGGACATCTAAGAATTTTTAAGATAAGATTCCATAAGCTATAATCAATATTACTAATCCTTACAAACCTACAGAAGTCATAACTGTTTGGATGTATCTTGTGGCTTTTCACTCTCTTACTATCCTTGTTTTTGGGAGGACATCTACTTTGACTTCTGTAAACACGTAAAATATACTGATTGACATTGAGCATCTGATTTTGACTCACTAACATTGTTTCTTCCTAAATCATTCCTCGGTTTAACCATTTAATCAAATTCCCCTATTTGATTAAATTCATCAATAGTCCTCTCTTAATTAAATAAATCATTTTATCTAATCAAGTCATCTCTTTTGTTAATTAAATCAATCCATCTGATCTAATTATCCCTATTTAATTAAATAATCAATTTTATTTGATTAAATCTCTAAAGTCTATTCATTAAATTAAATAAATTGAAACCTTATTTGATTTAATCTAACATCATCTCTTTTAATTAAATAAATCAAAATCCTTATTTAATTAATCTCTTGTCATATTCCTCTCTTATTTTATTTAAATAAATCCATTAATTTGAGTCAAATAGGTCACATCATCTAACCTCTCTCATTAAATTAATTACCCTTGATTAATTTAATCTCATCTTATGCCACAACCTCTAGATAATGCAAGTTGCACATGAAAATATATTTAATTCATTTATTAAATCTCTATTTTCCTCACAAGGCATATTTTGAAATATTCTCTCAATTTGAATTCAAAAATTCCAAGTCAACATGTACATCCAACAAGGAAATAAATTCATCTTACATGTCCTTTGCCTTGAGCTAAGTGGCATTTATTGCATTTTCCCTTCCCTCTTACATGTCATTTCAACAAATTTGAAATTCAAAATTATGCATTTATTGGCACAAATCCCAAATCTTGCACATCCTTCATCCATTCATAGCTTGACAAGTGGAATCATATCATTGGATGAATGTTAGTCCCACATTGCTCAAATTTGGACATTCATCCATCTTGGAATCCTATAAATGAAGAGCTGATATCCTCATTTCATCATCCACAAACATTGCAAAGTTATTATGCTAAAATATTTAGCCATTTCCATCCATCATTGAATTCTTAGCTAGGATTTTTGCAGATTTGGCTTGGAGTTCTCATCTGTCATCAACAAAGTGGATCAATATCATCAACACAATCAAGGTTGCAATCTTAGGAATTGGGAAATGGCCAATTTTCACATCAAATTGGCACCAATTCCCCTATGGGATCATGAGTTTGCACATTTAAATTAGGATTCAAGCTATTTCATTATTTTTATTTTGTTCTTCATTGTTTTATTTCCTATTTTGAGTTTGTAAATGGATTTCATGGGGAATCCTTGTTTTAGTTTGCAATTCCTTATTTAACTTGTTTACCCATGTTTTGCAGGTACTAGGAAAAGGGTTCGCACATTTGGCACTAGAGGGAGGGCTGGATATCATTATTTCTAATCTTTTCTTGAAATTTCTGTGTTTTCAATCATACACAGGAAATTCCAATGCTAGGAGCTCAGTGTCGTTGTTTTGGCACCGTTGACTCTTCAACATCGCTATATGGCACCGCGACGTTGGACTCGTCCTACCAAAATATTTGAATTTTAAACTCTGCTGCTGGAATCATTGACTTGCAGAAAATTTCCAAAACTATGATGCTAGAAGGAAATTGCGACACAGGGCAAAAATTGCAACGCAGTTGAGCTCTCTGTCCTAACACAGATCGACACTAACTGGTAAGCGGTGCTCTGACGGCACCACTCAGAAATCAAACTGCGACGCAGTTGCAAGTTGCGACGCTAGAAGGTAGTAAAAGGGAAAATTTAATTTTTTAGCACGTGTTTTTGATTTATGATTAATTTATCTTCTGTTTTCTACTTTTTAATTTCTATATTTTCTAGAATCTGACTGGTTTTTCTTCCTTGTAGGTTGGAAATCGAAATTGAAGGAAGGAGAAGCATGAAAAGGACGTTCGCTAAATCAAAATATTTTTAAACACATAAGTGTTTGCTTAACACTTTGTTAAGAAATTGTTATCTTTTTCTTCCTTAGGATACTAATTTTTATTTGGGTTTAAAAAGAACCTTTCCATTTCTTGCAAAAGGGCTAAAATGAACTTTAGGATCACAACTTTCTAGATTTTGTTTCTTGGATTAATAATTGAACAAAATGTCTTTCACTTGTGATTTGGTGCTCTAAAACGAACTCACATTTTGCTTTGTGGATTTAAAAAGAACAAGTGTAACTTTGTTTTTCGTGAGGACTTACTTAAACTAAAGCCATTGAAAAAGGATGTATGCGCTTCTCTCGCACTTTATAGCAATCTTGAGAATCAAAAGGCCTTTTTCATGACTTTAGGGTGAGAAAAAGCAATCACCTCCACACTTTGATTTGGGTTTAAAATTGAACATCTTGTGTGAGTGTGAGTGGGGGAATTGTTGTGTATATTCCCTCTCCTTGTTGCCAATAATGATTGATCGAGTTATGAATAGTGTTTCTTATTTGCTTTTGTTTATCCTAGAGGACATGCCTTTGGGAAAAAGTACTCACCCAAGGGAACGACTCAATCGATAACACTCTAAAACCAAGAGTATTTCGAGCTGGGATATAAATGTTGATATTGGAAGAAACGTTGATATCACGTGGTTGATTCCGATAAGATGGATCTGAAAGGGGACTCTTGCCATATGGGTCAATATCCACGAATGAAAAGTCCTTATTAAAACCCATGTGCTAGAATTTTCCAAAATCCTTTAATCTATTTGTTGGTGCAAGAACGGTCATTCTGAAGCCACCCCACACTTTTATAGTCTTCTAATAGAAATGGAAAACATGCCATGGGAGTTTCATGGGTGTTGATGCTTGGCTGCCCCGTATAAGTGAGTGTTGTGGAGGGGAGCTAGTGGGGTCAAGCATCTAACCATTCACTAGAGATAAGCATAGCTGGACTTGTCCAAGTGGGAATCCAACAAATATTGTCTTACACATCCATAGGATTGTACTTATTCTTGGGTTAAAAAATGCATTGCTTGATCGAAAACACCATGGAAACAAACACTTAAACTTCATCCAAATTTCAAACTATTTTGGAGATAAATACAATTGACTCAATCCATATGTTATTGCTTTCCCTTGGGATTCATGTCCTTAGAGGTTTCTAAACATTGGATTATATCTTGATTTGTCTCCTTAAGTAAACAATAGGAGAACCCTTGCCTTAAGTTCATTAAATTTCCACATAACATATCTTGTGGGGTTTGAAGAAATTAAGACATTGGACATCTTAGTTTGAAAACCTAATTGAAGAAAGTGTTTTTGGTAAAATAAAGACATTAAGCAAAGCTAAGAAAAATGAACTTTCATATGTGATTGAAGACCCACAACCCCAAAGCAAAAAAAATCATTGGTTGAAAATCCGAAAATGAATGTTCAAATGAAATCATTTCTTGATTACAAAAGTCTTTAGGAAGCATTTTGCATGCTCTTCAATACCTAGGTCTAGGCAAACAAAGTGTCCTTTTTAGGTTCATCTTAGGATCAAAACAAATCAAAATCCTTTTCATCCATCCTCCAAAACATAAAAAAAAAAAGCATCTCACAATCACCTTTTGGAAAATCTTGAAATCATCCTTGATACTAGGCTTTGTGGAAAAATCAAAAACATCCAAATCATTGAGACTAAATCCTTGAAAACATTATCAAAAACACCTTTTTCTAGGTATGTGTAGATGCATCCTTTTGTATATGCTTAGTCAAAGTTATCAAAATCATCTTGTCTAGCTTAGTATATGTAGATGAATCCTTCTTCATATACTTAGTGAAACAATCATCTTGTTTGAATAGGTGTGGGTAGATGCATCCTTCTCCTCACACATATTCAAATCATCATCCATTGAACAAAGCTATCCCTTAGATCATCATCCAACATCTTAGGGTCTTTTTGTTCAAAATCCAAATCAAAAGCAAATCAAAATTAAGGACAAAATCCCATATCCAAAAAACAAATCAAAATCCGCAAGTCCTAAAAGCCTAGTATCTCATTCAAGATTTATCAAAAGCCAAAAACATTTGTATCATCCATCCCTAACATCATCATATCATCACCTTTGATCCTCAAGGCATCCTAAAACTTTCTACTTTGGGGCATAAAATAGAGATCAATCCAAAGAATGAAGAGATTCATCTCCCATATTCTTAAAAATTGACCCTTGTTTAATGGTTCTAACGAGATCTCAATACAAGAAGAGTATGGAAGCCAACAAAGAAACACCTGCTTCAAGCGATCTTAGCCAAAAAAATGCAGAAATGAATCTTGTCGAATCAAGTAATCCTTTGACCCTCTCATCATCACAAAATCTGCAAGAAGAAAACCAATGAGAGGACCTTACTTTTGGAATGTCTCGTGAAGAAATGACTGAAATGCTCCAAAATATGAACAACCATAGAATCATCAACATCATGATGAGGCTCAACCCTTCGTTATACATGCTTGAGCTAGCAAAACAAGGGGCCAAATTACCTTTGGATTTTGATGTGAGTATTATAGTGGAGACATCATTTCCCCCAATTTCATCCACCATCCCCATTTCATCTACACCTCCATCTCAAAACATCACGCAAAACATTCTACAAATCACAACATCGTTTGCTCCAACCCAACCTAATGTCAACAAGAGAAACACATTCGTCAATGCTCTCCAAGCACACCCCCTTGTTAATAATCAAAACTTGGATGCAAACACCATCTTGGAACAAAATATACCCCAAAACCCATTACACAAAAATGTTCCTCTCACCTTCCATCATGATCCATCATCATTTTTTTATGCAACACCTCAAACACCTCTTCTCACAAATTCGCAAGAAGAGGGAGATATGTTCAGACAAGGGGGCATATTTGACACCACAACATTCTCGCAACAACTCACACCCCTTACATTTCCACCACTTCCACCATTTCCATCATCATCTGCACCACTCCTTGGTTTAGGGCTTCCTCCCCTACCAAGTATCAATCAGACCTATATCCCAACCATCAATCAAAGCATTACACCAAACACTCAAAATTTGTCATTGATATCACAACAACAAATGAAAAATGCACAAGCAATTGAAACCTCATCAAACACCCCCCTAACATCACAAAGCATGGTATCTCAAGGACCAATCACATCAACAACACCATCCATCATGTAAAACACCAACACCACCTTCACAAACACCATTCCAAATCCACCACCACCTCCACCACCACCAACTTCCACCACATCAAGCCAATACGACGCGGCATTGCAAGCTTCTTTCCAAAGAGCATACCAACAAGTTCATAAACAAAAAGCTAAACAACTAGTTGCTCAACAAGCTGCTCAAGCTGCACAGGCTGCCCAAGCAACCCAAGCTGGCTTACAAGGGAAACAAGCCCAAGCGTTATTGCAACAACAACAAGAAGCTGCCCAAGCTGCGCAAGCTGCACAAGCATTGCAAACACAAAGGGCCACTCAAGTACAACTTCTATTGCAACAACAAGCAACACAAGCACAAGCTAAACATCAAGCACAACAAGACGAATACTAAGCACAACTTCTTGCACAAAGACAAGCAGCGCAATCGCAGGCATATCAACAAGCATTAAAGCAATACCAAGAGCAACAAGAAGCAACAGAATTGGCAGCCCAACAACAAACATTGTTGGAACAACAACAAGCACAACAACAAGCGCAACAACAAGCACAAATCTTAGCACAACAACAACAAGATCAACAACAAGCGTTGTTCATACAAAAGTAGGTGGAAGTCTACCTCACTCGCTAGAACATATAGATACCATTGAATAATTCACTGACCAACCCACCCATCCAACCCGCGATTGAAACACCCCAAAAAACTTTCATCCCACCCCCTGATCCCCAAAATGATGTGACGTCACAACTCAGGTTGCTCTCGCAACAAGTGCTCGACCCTCAATCAGGGCGAACAACCAAAATTCCAAGCAACTTGTGTCCCTATCCATTTGATAGGAGCTTAGTAATGAAACCATTCCCCAAGGGATTCGAAATCCCCAAATTTAACAAATATCAAGGGATGGGAATTCCTGAAGTTCACATCAGGGAATTCCAGGTTCATTGCATGGAGGTCGCATATGACGATACTTATCTGATTCAACTATTTCCTAGGAGCTTGGCAGGCCACACTATAGAATGGTTCTCTCGCTTACCTTCAGGCATTAGAACATTCCAAGAAATTAAGGATGCATTCATTAAAAATTATGCATGCAACATTGCAATGGATGTTAGTCTCGAAGAACTTTGAGCTCTAAAACAAGGAAAGGGTGAATCATTCGCCACATTCCTACAACGATGGCAATCCAAGGCCAATCGAAGCAAGTGGACAATGCCAGAAGAACAAGAAGTTTGCACCATCATAGCCAACCTTGAAGGCCGTTTGGAATTTCATCTCAAGGTTCAGGGCATCACCACATATGATCAATTGATCTCCAAGGCACTTAGCATCGAAAGAGCCCTTGTGACTCAACCCACAGAATCAATATCATACCATAAAATCCAAAATAACTGCCCACCATCCAATTACAACAATAAACCTCGTACATGGGAAAGGAACAAAAACATTAGTAATGATGGTGTAGTTGATGCCAAGGTGGTCGTTAGTGCCTCAGGCCAAAACATACCCACACCATAAATCCAACACCAAAACACTCACCACACAACATACCAGCCGCACAACAACAATCCAATAATCAATAATCTCAATGAGCAAAGAGGACCACCCCAACACAAAAGCTATCCCAAATGAAAATACACCATCTTGGGGGAACCACTTGAGGACATAATGAAGAGGTTGATCAATGAAAAACTCATCAAGCCTCCTACATTCGAGAATTACCAAGAACCCGATGTCAAACCTCCTTAGTATAATGAGAATCAACTTTGGGAATTTCATAAAATCAAAGGCCATACCACAAACAGTTGCATGAGACTCAAAAACATCATCCAAAATCTCATCGATAAGAAAATCATAAACGTGGAACAACCTATAGGAAATTAGGATGTTAAAATATACATGAATCCAATGTCAAATCATGGCAATAGAGGGAATAAAAATGATAAAGGGAAGGGTAGTGTAAATCATGTGTATGAAACAGTCCTTGCCTCCCTAAATGAAGACTGCATGGTCATCACCATCAAGGGCGCCCATGCCAAAAATTGTGAAGTCACCACAAGAGGGGACAAAGTGACCATTGTAGGATCATCCCAACCAAATAGAATCCCTGCATCCAGATCCGTTCCTAATGGCTACAATGTCCTAGATCAACTCAAGAGAATGCCAATACACATCTCCATCACGAAGTTGTTAAAAATATCATCAACTCATAAGAAGATCCCCGAAGAAGCATTAGCCTCATCCACTGTCCCCACAGATCTTGATGCAGAGCAATTCCAAGCTATGGTCAGAAATATCATTACACCTAATCTTCTTACATTCTCTGAACAAGACTTCACTGCCTAACCATCTCACAACTGTGCACTTCACTTGGAAGCCATAGTACATAAGAGAAAAATCAAAAGGGTCTTGGTGGATGGAGGTGTAGGCTTGAAAATATGTTCCCTAAGCCTCATCAAGTAGTTGAAAATATCAGAAGATTCCATCGACAAAGGAAAGGACATCACAATAAGAGCATATGATGACCAAGAAAGAGTGTCTCAGGGAATGATTAAACTCCCTATTCAAGTAGGGCCAACTCTCATGGAAACTACTTGTCAGGTCTTGGACCTCAACTTGCCATATAATATCCTCCTGGGATGTCCATGGATCCATGCGATGAAAGTCGTGGCATCAACCTTCCACCAATGTGTGAAATTTACACATAATGGATGAGAGGTTACTGTCCATGGAGATCCCGAACCTTTCTCATATTGTAAAAATCTTGAAGAAAAATATTACAAAATCCCCCAAGGGCCAAAGAATGATGAGGGCCCATCCACACCATACATCGACCCCGCCACTCTCGCATCCACTTCTGTGATAGAGACACCCGTCACTCCCACCATTCCCACCATCTCCGACATCAAGCTCATCATCCAAGAGGATGGTTCTGGAAGCTACAAGCTCCCTAACAATGCTTTTGTGGTAGGATAGTTACAACAATCTCCTAGATCACAAGGTCATCCACAAGAATATCAAGCTTCCACATTACAAATGTCTCCTGAAGACTATCCTGAATTCACAAGCTGGGGAGACCTTGGCTAGGAGGTTATTGAGGTAGATCCATCACACATGCTATATCAAGATGAAAGACTAACAACTAATTTACCAATGGATGAAAGAAGCAAGGGCCTACAAATGATGCTAGCAATAGGTTATGATAGAAATCAAAGATTGGGACAAAATGACAATGGGCTTATGATACCTATCATGCCAGAGATGCAACCCATAACAAATCTTGGGATTGGATGTACCCCTCCGAGTATAACCATACGTGGCTGAAGTCCTCCAGTTAGAACGATTAATATTTCTCCTAAACCAATAATAGCAGAAGTACGCTCACCAATATCCATAGGTAGAGACATACATAACTTTATAACTGAGGCCTATATTAGTAGCGATGATTAGGATACCATGACTGATCTACCTAGGTTATTGGAAGATACCACCCTTTGCATGATTAGTACCTTATCTTTCGAATCCGATCATCAAAATCATGACATTCGTTTAGTCTATCCCCAACTCATCGACCACGACCAACAACAACCACCAATTCTTGATACATTCAAAAATGATGAGGCACTCTCAGAGTTCATGGGATTGCGGGATAATATTCCAAACGAGGATCACAAAGCAGGCTTTATAATAGAGTTGGACGCACATGCCTATTATGGGGAAACGATTGAATCCTTCAGCTACAAAAGTGACAAACTAAGACTCATATCCAAGTCCTTGAGTGAAAACCACATTGTGGCACTCTGTGACAAGAAAAAAGTAAAAAGAAAGGACGTATCCAATGGTGAAAACCTCTCTGAGGTGCGTGAGGATGAAGGATTCAATCTTCCCTTAAAATCTATTCATTAGGAAAAGTTAGCAGTCTTGGCCAAAAAATGCAATCCTATCAACCTAGGAATAAAGGAGACCCCGCATATCACATTTTATGCGGAATCATTATTATCAAAAGAGCAAGAACTCCTAGCAACATTCCTAAGGGAAAGGTAAATAAACTTCGCATGGAGTTATGCTAACATGCCAGGGCTTGATCCAAAGACTGTGGTTCATCACTTAGCAGTGTATCCAGAAGCAAAGTCGGTCAAACAAAAGCTTCAAAAAATGCATCCTCAAATTGCTCTGTTAGTCAAAATGGAGTTAAAGAATCTATTAGATGCAGGATTCATTCGACCAATCGATTATCTAGAATGGATGTCAAATTTGGTACCTATTTCAAAACTTGATGGAGCCATCAAAATTTGCACAGACTTCGAGGATTTGAACAAAGCATGTCCAAAGGATGATTTCCCACTCCCTAACATCGACATGATAGTAGACATGACATCAGGACACGAGATGCTATCACTAGTGGGCAGATTTTCAGGATACAATCAGATCATGATAGCAAAAGAGGATCAACACAAGACAACTTTCTCTTGTCCATGGGGGACATACTGTTGGAACATGATGCCATTCGGCCTAAAGAACGCAGGAGCAACATATCAAAGGGCCATGACATTGATCTTCCACGAAATGATTCATAAAACAATGGAAGACTATGTCAATGACATCCTAGCTAAATCTAGAAAAAGAAAAGATCATATAGCAACCTTAAGTGTTATCTTTGATAGATTGGAGGAGTATAAAGTTAGACTAAATCCCAAGAAGTGCATCTTTGGTGTACAATTAGGTAAATTGTTAGGATACATAGTGTCCATGAGGGGTATTGAGGTGGATCCAACAAAAGTAAAAGCAATCCTCGAGATGGAAGTACCAAAGACAATAAAACAACTGAGAGATCTCCAAGGCAGACTTTAATCCATTCAATGATTCATAGCACAACTGGCAGACAAGCAGAATCCATATTCTCACCTACTCCACAAGGGAGTAGCATACAAATGGGATACAAAATGGAAAGAGGAATTTAAAAAAATCAAGGAATAACTATTGACACCACCAATTTTAATGCCACCCATCCCAAGAACGTGATTGATCTTATATGTGTCAGCAACAGCAGCAACCCTTGGAGCCCTCTTGGCTTAGCATGATAAAAATGGAATGAAGAGGGCTATCTACTATATCAGCAGGAAAATGGTCGGTCATGAGCTAAACTACTCATTCATCGAGAAAACATGCTTCGTAGTAGTGTTTGCATCACAAAAATTCAAACATTACATGTTAGCACACAAGATCAAGCTCATCGCCAAAATTGACCCCTCAAGTATCTACTATCAAAGGTAATGCTAACCGGTAGAATGGAAAAATGGGTAATGATATTATCAGAGTATGACATCGAGTATGTAGAGTGGAAAGAAATTAAGGTCCAAGTTATTGTAGATCAACTAAGAGAAGCACCTATTTATTCTGAGAATCCCCTTGTCTCAGAGTTTCCAGATGAATCCATTTTTACCTCAACATAGCTAACCACTGGAAATTATACTTCGATGGCTCATATACACAGCATGAATTAGGAGCTGGTGTCTTCTTCATCACCCCACAAGGGGATTGCATACCAAGATCATACAAATTGTCATTTCCTTGCACCAACAACATCGCGAAATATGAGGTGTTGACTATAGGCCTCAGGTTAGCAATCCAATGGAACATCACGACTCTCAAAGTATACGAAGATTCTCAGTTGATCACCAATCAAGTCAATAATGAATATCAAACCAAGGATAGGAAGCTCACTCCATACAAGAAATTGGTGGATACTTTAAAGGAATCCTTCATCGAAATCACATTGAGCAGATTCCTAGAACCAACAACAGAGTAATAGACGCCATGGCAACCATTGGGTCCCTACTGGACATCCCCAACAATGTTCCAAAATATAAATTCCTGATTGAGCAGCTTCTCATTCCCGCATTCGAGGTACTGGAATCAGAATTCGTGTGTGAAATCATTGGTCTCGGTGATCCTTGGTATCATGACATCTACACATACCTTCAAATAGGAATCATACTCGCTAACCTACCATCAAACCTAAAATGAACCTTTGTTAAAAAGGCATCTAGATTTGTCATCCTAGGTGATATCCTATACTGTAGAAGCATAGAAGGTACCTTACTATGTTGCTTAAACACTGAGGAGGCATTAACCGCTCTAACTAAGGTTCACAATGGTATCTATGGTTCACACTCGAGTGGAATGACCATAGCCAAGAAACTGCTAAGGATGGGGTATTATTGGCCCACAATGGAAAGAGAAGCACATGATCATGCCAAAAAGTGTTTACAATGTCAACATCATGGGGACCTTATCCATGCTTCAGCTCAAGAGCTTCATCCTATCATCACACCATGGCCCTTTTTGCAGTGGGGCCTCGATCTCATTGGAAAGATAACTCTGACCTCATCTAATGGCCACAAATTCATCATAACCACAATAGAATACTTCACTAAGTAGGTGGAGGCCATACCCATGACGTATATAATAGGGAAGCAGATCTCAAAATTCATCCTGAACTATCTCATATGTCGCTATGGTGTCCCACAAGCCATTATCTTAGAAAATGAGACACCATTCAAAAATCAGGAGGTTCGTGACTTGTGCGAGAAATTCAAAATCCAACATTACTTCTCCACCCCATACTATCCCCAAGGCAATGGCTAAGTAGAAGCTAGAAACAAAACTATTCTAAAAATCCTTAAGAAAACAGTCAATGACGCAGGCCGTGACTAGCATCTGTAGCTTAATCCCTCCTTCTAGGCCTATCAAACCAACATCCGCACACCCACTAACGCCACCCCCTTCTCCTTGGTCTACGGATTAGAAGTCGTACTCCCCATTGAGATCGAGCTCCCATCTCTCAGGATATCACTGCAAAACCTCATCATGGACAGAGTATCGGGTATCAAGACTAAATTAGCTAGAGCTACTGGATGAGAGACAGATAGATGCTTTGAATCACTTGCAAGTCTATTAGAATAGACTCAAAAAGAGCTACAATAAAAAAATTAGAAGCAGGATGTTCCAAGTCGGAGAACTGGTCTTAAAAGAAAATCAGAAGAATGTCCCAAACCCAAGCAGCAAAAGCAAGTTCGAACCCAATTGGTTGGGACCGTTTGTCATAATAGCAAGTTATAAGTTAGGGGCATATTAGTTATCAACACCCAAATGAGAACCTCTGCAAGAGCCCATGAATAGCTTTCATCTTAGAAAGTTTTATGCCTAAATCTTTCAAGGTATAGAACCAAAAAATCCAAAAAATTAGAAAATATCCTAAAAAAATGGTTACTTCAGCGAAAACCTGCCAAACAAGCATCTTGGTGACAACAAAAAAATAAAAAAATCCAAAAAATCCAAAAAAATTAGAAAAAGGATAAAAAATAGTAAAGAAAAAAATTGTACTCTAGTGAAAACCACTTTAGTGGCACTTTGGGCAAGTACCTTGGTAAAAACTTGGAAAACAAGCACCTTGTGTAAATAAGCACTTTCCATCCACCAGGACCTTTATGGCTCGTTCTGCATCATTCATCCACTCGCATCCACACCATAGATTGGTCTTGTTTCATATCGTGATCTCTCTTAGTACTACTCAGCCCATCCCCAAGGTCAATTTGTCTTGCCTTTATCAGACTAGTCTATTGCATCACGCTAGGGGCATGTTCTTATCGGATTGGATTCATGTATGATCTTAAAGTCCTCAAAATTAGAAAATCCAAAAACATCAAAAAATCAGAAAATCCAAAAATATCAAAACATCAAAAAATCCAAAAACATTCAAAATAATCATCAAAATCTCAAAAATAGGTCAAAAGTCCAAAAGTAAAAAACAGAGTTGTTTTGTCAAACTATGTCATCTCTGAGCTTGAACTTAGGCAAGGTTGATCTTTGATCATCCCCCAAGACATTTAGGTCAGTCCTATAGGAGTCTGTCATAATAAACTGACATCTCATCATGTATATCATCATCTGTAAATCGGTCAAGTCGTCGGTCGAACTACATAGTCTCTACGTGTATAACGTAGCAAGGCTAATCTATTGATCAACCCTTGAGGCCCCTAGGATAGGTCTTTAGTTTAGTCTCTTAGTCAAAATCTCAAAAAACCCCAAAAACATTAGAAAATGAAAAAATCAAAACATTTGTAAAATCTCAAAAACACCAAAACCAACCTCAAAACATTGCAAAACATCAAAAACATCCAAATATTTGAAAAATTCCATCCGCCTCATCTCACTTACACCCAAAATAACACCATCCATAATAAATTGATCGTCATCCTCAACCTTTGGTGAAACAGTTGGAAACAAGTCTAGCAGATTAAAAGTAAAACTCCAAACGTCAAGTCTTAAGTCTAAGTCAATGCATAAGCAAATTGGTCATCTCTTCGTATTGGTAACTCATCATTCAATCAGTCCCATATCAATCATCCCTTAGAACACTTTGGATAAATGAAATGACGTGTCGCCATCCACTAACATGTCCTAGGATGAATCCTTCCTACAATGGGCATTATATTTTGGCAATAAGTTTTGGTTCTTATCCTTAGAAAACACATCCTCCTTCTATTAGCGGTATTAAAGAGCATCAATTTGTTTGTTTACTTGGTCTTTATCTTTTTGACTTATCTTATTGCACTCAGTACAAGGACCTCTCAAGGATATCCCAACGAAGGATTTAGAGAGATAGGAATGGGGCAACGATCATTATCTTTTTGTCTGCTATGCTTGTTGGACGTTCTTGTAATATAACCTCGGCGAATACTTGCTTTGTTAGGTATGTATGGAAGAGGTCTAGGGCAACTTGTTGACTATTGCATGGATAGGTTTACCTTCCCGTGTTTTGGTCTAAGGTGCCTGAAACTTCCGAAGTGAATCCTAGCAAGGTTTCTATATGTCAGGTGTAAGCAAGAATACTCCTGTTTGCTTGTTAAGTCAAAGTTCATCTTACTGGGTACAATGCCATCCTGGTCCTTTATACCTTGATGTATCGTACCACATGTGTTATCAAACATAAGAAAATTTGGCCCTTTGAAAATCCCAATTCCTTGGCAAGTAATCATCATCATCATCATCATTTGCATTTTCATCATCTTTTGTTTTTTTGAAATGACTTCTTCTTTTCTTGCTAACCACACTAACAAGGTATTGATCATCATCACCATCATCGTCATCAATACTGCATCCACAAACCATTAGCATATTGCATAAAGCATATCATATAGGAAACATACACATCACATATCTATCATCATATAAACAGTTTGATCATAAACATTTTTCATAGATAGGTGCATCCATGTCATTGCATTTTTCCCATTACATTGCATCACATGGCATTATATCAATCATTGCATAAACATTCATTGACATCTCACAACCATTACATATTACCATCTAAATCATCACATAGCATGTACGGAAGCATTTCATAATCATTTTTCGCATAAACAATAGGTATATAAGCATTTAATTCATTAGGCATACATACTTGCATAACATAAATGACATCATCTCATCACATTAAATTCATTACACATCCCCATATCATTGTGCATCACATACATCACATCATCATTTAATACGTTTAGGATAATAACATTCGCATCATCATAAAAATGTCGCATTTGCATTGCATCATTTCATATCACGACCATCACATTCATATCACATATCACATTGGAATAAAATAAATCATCATATAGATAACATCATTGCACATCATATCATAGGTTAGTATAATATAGATCTGATTGTCATAATAATTGCTTAAACATCAATAGAAATAAATGCATCAATAACATATAGAAGTAGAATCATACATGCATAAATAAAAAGTATGCATTTCATCACATCAAAATTGGCTCATATATATCATCAATAATGTCACTGTCATAGTACAAAGAATAAATCGGATCACTGTACATATGTGTCAATCAGTACAAAAGGCCCATCAGGGCTATCAAAAATGAGCCCATAAGGCACAAAAAGAATGATATCATCTCGATCAAGCCTGGTCTCTGTGAATGTTGCCCTCACCCCTGTCACCATGACCCTCTGTTGGTCTATGGCTGGCCCGCTCTAAGTACTTTGGGACCCATGCTACTCTAGGTACGGTCTTGTGATAGGCCCGTTGATAATACTCTGCCTCTCGGATAGCATCCCTATAGGATCGAACTGACACTATACCCTAGGAGGAGGAGGAGGCTATCATACTCTCTATCTGCTATCTATGATCTAGCTCAGTGGTTGCCTGTAGCTTTGCAGTATGTCTCTGTTGCACGAACTAATCCCTCTCGGCCCTGAGCTACTCTCTCTGAACCCCCACCTGATCTCTCTCCGTTGTCACTGCCTGAACCTGGGCCTGCAGTTGCGCAATCAAGGTGTCTTATGCATCTACCTATCCTGCTGGTTGTACCCATGGCTACACATGAGGTTGATCCTCACCCTCAACTCGTGGTGGTGGAACCGATGGCACCTACTGCTGATCTTGCATGTGAACATCTCCCTGCCCTAGTTGGATTAGGGGCACGATCGGTGGATCTTGTCGAACCTCGACTCTTTGTCCTCAACCTCCCCCTCTGCCCTTAACTCTGTGCACATGTGGGACCTCACCTAGAATGGTCAGCCGAAGTGGAGGCCAAAACTAGTCCCTATATGCCTGAGTGGTGCCTGGATCTACCAAACCCTAATCATAAGCCCATGGTCGGGCTACCAAGTGCCTAAAGCTATTGACTGCCTCTGAGGCAGGAATGTACTATTCCCATGACACCTATGTCATGTTGCGAGCAAAGATGGCTACATAGTCGTCATCAGGCCGATCCTGCGACTCTCCAAACTGACGTTGCACGCGCCTGGGAAAGTACCTCTCGATCATCGTATGCTCCCACCCCTACATGTACTAGTCCTAGCGGGAATAAAACAGCTGATCGACATCGTCGGTCCATCCAGGTCGACCAAGGTATGGATGCCAAGTGAAAACTAGTATCTCATCTAAGACCCGCCTCCAATAGGGGATCCCATGCTCACCAGTGTGTGTAAAGGACACATCGCCTCTATATCGTGCCACAAGAGCATTGTCAGCCCCCATCAAAACTGGAATGACATGTGGACGTAGCACATAAATGTGCTCCCATTCCCAGATGTGAAGTAAAGTCACTCCAGCCCCCAACACTCTATCGTCCATGTATACGTACTCATGAAGGTCCCTGTAAAGCGAAGCTAGAAGAATAGACCCCCATGCTAAGTGAACCGACCTGTCTTGAACCATCCACTCCCAGCAATACCCCTAGCCAGGACTAAAATATCGCCCTCGTCTATCTTGGGCAACAAGACCCGAAATGATAGTTGCAACCACCCAGCGGTAGGGAGGTGCTATAACCCTATAGCACTCTAGCTCTATCTTTCCCTCATAGTAAATGATGTCCCATGTGGCAAGGACTCTAATGCACACCTCACGTCCCTCGTCCATATCAAATATCACTCGTCAGCCATGAATAGGCAATCGTAGAATGTGCCAAACATTTTCTATAGTGATGGTGGCCTTGCTAGTGGGGAGATGAAATGACGTCTCGTTGTGCCACCTCTCGGCCAGTGCTGATAACATCCCTAGATGAGTTCACACAGGCGCTGTGTATGCAATATGCCACAATCCTGCAACTCCCAGTCTATCCTAGTCTTTGTCGCTCACATCCTGTAAGACGCTAGCCAAATCTCGAGACTGGTGTTCCCAGAAGTAGAGCTCCCTCACCGCATCCTACATCAAGGAAGGTTAATGTGTTAAATTTTTTGAAAAATTCCTAGTCGAACTCTCCAGAAAATTCCCCAGCGGCATAGTTTATGATGGTGTCGCAGTTTGATTTTACTCAAACTTTGACGCTAGATCCCAAAAAGAACTATATGGCACCACCGTGGTGCACTTTCCCCTCTAGCATTGTAGTTTTCGTGAAATGGGCGATGACGTGATGCACTTTATCAAACCGACCCGCCGAGCCTGAGCCCAACGTCAAAGTTTTTAAACTCTGAACTGCATTGAGCGGCGCAAAACAACACCGCGTGACACAGTTTGAATGTTGAGCGGTGCTATATAGTGCCACTGAAGGCGAGCCGCTCCTTTAAAGCATTAATTAAGGCATTAAGTGAAAAAATGAAGCTTGGGTAAGGGTCACATACCGATGCCCTGATGCCAGGTGGCCGTTGGTATGTCTGAACTCGATCAGTGATGTGTAGGGGAACCTATCATTGCGCCATATTGCCGGAGGGTTAGAGCTCAAATCTCAAGGTTGCTAGCAGAGGTGTGTGAAAATGACTTGAAAGTGACCCCTCGGGCCCTTTTTAAGCCTAGAATTAGGGTTTTTCACCCTATTTGGTTGTCCTGCTAGGGTTTCAAATCTTTGAACATGCTTTTGTCTGTTTGAGGCTTGTTTTTTATCGTTTTATTGCATTTAGACACATTTTTAGCCTCTCGGAGCCCTTTCGGACCTATCGAGTACTTTGTCATCTTTTTTCATGAGATCACCCAAAAAATTAAAATTCTTGTCTAATCTTTCGAGGGGGCATTATAATGACATGTTTTCTCTCGCCATGCAGTAGTGGGGCAAGTTTTTAAATATCAATTTTTTTTGGCTTTGATCGAGATCTTTTATTCTTTGAACCAGCGCAATGAGTGGACTGCTTCAAAGAGGGGCAAAATGTAGACACGTAAAATATATTGATTGACATTGTGCATCTAATCCTGACTCACTAACATCATTTCTTCCTAAATCATTCCTCAGTTTAACCATTTAATCAAATTCCCCTATTTGATTAAATTCATCAATAGTCCTCTCTTAATTAAATAAATCATTTTATCTAATCAAGTCATATATTTTGTTAATTAAATCAATCCATCTGATCTAATTATCCCTATTTAATTAAATAATCAATTTTATTTGATTAAATCTCTAAAGTCTGTTCATTAAATTAAATAAATTGAAACCTTATTTGATTTAATCTAACATCATCTCTTTTAATTAAATAAATCAAAATCCTTTTTTAATTAATCTCTTGTCATATTCCTCTCTTATTTGATTTAAATAAATCCATTAATTTGAGTCAAATAGGTCACATCATCTAACCTCTCTCATTAAATTAATTACCCTTGATTAATTTAATCTCATCTCATGTCACATCCTCTAGATAATGCAAGTTTCACATGAAAATAGATTTAATTCATTTATTAAATCTCTATTTTCCTCACAAGGCATATTTTGGAATATTCTCTCAATTTGAATTCAAAAATTCAAAGTCAACATGTACATCCAACAAGGAAATAAATTCATCTTACATGTCCTTTGCCTTGAGCCAAGTGGCATTTATTGCATTTTCCCTTCCCTCTTACATGTCATTTCAACAAATTTGAAATTCAAAATTATGCATTTATTGGCACAAATCCCAAATCTTGCACATCCTTCATCCATTCATAGCTTGACAAGTGGTATCATATCATTGGATGAATGTTAGTCCCACATTGCTCAAATTTGGACATTCATCCATCTTGGAATCCTATAAATGAAGAGCTGATATCCTCATTTCATCATCCACAAACATTGCAAAGTTATTATGCTAAAATATTTAGCCATTTCCATCCATCATTGAATTCTTAGCTAGGATTTTTGTAGATTTGGCTTGGAGTTCTCATCTTTCATCAACAAAGTGGATCAATATCATCAACACAATCAAGGTTGCAATCTTTGGAATTGGGAAAGGGCCAATTTTCACATCAAATTGGCACCAATTCCCCCATGGGATCATGAGTTTGCACATTTAAATTAGGATTCAAGCTATTTCATTGTTTTTATTTTGTTCTTCATTGTTTTATTTCCTATTTTGAGTTTGTAAATGGATTTCATGGGGAATCCTTGTTTTAGCTTTCAATTCCTTGTTTAACTTGTTTACCCATGTTGTTTTGCAAGTACTAGGAAAAGGGTTCGCACAACTTCTTATATTACTAATCATTTATCCACAAGCCAAGATTTGTGAAAGATAACTTGTTCTCCAATCATATGGAGTAGGGTCTCTTTCTTCTCTTGGGAAACCAACAACATACAACCAAATTCCCATGCTAAATCAATGGCTTCTCATCATATTCCAATCATCAACTTGCTTCTTAGGCTGACTAATTATTTCAAAATCTGGCTACAAGCATAATTAGTTGTTCAATCATAATCAAGCCATGGAATTTCCTCCAATCTCTCAAGTTATCCTAGCCACACAATTTAAAAAATCATACATGAATGGTAAATTCTCACAATTTAGAGCATCCAAGCAAGTGAACCTCATTGGAAGTCAATCTAGTGTGCTAAAAGGAATGAACAATTAGATGCTAGCTTGCAATCCTTAAACACAAGCTCACTTAACACCATAAAATCAATCTTTTGAATCAAATGTTTATTTGGATAGCATTTAAAAAATGGTCCAATAATTTAATAATGATGTTTCAAACATGTAAGAGGAAACACAATGAATTAGGGAAGTGGTGGATATCAGCAAAGAATTAATAACTAAACTTCCTACACTCCAAAATACTCATTACCCATAGTACTAACAATTAGATACTTAAACAATCAACCCCAAATGGCATGTGTTGGTGCGGGTGCGAGAGTAGGAGTGAGTGGGAAAACTAGAGGGGGAGGAATTTTGAAGTCCTTTGACGCTAATGCTGATGTAGAGGATGACTCAAATGAAGATTGGTGGGCTTTGAAGGCTTCTTAGTCACCTGTGGCTGTGCCGGTTTTTTGCCTAGTGCCTGTGTTTTTCCAACTCTTTGGAGACAGGCGGGAAGTATTTAGATTGGCTCCTTTGGAGTTGTCTACATCCTTGGAGCTTTTTCCTTGGGGTTTTTACAACTTCCTTGGTCCTTGAAGAGGCATTTTTTGGTGCCTTGAAGGATGGTCAATGCATTTTGTTTGTTGGATTTGTTGCAAATGGATCTTCAGTTGGGGCATATGTTCTTTCCCTAGCTCTGTATTGTGTTCTGGGTCTCATTTTGTGAGATGGTTTGTTTGTGGATGGGTGGTGTGAGGAGATTTTTTGGCTTATCTTTGACCTTGGCTGGTACTCTGTGTTTGTTGGTGCGCTTAAATGTTCTACCTTCTCTCTTCTCCCATGTTGTGTGGGCTCTCCTTACTTGTTGATGTGCATGGTCATGATTTTGGAGCTTTGCGAGGCTTTCATCCCTCTAACTATGGGGTTGCTTGTTGTTGTTTTGGCTTTGGTGCATTTTTTCCCAGTGGTGTTTACTTTGGGCCTTCCTTGTTTTTGGAGTAGTGTTGGGCTTACTTCCTTACTGGTGAGTTGTTTAAGGGTTTTAGATTCTATAGAATCTGGGTGGTGTTATTTTTTCCCTTTGAGGCAGAGGATGTTGGAGTTGTTGGTTAAGGATATGAGCTTCGTCCTTTTCTATAGGTTGTGCTTTCTTCAATTCTCCAAGTTGTGGTGTTTGTTTTTCATTGAGATCCCCTTTTGCTTCGGGGTGCCTTTCTTGAGTGTGGGATCTTCTTTTCTCTACATACAGATTTGTACCTATATGATCTTTCTTATGGATCTCTTCTTGTTGGTTGGGTTGTTTGTCCAGTTGGAGTTCTATAGTTGGAGGGGTTGTCCTGCTCTTCTTTTGGCTCTTGGGTGGTTGGTTGGGTTATTATTCATGCCTTTTCTTTAGAGCCAGTTGATTTTGTTGTTATCGTTCCCCTTTTTCCTGATGTCGGGTATGCCAAAGGATGATGTGTTTATTTTTTCTGTTGGTTTGGTGGATTTCTCCTTCTTTCCTTAGCCTATTTCTTCTATAGAAAAGAAGATTAATCCTATGGAGGTGGATTCCTCTTCTATCGAGGTGAAGATGGGCGTTGTTCATTTGGTTGGAAGCTCCTTGCTCTGGTTTTCTCAGTTGTTGTCCCTTTTGAGGTGGGAGTTACTTCTATTGAGGTGGAGTTTGTGGCTATTGGTGAGCCTTGGGTTCAATGGAAAAGGTGTTCATGCAATCCTCTCCATTAGAGGGGATCTCTTTCCTTTAGTCATGGAGATTGAGTTGGCTTCTTGGTTTGTTAGGTATTCTAAGGGGATTTCTTCCTCAGTGCTACTTGGTTTTTCTTGTATTGAGGTAGATAATTTGGTTGGTCTGATTGTTTTGATTGGGAACTTGTGTTGTCTTCTTCTTCATGGCTTAGTGTTGTTGTTACTAAGTAGATGGTTTGTTGCAACTTGGCTGCATTGTTTCCTAATTGTTTCAAGTGGTTTCTATTAGTTTCTTGGGTTTTAGGCCCCTGTTAAAACCTAGTTGTAGAGGGTTTTAGGTTCCCTTCAAAACCTATTTACTATAGCATGAGGAGTCCTGTGTAGTCTTGTTTCTTCCTGGTGTTGCTATTGTCGGGCTATTGTTGGTATGTGGCTTATCTTTTTTACAACATGATTGACTTTGATTAGGTTTCAAGTCCCTTCAAAAATGACATGTAATGGGTTTCAAGTCCCATCAAAACCTACATTTCCCCATCAAAAACAAAGAATTAATAACAATTTTCAATGCAATCATCAATAGAATACCTATCCAATTAATGGTGGTTTTGATCCTTATGTAGAAAAACTAAATAGAAAAGGGAATATGTGTGAAGCAATAATCAATATTGCACAAATTGATGGTTGGAGGCTTTATTCTAGTAATAATCACAATGAAATGGACTATCCTCAATTCTGCCCAAACTTTGATATATTTTAGCCAAGGTCTAAAAAATAATAAGAAACCAACTTCTCAAGGATAAAACTCAAGTCAAAACTATGCAAACTTTTGAGTTGTTTACATGTTGGTAACAAGCGACCTTTTTAAGAAAAATGAAGAAAATAAGTTTTATGAAAACATTGACAAAGTTCATGCATATCGGTAATACTATAAATGTGGAAATTATGCTTTGAGAAATGGGGTAAAGGAGCCCTTGACAAAATCCATCCCATTAAATGTCCCTCACAAGCCACCTAATCCTAATTTAGGCAACAACTTAGATATAATCTTTTGTTTGTTATTTGGATAGTTATGCCTTTAAATATAATGTTCTCTTTTTTTATCTCTATTTTTAGCCTTTTCTCCTTTCATTTTCTTTCTGTATTTTTTTATTTTTATCTCTATTGGTCTGTCACTTCATCATGCTCATCTCATTTTTCCCTTTTCATGTTTCTATGTTTATTATATTTCTCTCATTCTTAATTTTTTATTTTAGCCCCCTTGCTCCACCCCCCTCCTCGCCTTCCCCCCACCCCTATCTCTCTCTTTCTCCCTCTCAATCTCTCTCTCTCTCTCTCTCATTTATCTCTTTTCTATGTGATTTTTTCTATACACTCTCTTTATATGTATTTATCTCATTCCCCTCTTATCCTCTTCTTTTTTATTTATTTTTTATTTTCTTTCCTTATTTTAATGTTTTGTTTCTTTCTAGAATCTTATAAAAAAAATTCTTTCTATCAATATTTATTTCTCTTTCTTATTTATCTATATATATTTTTAATTTTCTCTCTTTCTACTATTAACCACTCTTTTCTCATATTTGTATTCTTTTTAGATATTTTATTTTTATCCATTTTGATCAGGATCTTCTACTTTTATATTTTCTCTCACGTTTGCTTGCTTAATTTTCTTATTCTCTCTTTTCTTTCTTTATTTATTTCTTCAATGTCTCTTTTTATTTTCTTAATAAAAAAGGGTAAAAACTTTATTGAAATCAAGAAATTAACTGTACAAGGGAATCAAGGAGCCAGTAGGCTCCCAGGAAAAGAAAGCACAAGAACACCCAACCAAAATAGAAACTACCACCCAAACAACCACAAACACCCTAGGCATCCTAATCATTAGCAAGAACCCTCTCTAATTCATGACAATAATCAAGGGATAACTACCCCTAACCCTCAATCTTCCAATCATCATCATGCTCTAAAGCCTGCTTAGCCAAACAATCATCCACCCTATTCCATTCACACAAAATATGGGGAAAGGACACCTCCTCCATCATAGAGCTCATTTGCAAAATCTGTTGAACAACCAAAGCAAGCTACCAATTAACATCAATCACCTTCTATTAATTCAACAAATTAACAATAATATGTGATTCAAACTCATAAATAATCTTATGCTAGCCTAAAACCCAAGCTCACTCAATGGCCCAGAGCATCCCCAAACCCTCCATAAAGTTTTTAGAATGTCACCCTTTATGAATAAAGAAAAGAAAAGAACCGAGCCAGAGTAATCTCTACCAACTCCACCAATCCCAACAGGCCCGAGATTACCAATAGAGGAACCATCAGTATTGATTTTCAATATGTCCACTGGAGGAGGCAACCATCTTCCCATCCTTTGACCCCTTGTGTTTAGCCCACCTACCTCTTCTAACACAAGCAGAGTTAGAAGCCAATCCATGTAAGCCAAGTCTATCCACAATCTCATCATCGCTCCTTTCCAAAGGAAATGTGACTTCACATTTAGCTTCCACTGTCTCCTGGAACTTACCAGCAATTATGTGCCAAACTTGTTGAACCATCAACCTATCCCCATCAATGACAAAAACATTAATTTTTTAATTTTTCTCTACAAAATTGACAACTGTACAACTGAATAGGGCAGGGGTAACAAAAATTGCATTTTTTTTGTAACCAAAATAGGCCAAATTTTATGTCAATCTTCATTTCTCGGGCCTACTAGATCCAATGAGGAGGCCAATTTTTTCCAAAGGGGTCATATGCAAAATTTCTCCTACAAAAACCTCATATTGAACATCCATTAAAAACCATTTTCCAACAAAGATTCATAAACCCATAACTACAAAAATAACTACAAATCTACAACCCCAACATCCCAAATATGCATAAAAAACCTATACAAAACCCTCATATCTTTCCATGTCTTCATTCTTTCCATGCAAGCCCTAGATTCAACTATGCACCAATTCTACTCCAACAAGGGTTATTCAAACCAAAATTATGACTCTGATACCAAATGAAAGGAAATGTCCATCCACCCAAGATAATGTCCACATTACCCAAATAGAGAAATCTATGCAAAGTATTCATAATCCATATGCAAAAGAATAAACAACATACCATCAAAGATGACACAAGATATACCTTGGGAAAACCCTAAAGAGGGAAAAATCCAGCCTGCAAAAGCATCCATCACTCATGTATTATTCAACAATAAACATTACATTACATCTTCAGAGTCCTCTGTTAATACCTTTGAAACATCAAGCCCTCTACAAGCACTCCATGTGAACAAGAATGTAACCACACATCCCATGCCATGCTTAAACCCTCACAAATACTAACAAGAGCCAACAATTCCTTGATTGTGAGGGTTAATTTCTATTTATACATATCCCTAATGGACTATCTTTAAAATTTTGAGTGAAATATTGAAGACAACAAGCAAGCATCCAATGAATATAGGATGATGTGTTGATCTAATTCTTTAATAACACTCTAGATTCCTTTTATTATCCTTGTAAATAAATTCATAAATTTTCTCAATAAGAATTCCTCTAGATTTCATTTAAATGAATGAGTGAATGCCCTTAAATACAACAACCAAGTATAATGAAAATTCAAATGAAGTGTAAGCTCAAATTATAAATTTTAAAAGATTAAGGTTTAGATTCATGAATATAGAAGTGGCATGGATCAAGCCAACACTTTCCAGTGTGATTGAGGGCTATGAAAAATGGATTTAGGGATAAAAAATAAATCTTTGGAGATAAGTGATAGAAGGATACTACGATGTATAATGTCATGAGCTAAATTAATGCAAGAATATGGCACTTGTGAGCTTGTTATTGTATTTAGGGTACCTTAATCAAATCAAGCCCAAAACATAAGGTAAAAGGATACAAGTATGCAATTTTTGTTTTTACACAAATATGTGTGTTTATTTATCATTTTATAATATTTTTAGAGTGTAATGATAAAAAAATGCACAACCAACACTTTTATATTTTATTTGGGACTTACCTTTCCCATTATTTCTAATGTAGTGATGAGTATGAAAAATGACATTCTTCCACATGAAAATTGTAAAAATAGCCTAAAACTATCCTCACACACCCCAAGGATCCATACTTAATCTTTAATCTCATCCTTCATCAATATAGATCAATTTTATAGTACTAAAATGAGCCTAGTTCAAATATGTGAGTGTAGATTCAAAGCCCAAAAAGTTCAATTCACATTTTAAATTGGGTTCATGGTCTATTGCCAACTAGCCATTATGGGATAGTTAAAGCATAAAAATATTTAATGTATATGCTAGAGTGTTTTATAAAATAAAAATAGGATATATTTAATAATTTACAAATAAATTATTTTTACTTTACAACATCATAAGAGCACAACATTAACATCCAAGGTATAGTATATTGTCTCATGTTGTTTTCAATCATTGTACCATACCATGAAATTGGTGATAGATGTTTGATAAAGGAGAAAAAAATAGCCTAGTAAAATCCTCAACTATATCTATCAACAAAAACTGTTTCAAACATAGGTTCTAGACATCAAGTCAATCGAATCTCTAACATCATTTTCAACATAATTTAGGATACACATGCAAGGTTCAGATCTATAAGCATAGAGATCACTTTTATAGACATGAAGTTAACCAACCATAACATCAAACAATAATTTTATCAATCTTGAGGTGGTCATTTGACATGTCCTAATTTTATAGCACAACAACGAGTGACACCTACCACACTAAAATTAACAATCAATTCTAGAGTTGAATACCATCATTTTATTCTTTAAATTTTATGTATACAATTCAACAACTTAATAAATTCCAACTCTTTATCTATTATGATCCTAATATTTTACATTCTTAAGTTTAATAAGGATGAGCACTTGTGGTATGCTCAATCTTAATAGTTTCATTTATTAGTTTTAGTTATTCTTTGAGCCTACTTAATTAAGATGAAGGGGCGTGTCCCTAAATAGTTATGTCAATAAATAAGGTAAAGACTCTCCTTATAGATAAGTAAATGAATTGTGATAATAAATAACAAAAACAAGAAAACAAATCACCATAAAATCAAATTACTCAATGAAGCTTAAGGAAATTTCATAAGTAAATGAAACAAACCTACAACAATTACATTATACAATCACCTTGCTGAGCTTCATTGCTCTTCAATTGCACCTTGACGAATGGTAGTGTAGTTGCTCTCATAATTTTACATTAAGCACTTAGAATAATAATGATCACAAAAGTATGTAAATTTTGGGAGGACCAAATGAGATGGATGAAGGTAGTATTCATATATTGTGTTTGATATCGATCAATGGTTGAGATTGAATAAAGAGATCAATGGATGAGAAATTTTTGAGAGGAATTGATTGATAGATTTGAGGAGTTAACTGATTGCATGATTTGAGTGAACTGAGTGTATGGACCAATGAAGTGAATTTGATTGATTAGAGCAGTAAGAGTGACTATAAATCGAACTAAATAGATTGGATAGAAGACTGATCTGATTGAAGAATGAACTAGAAGTGAGTGTGAGTTAGTTGATAAGGTGGAAAGTGCATGAAGAATTAATAAAAAGAATTATATAAATAAATTATTTAATTCATGTGCACATGGAGAATAAATAAAATAGTAATTTTATTTATTTATAGAAGATAATTTTATGGAGGAATAATTAGTTTAATTAAATAATTATAAATAATTATTTAATTATTGAGATTTAGAAGAGATTATTTGAAAATGAATTAATTAAATAGTTATACATTATTTAATCAATGTGCAAGAGAAGAATAATTAATAAATTAATTAAATAATTAAACTAATTTAATTAATGCAAAGGAAAATGATAAATTAGTGAATTAAGAATTATTTAAATTAAAGTAAAAATGAAGAGAAATATCGATCTTTAAATAATAAAAAAATTAAGATTATCTAATAATCAAGGATGAAGGGGAAATGATGCTAATTTAATTAAATAATGAAATTACTTAATTAAAGTCAGAAGAAGAATTGGTGAGAAATGATGATGGGATGTGTTAGTCATTTTTAGGTGTCTACACTCCCAAACTATTATAAGTTTTTTTATTTAATTCATATTATTGTTTTCTCATTACTAGAGGTCACTTCTTCAAAAGGGTCTACTATTTCATTGATTTTTGTATTTATTTCAAAGAAATATCATAACAAGTGGTATCATAGCTATGAGTTAGGCCAATGATTTCACCATCATTTGCAAATCATTGTAAATTTGGACCTAATTTTTTCTAGGTTTTGAGGTATGTAATCAAGGAAGCTTTAGGTAAAAAATAGCTTTATGTGATCATTTTTCTTCAATTTATTACAATTTTATTATTTAAAATTAAATTGTTCTACAAATCATTTTTTTATATATTCTTAGAGAGCTCATAAAAAATTAGGTATGACTAGTTTTTTATAATTTATAGTTAGCTAAAAAATTAATTCCATAATTTAGTTGTCAAATTTAGATTTTTTTTCATCAATTTTCTCTACAACATAATTTTTGGAATTTTTTAATTAGATTTATGAAAAGCTAATAAAAAATAAGGTATCATTAGTCTTTTATAATTTCTTATTAGAGAAAATTTTAGTTACATAATTCAATGGTCAAAGTTTAGTCAAAATATGAAGATCAAATTTAATTATAAATGATTTTTAAGTTTCAATGGTTACAACTTACACTGGATACTTCCTCCATTATCTAATTATTGAATCCAGTGAACTTTATTGTCCACCACCTACAATTAAGGGAAAATTTTCACCAGGATGTGAAATAGTGATGCATTTTATTAAGGATAATTGTTTGACCCATTTGAAAAATATTTAAATGTGGGTTTAGATAAGTTTAATCAAGAGCTACTATTTGTCTAAACCCCAACAAAACCACTTGGGTAACTACAACCCTAATAGACAAAATCAAGGGATTGCCCATAGTCTTTTCAAGGCCCAAAATTGAACCTAACCAAAATAGACATTCATAATTTTGATGGAACATATGAAAATTCATGGATAAGACTTAGGAAACAATATTTTAAGCTTCACAATATACCAAACAATACAATTATTTCTATAGCCTCATTATATTTAAAATATGAGCCTTACCAATTGTACCAATGGATGATGAATTACAAGGCCAAGTGCTTAGCTGAAGAGAATTTCGTAAATGACTATAGTGTCATAAAATTGCATCTCGTGGTAATTTCACACTTGTGCATTCAACCTACTATATTTATGGAATTTAGTCACATTTATGACGAAAACCTTACATGAGTTGGAATTTCATGATTTCAACTCCATAAGGGACAATGATGAAGCATTAGCATCCCACCACCTTATTTCTTGTAAAGTTTTGAGTTGGATGCGTATGCGACACACATGTGTCCCCAAAATTTCTGAGTTTAAATGAGAGAATCTCACAAAATTTTCCCATGACATGCATCATCACGACAAAATCATGGATGTAATGACTCTTCATGCCAATGCAACCTCACAAAACTCCATTTTTCACTTCTATTTTCATTCATTCTCACTTCTTCTCACTCCAACTTATTGTCTTTCTCTCTTCTCTTCTACATCTCTTCTCCACAACAAAACTCTATTAGATTCATGTCTCATCAATAGAAAATGCTCTCTTGCAAGCATATAACATCTCATCTATCATACCAAGAGAGAACCATGGACCGTTGATAACACTCTCTTGTTGCTTTGTCTTGTCTTTTCTATTTACAAATATACTTGTCTTGTATATTGTATTTATAATACAAGTTCTCCTCCATAGTGGGGTTTGTCTTTATCACATGTCTCATCTATTTTATTTCATGTCTAATCTATTTTCTATCTATCTAGTTGTTCATGGAGGTAGAAACACAAAAATGGGGGTTTGAATGAGGCAAGCTCCAAAACAACCCCAACACTTTTACTCATCCTTGTTGTGTGCAGGTTTCTAGATCTAAAGAATTGGGCACTTGCTAATTTCTTGTTTTTATCCCCTGACCTGACATCGATGACAACATATGGTGAAGACTTCTGCATAGTACATTGTAATCCATTGGCCACAACTCTATCCTCCTGATAGAAGATTTTGTAAGTTCTCCTCTTTCTGTTTCTATAACCTATATTTTGTAATTATTTACCACATTATGCTAATTCATAGTTTTCCCTTCTTAGCTTAGTATTTCATTTAATTACATTTTTGCATTCTCTTTCATCTTGCATCCCATCACTTGAGCTTTGTACTTTGAGGTAATTGAGGCCTATTCACTCCATGCAGAATCTTCCTTGTCCTAGAGACTTAGGAGTAGTGAATCCCCTCCTTTACATTTTAGTGAACTTGACATGAAACTTATCATGTCGAATTTTTTTCTTCAAATTTTTAATGCTTTTGATAATTCTTTTTCTAAAGAAGATTTTGATAGGTTGGATGATTCCCTAGATGATTTCTTAGAGGCATCTCCTTCTATCTATAGATGTCCTAAACAAACTTCTTCATCACAACCGTCTTCTTCTTCTTCATAAGTTGAAGCATCCATGAATGTAGTTGTAGTCTCTACAACTCCTCAAAGGCCTAAGAGAACTGTCATTTATATAACTTCGGCTAGCCCATATCCTAAAATAATTCGTTCCATTTGTGGGGTTTTAGTCACTATTGGCTCACCGGACTTTTACACAATGTTCTTGCAGTCTACAACTTCTTCCTATAAATTTGTAGCTTATACTTATAACACTAGAAGGAATCAACAAAATTTGAATCAACCTACTTCTTTATCAACTTCTCAACCAAGTCTTCCACCAACACCTAAGCCTACAACTAAAGCACTTGGTGATTATGATCTTATCAAGTAGCTCCATCTTACTCCTACCAAGATCTCACTATGGGATTTGCTTCAATCTACTCCAATTTATCAGGCTATGCTTTAGGAAGCTTCACAAAAGATCCTCTTTCCTTCTTCTACTAAGTTGATGGATGTTAATATATTGATGGCTCATATTTATGTGGATTCACTAAATATTACATCCTATCCACAAGAAATCCCACCTCTAGAAGTACAAAAGCAAGAAGATCCTATAATGGTTATAATTAACATTAACAACATTGGTATTAGGCATGCTCTATTTGACACCATTTTAGCTCTCAACGTATGTATAATTGATGTATTAACTAAGATTAAGATCGATTCATCTTCTCTTGTTGCTTCTTCTTTGTAAATTTGTGGATTCGATAATGTTGGTTGACAAGCCCTAGGCACAATAATCTTACCTTTGAGGTTAGGAACCATTACCATACCCACCTTAGTCTGTGTTATGTCAGGAGATCTACCTTATAATATTCTCTTGGGAAGACCCTAGATTCATGCTTTGGGGGTAGTAACTTCTACTTTGCATCATTGTATAAAATGTCACCGATAACAAAGTAATTATAATCAAGTTTGACCCTGATGCTATAGACCTTTGTGAAATGGAAACTTCTGGTCAAACCTCAGTTGCTTTCACTCATAAAAATTGCATTCCTTCCTTATCTTCTAATGTGTTGATATCCTCTTTAGTAGTGCCTAATTTGAATCCACTTATGAGATTAATGTCCCTAGAGAAGATCATTTCAAAGCTGAGAATCCTAAGTCTATCCCTTCTAATTCTTCGTATGAATTGAATGCATGTCTTGGTGATGATTGGGGATCCTTACACTTCACCAAAGCTTTTCTTAGAGAATACAAAGTTGATCCTATCCATCTTGACGTTTCAACAGTCTCATACGCCTCTATTAAGAAAGTTGATTGTCCTCCTATTGAGGAAAATGGTCATGCTTTTGTTAGGGAGAATGAATACCATCTACCACTTCAACTAAAAAAGCAACTAACTTGATTCAAACTAGGGTTTCCAAATCGATTTCAACTAATTCAATTTAAATTCCAACTAACTTATAAGTTTTCAGTTTCAGCTGAATTGTAACATCTAACTGTTTTCCATCAACCATTCACAGAAGGTCAATAACTAAATAACTGTCTAACTAATTAACTGCAAAATATTACAACATACATTTAACATAAAAGAATAGCATTCATTGCATAAATGAAAATAACTTTATTTAGCTTTGCATGTAACTGGATTTACGAGTGAGGAAGAAATAAATTTGACCTCATCTTCATGTTGTTATACTTATACTTCCTTTTCAATGAGGGAGAGAGGATCATCATCAGGGGCTTTACCACCCAACCAAGACCTACTGGTCTCCCGAGTTTCTTCAATTGAAGAACCCACCCTTCACGAGGGTAATCAACATGGATAAAATTATCATCATGCCTCTGAGCTTGGTGTCATGAACCTATACTACTGATCGATCCCTCCTTTGTAGGTTCCTCCTACCCAGATGGATCATCCTGACCAGAAGTATATCCGGATCATGATAGCTGACTACTGCCTAACTAGCATCATACCTTGGCCAAGGATTTTTAATAATTTATGGCACTCCTATGCCGATGTCTCTGGCACTCTTTTGCCGATGTCTCTGGAACTCTTGTGCTGTTAGCATTCTCACCCTTGCTCGACATGACAATTCTAAGCTCAAGTTTTAATCTTACCATAATTGGTTTGGTTATTGATCTTCTCGTAGTTCGAGGTTAAGTCTTAACCTTAAGATTTAACACTACAAGAAATTGGTTTGGATTCACATCTTGTTTAAGGGTTATGATGTTATCCTTTTTAGAAGGAGAGGAATTCATCTTATGACTTATCTCATCTAAGTAATAATAATCTACTTTTCTCAAACTTATGAGGAGAGTTTAAGGAGTCTTATTAGACAATAAGGATTCTGTGTTTTGAATTGCAATACTTGGAATTCAAATCTTTTTTCTAAAATCCTCGTGCATTAGATAATATTAAGAATATAAGAGGGTCCTGGCTTGATGTCAAATCACCTCTTTAAAGATCATTTGGTATACTTAACACATAAGAAAAAGGAGATGAGACTTGTCCTTCAAGAAGGTTTCATCAAGTTAATGGTCTCAAAAAGACAAGGAGAGACATGGTTCGATTCAGAATTTTAAATAGAATGAAAGAGAGAGCTATGACCAGTTTATAAACTGATAAGACCCTGGTGATAAAATGCATTCACGGACTCTAGTTCAATCTGATTGATGACTGAAGAGGGAATACAAAACAAGGGCATCAAATATGCAAGATCAACAAAAAAAAATTCCATCGAGAATGTACTGGAATAAGCAAGAGTCGAATTCTGAGATCCTTTGAGACTTAATATACACCAAATTACTTCTTTGGGTGATTAAAAAATCAAGTCATACCTTAAGATGAAATAATATATCAGAGAATGATGCTCAATTCATGCAACATAGATTTCAATCAGGTGAAGTTTCCCTCAAAATTACAAAGATAAGAAGGGGTGGAAAAAGCTCAGGCCAAAATTATTTTTCTCAAGAATACATAAGCTAAATCTTACATATAACAAGGGAGGACACTTTCACTATTCTCTGTTCAAGATATTCTTAGATTTGATTTACTCTTCGATTGTCAAAGGATTAACATGGTTTGGAACAGATTTGAGTTCCAGGAAAGATTGAGTAGACCACAGTGATTCAAAATTAAAGATTGTAATTTTACTCCTCTTAGATTTACTAAGATCAGTATATAAGGAAAGAAGAAAAAGAGCTTGACTTGGGTTTAAGTTAAAAAGAGCCAATGTTAAATAAAAAACAACTCGACTCATAAGGGTTATTAGATGGGCGATAAAGCTCAAATGAACTGTTTATTCCATTTTATGGAGTATTTAGCATCCAAAAAGAATTTCTATTCTACTTCCGTCTGGGAAAGATTTTCTTTAATAAAATTATATATGCAAATTAGTATCATTCACGTTTTAATGTTATCCAAGCTGGGTAACACATTTAAAGGTCTACCATACGTGCCTGGATAATTGAAACTCATAAAAGCTCTGCTTGATAATTCAAATGATCCGCCAAGGTGACACAGATTGCAACCAACGCTCTTCCATGCTCAACCAAGAATTATCCCAGGTCGACGCCGATAGAATGAAGTGTGTATGTCTCTCAAATAAGCTTACAAAGATTGCTATGAAATTCCGCCCATGTTTAAGGAGTGAGAGCCAAAAACGAATGCCCCGTTTCACAATGAAGAATTCGCGTTGGTGAGATAATTGCATCAATAGAGTTACATTGCCCTTGAGTTTTCCCCTATGCCAAACTCCAATAAGCCAAACTAATGGAGACAAGCAATTCCAATGTCCAGAGACAAACTCGAAATGAAAGAACGCCCGATTTGAGAGAGAAAGCCAAGAAACTTTCAATGAGCGACCCAACTGAGAATGATTCCCACAGACATTTAAGGCTAGTGCAGAGAATTAAAGCCAGGGTGGAATGATCGAATGAAAGAAACAGAGACCAAAAGTGAATGCAGGAAAAAGAGCCAGTAATCCCCAAATTGTGTGTGAGAGAGAGAGATTTCCCTTCCCGAAAAAGAGTTCCCATCAAAATTAAGAAAGAAGCTTATTAGAAAATTTTGTTGCAAGAATTCCAAGAGTTGGCGGCTGCATGGCTAGTCTCTTGGCCGTTTTTCCAGAGTATGATGGAAAGCTGGTGGAGAAGCTAAGACCTTCCAATTCCACCGACGACTCAAGGTTTTATTCATTTAATTTTTATTTTAACACCATGGCTTAAGAATATTTATATATCTTTGTATTTAAATCGATGACTCTTAAAATTATGGCTATTATATAATTTAATATTTTATCTCCTTCTAAGATATATTCCAAGAGTTGATTTTCTCCACTTCTAAAGGAGATTAATGATAAATAATTTAAATTGACTCGCTTAATCAATAATTATATTAATTTACTTATGGCCAAGGTAATGACGTCGAAACAACTGTCTTGCTTCGACTCTAGGTTTGATGATAAAATTGTTCCATTATTAACCACGTCCTCTTCCTGATGATATTTCCCTTTTCCTCATAGCGTTAGCAATCCTGCATCCACTGACAAGGATCAGGGATTAGATCATTCTCAACGGCTTAATAATATGCATTTGAATTTGATCTCATGATCTCATTCAATTTCTTGTGAGCAATAAATTCACTGGAAAAATAAAAAGTTCGTTAACATTATAGTTACGATAAAAGAACAGTTGTTCATTCCCAATGTCATAATCTTATGAAAGCAATTACTTGCAACTATCATTGTATTCGAAATACATAATCGAACATATAGTCTCCATGTAAGGGATGCGACAGAATACAAAGTTGATCCTATCCATCTTGACATTTCAACAGTCTCATACGCCTCTATTAAGAAAGTTGATTGTCCTCCCATTGAGGAAAATGGTCATGCTTTTGTTAGGGAGAATGATTGTGTCTCTACTAAAGAAGATAACCATGCTTCTTCTAAAGAGGTTAATATTTTATTCTTGTCAAGAAGGGTGATTGTGATCCTATAGAGGATTATGGTTCCCATTGTTGGAATGATGCTCTCTACATAGATCCTCCTCCTTCTTAAGAATTACAATCATGTTACGGTCACAATCTATGTTGTGGGCATAATGAACAAGGTGTTCAATTCCCTATAGAATGTAACCCACATAAGCATAAAATGGGGCTTGGATACTCTCACATGCAATCTAAACAAAAACCACGGTTGGATATCAACATGATTTATGTTGAACCTCATTCTCTTGAACTAATTCATCCTAATTTGATTGAAAGTAAAGTAGACTCTAACAAAGTTCCTCTTAATATCTTCTCTTCAGAGGAAGCACTAGAAGAATTCTTAGGCTTCTACTCTCATTTTCCTTCTTATCACCATAAGCAACAATTCATGTATTGCTTGAACAAACAAGCATACTTTGGAGAATAAGTTATGTGCATTGATGAGAAGACTCATTTGTCTAATGTGGATGATGATGTTCCTATTTCTCATCTTGAAGACCATAGTACTCTCCTTAAATGAGATACTGCTAATGTTTTCATGGATCCTAAGTCTTCTAAAAAAATTATTAAGATTGGAAAGTGCCTTTCTTTAGAAGAGTCTAAACAACATTTTGATTTGCTACATGCTCATCTTGATATCTTTGCTTGGTCATACAAGGACATGCCCGATATTGATGAGTTTGTGATGGTTCACAATATCGTTCTATGTCTTGATGCTAAAACTGTTAAGCAAAATATTTGAAAGATGAATCCCAAGGTTGCCTTATTAGTCAAGACTGAGATAGATAAGCTTTTAAAAGTTAGTTTTATTCATCATATCGACTATTCACCTTTGATATCAAATTTCATTATTGTCAACAAGCCTAATGGCCATATTCACATTTGTATTGACTTTTGTGATCTCAATAAGGCTTCTCTTAAGGATGATTTTATGTTGCCTAATATTGATTTATTGTAGACTCAACCATGGGCCATACCTTATTCTCTTTCATCGATGGCTTCTCAGGCTATAACTAGATCCATATTAAATTGAAAAATAGGTACAAGACAACCTTCACTACCCCTTGGGGTGCCTTCTATTATGTAGTCATGTTGTTTGGGTTAAAGAATGCTATAGAAAGTTACCAATGGGAAATGAATCTTATCTTCCATGATTTCATTCACAAGATTCTAGAAGATTACATTGATGATATTTTGGGTAAGTCTACAACTTGTCAAGATCATGTGGATAGTCTTCATCTTATTTTTGAAAGCCTTCAACTCTATAAAATGAGGCTAAATCTTGTTAAGTGTGTCTTTGACATATATGCTGGCAATCTTTTAGGATTCATCATCTCTCACCATGGAATTGAAGTCAATACAAATAATATTGATGCAGTTGTTAACATGCCTCCTAAAACCATCTCTCAACTACATAGTCTTTAGGGGAAGATTCAATAAATTCATAGATTTGTATCCCAATTGATTGTTCACACCTTTCACTTCACACGTTTGTTGAAGAAAGGTGTTCACTTTCGATGGGATGATGAGTGGGAAAAACTATTTTGAGTCAATCAAAAGTTATTTAGCCAAACCTCCTATATTAATGTCAATTGTATAGGATAAACCCTTTTTCCCTTTATATCTTTGCATCACCTCATGCCTTAGCAGCCCTTTTAGCTCAAAATGATGATGATGGTAAAGAAAGAGTGGTCTACTACATTAACCATATTCTAGTTGATTACAAAACTTGTTATTCTACCATGGAGAAACAATGTCCCACTCTCATTTTTGTGATATAGAAAATAAAGCTGATAGGGGCCCCATCCTAGGGATAGTTGAGGGCCCTATTAAACCCTCCCACCCCCTCAGCCTATAGTTGAGAAAGGGACCTGAATAGAAAAACCTTCAATAGAAGAGAAAAACAGAAAAAGCAGAAGCTTTGAAAAAGATGTGCAAATAATATTATTTAGGAATTGATAATTACATGAGAATAATTTTCTAAAAGAAAAGATGCATAACCCTAATCTTATCTTGAGCAACAAGATAAGGATAACAACATATAACCTAGGAATTAAATAATTCTTAAGTAAACTTATGTTAAAGTGTAATTAAATAATTAATTACACCCATAAGTGCAACTTAGGGAGAAGCAAATTATTATGCAAAGATGAGCCTTGACAACAAGGCCTGATCAGGTACCCATTTACAAATGTAAAGAGAGAGAAAACCCAATGGAAAAAACCTCCCCTCAATGAGATGAACTACTGCAAAGAATCACTAGAAGAACTCTGACGAAGCAACACTGGAACTCCAAATCTGGAAAGCAAGGAAAGATACTTCTGTTTGGAAGAAACCAAAACAGAATCACAAATGCAACAATAGACCCAATGCCAAGGAACACTAGAAAACTCGCATACTGGATCAACCCTGGAATCTGTAAGCAACAATAGATGAAAAAATGAAGCCCCATAATGATGAAAAAATCTAGAAGTTGTGTCTCTCGATGCCAATGCCAAACTGAAACTAAAACTACTCCATAAGACGAGTACCATGAAGATTCTGGAACATTAACCATAAAGCATGGCCCTCAAACTGAGAAGGATCTGAACCAATGCGGATCAATAACCATGAACTCTCAATCTAAAGTGTGAACCAATGCGAACCAACAATGTGTTCAACTAAGCAAGAAAGAAGCTAAAAGAAACAATAGGAAACTAGACAAACTCATGCGAGTTTTCACCAATATGAAAGTGTGATGCAAGAACCCCCCCTTAATGGAACTTTATATCAGTTCGTTATTACAATACCCAATGATTGCAAAAGGAGAGAATGTGAAATATGTAGAAACTACATAAATAAAAGCGAAAATGCAAACCTAGTGTACGAAACAAAAAATGAATGCATGCACAAAATAAGGTACACATCTTCTAAAAAGGACCTTAGATCTGCATAGAGGCCAAAACCAACTTTCCAATGCCACTTGAATCGCGAAAAATAGATAAGCAAGTCAAAAGATATGTCTCCCGGAGTGAAAATAGTAGCATCTGACTTTCGAGGCTGAAAAAGGAATCAAAAAGGAAAAAACCAAAAAATAAGACCTACACCATTACGTAGAGCGTTGAAATATCTTTCTGACGATATCTTGTTTGCAAAAAAATGACGTCGTATGTCCAAGTTATGTCCATTTATGTGAAACTACTCCAAAACTACCCAGTAAGGCCTCCAAAAGCCCTTAGGGGCTAAAAAATTAAAGCCCTTGGTCGCCTGGGTGGACCAGGGCACTGATGGAAAGCACTTGGGGCCGAGCCCCTAGTCACCCATGTGACCAAGGCAAGTGCTGTGAATGGCGGGGGGCTAGAGCGCAGGCCACTGGTTCCCAATGGAACTGCTTGCTTCAAGTATAAGCCTACAGGGGCTAGTGACCAGGTGAAGTGGCAGATGGGCTGTGGAGTGGTGGCCGCCACTGGAAGGCAACACTCTGGTGGCCGCCAAGTGGTGCTAGGGTGGCACTCTCCTTTTGAATAGGGAGTGCTGATTTTTTAGAGTTTTTTTAATTTTTAATTTATTTATTTTGAATTTTTTCAAAAAATGTGCCTTGATTTGCATGTTAGGGAGGCCATACGATGTCCCTGCAAATTGTTTTTGCCTCTCTAGATGATTTTTTCCAAACTGGACAAATTTTATATGAAAATAGGGTTTTTTGGGTGCTGTGAATTCAACAGTGAGGTTTGTTTTGGCCCAAAGTGCCCAAAAAAATAGGTAACCCCTAGATCTCTCAGAAAAATCACTGAGCTTGAAACCCTCATAGATCTGGAAAACGGTGACCAAAATGAATGAAATAAAAGCCATTTCTGACTTTTTCCAACGCTCTGAATCCAATGGAAAACCCCGATCTGATCTAAGATGCTGCATGAATATACTCAAGGAATGAAACCCTCGAGGGACCCCAAACAAGCTCTGCAATGTATTCCTCCAAAAAAGCTGAGAAGGTGTTGCAAATCGAAGCTTTGATACCATGTTAGAAACCAAGATCTAAAATGCAAACCAAAAAAACCTTCCACAGAAGAGAAAAACAAAAAAAGCAGAAGCTTTGCAAAAATATGTACAAATAATATTATTCAGGAATTGATAATTACATGAGAATGATTTGCTTTATAAAAGAAAAGATGCATAACCCTAATCTTATCTTGAGCAACAAGATAGCTCAACAAGATAAGGATAATAACTTATAACCTAGGAATTTAATAATGCCTAAGTAAACTTATGCTAAAGTGTAATTAAATAATTAATTACACCAATAGGGGGATGTGTTCCTTTCCTAGCCGTTACTGTCACTCCACCCCCATCGTTGGTTGTTGGTTTTGTGTGAATCGGTGGGTCATAAGAATGGGTACATCATGTTATTGTGAAAATTGATCTTCTTAAACATTTGTTCACTAGAACTGATCTTTTTGGTAGGTTGGAAAAATGGGTAATGTTGCTCTTTGATTTTGACATCAAGTTCATAACTCAAAAAGCAATAAAAGGTCAAGTTTTTTCCAATCAATTGGTAGAAGATCCCTCATCTCACTCTTTCCATAATCTAGATTTGTTTTTGCATGAAAATTTCTTCATAATAGACCATGAATCTATATGGAATATGTACTTCGATGGACCGAGGTGTTGAATTGGCTTTCAGGCAAGTGTAGCTTTAGTCTCACTTGAAGGTAAGCCAGTTCCTCTATCCTTTCGATTAAAATTTCTTTGCACCAAAAACATTGCTAAACACGAAGCCCTTATTGCTATCTTGCATGCCACAATGGCTTCAAACATTAAACATCTTCACACTCATGGTGATTTTGAAATTATTGTAAATCAAATTATAGGAACATATTAGGCTAAGCATAATAAGCTATCTTAGTATCAGGACTTGGCCTTATCCTTTCTTGATCATTTATCTTCTTTCACAATAGACAGTGTCAGAAGGAGAGAAAATTGGCATGAGGATGCAATGGTAAGTATAGACTCCCTTGTGTCTTTGGATGATGGTGCATAAGAATAACACTTTGTGGTTTACATTCTTCACTCTCCTACTATCTCAAATCAACCTAAACCTGATGTGTGAGTGTATGCTCACATATACTCAAGGGAATGGTATTCTCATGTTTATAATTATCTAAAGATAGGAAATTTTCTCGACAATGTGACTAAAAATGCTTGCTCTCAGATACAATTGTTTTTAGTCTGATATGTTATACTTTCTGACATTATTTATCAAAAATATTATAATGGTCTTCTTCTTCATGTCTCACTAAGGCTGAAATACCCCTTTCCATTCAAGAAGCCCATTCAAGCTTTGGGGGTGGACATTTTGGTGGCAAATCCTTGGTGTGTAAATTGATTCACATGGGATATTTTTGGAAAACAATGGAACAAGACTCCTTTTCCTTTGTCAAGAAGTGTCCTCAATTTCAACAACATAGTAATCTCATTTAGGCTCCTACTTAAGTGCTTCAAAATTAGACCTCTCCTTGGCCATTTGCAAAATGGGGGTTGGATATTATTGGAAAAATATCACCTTCTTCTTCTAAAGGATATACCTTCACCATTACCATTATTGATTACTTTGTGAAATGGGTTAAAGTTGTTCCACTGTGATCCATGAACACTAAAGCAATTTGTAGCTTTCTTTTAAATAATATCATTGCTCATTTTCAATTTCCTTTCACCCTTGTTTTTGATAATGGTACTTCATTTAAGAACAAAGAGGTGAAGTGATTCCTAGAAAAGTTTCATATTCAACATCAATTTTCTACACCATACTATCCTCAATCTAATGGCCAAGCTGAAGCATCTAATAAAACTCTTGGGTTGATTCTTCAAAAAATAATGAATAAACACAATAAAGATTGGCATACTCAATTAATGTACACCTTGTGGGCCTATTGCATGAGTGTTTCTATAGATATTGGCACAAACCTATACAACTTCATGTATGGTTTCAAGGCTATCATGCCTTTGGAGTTGGAAATTTCATCTTTGCAAATTTCCCTTAAAGGGTTGATTGGTGATGACACTCATCATGTTGATCATTTGTATTAGCTTGATTTTCTTAATGAGTGTTGATTGCAGGCCCTTGAACATCTCCAAGCTTATCAATTATCTATTTCTAAACATAACAATCAAGGTGTTCTTTCTTGAACTTTCAAGGTAGGTGATCTTGTTCTTTATGAGAATCAGAGAAATGTAAATGTGCCACCTGATCAAAAGGGGAAGTTCAACCCTAATGGCTTAAGTCCTTACATAATCATCTTTGTGTATGGTTCTGGTGCCTATGGAATATCATCTATAGATGGAATGCCACTAAAAGAACTTATTAATGTGATGCATCTTCATCAATACTATGGATAGTGTCTATGTGGCATACGCATGATGCTTGTCCCTTAGGGATTGTAGTTCGTTATTCTATGAAATTCCTTCATTAACACATTATTTGCATTATATGTTATGATGTGAACATGTGTATGTACTTAATTTATTTAATTAGGAATTATATATATGCATGTGTTTTATTATAGTGTGTATCCATGCATTGTATTTGATTAAGTCTTTTGGTTAGGAAATTAGATCATCATAGTATTTAATTTAACATACATCCAATGTGTGTTTATTAGATCATGATAGCATCTATTCTAAACATGCATCCATAAACATAAATCCATCACATAGTTGTACATGAAATTAAAGTACACATAAGAGCACCATGATGTCACATAAAATATCATATATATATATTATGTATATATCAAAATATCATGTACATGTGTCCCACCACTATATCAAATTGTGGTGATTGTATGTCTGTATATGTTTGTACATCACAAATAAGGCTATACTTCAAAATAATGTGATCTGGTATACAAAATGGGCCTCGAGCCCCTAGGTGCATAGCTCCCTAAGCCCTTTGGTCCTACCAATGGTGGTGGATGTGGGTGTTAAATGGATGCAAGTCAATGTGATTGATGAAACCACAACACAAACATGCTTCATGCATGTAGTTCTCAAACCTCTCCCCAAAAATTAATTTCCTCCTCCCATAGCCTAGCCTCCTGCTCACAAGCTTTCCATAGCTCCTCTTGAAGTTGCTACACTTGGGAATCAATGACTAGCCTAACTTCCTATGCTTGCTTGTTGAGGTCATCAAGTCAGTTCTCCAGGGTGTCACAAGCCACTATGACACTCTCTTCTTGTGTCATTGCTTGATCTTGCTCGACTAGTACAATATGAAGCTTCACCAAGCATTGATCATGTTGCTTGGTCACCAAGGTGAGGTTAGTGACCCTCTAAATAGTCTCCATGTGCGCCTCCTTGTAAGAAATCCTCAACCGTGCTACACGAATGAAAAGGTGGGCATGTTGTCCCACTTAAATTGGCATGTAAGCATCTAGGATACTCCCCTAGATAGGTATGGTCAAGGCCACCTCAACAATCCATCACCCAATGAAGGTGATCCACTCCTATGTGTCAATTGCAACCACAAAACAAGTGGACGCAATAAGTACGATATTATATCAAAACATATGTATATATATGAGATAAAACAAAGTAAAAAGTAGTGAAAGGAAATAACATGCATCACATTAGTACCTAGGTCCCCTAGCTTGCCTATGTGGATCAAGTGCGGGTGCAACAGTGAGTCCTATTGTAGTCGTCATAGGAGGGATGAATGCTTGACTCAAAGGTGGCATTGATGAGACAGGGATTGCCAATGGAGGTGATGACACCCTCCACCGTCATCTTAGCCTCTCTATCACTTCACCTGCCATTGCCTCGCCTTCATTTTTGTCATCGCCATGTAATCCTGACCTCATGTCCCCTCTACACCACCATGGCCCATGGGGGCATCTGTTGAGAAAATTAGGGTCTTACCAACCATCATCCACCACTGCACAAAATCATGGGAGATGTTGACATCTTTAGTAGGCAGAGCTAGAGGTTGGTCATCATTGTCTGACTTGTTGTCACTAACCATGACATCCACCATGGTTAGATGAGGATGATGCCCACTCATGTGGTGCTCCTCACTAATTGAATGTATGTGGGAAGCGCTGGAGATATGGTCTACACTTACCTGAACTACTAGGCAACCCAATGCATGTAATAGGGGATGACGATGTAATCTGATTTCCCCTCTAAAAACTAATTGTGTTGCATGTTTTGCAACTACCTCCTATTCATGGGCCAAATCCCCATCATCTTATAAGGACACCACCTAATGTATTTTCCCTGGAAAGAATCAAACTTCAATCTCCAAAAAACAAGCTCACTATATCTCCAGTCACACACTAATGGGTATGCATGGGCCATGGGTGTACTAAGTGTGATACCTTAGGGAAACCTGACTGGATGTGTACACTTGATATGCATGAACACCCACACCTATAGGAGCATATAGGTTGTGAGATTGTGATACTCATAATATACATAGCATTCAAGGTCATGGTACTAGTGGGCCAATATGCTCTAACCCAAGGTGAAGACATTCCCTTGCTCCTCTATCGCCCAAATGCAATGGACGAGGCCCCTGTGTAGGTGTGAGCCTCACCCATCCATTGTGACACAAAGGGTGATTGTAACAATCATGACTCTCCAAATGAGTGGAATGGCCACTTTCCCCTACTCAAGCCATCGCATGTAGATGTGGCTTATAGTGTCTATTAGGTCCACCCGCTCGACACAATATTGTTGACCCTTTGCAATATCATGTGTCGTCCTCATCTCATTGTAGGCAACCCACTATTCATGGATGGGTATCCTAATGATGCAATATATGTTCTCCAACATGACAATCATCTCATCCATCAATAGGTGGAAGGTGCAGGTATCTACATCCCAATGCTCCATGAGCACCATAAGCATCGGTGTGTGATATTAGATCTCTGGCATGGTGTAGACCCACCAAAGGTCTACCTGTTGTAGTATATCCTGGTCATTTGGGTGCATATGGTTGTTGTGATCATGCAATAATGTTATTAGGTATCTGGTCATATGCTCTCTAATGTTTGACCACTCCTGCAATAGAATAAAAATTTGCGTCAATTCCATTTACATCATAAGCAAAAAAAAATCTATCTCTACATCAAATTTCTTCTATGTTCACCTTTGGGACGTCAGTGTGCCTCTCAAATTTCTACATATCGTGCTAACATCTGAGGCCAAATACCTCCTAGATGTTATTACACAAGCTAGATACCAACATGATTGGAGGGATGTGCTATCTGGACGACAATGCACTAGTTAGATGCCTCCATGCCATCTGAACACCTGCATTGCTTGAGGAGGAGAAAATTTTAAAAAATACACTAAATAGACAAAGTTGGGTTAAATTACTCATACCTCATCAATCTCGCCACCCTCAAATACTGCTATTTATATTTGCTCGATCCTTGGGGTCATATAATCTCATCTACAAGGAATTTTCTTGAATTCTCCCTCACAAAAGTCAACAAACTCCTCATCGTGAATAGTGAAAATGACCCCTCTATGGGCCTACCCAACTATATATAGGTCATTTTTGTCCATTTTTAATGGAAAAAATGTTGCTTCCATCCTTCCTATTTTCACCCCACCTAACTAGGGGCAAAAACAAGAGGGGGATATATTAACCTTTTCATCATATTTTTCTTCTGAACCACCAAATTTTTCTTAAGCATTCTTCTCGTTGTGTTAGCTTCTTCTAATATTTGAAATTGGCCTAAATTTGAGTTTTGCAAAATGAAACTTTGCATATAACGTTGTATTTTCTCATTGAGCTCAAATATTGGGGGCATCATTAGTATCCTCTTGCTCAACCTTTGCGGCCTCTATAGTATCCTTTTAGCATGCAAATTTGTAAAATTTTCAAATTTTGAATTTCACACTAATTTTTTCTTTTCTACTTTAGTGTAGGTAATTTTTCTTCAAAAATTTAGCTCACTAATGTGGGGGAAAAATGTATTGTCATAAAATTATACCCCATGTAAATTTCACACTTGTGCATTCAACCTGCTACATTTATGATGCTCAACCACATTTATGACAAAAACCTTATGAGTCAAAATTTCACAATTTCAACTCCATAAGGTACAATGATAAAGTGTCAGTAGTTTTCCACTTTATTTCTTGTAAATTTTTTAGTTGGACGTATGCGTAACATGTGGACATCTATGTGGCATGCATGCATCCTCAAACTTTCTCATTTTAAATGAGGGAATATCACAAAATTTTCCCTTGACACATGTCATCATGATAGAATCGTAGATGTAACAGCTCTTCTCACCCATGCAACCTCATAAAACTCCATTTTTCACTTCTATTCTCATTCATTCTCACTTCTTCTCACTCCAATTTCCTCCCTTTCTCTCTTCTCTTCTACATCTCTTCTCTGCAATGAAACTCTACTGGATTCACATCTCATCAACAACCAAGGCTCTCTTGCAAGCATACAATGTCTCATCTATCAAGCCAAGAGGGAGCCACAAACTATCAAGGTAATTCTCTCTTATTACTCTATCTTATCTTGTCTATTTACAAATATACTCATCATGTCTTATTTTATTTGTGATATGGGTTCTCCTCCATAGCGAGATTTGTCTTTATCACATTTCTTGTCTATTTTATTTCATGTCTCATCTATTTTCTATCTATTTGGTTGTCCGTGGGGGTGGAAACACCAAAATGGGGGTTTGACTAAGGCAAGCCCCAAAATAGCCCCAACTCTTTTCCTCATCCTTGTTGTGTGCAAGTTTCCAAATCTGAAGAGTTGGTAACTTGCTATTTTTTGGTTTTTATCTCTTGACCTGATAGGGATGACAATGTAGGACGCAGAATTCCATGTAGCACACTAACATTCATTGGCCATGACTCTTTCCTCTTGAGAGAAGATTTTGTAAGTTCTCCTCTTTCTATTTCTATAACCTATATTTTGTAACTATTTACTAGATTATGTTAATATTCATTTTCCCTTCTTAGCTTGGTATTTCATTTAATTACATTTTTGTAATCTCTTTCATCTTGTATCCTGTCACTTGAACTTTTTACTTTGAGGTAATCAAGGGATATTAACTCCCTACAAACTCTTCCTTGTCCTAGAGACTCGGGAGTAGTGAATCCCCTCCTTTACAATTACTAACTCACTATGAGCATTCATGAAAGAGAAATTATTTCACCCAAATAACAAATTTAAAACAAATTAGGTATATAACCAAATATAATGTTGAGCATATAATATTAGCAATTTGAGCTCAATATGTGACACCTTATCAAAGGCTACAACTCTATGTCAATAGACTTAAATGATCAAATCAAGCTTAATTTTCATTTTTTATAGCCTTGTATAGCTAGGAAAACGATGCAACAAACATTGTATATTGAGCAACCAAAATACACCATCAAAAGTTTCATATGAGAAAACCATAAGATGAAAAAGAAAAAAATGTAACTAATCCTATTGATATAAATGGAGACTTCTTTAACCCTATACAAATTAGTAAGCTCACTCCTTAACAAGAGACAAAGAAAAGAGAAAAAGGCATGTTTGAATTTGATAGAAAATGGTCTAAGGGTAATAAGTATGCTAATAGTGAGAAAATACTATTGATTACTAAGAATGAGGTTGCAAAAGAGGTAGAAGTAGCTACAAAAGAACCAAATTTGGAGCTTGAGCATGATAATTCAAAGGAAGTAGAAAGCGATACTATCTCCTTACATGAATTGAATAGTATAAGCACACCACAAATACTCAAAGTGGTTGGTTATATAAAAAAATGAAAGGTGATAATGTTGGTTTATATAGAATTACACAACTTTATTAATAGAAGATTGGTTAATGAGATTAATTATTTTTTGTATCTAGTATCTAATTTGTATCCACTTATGATTCATTAACTTATCCTTGTTGTGGGTATTCTTGTAAGAGCTTTAGGAATAGAGATTCATAAATACATTTTTGTGACACTATTTCTTTTGATGTTATTCTCTCCTTTCTTGATGTTCACAATATCTATAATTCTAGACCTCCTAAAGGTGCTCCATACTAAGCAACCTAATAGGGGTGTGACTCATTCTATATCTTTACTTTTTCCCCTAGTTTATTACATGTTCTAGCTAATTCATCTTGACACAATCTTCTCACTTTCTATGAGGCATGTATTTCTCAATGTTATCAATTAATAAGGCATACTTATTAATGAATGGCTAGGGGATTAAACATTGTATAAACTACTCAACTAGATTTTTTATATAGTGATAAGGATATGATTTAATTTCTTAAATTAAGAATACTCCAACAAAAATATATCTTTAATATCTCATGTATACATCATAGTTATATAGATATATTTTTAAAAACATTTAGATAAGATTCATAGATGATTATATGTTAATCATATAGAGGTGACTACCATACTTGAGCCCATTCTTATGAACTATTATATGATTTCATGAGGGCATCATAAGTTACCTAATACCCAAGTTATTTAGGGGAATTTTGTATATTGTGGTTAAATTTAGGTAACACATAATCGAAAGAGTTTTTTAGATAATGGATATAGGTTGAATATTTATAGTAAACATTTTTTGATAAAATTTTATGTTAATTTTTTACAAAACTAGAGGCCAACCTTAAGGCTTTTGATAATGTAGGGAAATATTCACTTAGTGTTATTAGTTTTTCCCTTACACTCAAGCCATCTAGAGTTGATATTATATTCCATGTGATGGTTAGATTGTCAATGTACAATAATATTTTGGAGTTTCCATGGATGCATGCCATTGGGGTGCCAGAGTCCCTTAAATGCTTTATAGGGATTTAAATTTTATTCATAACAATAACAAATATTTCATACAATAAGATGATAATCCTTATTGGTTTTTTTGATATTACTTTGGTTTATCTAAATATATTGATTATACATTTATCATTACCAAACACAATCCTTTCTTTATCTACACCTAATGTTGGCCTTAAGGATGATAGGGATTCACTTAGTTTTACAACTTCATGTGTTGGGGAATATAGAGTAAATAACAAATATTATAAAATCCCCCCTTTGTATATAGATCATGTTGTTTATTGTTATCCACCTTCATCTCTACATGGTGATTCTATAGAAAACATTCCAAAGGATGTTGGTGTTTATATTGATGGATCTAAGTCTCATTTTAATATTTATTAGAGATTACCCTCTTCAAATTTTAAGAAAAAATATGGTCAAGGTATTTCCATTCTCCATAAGTCAAGTTATAAATGTTGGATAGATTTTGTACACCTTGCACATATCATATTTGATATTTTATAATGTTGTAGTCCATCACAAATTGAAATACCACACTTTTGGGAGTGTTAAATTTTCTCTAAATAGGTTTTTTAGATGTATTAATAGGGTTCGCCCTTAAAAATAGACTAGCTACAAATATATTAAGAGTTAGATATATAATAACAAGCATAATCTAACCCAAAAATTTACACCCATCAACCATGAAAATCAACTCAAAACTAGGAAAGATCAAACAAATTTATGCCTAACCCATCATTTAGACCTTAACCTAGAAACAAAGCATATCAAAATAAATAATTGGGTTCAAAAACCACATCAAAACTATGCTATAGTAAATGAACGAAGATTAAAAAAAAAAAAAAACAACTAGCATAGCATCTTACACACCCCAACACTCACAAGACTTAGGGTAAGGTACCATGGGGGGGCTCCAAGATCTATTTTGAAGGAGTAGGGGGTCCTATTAAGCAAAAAATAAAATGATACAAGATTGAGGATAATTTTTTCCTCAACATTAGCAACCCCTACATTTTAGTTCAAAAATTTAAGTAGGTGCAATTGGGGTGGGGCTAGAAATTTCCCCACTAACTTAGGATTATTTTCTACCACTTTTCAATCATATGGAGTTTTTATATTCCCACCAATTAATTTTTTTATATTTATTTACTTTACTTAACTGAATATACAAAATAATAAAATTCATGAGACTAGCAGTTTTGATAAATTTAAGAGCTTAAACTTTTAATCTTAAACTATACTACAAAATTTAAGGGACCACACACTTTAAAATAATCCTAAATAATCTTAAACTACACTACAAAATTTAAGGGACTACCCACTGATTTTTTTGAGAATCCCCCTCCATGAAATGTTTCATGGCCTTATAATGCCTAGAATCCACTAATTTCTCCACCTGTGGCACCAACCCATTCAATGTCCTACCATAATGAGGAACAATAGACGATGGAAATCAAACCTATGGCATATTTCACACTATCAATGAGTTATGTGTAAGGAGGGTCCACAAAAGTGTTAAATGGTGAAATCACTCCAACTTGTAATTGCCCCCAAAAATGATGAACATGGAGCCCTACTAATACCCTCCAACATCACCTTGAATGATGAAATCACCACCAACTTTTAATTTCCCCTAAAAATGATGAATATGGAGTCCTACCAATACCCTCCAACATCACTATGACATGCAGACAAGATGGCATCCTCATTCTCAAGCCATGGAATTTGGTTGGCCTATGATGCTCCTAGTTAAACTCTAACAAACATTCATCCATCATGTTGGTGGGTGTGTACCCAAACAATATGGTAGGGTCAAAAAACATGTGTCTGTGAGGGGGTTCATCTATGATGGTGCTCCAGTGGGACAAAAAACTCACCCTTAATATCAATGGGTTGTAGATATTTATGTTTAAATCCATTCTAGTTTAAACTATCCATATATTACAAGACTAATAAAAAATAATTATTATTGGGAATACCACATTGGTATTAGAGCTAATAGTCCTACTAGCTTGTAGGTGAAATTAATGTATATATATATATAGAGGATTCAAAGAGATTTAAGGGTTGTAGAAAGGGAGAGAAAAATTGGAAGTGTCATAGCAAGAGACTAGTTTTAGAATAGGAAGAAAGGGTAAGACTCTCATGATAGATCAAGAAGATAAATTTGATGCTTTCCTCAAGAAGCAAGAATAAATAAACTAATTTTTAATCCAAATGGCTTAGTAAATGAAAAACATGAATGCTACCTTGAATTCCACCAAACCAACACATAAAATCACAAGTGAATGGAGTAATTCAAATTAGAATGGCCCAACCAATCACACAAGTAATAACAAAGCTGCAACTAGATCAACAACTAGGCTATTTCAACCAACCTTTATACCTAGGATAGAGACACCACTCAAAGAAGAGAAGCATAACTCAACAACATATAACATCAAAGCTTGCATAGATGAGTGCATGGGACTTGACCTGGATATTAGAAATAATATTTAATTTGTAAATTATTGTAATGCCTGGTCAAGGAATGGGACAAGAAAAGATATGAGGCCTCCTACATAACAACCTCGTAGAGATTTATAGTAGAGGTTGAGTAAGTTGAAACTCCCTCTTGATGATTCAGGGAAAATTATCACATGTACTTGGGTCAAAAGTTGGACAAAGATATTTCACTCACCATATTGGAAGAAGAAGCCATCAAATTTGCAATCCTTAATTTGGAGGGCATAACCCATGAGTGTTGGCATCATGGGTATATCACACAAGGGTATAATCATATTTTTACCTATGTCAATTTTACATAGACTCATGGATAGATTGACAAGAAGGACCCCAAGATACATTTTAGAGAGTTGGCCCAATTGAGACAACATGGTACAATGGATGATTATGTAGCATAATTTCAATGAGTATCAGTTGTGGTTTTGGATGTGATAGAGAGGAGATTCATTATATTATTTATGGAGGTACAAGCCAAACCACTCAAGTATTTGTCAATATTTTTGATCTAGTACCTCTAGCATTTCCTATCAAGAGAACCCTGAATTAGGAGGACTTGATGGCTAAGAAAAAATTCTACCAAGGTCCCACCATCAAGGTAGCCTAAGAAACTTTTTCAAAATGTCTATTCCTCAATCTAAGGCACTACCCTTGAAACCATGCAAGGTTGATGAATCCAAGAAAAAACTTCAAAGAAAAAAAATATATTCTTTTCTTGTAGAGAGCCATGGGAGCAAGGGCATAGATATTGGGAAAGGGACAAGTACACTACATAAAAGTGATTTATTATGAGAATTCATAGGTAGAAGAACTATATTCCAAGGTTGTAGTTGATGAGATAAAGAAAGAGGGAAAGGAAGGAGGGGTAGAAAAAATTGAGTCCAGGGTTGTAGTTGATGAGATAGAGCAAGAGGGAAAGGAAGGAGGGGTTCTAGGAGGCACACTTGTCACTTTTTTGGGTGCACCTAGGTATCATAATTTTAAAGTATAAGGAGTCTTGAAGGGGCATAGAGTGGCAATATTGATTGATAGCAAGGCGAACCAAAATTTCATTAATGAGGGTTTGGTAACTAGGATGGGATTGAGGACAAATAATTTTGAGGGATTCAATGTTACTATGTCCAATAGGTTTACTATTATATGTGCAACAAGAGGGTTCAACATCTCAATATGACCTTAGGGATACATAAAATATGGGATATTTTTTATGTGGTTAGCATGGGTGAGACATGTGCAATTTTGGGTGGATAGTTGATCCAGGGGCATTTGGAAGTCCTCAGAAAACTGAGGCAATTGATAGTGAAGTGACAGGGTATATCTTGTGTCCGGTGTTCATGAATGTCTTTATCTTTCTGTGGATTAATTGTTAATTTTTGTTGCATATATGTGAGATCATGGATTTAGTAATTAGGCTAAAAGGTTGGATTGTCCTTAATTGGATTCTCCTACCTTGACTGCATCAATTGGTATCAAAGTTGGTTGCAAGTATGATTGTGAATCTATTGGGAAGGAAGAAGTGTGAAACCCTAAGTGTCATCATAGAAGATAGATCGAAGCAAAAATATTTGGTAAGCATTCAAATTTGGTTGTCTATTTGATTTGTTTCAATGGGGAAGATTGGGAAGAGGATGAAGAAGGAAAATGAAACCCTAATATGTGAGAGGGATTCCTTCAAGGAATAATTGTATGAAATCAAGATGTTTAATTCAGAATTGAGGGAGAGAAATGAAGAACTAGAAGCAGAGCTGGAGGATGTTGAAAATAAATTGGTAAGGGTGGAAAAGAGGAATAGAGATTTGGAGGAAAGTTTGAAAGAGTTGAACGAGAATAGTTTGCAGAAGAAGGAGATATCTGACTTGAAGGAGCATGTTAATCAATTGGAGCAATCACTTAAATCATGCCAGAAGGAGAATGAGAATATGAGATCTAAGCTTGAAGTTTGTGATGTTTCTTTTGATACTAATGATTTGTGTGATGTTGCAGAAGTTTCTTTAGAAGGTGAAGTTGAAGATAACCATGTAACAAAGCCTACAATTGTTGGTGATGGTATTGGTTTCAAAATCATGTAGAGAATGGGATATGAAGGAAAAGGATTGGGAAAGCAGTAGCAAGGAAATACAGAACCTATTGAGCCAATAATGAGATCAAAAAGTGAAGGCCTTGGATATGACCGAGGTAAGAACATTATTGCAAGTTTGAATCAAAGAAGAGAAGTTATGTATTGTTCACATTGTAATAGGATGGACATGAAAAGGAATTGTGTTGGGATCTATGTCCTTGTAAGTTATGTGGATTAAGGAATCATTCTAAGAAAATGTGTTGGGATAGAATGAGAAGGAGAAAGCCTATGACATATTGTAAGAAAATGAATTATGGATGGATTAATGGAGAAAAATGGAAACATATTACTTGTGTGCTTAGAAGATTGTACAGATGGAAGAACTCATATGTTGGAGAAAAAGAGGGATCAAGATGCAAAGAAAGAAGACCTTATGTAGAGCATAGAAGAGTTTGGAGGAAGAAATAATCAAGTGTTAAATGTAATCAAGAACCTGATGTCAAAGAAGCTAATGAAGGAGCAGTAGTAAAGGATGCAGAGATAGGTTTTATAGATGAAGAAGAGCCTAAATTAACTTATCCAGAGGAAGGGGAACCTTTGAAGGAATCTAATTTCCTTGTAGAACCAGAAGATGGTGAAGCATTAATCTTAAGGAGAAAGTTTCATGAAGTAAATGTGAATGAAGGAATTGATCCTGAGGCAACTTGCGGAGAAGGCTTGCTCAGACCTTCGACCAGTGAGGTAGTGCAAGGCTTGCAAGTATATTTTCAAACCTTGACCATAACAAGATGAAGAACTAGAGGCAACTTGGAGGGTGGCTTGTTCAGATCGTCGACTAGTGAGGCAGTGCAAGGCTTGCAAGTAGAACACCAAACCTTGGAGAAGAACTTGAGGCAATTTGTAGGGTGGGATTGAATAGATAGCCAACCTTAAGGCAATTGCAAGTACTTCTGGAAAAATCGGTGAATCAATTCAAAGAGAAGAACTTGAGGTAGTTGTAGGGTGGAATTGAACAAAATGCCAACCTTGAGGCAGTTACAAGTACCTATGGACATATCACTAAACCCATTTAAGGAGATAACATTGGAGTTGACACAGTATAGACCAAAGTGATGAGGCTCACTTTTCAAATAACCTTGAGAGTCTGATGCAAGGGCATCCAAAAGTCCTTAGAAAATTGAGGTAGTTGACAATGAAGTGACAGGATATATCTTGTGTCCGGTGTTGATGAATTTATTTTACTTTTTGTGGATTAACTATTAATTTCTCTTGCATATTTGTGAGATCATTGAATTAGTAATTAGGCTACAAGGTTGGACTATCCTTAATTGGATTCTCCTACCTTGAATGCATCAATAATGGTTGCATTCACTTGGTGAGATTATCCAAAACTATCAAACTATGGAGTTAAAATATAAATCTAAGGATGAGGAGGTGGTTCTTGAAGGATTATCCAATGGCTCTCTCAAGACTATTCCAACTAAAAGTATGTTGATGGATTTATGTAGAGACCAAGTGGCTTGGGAAGTGCAGTGTTTGATTATAGACATGGGTTCATCCAAGGATGTGATACCTTATTATGTTAACATCCAATCCATCTTAAATAAGCATAACAAGGTATTCATCAATATTCCTATAGGGTTTTGAATATATAGACAGTTTCATGATGTTATTGAATTGGAGGAAGGATCAAAATCAGTCATCACTACACCTTATCATCATTCTAGGAGGCATAAGGAAGAGATTGAGAAGGCAATTAAGGAGTTTCTAGATATGGGACACATGTGATCGATCTCTAACCCACTTTATTCTTTTCTGGTGTTGGCCAAGAAGAAGGATGGTACCATGAGCATCTGCCTTGATTATAGAGTCCTCAATAAGAAGACAATCAAGAACCACTACCCTATTCCCAAGATCGATGAGTGTTGGGACATGGTGTTGTACAATATTGCATAAAATGATTTATTATAGTGTTGTAATTAAATAATTATTTAGTTGTGATGCACCTTGGTGGTGTGGTTAATCACACTAGGTAATTATTTGGGGGCCACTCAATGTTGTATTGTAACACTATATTATTATTTAATGTGTGGGAGACATGTGATAACAATTTAATATTAGAGAAAATATTAAATAAAGCGAAGTATTAGTACCCAATATTAAATAAGGGGTTAGTGGTTTTGTATTCACACGGTTTTACCTCACCATTAGTCTTTCTAAGGAGTGCATATGTGAAGCATGTCATGGTATGTGTGGATTCATGATTGGACACATAAGAGTGCATTGGAGTACTTGATGCTTTAGAAGTATTCATTGTAACTCTTATATTTTCTTTATGGTTGATTAATATGATGGAGTATGGATGCTTTTGGAAGCTGGGTTTTTCCCTCTTGAGGGTTTTCCTAGGGTATATCTTGTGTCATTTGTGATGATTATGTTGTCTATTTTCTTGCATATGGATTTTGAGTACTTATTTGCATAAATATCTCTTTTGGGTTATGTGGAAATTGTCATTAGATGGCTGCAAGTTTCCTTACAAGTGGTATCAGAACTTTATGGTTGAAGATTTTTTATTATAACCCTAGGTTGAGAAAATATTGATTGAGTTTGAATGTATACAATGCATGAGAGAAAGAAAGACTTGGAAAGATATGAGGGTTTTGCAAGTTGTTTATTGTAGATTTAAGGGTTTTGGGTTTGTTATTATAATGGGTATTTTACAAATTTAGGGTGGGAAAAATTTTGGGCAAAAAGGGTTTCTTGGTTGTGCATTCAAATGGGGGTTTTGTGGGGTAAATTTTATAAATGACCTCAGAGAAAAAAACCTACCGCATGGTTGGATTCAGGTTGGCCAAGAGATAAAGATTGATATAAATTTTGATAATTTTTGGTTACTGGAAAAAAATGCAAAAAAAATTTAGCTCGACCCCCTACCCGGCCGTACGGACATCAATTTGTGTACTCAAAAAATAAAAATTATTAAGAAAATTATTTCATCTAGCAAGGTCCAGATAATAAAGGCCATCGGGTTTTCAATAAAAACAAAACTTTAAAATTTTTATTTTTAATACCTAAAAATTTCTGCCAATATTTTTCAAACGGTCGACCCAAATTTAAAAATTAAACTACAATATATAATATTTCAGGTCTGAGGTTCATGATGGGTGGCATTACTCGGGTGGCTCCACCACCACTAGTCGGTCATCGCCCCACCACTAGGGGGGCCAAAAAAAATTGCTCCACAAAGTGAAATTGTGCTTTTTCTTTTGGGGGGCATATCTTTTGCCTAGGGTGTCTGTTTTTTCTCTTCTTGGAATTGTTGGAAAGTTGACTCAGTGCTCTATGCTTTGATGCTAGATATTTTTGGAGATTTTACAACTTTGATAGCATTTTGCTTGTTGGAAGTCAATTTTTCCTATTGAGCTTTGAGAGGCTATATCTTGTGCATATGGAGTCAGGTTTTGGACTTCGAATAGTCGATGAAAAGCTTATTTAGAGCACTACATAGTGGATCAGGTTTGGAGTTATTTAAACATGATTTATTTACTAATATTCTATCCTAATCTATTTATGGGTTATTTTGACTATGGTGATACTATGAGTTTATGGATTATCCGATCTTGGATATTTGATGTTGGATTCATTATATGCTCAGTTATACACCTCCAATTACTCTCATTTGACATGGTTATCAATATTTGGTTGGATTGTATGCTTCATTGTTGTATCTACAAGTTGTGTTACATTGTAGGCAGTCTATACTATTGGTGTGAATAATTCTTGTACCTAGTTAATTCTTTACTAGGGACTTAGAGGACTTAATTCACATGTTAAGTTTACTTAGGATAAAATATTATTATCTAGAAGTCTTAGTTGTCTTATCTAGACAAGTCATAATTGTCTTAGCTAGACTTCACATCATCCTAGGTAGTTATGAGTTAGTTGTCTCATGTGATAGGATTAAGACACTTTTCATGATCTTGTCTTATTCTATCTCTCATCCTTGCCTTTATAAGCAAGGTATCTCTAACATATTTTGCATTGTATTGTAGTATTATTTCATATTGTATCATATTGCAATTCTTGTTTGGTGGAATAGCATCTTCCATTGTTGCTTCTCTCTATCTCTTGTGGAGGTTATTTGGTGTTGTAGATTGAATATCTTGGTTTCTCACTTCAACATGGTATCAGAGCTTTGAATCTTGCAAGCCCCTTCCTTTTTTTCATTAGAGAGTTTCTACCATCAAGTTTTCTATTGTGATTCGAGCTTCTTTTATGATCTTACAAATTCCCCATATGCTCTTTTCTTGCATTTCAATATGATCTTGAGAATCAGAAAGGCTTTGCAGAGATTTTTTAGTCCTATATTGCATGTATGCATGTTGGTGAGATTTGGTGATTGCAACACTTTTGGCTATAGTGGTAGTAGTATTTTGGCTATCACATTGCATCTAAGAGGCTCAAGAAAGTCAAATTTGGCTTTTTTTCACTCGATTTGATGACCATTTGTAACTTTGGAAAACAAGGGTTTGAAGCTCAAATTTGGTGAACAACATTTTATAGGAGAATTTTTAGAAAAAAAAATAGCCTTGCCATTGCATCTAGGTAGCCATTTGCAAGAATTTTGATATATAATTTGGCCATATTCAACAAAAGTTGAATTTGGGGCAAAAAAAAATTTGTTGAAGGGTCGTATGACCCCCCAACCTGGTATGTACAATGAAATTTTATTTTATTTTTAAATTCTAGATAAATTCCTTTTAGGCAGCATTTTATTCAAAATTTTAAAAAATAAAGAAATAAATATTAAAGTGTTATTTATATACAAGGTTTTGGATTTTTATTTTTAAGTCACAGACTATAAAGTCTATAGACTTTTTTAAGGGTTGTGTGGCTTTAATAAATAGCCACTAGCATTTACTGCCAGCGAGTGGTTAATAAACTATAGTCAACCCTTGTAATCTCTAGCAAATGGGTAGCTAACCACCAAATGGGTGGTCAAACAATTTGTCAGTCAACTTTTCTGGTAACCGCCAAAGCAACAGAGCACCGCATGTGACAGGCCAGGAGTAAGCCACTAGCGGTTTGTTAACTATCAAAGTTTTTTGCCTCAAAACTACGCTTAGTTATATTGGAGACCATCGGCTAGCCCCTAGGGGCTTTTTTTGTGCCCAATTAGTGCTATTTTTACCCCTGTTAGCCTTCAAGTGTCTAAAACAACATTTTTTTTCATTTTTTGCATAAATTTTCACCATGACATTGGATTTTTGAAAATGAAATATCGTTGGAAATTTACTTCAATGAAATTCACAATAGTGCAGGTGATTTTTTTTAGAATTTTCCATTTTTTTCATTTTTTCAGCTTGAAGGTACAAGTGCATTTATTGTTTGTAATTGGCATAAATTTTGCATACGAATTTGAAATTTGGAAAAAAAAAATTGAAATTGCTCAAAAAATCATAAGGAATCTGTTTGTAACCTTTTTTTTCAATTTTGGTAAGCTCTTTTTTCTAAAAATTATAAAAATCACCGTGTGTTATAAACAGTTGATTTGAGCTTGTCACTTGTATAATTGCAAAATTTCTTCATTATAATTTGTTGGGAGGTTGCAAATTGATTTTTAATGCATTCTGGGGGGGTGAAAGGCACAATTTAAATGCCACATTGTCTTTTTTCTTTTGGTGTTCATGGTCGATCTAAGGCAAATTGAACCACTCACTCCACATAATTATCAATGACTCAATTGTTTCAATCTAAAGGTCTATGGTCAATGTTAGATGTAGAACAACTTGATTTCACAAGGGATTATAATTTTTTCTTCCATAGATGTAAAATGGATGAAGTAAAAGGGCTCATTGGCTTACATGTATCTGATAACTTTTTGTTTCATATTGTGGAGTGTAAAACACCTAAGAATTTTTGGGACAAACTTGAAGAATTATATGGTAAAACCAATCAATTTAGAGTCTTTTAGCTTCAAATGGATCTTCAATCATTTTCTCTAGATGCATTTCCTTCAATTCAATATTTCCTTGCACAATTCAAGTTGATTTTTGTCACAGTTAAAAGGGTGTGGACATGAAAAATCTAGTGATGAATGTATCTTCCTGATTTTGTCTAAGTTAAGAGGCCCTTATCAAGTGTTTTCTTCTACTTTCTATTCAACTATGGATGACATAGGGAAAGATTACTAAATTCCTTCATTTGAGTTGTTTTGTGAGTGTCTTACTATTGAGGAGACCAAGTTGTTTTAGTTGGATGCACTACCTAGTTCTAAGAATCGTGCTCTAATGGCTCAATCATTCAAGGGTAAAGGAAAGAATAAGAAGAAGCCCAAGATAGAATCATCTTTAGGTAGTGAGACTCCCTCCAAACAAAATCCAAAGAATAATCAGAAGTCCACTCCATCTCCTTCTTCTACATCTGGAGATTCTTCCAACATGGAGTTCCACTTCCATGATTCAGAGTACACAACAAACATTGATGGACAGATTTGATATGACCGACCTTGGTCTTTTGCATTACTTCCTTGGTCTTTAGGTTCATCAAACTTCTGAGGGGATCATCATTTTCCAATAGAAGTATGCTCTTGATTTGCTTCAAAGGTTTGGCATGGTTGATTGCAAACCTTCCCCCACTCCATTCTAGTTAGGTGTTGTACTGTCTACTAGTTACACCACTCCTACAGTTGATCCTACCTTGTATCGGTAGTTGTTTGGTAATCTTTTGTACTTGACACATAGTCGCCCTGATATTTCCTTTGTGGTTGGACTTGTCTCTTTCTTCTCACAAGAGCCTCATGAGAGTCATTGCAAGGCTGCAAAATGTATCTTGAGATACATTCAGGGCACTACTCATTTTGGAATTCATTACACTTCAGGTGCATCTCAGATAGTGGGCTTCACTAACTCAAATTGGGTTGGTGATGTCAATGATCGGAAGCCAACTTTTGGATTTTTCTTTTGCCTTGGTTCTAGTCCTATTGTATGGTCATGCAAGAAGCAGATTGATATTGCATTATAATCGATAAAGGCTAAGTATTGAGGTGTAGTTCTTACTAGTCAGGAGGTTTTGTGGCTTCGTCGATTGATGACTGAGTTTGGATTCCCATCCACTCAACCCACTACTCTTTGGTGTGACAACCAAAGTGCCATCCATATATCTCGTAACCTAGTGGAGCATTAGCGTACTAATCCTATTGAGATCCACATGCACTTCATCAAGCAACTCATCCAGGATGGTGTTCTCATCTTGGAGTATTTGTGTACAAATTAGCAAGTTACAAACATCTTCATTAAACCTTTGAAATCACCTTGGTATCTTCAGTTGTGATCGATTCTTGGGGTGAAGTAAGTTGTCCTTGGGGGGTCTTGAGGAGTCCTTACTTCTTTAGTTTTCTTTTCAACTTTTTCTCTCTTTTGGAGAGGAGTTTTCTCCCATAGGTTTTTTCTTTTTTTCTCCATTTATGAGAGTTTTTTGTTTCATACATGGGTACTTCATTAGGCCTTGTTGTGTGGACCCATCTTTTGCATATTTGCATTGGTTTGTTCCTCCCTAAGTTGTACTTAAGGGGGGGTGTTGGTGTGAATAAGACTTGTACCTAGTTAATTCTTTACTAGGAACTTAGGGGACTTAATTCACATGTTAAGTTTACTTAAAATAAAAAATTATTATCTAGAAGTCTTAGTTGTCTTATCTAGACAAGTCATAGTTGTCTTATCTAGACTTCACATCATCCTAGGTAGTTATGAGTTAGTTGTCTCATGTGATAGGATTAATACACTTCTCATGATCTTGTCTTATCCTATCTCTCATCCTTTCCTTTATAAGCAAGGCATCTCTTGTATATTGTATCATATTGCAATTCTTTTTTGGTGGAATAACATCTTCCATTGTTGCTTCTCTCTATCTCTTTTAGAGGTTATTTGGTGTTGTAGATTGAAGATCTTGGTTTCTCACTTTAAAATATACTTACTTGTTGCATCTATGACTTGGACATGGGTTTTCTATGCCCATAGATATTTCACTATCAATGAATTTTCAGTTTATTGGCTTGGTTTAGTCACTTAGTTTTCTAGTTTTGATGTCATGTTGAGGAGGTGAGATGGTATTACCAGGTACAATCATGATGTGAGACCTATGTACTTGACTATGATAGAAAAATATGTGGGACACGGTTGGGTTGTGTTGTTGGTACATTTGGTGGTGATCATGGTTTCATGGATGTTTCTTGTGCTTTAGATACTTTGGCATGTCATGATGGTTTATGTAGGTGCATTGTTGGTGGTGTTGGATTGGATCCTAATTCAGGTTGTGGTAGTGTATCTTCTTAGTATGAGGATCATAGTTTTACTCTTCATTCTTTGTTAAGGAGCTCATGTTGCATTTGAGTTCTTTGATTGTGTGAGGAATTTTTGGTTGATCTTTATTAAGGATATTTTTATCATGATGTCATAGATAGTTTGATTATAATTTTAAATGGGAGCATTTGATAGTGATGGATTGGTGGTGATTGGATATGTTTATGATGGTTTGGTGGTTGCATGTATCTTCTTGGATTAGAGATATTGGTTTCACTTGTATGTTACTGACATTGCAGTTGAGTGTGTGCAAACCTGGATAATCTTCATGGAGAGGATGGTTATCATAATGCCATGTGTAGCTCGTATCACGGTTCAATGAGAATAGCTGGAAGTGACGTGGATGCATCATTGGGTATGATTATCTTCATGTGATGGGATATGTATTCTTGGTTTAGAGTGTTTGCTATTATTTCATGGTTTACTCTTGATCCCGTTTTAGAGTTTGGCATGGTACTTTTTCTCTTGAGACCATGATGTATATATTTTTTGGAGTACGTGATCTCCTAGGAGGATATGGATAGATCATGTTGTCATATTTATGTTCTTGATCCATGATTGGAGCTTTGAAATTTATGGTGCTATGTTTTTTTTGGAGTTTGGCATGGGTTGATTGGTTACAGTTACCCATGGATACTTAGAGACATAGGTGATAGTTGGTTTTCTCTTGTGATAGAGACATTTTCTTGAGATGGTTACTCTTTGGAGGTTTTAACAGGAAGACAGGGTAGATTTCACCTAGATATGGACATGAGTTCATGTTGGACCGATAGAGGAGATTTTTCTTGGAGTAAGTAATGATAGCTTGGTTATCTTGGAGGAGCATTCTCATTCCTTACTCTTGGTCTACTCAATAGTTTATTATTTGAGAGGTATTTTCCCATTATATCTTTCAGATGTGTTAGGTTCCATGCTTTGGTTTCTCATGGGATTGGATTGATTCATGGTGATTGATTATGGAGACTCATTTGAGGATTGGTTAGCATGAGTTTATATGCTTTAACTTTCATAGATATGGATCTTGAGCTATGGATATTTAGTTCTAGAGGATTCATTTTGAGTGATGTTATGGCATGGTTATCTCCTTGTGTATTTGAGTTTATGATATTATTATTTGATGAGGATTGCTAGGAGATGGTTTATGGGATGATTTCTAGTATTGGGGATGGTTACCTTGAGTTTGATCTTCTTATTAGAGAGGTTTGCATCCATGTTGGCATTGTTACATTCATTCTATGGTTGTACTTGATCTATGAGATTGAGTGTTATGGATGTTGTTGAGGATTTTAATTTGGGGTTGTTAGGAGATCATACTTGATACAACATTACACTTTTGAGGTGTTGGTAGGAGGCCATTATGGTTTATAGGTTTCTCTCTTTATGATTCCTTGGATGTTCATGTTTTGGGAGGATGATGGTAACATGTTGTGAGAGATTATGTAGCTCTTTAGGTTGTATGTTTGGATAATTATTATTTTTCTTGGTACTTCATGCTTTGATTTACTTATCGCACCTTGATATAGTGTTGATTGGTACACTTGATATGCTTTGACATTACCTATGCCGTGGGAGTTCTTGGATATTTATGTTCTTCATTGACAGGTTTAATATAGGGAGCTTATGATTGTAGTTTATAGGTTGCATATGTTCTTGGCATGAGTTTACTGATGTATTGATACCTTGGAGCTATAAATGGTTGGATGTATTAGCATGTGTTGCGGATGCTATTTTTGATCATGTGGGTTTTTTACAATTGATAGTAATGCTTGTGCTCATGGATTGGTGCATCTTCACCTTGAAATGTTTTTTTTCTTCCATACATGGCACATTGGAGGATGAGAGGAGTTCTTGCTTGAGATGGTGGTCACTTTTTTCTTATTGCAGGCATCTTGATGGAGCACGAGAGTATGTTACAGATTCATGTGGCTTCATTTATGGCTATGATGATGTACTTCATGTATTGATCCCTTATGTAATGTATACAATAAGTGGGAGAATGTTGGGACATGGTGTTGTACACCATTGCATAAAATGATTTATTATAATGTTGTAATTAAATTATTTTTTATTTTTTATGCCGCCTTGGTGGTGTGGTTAATCACACTAGGTAATTATTTGGGGGCCACTTGATGTTGTATTGTAACATTGTATTATTATTTAATGTGTGGGAGACATGTGATAATAATTTAATATTGGGGAAATATTAAATAAATTGAAGTCTTAGTACCAAATATTAAATAAGGGGTTAGTGATTTTGTATTCACATGGTTTTGTGGTACATGGTTTTATCTTACCACTAGTTGTATTTTGTGTGAGCTTGTGTCTATAAAAGAAAACACGTGTAGTGGTTTAGGTTGGTTGAGTGGTTTTGGCTGTCATTATTGAGTCTTTATGAGGAGTGCATATGTGAAGCATGGCATGGGATGTGTGGATTCATACTTGGACACATGAGAGTGCATTAGAGGACTTGATGCTTTAGAGGTGTTCATTGTAACTCTTTTTTTTGCTTTATGGCTGATTAATATGGGGTATGGATGCTTTTAGAGGTTAATTTTTTCCCTCTTGAGGGTTTCCCCAAGGTATATCTTGTGTCACCTTTGATGGGTATGTTGTCTATTCTCTTGCATATGGATTCTAAGTACTTATTTGCATAAATATCTCTTTTAGATTATGTGGAAATTGTCAGTAGATGGCTGCAAGTTTCCTTGCAGTGAGCTTCATGGAAAAGTTGAAGTGTACCTTAGTTTAGATTTGAGTGGCACCAATAATAAAAGTTGTAAAAATAATATGGAAACAATGAGACAATTTGAATAATATAGCTCTTCACATGAATGTCTCATGATAATTATGTTTATGTTGATAAAAATTGTATTAGTGTAAGTGATGGTGAGGTATGTCGATTGCCTAGCTCCATTGAAATAAAAAAAATTGAGTACGAATATTTTATTCATGATGAAGATGCAACTTTTAATCTTGAGGATGATGGTTTGTCTGAGCTTGAATTTTTCACTTGGTCCCATTATATAGTTCACAGTGATGTTGAGTAACAAAAAATGTGCTAAGTAGATGTTGTACAAGTTTCTCAAGTTTTATATATGTCAAAGCTTCAATATTTTTAATTTTATGTGCACGGGGAGGGGCTTCCTTATGTAGATCAACAAGTTAGTGTGGAATATATTTCATTTAAATGTGAACTGGAAGAATTTTCTTTTTTCTTTAATACTGTTGATGAGGTCATTATGTACGATGAATTTTGTGTTTATATTGAAGTTGTTCTCCTAGTTGCTTTGGGCTTCAATGATATATCATAGTGTTGGTTGGAAGATTTGTCTTCTTAAAAATTAAATTAATATGACTCTTTTATTCCCAAACTGAAGACACATAAGTAATGAACAATTGGGTAAGTTATTGATTAACTTCCCTCTGAAGTTTAAATAAGGTACAACTCCCTTGTAAGATTTTTTTTTGGTTTTTTGATATTTAAAGTTGGGTATATTTTTAACCAAAAAGTTGTAAAGAAAACTAACATTTTTCATAGCCATGATACAAACACGAATAAGTATTAAAACATATATATTTCAAAATAACCACTCCAATGCATAAGTTACAAATATCACCAATGTTTCAATTCAAAGATTGAATATGTTGATGGTAGCTAGATAAAATTTCAAATAAGCACTCTACTATATCTTAAAAGAAAATGAATACCATATTGAATGAATATCATTTAGTCAAAGGAAAACAACATTCAAACAACTACTCAAGCTCACAAACTTAAAATAAACTCTCATCAGTATATTCAATTTCAATGCACACAAATAAAGAAATTTCTTTTGAAATTAGAAAAAAATTAATTGATCCTTATTTGATCGGTTAATAGTCTAATATCCGAGTGTAATGGGGATCAAAAATTCAGATCCCTCAAATTTCTTTGAATTGCATATTTAAGCATTACAAAAGTGTAACCAGCACCAAAATCATGAAAAATGGATTCTTTAAGAGACACAAAATAAAGTTCATTACAATTAAAACTTTACAAAAATGAACTTTAAAATAGAACATGATCATTACTAAGGTGGTTGGCTAGGAAGGTCCACAGGTGCCTCATCTATTATTGGGTCTTTCTAATTAGATGTCACACATTCTTTGTAGTCCTTGAACACCTATATAATAGTTGGAATATTAGTGTGCTAGGGAATTGTAACATTCTTTTTCCTCAAGTTCTAGAGTGCTATATTGCTATGGATGGTGTCACTTTTAGTAGTAAGGTTGGTTGGAGAATTCTCATGCCAAGACAATGTAGACTCAATTCATGCCAACTTCTTTATAGTCTCTTTATTGAAGACTTTCTCACTAGATAGTTTATCGATTACCTTCAGGAATCCCTCTTTTCGTTCATTCACCATAGTTGCACTATTGTTATCACCTTCCATCATTTGACAACCAAAATTTGAAAACTTCTTAATGAGATCATTATTGATGTGATTGTACTCTTTCAATAGATTATTTTGTTCTTGGATATTTTGCTTTAGAAGTGAAAATTTCCATTTAATGCTCTTTTTCCACATTATGAGCCTTGGGTCCTTTGCAAATGAATCAATATTTTTTGTTGCAGCCTTTTCTAAACCCATATCTAGAATTTCCCCAAGGTCTTTATCATCTTGTAACCAAAGAGATTCATTTTTTTAGTTTTCTATCTCATTTTTGAAAGAATTCATTGAAATAATATTGAGTCATCATAGATCTTCTTCAATTTTTTAATTAAAGAAGGGCCTTTAGCTTTTATATCTACCACCCATCCCTGAGTAATTCTACCATTATAGCTATCCTTTTGTACTTTTTTTAATACTATCTCTTTACCAACCACAAAATGAAGATCAAAAGAACTTAGCTGATTGACTAGTTGGGGAGAAAGATCACCAAATAATTTTAGGCAATTAGAAAGTAATTCTATTATATTTTTTAATTCATCCTTGTCATGTTTATCCTTCTCAATTTTTTCTACCAACCTTGTAGCAGTTACCTATAAATTATGGACATCGTCATCCCTACTTGGAGGTCCCAAATCTACTTTGGTCATATTGTAGTTAGTTGCAATAGCCCAACTAAGCTCTTTTTGTGCAAAGGGATGGGAAATCTCTATGAATAAATGTCCAAAATTTCCATCCTCCATTAACCTTGAAGTAGTTTTAAATTTCTTTGGTTTTGGGGTCCTTTGCAATAGCTTTCCCAGGATATAGTCATCTAGAAAATTCACTAGTACTAATTTTCTTTTCTTAGCCAATGTATTTTCCAGCCATGAGGGAGAGGACATGGCACAAAGAGTTTGAGAAGGCTCGGGTGTGGAGAATTGAAGAGATATTTCCAAACGAGGAGTCTTCATTACATTCTACATATCAAAGGGAAAGGAGGTAGGAGATTTACCTTTTTGTGTGTTTCTCTCAGCTAGCTCTTGTGATGGATTTGGTTGATCTCCAAATGAATCAACCTACATTATTTCAATTTCTTGTTCTTGTTCATTTTCCTTTTCTTTTTCTATATCTTTCTCCTTATTTGTTTGATCTCTCAAACTACTATCCTTTGGAGAGTCAGCACCACATGTCTTCATAGGACTTCCTCTTTTCTCTAGAGGCTCTTCTCCATCTCCACTAACACCTAGTGTTGCCTTATGTTGCATGGGAGGTGACACTTCTATTGATGATGAGACCCCAAGCTAACTAGGATTAGCCTGTTCTGATGCTATTTGTCTCCCTTTGGTTTGAGGCTTAGAAACCTCACCTTTTTTCTTGGAAAGCCATATATATGTCCTTTTTGGGACTACTATATTTTGATTTTCCAATTCTTTAAACTCTTTGAGACTCTGATCGATAGGCACCATGGATTGCATTTATATGTGACTAGTATAGATTAGGTCTATCAAATCAGTTCCATCATCTTCTACTCCTTCAATATCCCAACCTAATCTAAAGGTAACAATTTGACATATAGTCATCCTCATCCAACTTCTTTTCCTCACCTTATAATCATCAAAGAAATTAGCTGAATAATCCTCCATATAAGGGATTGATGAAAACCAGGGCCAAGTTATAGATTATATTTTACAAATTTCTTGTTGTCAAATGGGAACCTAATTTTATAGGTTGAAATTTATTATATTTCACAATATACCTCTTGATGTTGAGAGAATTTGATTCAAATTTATATTGATAATATCCTAGACCAATAGGGAATGGGACACCGACTTTCTTCCTCTCTACAAACCTTTTATTAACCTCTACATTTTTTTTGTAGATCTCTATCAGAATGAACTTGTCTTCTTCATATTTGGTAAATTTATGGGGTAGCCCATCATAACCTCCTACTTTGATGTAGGTGAATCTTTGGAATTGAATAAAATGGATCCCATACTAATTTATTAATTGAATTGCCTCAAGAGAAATTATTTGGCCTAAATCCCCTTGTAACTCCCTAACCTATATTATGGTGAATACATTGTTCACCCTTCTGTAATTATGAGAACTTATCACTAGTTGTAATTCAGTGTAAGAATGATAAAATTTTGATGTTTTCATCAAATTCTTGAGCAAGATTGAGTCTTGGTCATAGTCTGGTGCAAGCTAGAGCATGAAAAAGATAAGAAGACATATAAAATAATTTGTTGAGAGAAAATTTTGAAATCATATGATGAATTTTGATATTGATTAAGCTGGCCCAATCTAAATATTGTATGATTGCACAAATAACTTGCATGAAGAAAAATATCCATTCTTCAAATTCATGTGCATTCATGTTACCCCACCTAATGTAACAATATGATGATATCTGTAATTTCACCTTTGAAGTAAGTTTTGTGTAGGTTTTTGGGCAACTAAGATTTTCCTTTCTTTGGTGCTACAAACCATTCCTTAGAAATTATAGTCCTATAATACCCTTTCTTTTCACTAATATACATTTGTGATGTAGTGAAATCAAAATAAATATAAACCTCCCTCTAAGGTAACCTAAAACAACCGCTAATAGTGGTCCTATCTAGAGTGATGAGTAATAAGTCATCATTGGTTCTCATTTCCCTAGTTTTAGGGTTATAATGATTTACATATTCAAGTACCAAGTATGTACATTTCATAACAATGGGAAAAGCAACCACCTCAAGTAAGCCACTTTCTACTAATCTCTAGGTGATTGGATGTTTGTTTAGACTGTTTATCATTTCCTAAAATTTCCCTAGGTTGATATGCCCTAGCCTAGTGCCACCTATCTTTGAAATTAGCTTTCAAAAATAGATAATGCTCATATCCTAAATATTTATACTTCATTTTTACCAATTCTTAGCTCAACTTTTTGTCTCTTGATTTTTAGAAAGTTTTGACAAAATGCCACCTAGGGTATGTGACTTGAGCTACACAATTTGGAGTGTGTACATACCAATTTTATAGTTTCTAAAAGCTCCAAAGGAAAATTTTATTCTTGTTGTCATCAAATCCTCTGTCAATTTTTCTCTACTCTCTACAAAACCCCAATTTCTCACTTGTGAATGCTTAGAATGATTCGAATTGGGTATTCTTCCTTTGTTATATGTTAACATTAAATTCACCTACCTTGTCTCTAATAGTAATTAATGCAAGGAATTCATTTTAATTGGCTCCAACTTTTTGAACCTGTTCTTTAGAAAAGAGAGTTGGGACTTTGCTAGGTTTTCAAAACCTTATTGAAGTCCAACAAAGGTTTTGAAACCTCTATCAATTCCCATTTTGTTACTTTGTTTGTCACTTTTCCACAAGCCTTTCTTTCCTTTTCACATTCCTTCACTTCTCCTTTTATTAACTTTCGAGAAATGCAAGTTATGAGTTCTATGTCAGATGCTCATGGGGTTGTGAGAACATCATCGAGTTTAGAAGGAGTTGCCACAACCTGTAAAAATTTCTTGGGACTTTTGAAGAATGCATTTTTCTTTTCTCTTCGGTTGAAAAATATGAAGTTAGTGGTTTGGTGTTGGAGTCTCACAAAGTCGTGAGAACCTTTTTAATGCTTGACAATATTTTTGAAACCACGAAATAATGCCACTTTTATTTTTATTTTGAACACTTTCTCTTTGAAAATAAACTTCTTCAGGATATTTAAAGGTTTGGAAAACTTCGATGGATCCTAAAGGAGTTTTTAAAACCTTATGAAATATCGACTCCTTGGGTCTTAACCTTCTAAGAACTCTTGATGAACATCACAAAAATGATGCTTGGTCGAGAGAAACCTAGGTTGTGAAAACCTTGTCAAGTTCCAACAAGGTTGTGTGAACCTTGTTGATTTTCAACAATAGTTCAAAAACAACTTCTAAAAGCCAATTTTAAGCAAGAATGGCTAAGCATGAAAATATATCTTGGGATCCAAAGGTATGATTAATAACCTATTTGACATTTTTTTCTTTAAAAAAATTAGCTTAGATTGACTCCATTCTTCCAAAAAGAAGAACTAATCGATCACCAACAGTTGGAGAGATCACTATTGCATTGGTGATCTTCCTATGAATTTTAGTTGAGGTACAACTCCCTCTTCTAATAATTTTTATTATTTTTTGAATTTTATGAAGTCAAGGGTATGCTTTTGACTAGAAAGTAGGAAAGGTGGACTAGCATCTATGCATAGCCATGAAATGGATGTGATTAAAATTGATTTAGAATGACTAGCTAAATTGAAAATTATATTGACAAACTATTAATATCAAGAATCACAAATCAAACTATCAATAGTAAGTTGACTCCACTCACTACAATTTCAATATTCACTAAAGACACATGAACAAAACACCAAAGAATAGCACATCTTCACAGGGAAGGAATATCCATAACACCTATCAAATCTCACATACTTTTTCATATGCGTTAAGTATTTCATTCAACATTCACTGCTCACAGACAATAAACATATAAATCAAATAATCAAAATTACAAAATTGATCCTTCAATTAAGATTGATTCTCTCTCATGCATCACAACAAAATTTTAGACCCTTGCAATGTCCAAATGAAACATATTTATATTTTTAAAAGTATAATTGTTAGGATTTTCTTGAAAACAAATTCTTGAAAGAACGATAACCATTATCTGGCCGAATAAGCAGCTTGCAAGAAACCAATCGATTTTTGTCTAGTCATGACACATATTCATTAATTACTATTTTAAGAGTGGTTATGATTGTGTCACAATTCTTGATTTACAAGATGAGGGAATGAATTGACACTCACTATCTACAAGCCCCATGGAAACATACTTGTGCGAACAATCTGTAACTTCTCATTTTTGATAGTTGATAATATGGCACCTAAGATTATTTTTTGTGAAAATATTTTAAATGTAGAAGATTTATTTGATGCTGAAACCCACTCTACTAAATTACCATCACATCACTTTGCTAAGCTCATTAAGTATGAGGCAATTTGAGTGTTCTCTATTGCATTAACTGCCTCCAAGCGGACTCTACTAACTTACCCTTCCCATTCTATAAATTAGCTAAAGCACTTCTCATTTTTCTTAATGATAATTATAGTCTTAGATATGTCAATTTCTTCAAGTGGTGTTGTCTCTAAGAATAGGAGTGATTTCCTCACCATTGAGGGTGTGGACTGTAGTGTCATGTGGAGGTTGATTGCAGACCAACTAAAGGAATTCTTCCTCATCCACATCGATGTGGAGGAGGGGGTCATTCGAAAGATAATTGGAAAATACTTCTTGTCCCAGGTGCATGTGTGTAACTCTGGTCTACTGGAGTGTTCCATTTATAGTGTCATTCATACCTTTAAGAAATTTTAATGGGGAATCTATGTCACCGAGTACCTGGTGAGACCAGTGTCCTTGTCATGTGTTGAGGATTCCCTAGGAGGTTTTTCTATGCATTCACATGTGGGCTTGTGGGTGACATAGTTGCATCACTAATACATTGAGGAATGAATGAGTTAAGCAAGAAGTCACCCTACTATGTGTCGGATTGGAATGTAATATGATGGAGACATTTTCCCACTATGTTGAGTTTAATGAAAATCTCTTTTTGCCTGCGCAGATTGAACGTTTGTAGGAAGTGATAGAGGGCATTAGGATCCTCATTTTTACCCTCTATGCATGAGACCCCTTGTGATGGAAAACTTCATTTTGAAAGGTAATAAAATATATATGGCTTTAGGAATCTATATTTTGTGATGTCAATGTTCTCAAAAATTCTTGGCTTTATCTCCACATTTTAATTTTGTCTACAATGCACTCTTTCATTTCCATGTCTACAATGTATCTCATTAGTTGTGTATTTTGAATTTTATTCTTTTTTCAATAAGTTTGCTTTTGATAGTGTTATTTTCTTCTACGAATGAATTCCTACAATAATAACATATTACTAATCAAATGCACACATATCAAATCTAGGGCATAGTTTTCAAAATATCTTCAGAGTCCACCCTAGTTTTGAAACTAATTTCATCACTCACTACTCTGAATCAACCCTCAAAATTATTTTAGGTCTCTCCTTTAGTGAACTCCTCCAAAAAGAAGCTCTTAGGAAAGGTGCTCAACTTTCTAGATAATTCACCATGGAAATAATTAAGTTTTGGAAACCCTTTCAAGAATTGACAAAGGTTTCAAAACTACCCAAAGTTCTATCATACCCTTTATAATTTCTTCTTTTCCACCTTCAATAAACTTTAGCGGATATGAAAACCCTTCGGCAACCCAACACTAACTCACAAATTCCAAAAAAAATAACACAAGGTAGATTTTAAGTTGGACTTCAAGGTTGTCGAGTGAGGGAGAGATTTGAAAACTTGAGGGGGCCTCGATGTAGGCTTACAAACTAGAATGAAAAGGTGAAAAAAATGCATAGTTTAATTCACTTCAAAGATAGGATGTGAGTTTTTTTAAGGGTGACCAAAAATAGGGGCAACATAACCAAAGAGACTTTTAAAGACCGGAAAATCTCAAACTTAACCAAAATATGAATGAATAAAATTTGACAAGGATTGACCAAATTTAAGGCAACACATGATAAGGGTCAAACGCATTTTTTTTTTATTGTATTGCAATGGCAAGGTTAATTATGGAGCTTCCCTTCACTCTTTTAGAGGAAATAATATGTTGATGCATGCAAATATAAGGCTTCATCTGATGCAATTGGGTGATAATGATAGTTTTGGATTGAGGGAGATGAGTTATTTCAATAGGATTGTGTTTGATAGAGGAAAGTGGGAATGGTAGCTTCTTCATGGCCTTGTTATTCATGAAGGGTATGACCTACAAAATAAAGTGACATATTTTATGTGCAACCATGTTTTCAATGTTTGTGTGTCTTCATGTCATTAGCTACAATTTTTTTTTTTCATTATTCATAGTGTGCCTTGTCTTGTGGATATGTCTTCATGCAATCATGACCCTTATTTTTCATGATGAAGTGTAATTAATTCTTGGTCCCTATTGTTATCCTTTTTTGGTTTTCTCTTGGAGATCTAAATTCTCCTTGTGCTTGCAAGAGACACATGTCCTCAATTAGAGCCAATGTTGGCACCCCATTTTAATGTGTCTCATTTTGTTTTGTTCTTCTTTATAAATTTTCATTTGGCTTTGTTCACCCATTTTTTGATAACTGATCCAAGATATACTTTAGATGGTTTTATGTGTGTGTGCTTTTACCTCCTATATTGTTTTACCTTTAGGTGTAGACAATCATCTAGTTAGAAAAATAAAGATTTGTTTGTGTTTTATGTTGGATTTTTTGAGAGATTTTGAAACTTATGTCAGGATTTGGAAAGGTTGTGTTTCAAAGGAAAACTATGTTTAAGTCTCTATTGATGGTTTGTAGCAGTTTGAAAACTTGTGTCAAATATTGACAAGGTTTTCCTAACCTTGTTACGACCTTATGGGTTTCTTCTAACATTTCCAAGTGAATGAAAGAGAGAAATATTGATAGGTGTTTTAGTGTTTAGAAGTAGTTCCAAAACCTATGTCAGCTCTCAACAAGGTTCTCACAACCTTTTCAATAGCCAATGAGCTTTTTATAATTTTGAGAAATATAAATGGATTTTTTTGAGGAGTGCATGTGTGAAAGTTTTGAAATGGTTCTAAAACCACAAGTAGGAGTTGATGAGGTTTGTAGAAACTATATAACCTCTAATGAAAGGAAAATAATAAAGAATAAGTGTTTCATTTCGTATAGGATTGAGATGGTTCTTTAATCACTTGTGGTTGTTGATGATGGCTCAATTTTTGATACAAAGTGTCGACATGTAAGAAAAAGTTGAAAAACTTAAGGAAAGACCCGCAACATGCTTCAAGGATATGGTTCAAGTTGTGAACCATATCCATAATTCCTATGGTAATTTAACAAACTAGATAGAGTAAAATGAAACTTGTAATAAGGGATAAAGGCAAGCCCATGTTATTTCAAATAATATTTCAAAAGGGTTTTGAGTTCCAAATGTAGTGGGATGATATTTACTCACCCTCATACTAGCAACTATTCACCCACCAACTCTCACTCCTTTCTTGATCTCCATTAATGACCAGAGCTGATACCTATAGGTGGAAGATAGGCATCCATTCTTCAAAGGTATATTAGGACATGATTGTATGATATTCCAAGTATAAAAAAGTGATCAAAATGTTGATATTCAAGCATGATCACCACCTATAGTTGTAGGAGGTGATTAATTTTTAAGGCCCTCGTGCAAGCCTGTGTGTTCCCTTTTATGGGAAAAATATGAGGGGGTATATATAAGTTCGACTTCACTTTTCAAGAGATGGGAAAATTAGATAGATAAGGATAGATAGGAGAGAAACTTTCAAATATCTAGGGTTTTATTTCTAGTGAAGGAGAAGTTTGATTGTGAAACATTGGAAAAGGGGGCCTCAAGTCCTAAATGCAAAGAACCTAGGATCAATTCCACTTTTCCAAGGGTTTTATTAGGATGCAAATCAAAAAGGTACAAAGATTGAATTTCAACCTCAAAGGTGAGTCAATAAAACCTAGATATGATCCTTTTGAGCTTAGAAATGAATTGGAAATTATTTGAAATGATTAACCTAATTCATCTATATGAACCACTATGAAAAATGCAATATCCTAGAAATACATAGACTGAAACTATAGGTTACAGGTGGATTTGAGAAGTGTCAGATGATGTATACCTATCACCAAAAGTTGAACTTGGCATGTTGATGAGTCCATTTATTAGTCCATTTCTTGATGTTTTTATGCATTCTTTCAGACATTATAAGACAATCCTTTCAAACATATTCCTATGATATGCTATTTTTTATGCTTATTATACAACCTTGATCCTGAATTATAGTAATGGAAATATAGTTATGATATAGTAGCATTACATGATTTATATGTGTATATGTATGAAATTTGGTTGGAATTATGTGTTTAATCAAGGTAGTTAGCTTTTTGTATGTGTTTTTTGGATTAACCTCTTGCAGCCCAAGAAGACATTGTAACTTGCAACAACTAGAAGTTGTAGCCCACAACCAAAGGAGGTCTTGGATAGAGAAACAAGGGAACTGTCAAAACAAGTTGAGTATAATAACTACCATGTGGAGACAACTGATGGAGTTAGTCATGAATCATTACGATAGTTAATAAGGCACTAAAGAAGAAGAATTCTTTTATTGATAGGATTTTGGATAACTGAGTATTTGTTCCACTTGCATATCTATTTTGCAAATTTTTAATTCCATTTAAAATCTTGTTTCTTTTTAGTTGCAATTTGAATAATTCAATCTTAATTACATACTCTAATATCTAGGGATTTGTAGTTAATTATTTTAGTTAAGATTTGTGTTGAAAATAAACTCCCTCGTGTCTATGTATAGCCAATGGTTGAGTATTTAGATAGTTAGTTAGTTAATCTCATACTGGTGGATTTTGTTATCAATTACTTCTTAGTTTCTAGTTGTAATCTATAGACATGTTGATTGTTTAGAAATGGTTTTCTTAAATACAATATTTTGAGCAATATTTTATGTGATCTTTTGGAATGCACTATGAATGAAGTTCAAGTTCATATGGATGCATAAAATATGAAGATTTATATTTTGTTTTAGTTAGGTGAAGATAGCCACTTGATTAGTCACTCAAGGTAACTGTTCTTCACTATATTTATAGTTGTTTTACTTATGTTTAATAGTTATTTCTATTAGTCATTACTTCATAAATTGCATGGAAATTAAAATAGATTCTCATATTATGATTATCAATAATGCTTGTTCATATGCATGAATGCATTCAATTGACTTGTTGTACTATGGAGGATAGATTAAGTTCAATTACCAATTTTTAATGGTTTTGAGTTAGTTTCAGTAATTCAACTACAAATTATGTTGTACCCATAGCCATTAGCGCCAATCTACTTCTTTCATTGTTATATGTTTATGTGATTTTCTAGCAAGTAGAATACCTTCAATAGAATAACCTAGGTAGTCTCAAGTCTTTGAAGGCACATATAGTGCAATACCATGACAAGTTTGCAAGCCATGATTGATAATTTAATGAATTTTTTACAATGTTGAGTGGACTGTTAACCTAGTAATTCCTCTAAATTGTGTATTTTCTACTAAGTTTACAAGACACTAGTTTAAACTCTACATTTTTGGCTTCATTGTCGTGGATGGTGCTACCTTCATAGACTTTTTTTTCCAAGCTTTCATAGTTTACATTTTGGTTTCAGCATTAGGACTGTTAATTTTTATCTTATCAAAATACTAGAAAGTTACACTAACATTGTGCAGAACTGCTACTATACAAAGCCATATTTATTGTATGTGGAGGCAAAGAGATTTGTTGGGAAGATTCATCCCCTCAATACACCAAGAATCCATAGTAGATATAGGTGAGTCCACTACTTAGAGTGAGGGTAATACTGAAGAAGAAACTTCCCTTTCCCCAATATCTACTACTCCTACAAAGGGGACATACCAAACCATGGGTGATGCACCTGGGGATGATCCAAAACATGTGAACTTTGAGTTTCCAATTACCCACCAAGAAAGGGCTACTATGTTGAAGAATATCCCTCCTTCAGCATTACCAATCTTTTATGGTTTGGTGATTGAAGATTTGAACAAATTTATGGTTGAATTTGAATTCCTATACAGGAGCTATGATTATATCTCTGATGCTCATAGGCTCAAACTCTTCCCTGCCACTCTAAGAGATGTATCCTTGAGATGGTTTATGGGATTAGGCAATGATGTTATTGCAGATTGGGATACCATGAAAACAATGTTCTTGGAAAAGTACCAAGGCTATTTTAGAGGATTTGATAGGAGGAGAGATGACATTTTTAGAATGCCACAGAAGGAGGATGAACCATTAGAGGATTATGTGGAGAGACTTCATTTTTCTTTGAAGAAAAAACCACAGAACAAGCTATCTAAAGAATCCCTCAAGTTAATATTTTTGAGGGTAGTCAATGAGGACTGCATGGATGCCCTCAATCTTATTGGGAAAGGGGATATCTCTCAAATACCATTTGAAGAAATCTATAAGGTCTACAAAAATTACTCTAGGACCTTCACTAAGAGGCCAAGAGGAGAGAGGACATCCACCATTGGAAAATCATCTACTAGTATTTCAAAGATAGAGTTAAGTAATTTTTTGTCCAACATGAAGGAGGAAATTATCAAGCATCTTGCCACTCAGTTGGACACTCTCCATATAAAGAATAAGTAAGAGGAAGCTAAATAAATTCTCACTGAATATTTCCCTAGGTATGGGCAAAGGAAAGCAAATTGTAAATGTGAGAGGGTGGCTAGTATTCAACAAGACAAAACATAGAAACTTGATTTTCAGCCACTTGAAGGAGAGGATGGACAACTATTTTACATAGCTCAAAGAAGGAAATGGAAAAAGAGACAAGGTATGCCATTGGACCCTCTTAATTTCAATTCATCATTTCCCATTGGAAATTAGAATTTTTCTTCTTGGAGTTCCCAGACTTGGCCAAATAACCAAAGCCAATAGCCAAACCCTCAACAATGGAAACAACCTTAGTAAAATTGGGACCAATAGCAACTAAATCCTTGGTCACAACAAAACTTCCAAGGTTCCAATTACAATCCTCAATGGCCAACACAACAAAACTAGTGGCAGCCACAATGACAAAAAAGTCAACAATGGTAGCATCAAAACATGAATTATCAACAGCCTATGCTTCGTCCTCAGCCACAAGAACAAGTCATTATTCCCATTCCATTGAATTCAACATCCCATCCAACAATACCACCATAATTACTTTCCCAACCTACACCTAACCCTAACAAAAAGCCTATCCAAAAAGCTTATACTAACAAGGCTATGCAATCTTGTGGGGTAGAGGTAAGTGTTGTCCACCTCAAGTCAGGGAAATAACTAGCTGGACCTTCATCACCTCAAATCATTGAGATGGAGAATGAGGAACTTGTAGTTGAAGCTTTAGCCAAATCATCTCTAGAACCTGAGTCAAATCAGGTACACCAGACTACCTCAAGTCCAAATCCTCCTTTCCCTGAATGCTTAGCCATTCAAAAACATCACACCTAAGCTAAGACAAACCTATTGGGTCAATTTAAGGATGTCAATATCAAGACTCCTCTCATCCAATCTATACCAAGGCAGTTAAGGACCTATGTCTTAAGAAACCAGGGAGAAAAAGGAAGGACCCTCATATAGTTCATGTCCTAGGGAACCTTGTTGATATCATGCTAGGGAACATAGTTGTCCCTAAATACACAAACCTTGGTAGTCTAGTAGTGGATGTTAAGATTAATGGGACCCTTATCAAAAACACCTCAATAGACTTAGGTGAAGATATCAATGTCATGACTAAAGAGACAATGCAATTACTTCAGTTAGCCAACCTTAGACCTACACCAATTGTTTTATAGTTGGATGATAAGTCAATGGTCAAGCATAAAGGAATCATTGAAGATTTATTTATTGCATTAAATTCTTGAGAATACCTTATAGAATTCATAGTATTGCAGCCAAACATTAACTTGGCAGGATATCCACTCATTCTAGGAAGACCATGGTTAGCTATAGCTGATGTTATCACAAGTTGTAGGTCTAGAAATATGATAATATCTAATGGGACTATGACCAATAAATTGGTCCTCTATCCTCCATCCCAACCTCATGTTGATCTTGAGAAAACCATTTGGCCTACTTTGGACGAACAAGACCACTATTCCCTATAGAATTTGATGACAATAGAGCACAACCCTTCATTGGAAGATCAAGTTGAAGATGATTTGATTGCTCTCTTAATATAGAATGACTATGGTAGGAACCCATAGCAATAGGAATGTCTCTCATGTTTGCAAGATCCTTTACAAAGCATTATACCTGTCAACTCGTCAGAAGAAATATCTCAGATCTTCCATTCCTTATTGCCACAAAAATGTGTACCAATCATTCCTAGCCTTGACCTCTCATCTATGTAAGAATCATTCAAAGAACTAAAAGGCAGACTAGGAAAAATTTTGAACATAAAAAATGCATTGACTAAAGAACAATAGAATTCCCTAACTACTGTGATGTAGGTGTTACCCATTTTTCACCTATGGGATCAATCGGGCAGAGTAACCCATGTTTTCAGAGGTTCTTGAAGACCAAATGGAGGAACACTTGCATCAGGATTACTTTTTCTAGCTTGTTTTCTTCTTGTGTAGATGCAGGTGAATGTTGTTATAATTTAACACATGGATGAAATGTGGCTCCCAAGAGGGTTGAGCCCAGCGTGTAGGCCTTCAACTTGGGGGTGGGTTTTTCATTTTATGTTTTACCTTGTCTTTTCCCTCTTTCCTTTTTGTTTTCTTCTTGCCTTTTCCTTATTCTGTCGGGGGCGGGATCGGGTCAGAACTTGAACATGGAACTTTTCCAAGGTTCTGGTTCCTATTTGATCCGGTTCCGACCCCGCTTCCGTCATTTCTATCTTTGTCGGGCCCCTTTTCCTTTGCTTCCGTCGGAGGTAGAGTCGGGCCGAAACCAAACTTGGAACTTTTCTGAAAGTTCTAGTTTATGTTTTAGTTCTGGTTCCGATTCCGGTTCCGCACTCATGTGCGTCTCATTCTCTTCTTTGACCTTGTGTGTTGACCATGGGGTAGTCTTTTCCCTTTCTTTTCTTCCTTGTCCTTTTCTCTCCCTTCCTTTCCTTTGTCGGAGGCGGGTTCAGGTCGGAATCCGAACTTGAAACTTGATGAAAGTTTCAGTTTCAAAATTTTTTCCACTCTCGCCCCCACCCTATTTTCCCCAGGATCAATTTTAGTTCTGATCCCGCCTTGTCCCCTGCTTATGCATTTTCTCTTTTGAGCGGGCCCAGGCGCGGGTCAGAACCTGAACTTGGAACTTTTCTAAAAAGTTTCGGTTCTGGCCCCAGTCCCGCTCTTTCTTCTTTCCTTTTCTTCATGGCCTGGGATCGAGGGGTGTCTCTTCCTCCTTGGTTCCCCCTTATATTTTTCTTCTTTTTTCTTTCTCCCTCATGTTTTGTCAGAGGCGGGATCAGGTCAAAATCTGAACCTGAAACTTGAAGAAAGTTACAGGTCCGGATTTAGTTTCGGTTCCGGTTCTGGTTCCGCTCATTCTTTATTTTCTCCCATTTTGGTCCCATTCCAGGTCCCGCCAGGATTCGTTTGTCTTTACTTCCACTCCCTTTCTCCCTGGGTGCCGGTTTTGGTTTTGTCTTCATCCCGCCCCCGCCAGCTTTGAAAAGTCTCAGTTAAAAGAAGTTCCTTCTCCAGGAGATGAGGATATCGATGTGAGCTCTCACCAACCTGATGGAGTCTTGTCAATGGATTTTTGTGAGATCAATATAACTCTGGCTGCTCGCCATGAGGTCTTGCCAACCGTTGTGTGTCTTGCCAAATGAATTGGCATGATAGTATGACTCTATTCACTCACTACAACTTCTCACTGACATCCAAAGCCTCGTCAACATGCGATCCTTCTAAAGCAGCCTTTGACCACCTTGGAATCCACCTGGCACAAACTTGACCAATCAGAAGGTGCTAGGGTAAATCATGGGTAGTTTGACTATTCAAATCCCCTCTACGAATGGAATCAACAGAGAATGCCGACATCGCTCTACTCTAAGATCGAGGGTGATCAAGTCAGTAATGGTGTTGAATATAGTGGATAGATCTAATACTGCTTCTCGAAGAAGAGCTAGCCATGAGTCATGATAGCAGCTGGAGAGGACGGCTGGAAGAGCGAGGAGGCATTAATGACTACGTCATAGAGCATTCAAGGCGACTCTGAAAAACTCTTAATGGCAAACTCAATGGGATGTGATTCAATAGCGACGGCTGTAAAAGATCTGAAGGCCATGCCCAGGGATGATCTTTCACTGACATGGAGGGGGAATGAGCATTTAATGCTTCATTGACTTCATTTCCACGCACTTCTAGGGCCGACGTGTCCAGGCACTGACTCATTTTTGAAAACCCTAAGGCAGGGGCTGACACTCTGTTGTATATATGGCACTTTTTCCTTTTTGTAAAGCAATTCTGAGTTAGGAGACGGCTGAAAGAGCATTATTCAGACTTTGTAACTCATTTTTCTTCATGAATACTACAGATCTCTAACACATATTTTCTTGTTGTTTCAATGACTGGTTGTGAGTTGCATGATTAAATTCTGTGTAATCCTTTATTTGATCAGATTCCTTCAGTGTTGGATGCCAAGGATATTATGTCACAAAGTTGGTTTATGTTAGTGATCTCTTTCTTTTGCATTTATATCTGTGAAAACATCTTGTTTTCCTTGTGTTGAGCATTAGAACAATCGAAACCTTGCATAGATTCATTTTTGTAAACATAAATCTCTGTATTGTGAGATTGTTTAGTTCTATTGAGATTTTTTGAGTTTTTTACAGTATTGTCATGTTTTGATATTTGGTGTATCACCTGTTAATGATAGGTTTTGATTCAAGTACATCCTTCTTACTCTCTCCCTTATCATTCTTCAATTTTTCTCAAAGTTATCATAAGGGGAACCAACCCATAATCTGGAGGTCCACTTCATTCCCAGGTCACCCACAACCTCGAAGTGTTCCCATGTGTCAATAGGTTGCTATAGTTGATAGCTTAGCAAGGGTGCAAACTTTATTTGACAACAATAGGCACATGCATCAGCCTTTGCATGGGACTACCATGACATGAAGGGTATAGATCATGACTTATATATGCATAGGATCTATATAAATGATGGTTATAGGCCCATTAGACAACCTCAAAGATGAATGAACCCTGCAATGAGAGAAATAGTTAAAGCTAAAATTTAAAAACTCCTTGATGTAGGCTTCATTTATCCTATATCTGATAGTGAATTGGTATCAGTTTTAGTCATTGTTCCCAAGAAAGGTGGAAAATGGAGGGTATGTGTAGATTATAGGGAACTAAACACATCCACTAGGAAGGACCACTTACCAGTTCCCTTTATAGATCAAGTGTTTGACTCTTTAGCAAGGGAAAATAACTTTTCATTCCTAGATGGTTTTAGTGGTTACACTTAGATAAAAATTGCTCTAGAGGACCAGGACAAAAAAACATTCACCTATCCTTAGGGTACTTATGCCTACTTTGTTCTACCCTTTGGTATATGCAATGCCCCAACTACTTTTTAGAGGGTAGTGCTTATGCCTACTCTATTCTACCCTTTGGTTTATGCAATGCCCCAACTACTTTGGAGATATATATGGATGACTTCACCACATATGGGGAAACTTATGAGGAATCCCTTAGCAATCTATAAAAGGTTTTACAGAGATGTAAATAACACAATTTGTCCCTCTGTAATGAAAAGTCCTTTATAATGATGACTCAGGGAATTGTTTTAGGGAATTTCATATCTAGTGAAGGGATCCAAGTTGATCCACATAAGATAGAGATCATTTCTACATTACCTATTCCATAGAGGCAAAGAGATGTTAGAAGCTTCCTTGGCCATGCAGGCTATTATAGGAGGTTCATTAAAGACTCGGTAAGATTGATGCACCATTGTTTGTTCTGCTAACTAAAGACATAGAATTTGATTGGACATCAAAGTACCAACATTATTTTGAAGAACTGAAGAAATCCTTAACCCAAGCACCTATTTTGAGAGGGCCAAATTGGACCTTACCCTTCCATATGCATATTGATGCTCCATATTTTTCTATTGGGGTAGTTTTGGGTTAGAAAGAAGGTAACAAAGAATATGTTATTTACTATATTAGCAAGAATCTTCAAGGATCAAAGCTAAATTATATTGTTATAGAGAAGGAGATGCTAGCAGTAGTGTATGCCATCAATAAAATCAAGAATTACATTACTAATTTTTTTTTTCCAGACATCCATACAACTATCAGATATTTAATGAAAAAGCCTATAGTAGGGGGTAGACTAGTCAAATGGCTACTACTTCTAAAAGAGTTTTATATCACAATAGTGGAAAAGCCTTGTAAGGATAATGTAGTAGTAGATTTTCTATCAAGGTTGCCAACATAATCATCAGAAGGGGTAGTGGATGACTCATTTCCAGATGAGCACTTGTTTTCTCTTAATATACATATACCCTGGTATGCTGAAATTGCAAACTATTTAGTGACAAGGAAGATTTCACCACACTTTTCTCCAAGGGAAAAGAGACAACTAGTACATAAGTGTTTCCCATACACTTGGATATTTGGTTACCTATTCTACATTGGCCCAGAAAATATCATGAGAAGGTGCATAAGGGAAGATGGATTATTTGATATCATGAAGGCTTGCCATGATGAACCATGTGGGGGTCACTTTGCAACTGAAAGGACAACATTCAAAATCCTCACAACTGGTTACTACTAGCCAACTTTACACAAGGATTCCATAAAATATGCAAGGAGCTATGATAGATTCCAAATAATGGGTAAGCCATCAAGGAGTGTTGAAATGCCATTATAGCCTCAATTAACACTAGATCCCTTTAACAAATGGGGTTTAGACTTCATTGGACCAATTTCACCTACTTCTAACAATAAGGAGTACATCCTGGTTTGTACTAATTATCTGAGTAGGTGGGTAGAAGTGAAGACATTATAGTTTTCCAGAGATGGAAATGTGGCTAAATTCTTGTATGAGGACATTTTTACTAGGTATGGAGTACCTAGGGAAATAGTGACTAATTAAGGTCCACAATTTACTTTAGATCTCATTACCAAATTGGTTGAAGAATATGCAATCAAGCACAAAAATTCAATACCTTATCACCCTCAGGCCAATGGCCAAGTGGAGGTTACCAATAGAGAAATTGAAAGCATTCTAACCAAGACAATACAATTACATAAAAAATATTGGGTCACTAGATTACCAAAAGCAGTATGGGTATATAGAACAACATGGAAAACAACAATTGTTTTCACACCCTATGAGCTAGTATATGGCAAAACAATAGTCCTCCCAATAGAGTTTGAGACATTAAGAACAAAAATGGAGTTGGACATGGATCTCACAATAGCTCAAAAGGAGAGATTACACCACTTAAATGGGTTGGATGAAATTTGGATGGAGGCAATCCATCATACTGAGATAGTACAAAAGCAAAGGACAAAGTGGTATCACCAATATATGAAGACAAAGGAATTTAATGTAGGAGACTGGGCCTTATTATATGATTCAAGATACAAGGATTTCAAAGGGAAACTCCAATCTAGGTGGTTGGGACCTTATGAGATCAACCAAGTCTTTCCTAATGGAGTAGTAAAGTTGCACACCATAGATGCAGTAAGGTTCTCTCTCCTAGTTAATGGCCATAGGTTGAAACTTTATAAGAGACTAGTAAAGAAGGAAGATTTCATTCTTTCCTTATTTCAGCAATATGGTTGTATCAATGATCCAGATATAGGTTTAGAAACATAGAATGATGACTCAACAGTAGCAGATATACCAAGTTCTTCAGGTGACTCAGTGATTGAGCTACATAACTCAATCTTTGAGATAATTTAGGCCTAATTTCTTATTCCATCTCACATGCACACACAACACAGTTACAATGATGTATGTACTTTTCCCAAAGGGACCTATCTTACATATATATCTATCACCATTCTAATAGGGCCTTGTTACAATAGGCACCTATAACACATCTATCACAATTCAGGCAGGACTTGATGTCAAAGGTACTTGTAGCACCATTTAGTAGGAAATTTCAAAAATTGGCATCACATTAATATTAGTTCACACCCTTTTCAGATCATTTTTCTCACACATGTAGTACTCATATTATCATAATAAGTACCTGCAACATGCTTATCTTATTTAACACAAACAATTAAAATTTTAAGCATTTGGACTATCACATCACTAACCATCATCCTTCTATTTTGTTTCATTGCATTACACCCACCACCTCATCATTCATTGACCTAAAATTACTTCTTGTCACATCAAATCATCTTGGGGATACATTTTATTCAACTCATATGTGTGGCGTTCAGTTAATCACCTCTGATAGGTATATAAAGTACATTACCATAATTATCATGGATTTCTTAGAACTTTCATTATGTATTTCCATATTAAATTATGCATGTGATATATTCATTACATTTATTTCCATACTCTATAATCATACCTTCACCTATCATGAGTTGAAGTGAGGTCACTTCAAACCTTAAGTTGGGGGGAGGGTACAATATCAACCAGGTTTTTTCATTTTTTGCCACCTAAAACCAAATGCAAACAAATAGACATGACATGCAAACCCTTTTTGTCCCAAAATTACACCTACTTTTTGCTATTAATTTCAATTTCCCATTCCCTAAATCCTGTGATTCTAAGCTAAGTTGAACCAAATTTTAAGTTGATACAGAGGAAAAGAGGGAGTTACAATTAGAGTATAGTTGTAGTGAAGAGTGCATATGAAAACTATTAGCAAATGGTCAATGTTACCCTCAAGATTCATGACATGGACTAACAACCTCCCATGGATTTTTTAACTCTGGTGGTTGTATCGGGCATTAACAAGTAGATATTTTGGTACAACAACAACCATGGAGCCAACAGTTGGTATAAAAGCCAAAGTTGTCAGGTTTGAATCCCCTCAGCTTGCACTAAGGGGGAGATTGTTGAAAAATGGTCAGTATTCCCCTCAAGATTCATAACATGGACTAATCACCTCCTATGGATCCATTAACTCTGGCAGTTTAATCAGGCATTAACAGGTTGATCTTTGGTGCAACAACAATTGTGGGGCCAACAAAAACAACATAGTAAGAGAAGGGTTTGAGGGTAGTGAAGTCAAAATTGAGTTGAATTTCTAAGGTTAGAACATTGAGAAGAGGTAAAGAGACTCACCAATGGGAGGTGACATTATTAGAAGAGATCCATTAGTGCATAAGTAGATATTAGAAGATGCATTGGTATTTCCTATCTTCACAAGAGTTGGTTGGATTACTTTCTAAAGATAAAAGAATTGGATAATGACATAACAAGGAGATTTGTAGGCACATTGGAGCACAATGAAGCAATGGTAAAAGGGTTTTCAATAGATGTATATAAAGGAGCAATTTCACAAGTATCTGGTTTGTCTTAGACTAGAGTAAAGTTTATAGTTTGAGCAGATCCAATGGCTACAAGAGAATAATTTTATGAGCAAGGTGAAAACTTGGATTTGTCATCCCAAGGTACAAAAATACTTTCTCTTCCATGTATTTGGGCCAACTATGCTTCCTATGTGTAGAGAGAGGGGATTAACTGCTCATGAGTCTTTTTATTATCAAGAGATTCCCAGGGAATGAATTTCCCTAAAATACCTCAAATTGAAAAAGGTGAGAGTTCTAGAATCAAAATGAGTAGATCATAAAGGTTTTCTAGATAAACTAGCGGGTTCTCAGCCAAAGAACAGTAGTGCATAACAAGGACAGAAGAGCGGGGCGTTGGAGACCCAAAAGCGCATTGGCATCTCGTACAAACTAAAACCTGAGATTTCCACAAAAAACAACAAAGTGACTACTAACAATCTAATTACTAAGAACTTCCAAAATGCGGGAAGGTAACAAATTATAACAGAACAAAAATAAATTGAAGTGTAAATGATAAGGCTAAAGAGGATAAAGAAAGTGATCACAACAATCCAAATAATGAAGTACCCAACAAGTAAATATCTTTAATACCTACACACATAAGACCGAGGAAAAATGTTGGGGTTGTTTAGGGGATTGCCTCATTCAAACCCTTGTTTTAGTGTTCCCACATCCATGGATAGACAAACAGATAGAGAGAAATAATAAGCAGAAATAAAATGAAGGAAAAAGTGATAAAATCAAACCCCACTCAAGGGGGAGAACATGTATCACAAAATAGAGATGCAATAGATAGGGGATGTGAGAAATCCCAAGATGCTCAGAGATACAAGGTGACCAAGATATCACCTACAAGGCTTAAGCAAGCCAAAAAGAGAAAGAGATCTATGAGAGCCAAGAGATTTGTAAAGAGTGTTGTAAGAGCTTGAGAGTGCTACTGTAGTGAGATATAGAGAGTTGTACAAGGAAGATAACAAGATCAAGATGAGAGAATTCTTGAGAGAGACGCCACGAAGAAGCTAGAGAGAAGCTAGAGGAAGACCAAATATTTGAAGATATAGTATTTAAAGAGAGAATAGGAGGGAAAAGAATGTTCCCAAGCCATTACAAGGCGTCCTAGTCTATTACCACCAACACAAGTAATTGACAAGTGGAAAGGCACTTAGAAACAATTGTTTGAATGTCAAAGTGTTGTAGTAATCTAGTGCAACGCGTGGACATCCGCATGACATGCTAGTTTCCAAAAACATCATGCTACAAAACAACAAGAATGAGAAATGTTTGACACAAAGTTGAAACATGAGGGTAGTTGTTGAAAAGGGGTCTTGACCTAAGAGGGGAAAAGGCTGATGTAGGGGCTAAAATGAACCTACACAAATGCCAAGGGGGTGGAAACTAAAGTGGATACAATAATGTATGTGAAATTGCAAGGGGTACAATTTTACAACATTACATTTTTCCCCCACTTTAGCAAGCATATGAATCTACAATAATATACAAACTAAAAGAAATATACTAAACATAAATAACATCATGATACCAAAAGTATATTGTAGAGGAAGTAGAAAACCATTTGAACCAAGGAAGCATGCCCCTAGATTGAAGACCTATAAAAAAAGTGCATTATATAAGAAAGATATGCACATGACAACAAGGTTAGAACATATAAACGCATACACACAGGAACATAACAAACTAATAAAATTTGAGTCAACAAAGTAAAAGAGACCTTGATGTAGAAGGTTGTCTCAATACTATGTGTCATCCCCAAATTAAGAATAACACATAGAAGAATTTTTAAATGGAGAGAAGAATGTAAAGATTGGCTACTTCAAGAGAAGAATACATACAAAAGATAGGGAAGCAACCAATGTCGAAGAGAGAAAGAAGTATACACTCAAGATGAATAAGATACAATTTTTTGATCTGGTATATACAAACAAGAAGAGAAGAGTGAGATGGATTCATAGGTATGCAGTCATGAGGAAATTCGAACAAAAGCACCACAGGTTCTCGGTCCTATGGAAGGTGAACAAAAGTGCCATAGGTGCTCAATCCTATGGAAGGTGAACAAAAGTTCCACTGGTGCTTAGTCCTATGGAAGGTGAGCAAAAGCTTTGTAAGTGCTTAGTCCTACATAATTGACTCCACGGGTGCTCAATCCCACAAAAGTTGAACAAAGGGATCTACAATTGCTTGGTCCTCCAATATTGATGCAAAGGAGCTCTATAGGTTCTTGATCCTACAATGGAGGTTCCATGGGTGCTCAGTCCTAAGGGAGGTTAGATGTTAAAGGATTTGTAGAGTTTGATTGGTCCTTATAGATGCTCAATCTTGCAAGGAAAGATCGACAAGGTTCTCAGTCCTCCAAGATTGATACAAATGATCGCTATAGGTTCTCGGTCCTACAAAGCAAGACTTATTAGAAAATCATGTGGCTACTACAAGCTATGTTGCAAGACAGTCACAAAAAGGATAGGTCTAGTCAAGCTTCCCCCAAGATAGATGCCAAGATATAAGATAGGTGTAGTCAGGCTATCCCCAAGCTAGATTCCATAAAATTCATTTGAAGGAGAAGCTTTCAAATAGGGTTCCTTTGACAGGGAACCCTTTAAGACATCAAGGGGCACATTCAAAGGAATGGTCCAATTGAAAGACAAAGATAAGAGAGGGGGTCCTTAAGAAGGATGTACACCTATAAAACATGTAATCATTTCTCCCAGCATACAGGGGAGGAGAGCCATGTAAGATACTATAGAAGGGAGGTGTGAGAACCCCATGAAAAAATGCTTAGAATGGACAGTATAGAGGTAGAACTCAATATCACTTATTATTTGAAGGATAGGTAGGTGTATCAACAAATAGATGAGTGATGACACTAGAATAAAGAAGTTGTATTATATCCTTCAAGGCCTTACATTCATTGGTGGAATGGCCAGGCACTCGATGGTAGGCATAGAAAGAATGTTTTGCTTTATCATGTTTATGAAAATTCTTATGTGTGAGAGGAGGAAGAGTAATCAAGTGGTCTTCTAGAAGCCTCAACAAAATACTCTCTTTCTCAGATAAGGAATGAGGAGTAGGAAGCAACCCTTTCTCTTATGGAGAAAAGCTTGTCTACTCACAAGAAGATGACATGAAGATAGTAGATAATGGCAGATGAATCAATCTAAGAGAACAAGGTTGATCAGAAATCATGTCAACATTAAACCATGGTTTCTGTTTAGATTGTTCATTCAATCAACCAAGCCCCAAATTACTCTTATGAGGTGTACATTCTATAGGTACCTAAATTCCTTTTTTGTTACACCCATAACCTTTACGCCCATAGCCATATTTAGAGGCAAGCTTAAAACCAGGACCATAATGTGTTTGCAAGTCTTGAGAAGGAGGAGGATCTTCATAGAGAGCATTATTCCAGCAATGGGGATTATACTCCTCTACGGGATCATCACCAGCCTTCTTGATAGAATTCCCAATATTAGCCTCTTTAATAGAAGTGTGATCATCTTCCTCATAAGGGGGAGGATCAACATTAAGAACATTACAATTTTTGTTCACATTATCCTGCGATACAGAAGAATAACCATCTTTGATAACATGTTTGGATGATGTTATCGGAAGGTCTAAGTGGATCAAGTCAAATTTATATTCTCCATTGAAGGATTTTGTAAAGTATAAAGAACCCCAATCATCACCAAGGCATGCATTATCTTGAGAAGAGATAGAAGGAGAAAACTTCAAATTTCTTACTTCAAAAGGATCTTCTTGAGGGACATCTACCTCAAGTGTATCCTTTTGAATAGATAATGTTGGAGTAGGAATCAACAAATTGGAAGACACCGAAGGGACAAGAGTAAGCACAACCAAAGCCTAACTAGCAGCTACCATATCACGTAAGTGTATGAAATCAGGGTTAGCCCTAATTGTGACTACTTGATTGTTATGAATAAAATTAATAGATATATGCAAGGTAGATGGGACTACACCCATAGCATTAATCCATAGTCTACCGAGAAGAAGATTATATGGAAATTATTCTGACATAACATATACAAGGGTGGGTATGGTAACAAGTCCCAACCTCAAATGCAATACTATCATTCCTAAGGCTTACCAACTAACATTATTGAACCAACGAATTCATAAGGAAGAAGCAACAAGAGAAGATGAATCAATTTTAATTTTAGGCAATAGATCAATGCTACATACATTGAGCATCAAACCAATGTCAACAAGAGTATGTATAATTCCAATATTGTTAATATTGACTATAATCATTAGATGATCCACTTGCTTCTATACTTTTGAAGGTAGGAGTTCTTGTGGATAGAATGTAATATTCAGTGATTCCGCACAAATATGAGCTATCAACACGTTAACATTTGTCTGCCTAGCGGAAGAAGGCAAGAGAATATTTTACAAGGCTTCTTGAAGCATACCTTGATAAATCAAAGTAGATTGAAGCAAGTCCCATAATGAGATCTTACCTAGAGTAACACAAAGTTTCTCGACAAGATCGTAATCACTAGGTGCTTTAGTTGTGGGTTTAGGTGTTGAAGGAAGACTTGGTTGAGAAAGTGGTAAAGAAGTAGGTTGATTAACATTTAATTTATTCTTTCTAGTATTATAAATATGGGCTACCGCTCTATAAGAGGGAGCCTTAGAAAGATCAGGAGAATCACTATCAAATGGAACACCATTAATAGAATAAATCCTTTTAGGAGGACTAGTCGAAGTCAAGTAAATGATCAATCTCTCAGGCCTTTAAAGAGTGGCAAAGAATAGATGAAATTTAAGGATTCCTTACAACTTATAGAGGAATCATTCAAAGAAATATGCTCAACATCTATCCTTGGAGGATCTAATGTGAGGGGAGCTTCATCATTCACTAATGCATCATCTCTAGAAGAGAGTGCATTGGAATGAACAAAAGGTAGAGTGATGTTAAGAAGAGTATCAATGATTTTATTTTCTTGCAACAAAATATCATTCAAAGTGAGATGAATTTTATGAGAATGATCAAAGATACCGAGTGACATGGGTAAAGCCAAGTCACCATCACATGCATGAAATGGAACATCATTAACACTTTGAATAAAATTAGAAATTGAACTAATAAAAGAAGACATTAACTTCATTTTGAAAATAATAAGTTAAATATTATAAACAATGCCTAAACAAGCTAGTCGAAGTCCCATGCATCACTTTGATAGTAAAAAATGGGATTCGAGGCATCGCCCTAAAAAAATTTTGGGGAGGGCATTTTTACGTCAGGTTCACCAAAATGTAGAGAAGGGGGATTCTCTGCTCACGAGTTTATTTATTCTCAAGAGAGTCCCAGGGAGTGAACTACCCTAAACTACCTTAGATTGAAAAAGGCGAGAGTTCTAGAATCAGAATGAGTAGATCAAAGAGGTTTTTTGGATAAACTAGTGGGCTCTCAACCAAATTACAATAGCACGTAACAAGGACGGAAGCACGGTGCACTAGAGTCCCAAAGGAATGATGGTGTCTTGTATGGACTGAAACCCGAGATTGTCATAGAAAATAGCAAAGTGACTACTAACAATCTAATTACTAAGAACTTCCAAAATGTGAGAAGGTAACAGAATATAATAGAATAGAAATAAAGTGAAATATAAATGATAAGACTAAAAAGGATAAAGAAAGTTCTCACAAAAGTCCAAGTAATGAAGTATCCAACAAGTAAATATCTTCAATACCTGCACACATAAGACCGAGGATAAATGTTGGGGTTGTTTAGGGTCTTGCCTTAGTCAAACCCCCATTTTGGTGTTCCCACTTCCACAGACAAATAGAGAGAAACAATAATTAGAAATTAAATAAAGGAAAGAGTGATAAAAGAAAACACCACTCAAGGGGGATAACCCGTATCATGAAATATAGATGTAGTAGATAGGGGATGTGAGAAATCCAAAGATTCTCAAAGATACAAGGTAAGAAAGATATCACCTACAAGGCTTAAGAAAGCCAAAGAGAGAAAGAGTGTTATGAGAGATAAGAGAGTTACAAAGAGTGTTGTAAGAGCTTGAGAGTGTTGTTTTAGTGAGTTGTAGAGAGTTGCGCAAGAAATATAGAAATATCAAGATGGGAGTATGCGTAAGAGAGACGCCAAGAAGAAGCTAGAGAGAAGCTAGAGGAAGACCAAATGAATTGAAAAGATGGTATTTAAAGAGAGAATAGGAGGGAAAAGAAGGTCCTAAGCCATTACAAGGTGTCCTAGGTTGTTACCACTGACACAAATAACTAAAAAGTGGCAAGGCACTCAGAAATGGTCGTTTGAACATCAAAATTCCACAAGACTCTAGCACGGTGCACAGATGTCTGCATGATGCACTAGTTTCTAGACACATCATGCTACAAAACAATAAGAATGGGAAAATTACAAGTTTGACGCAAAGCTAATGCACCAGGGTAGTTGTTGAAAAAGGGGTCTTGAGCATCCTAAGAGGGGAAAAGGATAATGCAAGGGATAAAATGAACCTACACAAATGCTAAGGGAGTGGACATACAAGAATGTATGCGAAATTGCAAGGGGTGCAATTTTATGACATTACACTGTCATTAGATGCCTTACTTGTGATGGTAGATACAACTTTCTATACACTATACATTTCAAATTACTTAATCATCTCACCATAATAGACTAGTAAATATGCCCAATTTCCTCTCTAATATGCTAAAAAGGATGGCATTTAAATACCAGAGGAAACATAGTGATACAACTTTATCACATCACTATTTAATAGCCCTATTAGCAAAGAGTTGCATGAGAATTTAATATCCCTAGATATCCTAGGAAGACTTTGTGAATTATCAAGATATTAATAGTCTACTTGAGGCACCTGCAGTACTTGAAACCCTAGAACCACAAATTGAACCTACAAGAGGAGGTTCTCCTATCTCACCTATGGCTTCACCTACCTATAGCTAAGGTGAGCCTGAGGAGCACAATGTGATAGAGTCTAGGTCACCAACAATAGAAGAAATCCCATCTTCCCCTAAACTGCCTAAATCCAAGAAAAGAAGAGGTAGTACATCCAAAACATCCACACCTTCCAAAACACAGAAGAAAAAGAAGGATTTTCAAAAGGAGAAACCTACCCCAAGGGGGTCAGGACACCTGAAAAATCAAGGTGTTATGAGGGGAAGTGTGGAAAAACCTAAAAAAGAGACAAAGGGAAAGAAAAATCAAGAAGAGGATGTGATGTTGGTTGAAATAGACTTAGAAACAAAAGGAAAAATCTCTATAAATGTGCATGCACCTACAAAGAGGAAGAGGTATGTATCCACCACTTCTAATTCAAACTCAAAAGATGTATTTGTTGCCAAGAAAACACAAAAGAAAACCCCATAAATCCCTACTCATGAAGACTATGATTGTATAGGGATGGTAATGAATAGTTTTTAGAAAATGAGGGAATGCTTATAGAGAATAGAAATGTTAGAAAGAAGCTTTGGGAAGCTTTAGATAGAATTAAACATCTAGAAGAACTAGTGCAGAGTTATGAGAAGAGAGACAAAGAAAGGGAGACAAAAATACAAGAATTGGAGGAGAAGTTGCAAACATATGGGCATGGTGCAAAGCTGGACCTACTAGCATAATTGGCCATGACCAAAATAGGGGATGGAGAACTTGCAGTAGAAAATCAAAAACCTCCTACCATAAAAAACCTCAATTCACCACACAAATTTGTCTCTTGGTTATCAACTATGGAAGATTACTAATGAATTGTCATAGGAGAAAGAAAAGCGGAGAAAGGAAAAAGAAACTCTGATTACATAGCACACAAAGTGTTGGAGGGAAAGGACACTAAATAGAGTAAAATGGTAGTCAGAATGGAAGAAATGGAAAATAATGCTGCCCAAGTTAGAAAGTGTAGACCCCCAACCAAAACATATGCCTTGTTTCTCCACAAAAAATTCCTAAGTTTTCAATTTAGTAGGTTGATCAGTAACAAAGAAGTTTCTATGAGTAGTAAGTTTGAATTTCTCCATATTTTTGTTGATGCTACCCTTGATGAGCAAGACCAACTATGTGAGTATTATCTGCACAATTATGTGGCTTCAGAGGATGCACAATGGAATCCCTTAATGTTTGTAGGGGATTTTCAAGTAAGAGCTTTAGCATCCTATTTTAGAAATGAAAAATTTAGAGGTGAACTCATGGAGGAGTATGCAGAAAGAGAAAAGTCAGTTGCACTTTCATTAAGGAAAGAGTCCAAAGATCTTGATGAGATAATAGACAAGTGGTTACAACTCTTGAAACACAAGGATCTAGGAAGAAAATTATGAAGGTAAGGATATAGGACTACAATAGAATGAAACACTAGAAATTAGGTTAGTTCAAAATTGTTATAAATATGTACAAGAAAGGTGGAATAGTTTGACTCTAGAGTTGCAAAGGAAGGAACCTCATTCAATATATAAATTCACATCTATGATTGAAAGAGTGAAAAGGTACATGGATATTTTTGTTTATCAAGCAACTAAATGGATATCACTCACATTCCAACCACCTATGCTCCTCTGTCCAGTCCCACATTGGATAGGAGATAGGATGAAGGAATGTGAGGAGGATGAGAAAACCAAAATCAAGATACTTGCAGTTTATAGAGAGTTCTATCTAAAGCAGATCAAGGGAGTAAATATTTTCATGGACCTCAGGGATAGTACACTGCATTACAATATGTACCCTTGGTGATTTTTTCTTGAAAACAAGCAAAAGTATAGTTGGGGGGAGTGATGAGTCCATTTATTAGTCAATTTCCTAATATTTTTATGCACGCTTTTAGACATTATTAGACATATTCCTATGATATGCTATATTTTTTATGCTTATTATACAACCTTGGACTTGAATTATAGTAATAGAAATATAGTTGTGATATAGTAGCATTGCATGATTTATATGGGTATATATATGAAATGTGATTGGAATTCTATGTTTAAACATGGTAGTTAGCTTTGTGTATGTCTTTTGTGGATTAACATTTTGTAGCACAAGAAGACACTGTAGCCCATAGCAACTGGAAGTTGTAGCCCGCAACCAAAGGAGGTCTTGGACAACAAAACAATTGAAGTTCCAGAATAAGCTGAGTGTAATAACTACCATGTGGAGACACCCGATGGAGTTAGTCATGCATCATGATGACAATTGATAGGATTTTAATGTGTTAAAGAAGAAGAAATATTTTATTGATAGGATTTTGGATAATTGATTATGTGTTACACGTGCAGATCTGTTTTGTAGAGTTTTAATTCCATTTGAACTCTTTTTTGTAATTCAATATTAATTACATACTCTAATATCTAGGGAGTTGTAGTTAATGATTTCAGTTAAGATGTGTGTTTATAATAAACTCCCTCATTCCTATGTATAGCCAATGGTTGAGTCTTTAGATATTTATTTAATTAATCTCATACTGGTGGATTTTGTTATCAGTTACTTCTTATTTTTTAGTTGTAATCTACAGACATGTTGATTTTTCAAAAATGGTTTTCTTAAATAAAATATTTTGATCAAGATTCTATGTGATCTTTTAGAATGCATAATGAATGAATTTCAAGTTCATATGGATGTGTAGAATTTGAAGATTTAGATTTGGTTTTATTTAAGTGAAGACAACCACTTGAGCATGCCACTCATGGTAACTATTCTTCACTATATTTATAGTTGTTTTACTTATGTTTAATAGTTATTTTTGTTAGTCATTACTTCATAAATTGCATGGAAGTTAAAATAGATTCTCATATTATGATTATCAATAATTTTTTTCATATGCATAAATGCATTCAATTGACTTGTAGTACTCCAAAGGATAGATTAAGTTCAATTACCAGTTTTGAATGGTTTTGAGTTAGTTTTAGTAATTCTCTATTAACAGTAATTCAACTATAGATTATGTTGTAGGCACACGTAGCCATTAGCGTTAGTTTATTTCTTTCATTGTTATATTTTTATGTAATTATCCAACAAGTAGAATAGCTTAAATAGAATAGCCTAGGTAATCTTAGGTCTTTGAAGGCACATATAGTACAATACCATCAATAGTTTACAAGCCCTGGTTGACAATTTAATGAATTCTACAATGTTGAGTGGACTATTTAGCTAGTCATTCCTCTAAATTGTGTGGTTTCTACCAAGTTTACAAGACACTAGTTTAGACTCTACACATGTGCAGAGGGACTCAGTCACCCATGGGAAAAAATTATTTAATGAGGAGTCGTGAAATTGATTTTATAATCATCTGATGCTGGATCTAAGCTCTTGATTCTCAATTGAAAATTTTTCAAAATATCATCAGTAAGTTCTATAATTGAATTTTTGTAGCTTGAAAAATTTTAGGACTTTAAATGCAACAATGGAGAATTTTCCTTCAATCTTTCCTCAATCCTCTTCAAACCTATAACCTTCACATTTAAAGAGGGAGAAAATGTTGGGCCATTTAGGAGCTTACCTTAGTCAAACCCTATGTAAATGTTTCCACTTCCATAATGGAAATTTCAATGATAAATGGATAATTGAAAGGAAGAAATGATGAAATGACAAAGTGTTGCAACTCACCACCCTTCAATGGCTTCCTTGAAGGACTGAAGTCATACAAAACACCTCAATAATTTGGATCTTGCTTTTCTTGAATGCTTGAATGCTTTGGAGACCTACAAAATTGTTAGCCTTCATAAAATAATGATAACATGAACACACATAAACTCACATAGAATTGAACATGATGCTAGGATCTTGAATTGGTGCAATAAAGCTTTGGCATGTTACTCTTGACTTTCTCAATATTTCTCTTGATCATACTTTTTCTAATAGTTTTCTAGATAGTTCTTGTTGGTGTTATATTTCAAATGATAAAATAACTAGGTATTTATATGCAATTGAACTAATTTCTCAAAAATTAGATTCCAAAAGCTGACACTTAATATTTGAATTTTGGATGTTAAAATGTCACTGACATATTTGAATTTGGGTCATGGCTAAGAATGGGGACCCATTCACCCATTGGTGAATGGGTTTTGGCCCAAATTTCCAGGACACACTTAGTCAAGAGAAAAATAACAATTGGTTGCATTTATTCAATGCTTGGAATCCTTTTTAAAATGGTAAAAATTAAGCCTTGGAATATATAATTTGGAAAATTAGGATCTTAATTAATTCCAATAATTTAGGGGGACAAAACATAATGTGAAATTGTTAAGGGTGGCCATTTTTTACACTACATTTAGCCCCCACTTTAGTGAGAGTGTGAACTTACACTTAGACTTACACTAAAGTAGAGAAATATTTCAAGAGGGGTTTGAATGTACAAAATGTTAAAGAGATGGGATGACTAAGGATCAAGGGAGATGGCCAAGCCCCCAAGATCCAAGATCCCATAGAAATCCAACATAAGCACAAAGTAACACACATGTATGATATGCAACAAAACAACATACACAAACATATAATGTCGAAATGAAATACAAAAATACGGTATGGACTAACAAGTTGTATTATGCTAGGACCCATACAAAAATGCATTCATGACTCACATAATAAAAAAGTATGATACTTGCAAGGTGAATCATAAACTAGGAAGCTACACGAGCTAGTGAGGACCATTTTTCACTAGGTGAGCCCCCAAGACAAGGTAAAATGAGAGACACACTAGGTCTACAAGGTGTTCCCATAACAAGGTGGCAAAAATGGGAAAATGCACACTAGTTCTACAAGGTGTGCTAATAAAAACCATTTCAAGAGTTTATAACTCCCTGATAACCTTGATAAGGTACCACAAGATGCTATGCCAATGCTACACTAAACTCAACTCCCATGAGCATAGTGGAGCAAAAATTCCAAGGTTTAACATCATGAGGGATAGATATGATAAGGATTAATGTCATAAGGGACAAATATGATAAGGTTTAACATCACAAGGGATGAATATGCCAAGGTTTAATGTCATGTGGGATGAATATTCCAATATTTTAAAGCCTCAAGGGATGTTGTAATAACATCACCACAAAAGGTATCAATCAAAGAGACTTTTATTAATGCATGAAGGTCACACCTTAAAGAGCATCACATGATGTCACCACCAAGAGAGGACTATTCAAGGGAAGAGAAATTCATGCCTTAGATAATACTAGATATAGCATTACCACCAAAGGGAATGTCATATGCCAAGAAAGTTCACACTCTTATGGCACATAAAGTCCAATATCACCAAAAAATGAGACACGTCACATGGACTAAGAAGGGCTCACTTCAGTTGAAAAGGTCACACTTCCTAGGAGATATATGCTATCATCACTAAGAAGGGACCATTTTTTATGTAAACATTGAGTGAGAGACTATATGCCCCCATTAAAATGTTAGTGTACTTCCTACACTAGCATTTTAAGGAGATACAAAGGGATCCCTTGATAGAAGGAATACTCCTAGGAGATGGCTAACTAATCCCTTTCCCCGCGAGCATAGGGACAAAGGTGAGCCCGGTATGGTGCTCCTTGCAAGATAAAAGATGATTGCATAAAGCTATGTTTATACCTCCATGAATGATAATGAATATGTTATGATACTATAACTACCACGTGGCAAGGAGCACAACAAATAAATGTTAATCTATGACATGTTCAAATTGATCCTGGGAAGGGAAAAAATCTCTCAATTTCCATTTGAAGCACAATATTCATCAGTAAGATGTCCAAGTGTTCTACGATATGCACAATAAGACATGTTTTTACTCTTTCCTTTCTTATCTTCTCGTTCATGAATAGGTGGTAAAGTGATAAGTCCTAAATTGAGAAGTGTGTCTAGGGTTTTTTCAGTCTTAGTCATAGGATGCAAGAAAGGTAATTTCTTAAGTTTATACTTCCTGGTTGATGGGGTAACGACTTGTTGTAAAAGTTGAGGATCTTGGTAACCTATCCCTTTAGGATCTTAAGATGGTGTTTGTTCCAAGAGAGAGTGGAATTCATGTTCATTCTTAATGTCACATCCTTGTTCCATCAAGATCCTAAAACCTTTTCCATAAGTTTTTTCCAAATTGATGGATATGATAGTAACTTTATGCTCATATGATGGAGGGTTGGTTGATGTGCTTTCCTTGTGATTATTTTTTATAGGTGCTTCCATGTGCATTGGTTGAGGTATGCTTTGTGATTTACTTTTGGGGTGTAAAAGAGTGAACATTTCAAGTGGTGGTATGGTAAGATGTTGTTGGTATGGAGTAGTAGGGCATTGCATTGAAGGATAAAATGATGCATTATTCTCAAGGTTGCATAAGGAATTTTGTATGAATTCATGCATGCTCTCTTCATCTTGACTTATGACATCAAAAAGACTTAAAATAGGATATGGATTATCATGATTGTCATTATCAGAATTAGGGTCATCACCAAATACACAACTTGAAAAATAAACCAAATATTTCAAGGAAAATCAAAACACGTATCCATTTTGAAATGAAATTTATATTGTTAAACCAAAAGTGAAGAAAAACTTTGGATAGAGACTCTTGAGAGTATTCTATCACAGAAATTTGACTTATATCTAGATAACAGGATAGAGTCACCCAAGGGCATTTGGATCCTAGTCAGGGGTTCTGAAAGTTGAAAGTTTGACCATGTACTACACTGTTTAAAAATGTGATTCTACTTACAAACAATTGTAATAGTAAATAAATTTCCATAATTTGCTTAATGTATCCCAATTCGATGCAAAATGAAAGTATGCAATGATGTTGATGATGTTTAAACAAGTTTGAATGCAAATTTCAAATATGAAATACAATAATTGGCTAATTCTAATATGCAAAAAACTTTAAAATTATATTTTTTAATGCAAATTTTGACCCTAAACAATGCAATTTCTTTCACCAAATGAACTAAATGCAAAATTCTTTAGAATATGTAGGTACAAATTTCAAATTGAGATCTGCAAGTATAAACAAACTAAGCAAATAGAGACAAACAAGTGTGAAAAAGACTGTTGATGCACCTGTACAAGGGCATGGTCACCCAAGGGAATCTGAGTCCTTGTTTAAAGTTTTAAAAACTAAAAAAATTAATATTTGTTTTGTTGTTTAGGGTTGTTGTTCCTATCTACAAACAGGTTTGACAATGACTATTTTTCTAAAATTTTCCAATGTAATGCAAATGAAAATGTATGACAATTTTGGAATAAAATGACACTTTTTGTTCATGCAATTTTGAAATACAAACCTGATCTAAATGACTGAAACACACCCTAATGCAATATGGACTTCATATTTTTGGGATTTTATGACTTTTTTATAATGCAAATATGAAATCCTAAATGAGAAATGCAAGACAAAATGATGCAAAACCTAGATCTAGGGTTTGAAAGGATACCAAATCATAAAGCTATGATGTCAAATATCAGGTTCACAAAAATGAAACATTAAAAAAAAAGAAAAATTAATTCCTAAATACAAAGAACCTAGGATCAATTCCAATTTTCCAAGGGTTTAATTAGGATGCAAATCAATAAGATACAAAGATTTAATTTCAACCTCAAAATTGAGTCAATCAGACCTAGATCTAATCCTTTTGAGTCTTAGAAATGAATTGGAAATGAATTGGAATGATTAACCTAATTGAACTATATGAACCAATATGAAAATTCAATATTCTAGAAAACACAGATTGAAACTATAGATTGCAAGTGGATTTGGGAAGTGTTGGATGATGTGTACCTGTCACCAAAAGTTGGACCTAGAATGTGTAGAGGGACTCAGTCACCCATGGTTGAATGAGTCTTTGATGAGGGGTCTTGAAACTAATTTTGCAGTCCTCTGATGTTGGATCTAACTCCTAATTTTAGGTTACAGATTTGTCAAAATGTCATTAGTCAATTGTGTAATTGATTTTATGTAGCTTGAAAAATTTTAGGGATTTGAATGCAACAATGGATAATTTTCCTTCAATCTTTCCTCAATCCTCTTTAAACCTATAACCTACACATTAAAAAAGAGAGAAAATGTTGGGCCATTTAGGGCTTTCCTTAGTCAAACCCTGTGTAAGTGTTTCCACTTCCACAATGGCACTATTAATTAGAAATGGATAATTGAAAGGAAGGGATGATGAAATGAAAGTGTTGCAACTCACCACCCTTTAATGGCTTCATTGAAAGACTAAATTCATACAAATCACCTCAAGGATTTGGATCTTTCTTTGCTTGAATGCTTGAATGATTTGGAGACCTATAAAAGTGTTAGCCTTCAAAAAATAGTGATAACATGAACACACATAAACTCACATAGAATTGGACATGATTTTACGATCTTGAATCATTGTAATAAAGCTCTAAAATTTTGCTCCTGACTTTCTCAATAGTTCTCTTGATCATAAGTTTTCCAATAGTTTTCTAGAAATAGTTCTTGTTGTTAGATTTCAAATGATAAAATAACTAGGTATTTATAGGCAATTGTACTAATTCCCCAAAAATTAGATTCCAAAATCCAACACTTGATATTTGAATTTGGGTTCTCACTAAGAAGGGGGACCCATTTTCCTATGGGTGAATGGTTCTTGGCCTAAATTTCCAAGGCACACTTAGTCAGGAGAAAAATAACAATTGGTTGCATTTATTCAATGCTTGTAATATTTTGAAAAAGGATAAAATTAGGTCTTGGAATGCATAGTTTGGAAAATTAGGAGCTTAATTAAGTCCAATAATTTAGGGGGGGGAAACATAATGTTAAAATGTTAAGGGTGGCAATTTTTGACACTATAGATTATATTTCGATGAATTGAGACTTGTAATGAAGTCATTATATTTTTTGAAGAGATAATATTAAATTTTGGAATCAACATTGAGTGAGTGTCTCTATTGATATTGTGATTGTTTCCAAATGTATACATATGATTAGTTTGTCAACCAAAAGGTTGTAAAAATTTTATAAATATTTTGCATAGTGTTTTTTCATAATAGTGAAGGGAATGTTTAGGTTTATTTATGGATTAACAAGTAGACTCATAAAATATTTTATACTTTTTGTTGTTGCTCAGAATGCATCAATAGAACCTCTTTGACATATGTATTATGGTATACATGATCTTCCATAACATTGTCATTAAGTTTTCATATCAAGGTTTCAATCATTAGAAGTTTTGTATGAATTTGTGACTTTATTTCCCTATTGGAATAGGCATCAATCTATTGTAAACTCCACTTCTCATTACCTCAACACCAAAAAAATATTTTAATCATTTTATTTTAGTTGTGGTATGGTAGTTTTCTCAAATTTTAGTTATAATAGGCATACCATATGAGTAGATATGTTTGTTGCTTTAAGTTTCATGGCTGATAAGGTTTCTATTGTTAAAGGTGTGTACCCTTGTTTCTCAAACTAGCACATAGGCATATTGTGACATAATATTGGGATACATTACATAAAGGGTATAGTGTGCATCAAGGAAATATTCAATTGTAGTGTTATCAATTAATCTATCACATTATGGAATTCACTTGGTAACTAGAAGTGAAGGAGTTCTTACCCACCTCAATAGTCAATCCTAAATTGTCCAAACTAAACAAATGTTTCGCGATACTCTTCCCCCTTGGCACTTGGAAGATTATCCATACTTAAGGGGGATTTTATTTTCACAACTTCGATCACCAATAGAAGGGAATCAAGAGAGATATGTTGAAGCATTTTAAAGATTGATAAGTAGGAGGTATTTTCCATAGCGTGTCAAATTATCATATTGCTATCAAGATTCAATCGTGTAGTTTATTGAGTCAAACTCATTAACCTATATTTCATGAGTAGTGCTTCACAAGAACCCAACTCTCATGATAATGAATGGTCCACTTAGCACTCATTGCATCTAGGTGGTGCTCATAGAGGTGAATCATTGGGCCTTCTCAGGAGTTCATTCATCCCAATACTACTCCAACTCAAGTGCACTTATCCATGGAGTTGCAAGCTAAGTGGACTTAAACTTGGAGAAAACTCCATGGTTAAGAGTGCTTGAGTTGAAGTAGTATTGAGATGGGTAACCTCCCAAGAAGGCCTAGCGATTCACCTCTATGAGAATCACCTAGATGAAATGAGTGCTAAGTGGACCATTCATTATCATGAGAGATGGGTTCTTATGAACCACTACTCATGAAACATTGGTCAGTGAGTTTGACTCAATAAACTACATGGTTGAATCATGATAGCAATATCATAATAATGTTAAGGAGTGTTTGACCTCTCAAAAAAAAATTACAAGTATTTGTAATTGAACTATTGTAACCTTTAGCAATTCCGAATCAAAAGTGGGAGATAATTTCTATGGATTTTATCACAAGTCTTCCAGGAGTACATGGTAAGGATTGTATTTTGGTGATTGTGGACATACTAAATTCATTTATTTTATGTTATATCATCATAATATAAGGCTCCATAGGTGGTTAATTTATGTTATATCTTGGTGAAAATTATGAGTGATAGGGATAGAAATTTCATTAGTTTATTTTGGAAAAAACTTTTTTAATTGATAGGCATAGAGTTGAATCCAAGAACCATTTAACACCCTCAAACAAATGAAAAAATGGAGATTATGAATAATTGGGTCAAAGGTTATTTGAGGAATTATACTACAAGGTATCAAACAACATGGATTAATTAGATCTATCTTGGGGAGTGTCACTACAACTCCACATATCATATGTTTATAGGTATGACACCTTTTAAGGCACTTTATGGATAAGATGCATCATTTTTTGTGGATTTAATTATTTTGAATAGTAGAGTACTAGGAGCTAGAGATTTGGTTCAACAAAGTTTATACATTTTTAATGCACTCAAGGATAACCTACAACATGCTCAAAATCAAAAAATATGGATGATAACTGCCACCATTTAGAGAGGACATTTGAGGTGAGGCATTTCTCTAGGTTACAACCTTATAGGAAATATTCTCTCAAGAGGAGTGGAGAAAATAATCTTAAGACACAATTTTATGGACCTTATAAGGTCTTGAGGAGAATAGGATAAGTTGCATACAAATTACAAAAGAAAAAATCACAATGTGTTTCATGTAGCATGCCTTAAAAGGGTTCTTGGCTAGCATATTACTCTCATTTTTTAGCTTCCACCACATGATGGAAAAGGTAAATTGATTTCGGAGCTTGAAGTTATCATTGACATGAGAGAGAGGGGGATTAAGAAACAAGGTCATCATGGAGTACTTGGTATGTTGGAATAATCTCCCACTTGAAAATGCTACATGGGAAGGTGTGGAGAATTTTTATCACTCAAATCTGAAATCGCTTGAAGGTAAGCAATTTGGGGAAGGATTGTCATGTCCCTTTTCTCCAACTAGCCTTAACACTATGATGTTATCAAAAAAAAAATTAACACTAAACTAAACTAATATCTATATAAGAATGTGGTGTCGATGCAAGATGTCAAAGAAATCATGGAGATGCATGATAAGGTGATAACAAAGGATATGGAAGAAGCAAGGATGTTAAAAGAACTTCTTTAGTCACTGCTTTGTTTGCCTTTTTTGTTTTTCTTGTGGCTTTTTTTTTTCCTTCTACTGATGGGTGGTTGATTGTTGTTTAATTAGTAATGAGCCTAGTTTATGGTCTAATTTTTGGGTAGAATTTATGATTTGTTTGTTGAAGTTATCATGGACCTTGACGTTAAGTGTTGATATTTTTATGATATTTCCTCATAACTATAGACATTGGGCTTAATATTATTTTTGTAAATCTTTAATGACATTGGCATGTTATATGTACTATTTATATTAATTTTGCATGTGGTTAATGAATTTTCTTTAAGGTAGTTATAGATATGCAATTATTGTGTGTGCTAACATTGCCATGTAGATATAATTTGAAGATACTAAATTGAGAAAGACACCGCTAGCTAGGAATACACCATAATGTCTAGCAAGAGAATCATTCAAAGGTCAAAGGAGGATGACGGAAGGAGATTCCCAATACAAATCAAATGCAACCACCTTGTAGTGGAATTTAATTTTTTTGAGCAAGTATTGGCATTACTGTTGTGCTAAATCTGTGGACACGTCTGACCAGATTCCATGTGCACGTAACTGCCTCTTCATTTTCTTTGCTTTCCCTAAATTGGCATCATCCCAGTTCCTGGAGTTGACTGCATTGCCTAGTTGGTAGTATAAATAATGATTAGATGCTCCTTTTCAAAAGGGTATGCAATCTAATATTGTACTTGCATTCTTAGCTTTCAATGATACACTGCTTTATTGTACTAATGTTTTATGATGAATAAAGTGAAGTTCTAAGTTTGAGCATCTAATTTTTCATTAGTAGTAGAGGATCTCATCCAAGGGGGGCCACTTGGTGAGAAATCCATCCTTAGCTTAGTTTAGCCTAGTTCTTACTTTTTGTTCAGTAGTTAGTTAAGAATTTGGCATTGACTGTTCCTGCAACCACTAGAATTTCATTATGTGACTGTTCCTACAACCAAAGCAGACAAAGTAGTTTTTTGTTTGTTGTTCATATTTTCATTTATGTCATGCATTTCAAGCTTAGTATGTTTTTGGTTGATGTTCAACATTTATGTTATTCCTTTCCAAGCAATTTACTTTTAGCATTGCATCTTTCATAGTTGTAGAATGAAAATGACTACTTTGAGTTCCTAGTACACATATTGTGCTAACCCATTTCAAGTTCACGTCCCTAGGTTGACAAGTTAAATGCACCTTCATGATGATTGAAATAGCTATTCAAGTTAGATGTCCAATCTCTAAATCACGATTGTAAAGGCCTAGTTGTTGAATCATTGTAGGAGGCCAACATTTTTGGTGCCATTGTTGAGGATGGTGTCAAACTAGGGAGTTATTTGGAGTCATTGGTAGTTTTTATTGTTGTAGTGTTTCTAGAAGTTTTTCTTAGTATACCCTCATTTAGGAAGTAATGACCCCCCTTATTCTTTTCCAATTCTTTGTGTGAGTTGGTTGATAGTGAGTTGATATTGTATGCATAGAGGAAGGAGAAGGGATGCTTATGGGAGATTCCTTCCTAACAATCCTATTCCAGCTAGTTGAATATCAGAACCTACCAAGAGAAGAAGAAGAAGAAGAAGAAGAAGAAGAAGAAGAAGAAGAAGAAGAAGAAGAAGAAGAAGAAGATCCACACCCCTTTGGTGATGCATTTCCTAATCTGACTAGCTCTGAAGTTTCCTCTAAAAGACCAAAATCAGCTTGAGAACCCCTTTCCTCTGGAACTACATCAAGTAGGAATGGGTGATGCAAATAGGAAAAGACCTAACCAACTAGATTTTCTTTCCCCATTTCCCATCAGAATGAAGTTTACAACATAAAAAATATCCCTGCTTCAGCACTCCCCAAGTTTTATGGACTTGTCACAGAAGATCTTGATACCTTTTTTTCTTTAGTTTGACATACTCTGTAAGAGTTATGACAATACCACCAATGCTCATAGGCTTATGCTATTTCCCACCACTCTGAAATAAGTTGCATTAAGATGGTTCATGAGCCTAGGCAGAGATATTGTGGAAACTTGGGAAGACATGAAGACAAAATTCCTTGAGAAATACAAGGAGTATTGTAGGGGCAATGACATGAGAGGAGGTGACATTTTTAGGATGCAGAAAAAGGAAGATGTGAGTCTATAGGATTATATTGCAAGGTTTCTATTTTACCCTAAAAATATATCCACACCATACACTCAATGAAGACTCACAAAAGTTGTTTTTCCTGAGAGGAATCAATGACAGAAGCATTGATGCCTTGGAACTGATGGGAGGAGGAGATATCTCCCAAGTTCCTTGGGAGGATATTAAGAAAATATGCCAAAACTACTCTAGGGTAGCTTCAAAGAAAGGGAGAGCTTACCAATCTTCCATGGGTAAGTCATCTACCAGTGGAGTTTCAAGAATGGAGATTACTCATTTGCTAAAAGACTTCAAGCAAGACATTATAAACAATCTAGCTACTCATCTAGATACACTTTAGGCCAAGAAGAAGCAAGAGGAGGTAAAGGAAATATTGGAAAAGTATTGCCCCCACTATAGACAAAAAAAGAAGGATTGCAGATGCAAGATGGTAGCTAATATTGAAGGCAAGCATATTGCATCTAAGTTCAAGCCAATTCAAATTGAAGAAGATCAAGTCTACTATGTTACACAATGGAGGCCTTGGGCTCCAAGACAAGGTATGCCACTAGATCCACTCTCTTATGTTGGGCCATATTTCAATTCCTATTTATCTAGTAACCAATGGCAGCCCCCATATCCATCCAGCTATGGAGGATATCCACCACATCCTTGGGGTAACCCTCCAAATGTTTGGCCAAATCATCAAAACTCTCCACCCCAGTGGTAGCAACCTCAAGGGAATTAACAACAAATTCAATGGCATTGGAAGCCACCTCTAGCAAATTGACAACAAACAAATCAATGGAGGGGAGGAAAACAATGGCCTACCTAGATAACCAGTTACATGCAGCCACCTTCTCAGCCCCAGTAGCCTATTATAATGCCTCCACCTGCTAATTCAAGCTCAAATGAACCTAAACCTACTCAGCTACTAGCTCAACCCACAGCCAATCCAAATAACAAACTACAACAACAGTATGTATACTTTGCTGATTCAAATCAATTCCCTACATATGTTGTGAGTGTAAGTGACATCTAGCCAAGTGCACCTAAAAATCTTGAACTAGTCCAATTCAAGCAAACTAAACAAGAACCACCATTTCCTCATAGATTGGAAGATGCCAAGAAGAAGGAAGAAAAGGAGGACACAACCTTTGATATCTAAAATCATTTAAAGCATATATGTGTCCAGATACCTCTATTTCAGGCCATAAAGGATGTCCCAATCTATTGCAAGGCAATCAAAGAAGCATGCCTCAAGAAGCTAGGCAAGAAGAAGAAAGACCCCACTTTAGTTCATGTGGTGGGATAGCTAGCTAACATCATGCTTGGAAAAGTGACTATCCCTAAGTACAATTACCCAAGTAGTCCTGTGGTAGTAGTTGTTATAAATGGGATTCAAATAAAGAATGCTCTAATTTATTTAGGGGCAGCAATAAATGTAATGACCAAGGACATCTTGCAGCTTGCTGATAGTTCTATTGTTAAGCCTGATGGTATAGTGGAGGATCTTGTGGTGATTCTAGACTCCTAGGAGTACCCAATAGACTTCATGATTCTTTCTCCTAAAGCTACACTAGGAGGATATCCCATTATTCTTGGAAGGCCATGGTTAGCAACTATAGATGCATATATTGGATGTCAATCAGGTGACATGACCATTTCTGATGGGAAGAGTACCAAAAATTTTGTTCTTTATCCTCCTTCTCAACCATCCCATGATGAGGATAATCCTATGTGGCCACATGTTTGTGAAGAGGCTGAGGAAGTTAATTTTGTGGCGCAACTTCTGATGTTAGGCAGAAGCTCCTTCATGCAGCTTCAAGATGAATATGAATTATTGGTTAACATCATTCAAAACCATTGTGAATTGGAGGAAGCATCACCTTCTCATTCTACTACTCTAGTCAAGACACTTTTTCCTGCTCTTCCTACAACCATTGTTCTTGCAGATGTTCTTCCTGCAGCCACTCTTCCTGCAACCACTCTTCCTACAGATAGACTTCTTGCAACAACAGATATGTCCCATATATTGCTTCCATATTAACTCAAGGTACCATGTGTTAATGAAGCAACTATGATAGTTTCAACTACACAAGTACATGTGTCAGAAGGAAACTATCTGAATGTTAACAGTAAACTAAGTGAAGAACAGTAATTGTTATTGGAAAACTTATTGAGAACCCACTAGCATGCATTTGTGTGGGATTATCATGAGATGAAGGGATTGGATCCTAAGCTTTTCACTCATATAATTTATATCGGAGATGATTGCAACCCATTAAGGTAGTCACAAAGAAGTATTAACCCTCCACTAAGAGAAATTATAAAAGGAGAACTATAAAAGTTGTTAGATGCAGGATTTATCTACCCCATTTTAGATAGCTAGTGGGTGTCTCCATTAGTGATTGTGCCTAAAAAAGGAGGGAAATGGTGAGTTTTTGTTGATTATAGGGAACTTAATGCTACCACCAAAAAGGACCATTTTCCCTTACCTTTCATAGATCAAGTTTTGGACTCACTTGCAAGAAAACAATACTTTTCTTTTCTAGATGGATTCAATGGCTACAACCAGATCCAAATTGCACTAGAGGACTAGGAGAAGACCACTTTTACCTATCCATGGGGGACCTATGCCTACTCGGTACTCCCATTTGGCTTATGCAATACACCTACAACTTTTTAGAGTGTTGTCATTGGCATATTTTCAAAAATTTCTCATGATTGCATGGAAATTTATATGGATTATTTCACCACCTATGGTGTTGATTTCAATGAAGCATTGGAGAATCTCAAGAAATTCCTACAAAGATGTGAAGATCACAATCTCTCTTTAAAAAGTGAAAATTTCTTCATGATGATGCAGGAAGGTGTAGTTCTTGGACACTACATCTCTCACAAAGGAATTCAAGTAGATCATGTGAAGATTGAGGTGATCACAAATTTTCCCACACCTAAAAAATAGAAGGATGTTAGGATTTTCTTGGGCCATGCAGGCTATTATAGGCAGTTTATCAATAATTTTAGCAAAATAGCAGCACAATTGTATACTCTTCTCACTAAAGATGTTGAATTCCAGTGGACTAAAGATTGTGGAAAGGAATTTTCTGATTTGAAGGTAGCCTTGACTCATGCTCCTATACTCAAAGGACTTAATTGGGAGCTTCATTTCCACATCCATACAGATGCATCAAATTATGCCATAGGAGTAGTCTTAGGATAGAAAGAAGGAGCTATTGAAAATGTCATTTATTTTTTCAGCAAAAATTTGTAAGGAGTTGAATTCAACTATACAATGACAAATAAAGAAATGTTGGCAGTGATTTATGCCCTAAACAAATTCAAGAACTACATAACAAGCTATCAAATCTTTTTGCACACTAATCATGCAGCCATTAGACATCTCATGAATAAACCTCTGATCATAGGTAAACTAGCAAGATGGTTATTATTGATGCAAAATTTTGACATAATCATTGTGGATAAACTAGGAAAGGCCAATGTTGTTGTAGATTTTCTTTCAAAGATGACTACATCAAAAGATAATCAAGCCACAGATGACTCTTTTCCTAATGAGCATCTTGTTGATCATGTTTTCTGCACAATAACAGCCAGACAGAATATGATATCCTATCTCTCTTGAAAGGTAAATCTCTATCGGCAAGCCTCAAGAAATAACCCCAAGGTCTCTAATGCCAAGTCTTGACAGTGCATAAACAACTCAGTAATGAAATGTGAAAATGCTAGTAACCACAATGGGGCCTTACTACAAGCAAAATGTTGAATCAATTTTATCAGATCTAACAATCTGATGATGCCTCAATCCTAGGTTTAACCCAATAATTAAAGAAATGGAAAAAGGAAAAGGGTTTTAGAGATATTTCTAAATCTAATACTACTCCTAAGATTAATAATGAAAATAACCAACACTCAAAATGGACCAATCCCTCAAAACTGATCTCTACTAGACCCAGATAAATCTGCAATCTTACGGAGAATAGTGCAATCTTCTAAGGTGTTAAGATTTTCAAATCATAAACATTCATTCAAACAACCCTATTGCAGCTGAAGTGAACAAATCTTCACAATCAAACTTAAGCATAATGAATATGGAGTCCAGGCTAACTTTGTAAAGAAACTAACAATTAGTTGGTTGCGAAAAGTATGGACTGAAGGATTGCTACAACATTCAAGTATCATATCACAAACGTTATTGAATCCAATCTAATCCTAGTACTAACTTCCTCAAAGCAATTTTAAAGATAAGATAACAAGATCCATGCAAAAACAAAAGAAAACAAGAATGGCACCAAATCACAATGTCATTTTGTATTCAACTTGTCCACTGTAGCAACAATCATGGCTCTCTGTTACAATATTTGCTTGAGGGCAACTATTTGCTAACTTACTCTACTTCTGACTAAAACTATCTTACTGTTATCTCCAATCCTTCTAACTATTTCCAACTGTTCTAACCCTTTACAAAGAGGCGAAATGCCCAATATATAGAATTTCCCAGAAAACATCGGCCAAGCAAGGGTTTTGTAGCATTATCTCAACACAACAACCCTGCCAAGAGAGTCTTCAAAGTGAGTCAACAATTGTTCAATGCACATCCCGTCGGAGTCGGCCCCAGATCCGTGATGCAGCTCGGACGATGCGAGGGAAGATAGTAGGGAAGCATGGGTCACGCTGTAGCCTATCATTAGCTCCTTCCCCTATTATCTTTTCTCTGAACTAACCCTCCATGTAGCTTTAAGAAGGCTTCATCTAAGTCAACTACAGGTGGTACTGGCAGAACCCTAACTCACCTCTCAATGGATGCAATCTCCTCTCTTGAGTGTTTGACCCACTTATCCCAGTCTACTTTATATGTCATATGCTTATCAATAACTATGAGGTAGGTGGCCACATCATCCAGTTGGTGCTCAGATACAGAACCATTGTCAAGTGGTGCGTACACCTCATGCCACCATCCTCTCAACTGTTCCAAGCTCAAGTACCTAGGCGCAATCTTTCTTCTTCCCGTCATGACTTCAAAGAAGGCAATGGAACCATTGTAAACCTTGGTTAGGGTGTCGTCAATCTGCTTCTTCTACTTGTAAATATTTTTCAACACTTTCTACCTGATTTGCAACACTTCAAACCATTCCCATGGCTCGGCAGCTCTGGAAGAAGGAAGGATCCCATCGCTCACCAATCTATCTCGGGTGTACTCCATTAGAGTTCTAGTTTTTTTGCAGAAGGAGGTCCATATCTTCCTTATTTTGTGCCAACACCTGTTTCAACCATTCAGTCACCATGACAGCATCCTTCCCAGTTGATAAAATCTCCTTAATAGCTTCATCACCCTTTTCTTGCACCCCTTTCAACCAATTCATAGTGGAAAGGGTGGAAGCTTTCATCTTTTCTAGCTCAGCTATGGTCTCCTGAGGCAGAGGATTGGTAGCAGAGGAAGAAGGACTAATGGACTGTAGTGGCTTCATCAATTCCTCCAAGCACTTCTTGAGATTATCATTTTCTCTCTTCAGCTCATGCTTAGTCTTTATCTCCTTCCTCAACCTATCCACAATAACAGTGCTAGAGATCTCATAGTCCTCAATATCCTGTTCAACTGATGTGGGCCCTAAATTGAAGGTCTGAATATTGTAATCCTTCCCAACTACATCATCTTTTTTTTTTCTAGAACAGGGTTGGCAATGTGAACCATTTTGTTATGTACCTCATCCCTTTTGACCTTGAGATCATGCTAGCTTTCTTCTTACCTTTATCCTTTCCCATTTTGGCTAGCAGTGCATCCCAATCTTGTGGACTATCATCTACCACAACCTGCTTTCTCTTTATTTCTCCATCTAGCCATTCTAGAACAGTGGGCTCCAATTACACCTAGCTCTGCCCCATTTCTTCTTGTTGGTAAGGTTCCTCTCTGCTCAAATTATGTTCATCAGGAGTTTCATCTATTTTTCCCTCTTCCTCCTCAACCTACTCCTTTTCATGTTCAGGTGACGGGATCTTTTCTGCCTCTTCTTCCCTTGGAGGAGACTAAACTTCTTCATTTGTGACTGGAGATTCCTCATGTGCAACCAAGGGAGATTGCATTACCTTTCCAATCTCGGCCTCTGCATTATGGAGATCACCCTCATGGAATTCTTTTCCTTCAGTATCTTGATGATCTTCAACATTTTCCTCTTCAACTGGTTCACTTTGGATTTCATGAGTGGAAGGAACATCATCAAGCTGCACATCATGGGAGACAACTGGAGGAAGGCCTGTTTTACGTGTACTATCCCTGGGAGAAGGATTCCTAGACCTCCTTGTAAACACCTTGGCCTTCTCCTCTGAACTTTCCATATCCACCACCAGTGGGGGGACTTCTTCTGTAACCTTGGAGCTAGCCTTTTCTAATAATTTGACAATTCTTCTTCTTTTGGGCACAAGATTACCAGCCTCAGGGATCTGCTCAGACTTCTTAGTCCTCATCCTCTTCTTGGCCTTTTTCCTTCTCTATTTTTCTGTCTCTTGGACCTTTGTTTCTTGTATACCCCTGATCTTGACTTTGAGAGGAGAGTCCAACTTACCCTTGACTCTAGGATCTTGTTCAGTAGATTCTTCAAAAGTAGAATGGGGATCCAAATCTCCCATTAGGTTGTACGTGCATTGTACACCCTTATTCTCCAACTCCCACAAAGTGTGTTTGAGCCACATCTTAGTAAATTTGAGTACCGGATCCATCAATTGTCCCAATTCTATTTGCTCTTCCTCTATCTAGTCTATATCACCAATTGGCTTATCTTTTATGGCCTCATAAGCATGATCTTGGATCAAGTTTTCATCATCTAACAATTGGTCAGGAACTACCCTCACATTATATAATCGAATTGACTCAACTGGGAGCCGGGATAATTTCTTCTTTCGGACCTCGAATTCATCATTGTAGTTGGCCCAATAATCTTCTAAGTTCACCTTATGGCTATATTCTCTGCTGGCCTTCTTTTGAGCCCCACTTGTAATATCAAATCTAGACCTCCGAGAGTGGAGAGACAAACCAAAAGCACTCAATTCTTCCTCTAAAGCTTGGGCGGAACCAATGGAAGGACACACCTCTCCAGTGCCAATCCTTAGGGGAAAATCCCCACCAAATCTAATCTTGTGCTTGTCCTTCTTGACAATGGCATCAAAGTCACAAATTTGTCGGGTGACTTCCAACAATATAATGTGATCAGTGGGATACCTTGGAAGTCTATATGGGGCCTCCTGGCAGCCATCAATCCATATATAGGAGAAGGTTGGGAATGAATGAACTAGGCTCCATATTTCTTGATGAGCTCTTTGGCTTGATCTGAAATTCTAACGTGCTCTGCTTCCTGAAGCATTCTGGTAATATGCATGGTAAATGCATCATTGGCCCTCCTATAGTCTGAGCTTCCCAAATACAACTAAGGGTAAACCTCATAGATAATATCCTGCCCAAAGGTACCTCTTGTATCTAGTCCTCTGTAAGGGTGGAATCTAGCCAATGCATAGACCAAATAGGAAGTCATCGTGAAGGTCCTCGTCTGCAATACATTGGATAATTATTTATGAATTACTTGGCTGATGACCCCTGCCCAATGGTAGTTAACATTTTCCTACTCCATCCTCACAATCGCATGGCACATCCAATTCTCAAATGTACCAGCACTCCTCAATCCAAGCACCCTGCTAAGAAAGGTGATGGCATCATAATACTCCCTCTTGAATTTTGCTTTGAAAATCTGTTTGGGCAATTTGGAGTAGTGTGACTTGGGCTTCTCTAGCCAAGAGTTGATCAGCTAATGTGATCTCATAGTTTGGTCATCATAGAACTCCTGAGCTACCTCAATGGTGAATCCCACCACATGAGATCTATCTAGCATGTCAAAGGTTTGAGCAATGGAGACCAGATTGAGATTGGCAACAACTCTCCCTTGAGGTCCAATTATCCTTTGTGTGTCCTGATCATAGTGCCTTACACACTCTAGGACAAGCTCATAACACTGCACTGTTGAAGGGAAACCAACCACATGCGACAAACTTGACTCTTTCATTCTCCTGGCCACCAAAGGAAGATCCTCAGCCACCATTCTTTCTTTAAATTCCTCATAATCCCAGAGGCCAAAATTCATATCAGTGACTTCTAACCAGACATAAGTGATCTTACTCTCTGGGACCCTGCTCTTAATGTCCAACTTGATCCTCTCTGCATCAGATAATGAGGAACCAATTGTTGCTTTGCTAGATTCAGCCTGCACTCAACATCAAAACATAATAAAAACCATAGGAAAGCAAGGCCATTTCATCAGAACACCACTAGAATGCATCTCATATAGTCTAGGTGCTATTAAAATTCATATAAAATGACCACAACAGATTTTGGGTTTCAAGACCATCCGTGGACTCTGGGCCAGAGAGGAATTTTGGGAAATTCCAAACCGATTGGATTCCAGCAGAGTAACCAAGAAACGTCTACTTAATCTTTAAACTTGATCATTTTTCATCAATAAATTCATAGGGGAGATCCAAATATGACATGAAATAATCATTAAATGCATCACAAATTATAAACGAATCCAATTATTTCATGTTCCTTTACATTTCATCAGATTTTGGGAAAATTTGTGAGGGACGGATTCCAGCGAAGAACGAGTCAGATAGGAGACTTTGAAAAATCTGGGAGATGGCATATTTTGGAGAAATCTAGACATGGTGGACATCTGCGGTCAAGGAAAAGTTTCAAACCAATGGGAATTCCCGGAATGAAGGATTTCGACATGAGTTAAGATCTCGCAGAGAAGTCTCGGCAACATTCGAGAGTCTCGCCAAAGGAAATCACTAGGATAGGCTTCGCTAAGACTTAGGGGGTTTGGTGAAACATCCTAGCGACTGGAGGAAACCCTCAGTGAAGCAAATGAGTATACTTCAGCTGAACAAACTTTATTTGGAAAGAGGTCACACCGAAAGGGACATGTCTCACTGAAAGCGGACATGAAAGTCACATTGATGAGAGATGTTCTTGGTATAAAGTCACAACGAATCGGCCATGTTTCCCCCACTTCCAAAGTTTAATTAATCACTTTGGCCAAACTAATTTTTCTATGTAATGTCTTACCAAGTCCGCAGAGTCCTACCAAAGGTGCATATGGCAATCTTATCGGTATAACTCGAGTGGTCGGGGAAGGGACTTGGCAAATGTTTCATGTCTCGCCGACTGGTGGGTTTAAACAATCACTTTGGTCAGACAATAGTTTATCGATAGGAAGTCCTGGTGAAATTGTGATGTCCTACCGACTAGGGCTTGGTTTGGATTCGGCCAGAGGTCTCAGCGAAAAGACCTAGGCTTGCTAAGAGAAGAAGGCTTCGCTACAATGTCTTGGTGAACGCCAGTAGTTACAGCGAATCATGTGAAGTATTGGCAAGAGTTGGAATCTCGCAGTAGGGTCTTAGCAAAAGATGGACGTCTCCCTAACTGAAAGGAACAAAGCTCAGCAAAAGAGAAAGATGCTTGGTGAAAGGTCTCACCGAAAGCGAAAGTCACAACGACAGACAAAAGATCGGCAAGGCTTTTGGGGCCCGCTATGACATCTTGGTGACTAGGGCTTGTCTTGCCAATAGCAAAGGGGGTCTTGTTAGTGTGAGGAACAATACCGTCACAACAACAAGTCATGAACTTAAGAAGGCCCCTCGGTGGAACACAAGGCGATCAATATGAGGTCTCACGGAGGAATGGATGTCTTGGCGAAAGCAAAGATCTCGTCGGCCGATATGCACAAGGAATTTCGTCATTGTAAGAGAGATAGTGTCACAGCGAATAAAATTTGAAAGGGATGGATAATCCTGGACTGCAACGCTGAATCAAGATTTCACCCAGATACCGAACCAACTATGGATTTTGAAAATTTTAACTTAAGGCAAGTCAGGGATGGGCCTTTCATGAATATTTCTTGCATTCTAAGTCAATCTAAAGATGAAATAACTAGACATGGCCCTACCTTAGGTTTCAAACCTCACCATCTACCATTAACACACACGCCAGCTCTAAATTTAGTTGTTCCACCGTTGAGTCACTACCATGGTTTACTAACCACTCTCAGGCGAGATTCATTAAAATGCAGGCGGGTACATGAACTCAAAACTAGCCTGGGAGATGACAAAGGATGCAATACCAAACAACCCTAGCACAAAATAAACACTTACATAGGAATTCAAATCCCGCAAGCCCTAGTCATAATTTAATTCAAAGCAAAGCAATCAAACACATACCATTAAAAAGCGGGAATTGGTCTCAAAAGCAGCAAACGCGAAGCTCAATGGTGTCTGCAACAAACACAGGAAATAACACACAAGAGATCCCCACCAAATTAATCAAATCAAAGCCAAATGTCCTCAAAATCCCAACTAAACACTCGCAAGAAAGTGCTTCTCAACTCAAAAGATGGCAAATAGTGAACATAATGGCACAAAAGATCTCATAATCAAGTTAAATACACTTCCCAGAGCACGTACGAAGCCATTAATGCAAACAATAGGTCAATCAGAAAACCCAGGAAGCCGACGACAGGGTGGAATCCAGGAAAATCCATCTCACGCAAAAATTTGCGAAGACCCAAAATCCCTAAACCCCAAGGGTCCAGCTAGAAATCAAGCAAGATCCGGGAAAATCCGACCAGGGCAGAAAATCCCAAATCAGGGAAAAAGCCTGAAATTCTTCCAAAACTTTAGATTTTCAATAAATAACCTAGAGAAACACCTAGGCAATCAAAATGAACATTTAAGCATGTTCCCAAGTAAGAAAAAACCTCGAAAGAAAAGGGCCAAAACACCAAAACCGAAGAGAAAGAGGGTCCCTGCCTACAACGGGGCGTGTGCGCAGAAAACTGCACAACACATCTATTCTCCATCAGTGTACAAACACCCTGGTATACTGACATAGCTAACTATCTGGTTAGAAGTAGAGTTTCTCCTCACTTCTCTCCAAAAGAGAGAAGGGCACTCATTGAAAAATATTTTCCTTTCTCATGGATTGTTGGATGTTTGTTTTATATTGGACCAGACCATGTCATGAGGAGATGTGTGAGAGAAGTGAGACATATGAAATTTTTCATGCATGCCACAATGAACCATGTGGAGGAAATTTTGTAGCCAAGAGGACAAAAATGAATATTTTGAACATAGGATATTACTGGCCAACACTCCACAAGGATGCAGGAAGGTATACTAGAAATGTGATAGATGTCATGGAATGGGAAGACCAATTAGATCTGATGAGATGCCACTTTTCCCTCAGGTAGTAATCACTCCCTTTAACAAGTGGATATTGTATTTTTTAGGACCCATTGACCCTCCATCAAATGGCAAGTCTTATATCCTAGTATGCATTGATTATGTAACTAAACGAGTAGAATTTAAGGCCATGAAGCATGCAAGAGATAAAAAGGTTGTAGAATTTCTTTATGAGGAGATTTTCACAAGGTATGGATTTCCAAGAGAGATAGTGACTAGTCAAGGGACTCAATTCACATCAACCCTTATTGCAGCATTAGTTAATGAATACAACATAAGACACAGGAAGTCTAATCCTTATCACCCCCATGCCAATGGTCAAGTCGAAGTGACCAACAGAGAAATTGAAGATATTCTAACCAAAATTGTAGCTGTCCATAAAAAGGACTGGGCAAATAGATTACCAAAAGTTGTTTGGGCCTATAGAACTACTTGGAAAAAAACTAAAGGATTCACTCCATTTGAGTTGTTGTATGGAAAGATAGCCATGATGCCCATTGAATTTGAACATAAGACTCCACGGATTGCAGTAGATTTGGGGATGGATATCTCTGAGGCACAAAGAGAAAGAATCTTGTAGTTGAATGCTTTGGATGAGATGAAGAGAGTAGTCTTGTATCACACTAAGGTAGTGCAAAATCAGAGAATTAGGTGGCATGATAAATTTATTAAGGACAAGAAATTCTAACCAGGAGATTGGGAATTTTTTTATGATTATCATTGCTTTATGATTCTAGATATCAGGACAATGTTGGAAAATTGTAGGCAAGGTGGCTAGGACCATATAAGGTTGTTGAAGTATTCCCTAATGGTGTTGTTCAACTCACCACTATTGACCCAGTCAAATTAAAATTTATTTTCAATGGTCATCACCTCAAATTATATCACAAGCCAACTTCTAAGGAGTTCCTATAGCAATTCACTCAACATGTTGCACCCGAGCTTCTTGCAGCCGAAGGAAGTGAACCTAGTGTCCCTCCTTTTGGCTAATTAAAGTATGTACTTGTCATAATAAAGACTTCCACTTTTGTGGGATTCCACTTCTTTTCCCATCTACCCATCCACCCATCCATTTCCACCTTTCTTTCTCTTCCATCAAATCACTTCATTCCACTCCACCTCACTCCACCTCATTTTCATTAATTGCTCAACTTATTTCCTAAAAAGGTGAATGGTACTTTCTCCACAATCTTTGCAATGAATATTCCACACATTCAGGTATGTGTGCATTAATTGTCATATCTTAATTGTCTTTTAGTGCTTTCATTTAACTGTTGTACGTTAATATGGATGCTCACCATAGCATGCCATTATTTCCTACCCCTATCAAATCATCATTTCACATGTGAGGACACATGCCAAAATTTAGGTTGGAGGGGGAGGAAAAGGATGTGAATATTTTTCCCATGTGTTAGTCTGTGCTGGTCTACATCAACAAAATTTAAATTGAGCCAATTTAAAATCTGAGTGAGAGGATGGCTCACATGTATGAAGTGACACCAACTACTAGCACTGTTTCTCCTCATCATATTTTTCCTTCCTTTCCATTATTGACCCTTTCATAATCTCAAGTTGCAAACAAAAGGTAAAAAGGGAAAATTTAGTCGACATTGGCATTGGAAATTTAGCAAGTGTTGCAGGAAGTTAAATTTGGTTTTTAGACGATAATTGTAGGGAGGAAACTGCAGTGTGATTGTTTGATTGCAGACAATGGGAGGTGGGTTAATTCGAAATGAACCCACAGTGCACGATGTATTACTACATGATGCACCCTACCTAGCTGAATTCAGATTTTGTGGCTGGTTAGATTATTTCATGAAGTTGAATGGTTTTGATGAAGGAATTGCACTAGAATTTGTCGAGACATTGTTTGAAGGGAAAGTCATGGTAAAAGGGTTGGAAGTATTGGCTACTGAAGAAAGAATTGTAGAATTTATAGGGTTACCTATCGATAGTGAAGATTACCCTATTTGTAGAGACTCCAAGTCAGCCAAGGCTAAATTTACATAACCAAGCAACCCTCCATTGAGCATAGATAAAAAAAGGGGCAAACAGAATGTCTCTACCTGAGCCATGGAAGCAGATAGTTGTTTATGTCATAAAATATATCACCTATAAAGGACGCTAATTGAATCTGCATTTCGTGCACTTGAAGATTTTGAATCACATAAGGCACGGGAGGAGGATGAATGTGTCAAATTTTCTATGCAACCTTCTTTCAATTATGGCAGCTGAGACTCAAAAAGCTAGGGACAATTCTATTCCCCACCATTGTTTGACTAAAATGCTAGTTGAGAAGTCTCTGCATGATGTATCTAGAATGACTTGGGAAGAATTCATAAAAATTGATCAAATTAGACCTGAGCACTTGCAACCTAGGGTTTTACCTCAACCCCATAGGTCTAGTAGGAGATTGAGCATGGCTAAAGCCACTCTTGGTGCTTCAACCTCTAGTGCAGGCTCTAGTGCAAACCCTGCTACAACAAAAGAAACCATAGAAATTAGCTCTTCTAGGACAAAGCACTTAGATAAAGAAAGTTCTCCCCTAGATTTTGATGATGATGTTACACTTGGAATCCTAATGAAAACTAGGGCACAAAAAAGGGAGTCAGAAATGAGAAAAGCAAAATCCAAAAAGCAACCGGCAGAACAAAACAAAAAAAAAAAAAAAGTACCAAGCTCTAGGAAGCGGAATGCTGACACTGTTCATCCTGTGGCCAAAGAAAAACATGAGATCCCTCCCAAAAAATCAATACCATTCAGGCCATCCTTTGGTATGCCTCTACAAGAAATCCCTAAGTCTAGAGAAATATCACAAGGGGACACAGAAGCTCCAATAGGGCAGGTGAATATTGAGGAAGAGGATGTATTTAAGACTGCAAAAAACATAACATTGGAAAATCTTGTTGACATTGAAAAACAAGTGGAGAATCAAGGGTATGAGGAAAATCAATATTTCTTGTAGCAAGAGTTCCTATAGCAACAGCAAAAATAAGAACAAAAAGTACCCTTGTAGCCTGAATCGACAGGATAGCCTGAATCCTTGCAATTAGTACTATATGGAGAGCAAGCATCAGTGCCAGGGAAAATGCTAGTAGGAATGCATAAACCCCCTAATTTCTCAATGCACATGGTAGCTATGCATTTATGGAAAGAAATGCAAAGAAGAGAAGAAGAATGGAAGGAGGAGAAGCACAGATTGAAGAAGGAAATTCAAAAGAAAGATGAGGAGATTGAAGACCAAGATGCAAATATTGCCACCTTGAAGAAAAATGTGGATGATATGGTAGCCTTAGTACCACATATTTTAGAGTGTAGGGCCCCTCCAAGGGTCTATGCTCTACATTTGAAGGAGAAGTATCTTTCTTTTAATTTGGGAAGAATTATCTCAGGTTTGAACCCTTCTATTAAGACCCCTGTTTAATTTTTCAATGCTTATCAAATTGCTTCCCCTAAAATGAAGAATTTGTTGTGTGAGTTTTATTTGCATAATTATTTTGTGACTCAAGACCATGATTAGAATCCACTGTTGTATGTTGGATATGTCCAATTAATGGCATTTATGTCTTGGATACAAAATAAGATTAGTTGGGGACAACAATATGGGGCTTATAAGCAATTGGAGTCCAACATCCCTCTGCCCATTAGGGTTGAATCAAGGAATCCAAGGGAAATTTATAGGTAATGGCATAGAATGATTTTCAAACCTAGCTATGGTAATAGGACTATGCCTTGGATAGAAGCAATCTACAGTGAGTATGAGGTAAAGGAAAAAACAAAAGAGGAAACCATGAAGAGATACCTCTCACAAAGATAGAACAGCCTAACTAATGAGCTAAAATAGTCTGAGCCTCATTCCATCCAGAACTATGTTGCAACACTTAAGATAATTGACAAATATATATAGGTTGGAAGAAAAAAGGGATGATTTTGGCTTCCCCTAACTTTTCATCCACCCATCCTCATTTGGCTTGTACCAAACTTTAGGTTTTACAACTATGATATTGTTGCAGAGAGACAAAGATGGGGCAGATTGGATTGATTGGGAGGATTCTACTGGGACCCTGATTCACGAATAACAAACACTGATGTAGGGTAGTTGTCAGTTAAAAATTTCAGAGCATTGACCAAGTAGAAGAATAACCCTTCCCTTGTTGGAGGACCAACAAGACCTTAGGTTGGGGGGAGTGATGAGCCTAGTTTATGGTCTAATTTTTTGGTAGAATTTATGATTTGTTTGCTAAAGTTATCATGGACCTTGATGTTAAGTGTTGATATTTTTATGATATTTCCTCATAACTATAGGCATTGGGCTTAATCTTATTTTTGAAAATATTTAATGGCATTGGCATGTTATATGGACTATCTATATTAATTCTACATGTGGTTAATAAAAGTTCTTTAAGGTAGTTATAGATATGCAATTATTCTGTGTGCTAACATTGTCATGCAGATATAATTTGAAGATACTAAATTGAGAAAGACATTGCCAGCAAGGCATGCACCATAACATCCAGCAAGGCAATTGTTCAAAGGTCAAAGGAGGATGACAGCAAGAGATTCCCCATGAAAATCAAATGTAACCGCCTTGTAGTGGACTTTAATGTTGTTGAGCAAGTATTGGTGTTACTATTGTGCTAAATCTGCAGACACATTTGACCAAATTCCATGCATGTGTAACTGCCTCTCTATTTTCTTTGCTTTCCCTAAATTGGTGTCTTTTTGCTTTGTGGAGTTGACTTCCTTGCTTAGTTGGTAGTATAAATAAGGATTATATGCTCCTTTTTAGAAGGTTGCATGATTTGATATTGTACTTGCATTCTTAGATTTCAGTGATACACTACTCTATTGTACTCATGTTTTCTAATGAATAAAGTGAAGTTCTATGTTCGAGAATTTGAGTTTTCATTAGTAGTAGAGGATACTCATCCAAGGGGGCCCACTTGGTGAGCAATTCATCCTTAGATTAGTCTATCCTATTTGTTACTTTTTGTTTAGTAATTAGTTAAGAATATGGCACTGACTGTTCCTGCAACCACTAGAATTCCATTCTGTGACTGTTCTTACAGCCAAAGTAGATAGAGTAGTTTTATGTTTGTTGTTCAAATTTTCACTTTTTTCATGCATTTCAAGCTTAGTATAGTTTTTGGTTGATGTTCAACATTTATGTTATTCCTTTCCAAGCAATTTACTTTCAACATTGCATCTTTCTTAGTTGTAGAATGAAAATGGCAACTTTGAGTTCCTAGTGCACATACTGTGTTGACCCATTTCAAGGTCACATCCCTGGTTTGACAAGTTAAATGCACCTTCATGATGATTGAAATAGCTATTCAATTTAGATGTCTAATCTCTGAATCATAGTTGTAAAGGCCTAGTTGTTGAATCATTGGAGGAAAACAATTAGCCTGGTGTTTTTTCATGGGGTAGCTTAATTACTTTATCTATGTGCTACCTTTTCTTTTGTACAAGGTTTCAGGTCCCCTTCAAAACCTAATTTTTGTTAATTATGAAACATAAGAATAAAATAAAAATAAAAAATGGTTCTCACTCCCTCCTATGCACTAGTTTCAAATGCAACTTTGTTTCCTTCTTCATCACCTATGATTGATAGCATGGTGTCCAATGTTGTTCATGTGATCAATGGCTTGTTTGTTTGTGGTGATTTGAACATTCACCTCTCACTTGTATTGTGAGGTGGTTCACCTAGGGATTCTGTGTGCGACGTCATGATTGTCACACCCTTCATCAACTCTTTTGTCTAAGCAACTCCTATCAGTTCCAACTCTCCTGCTCATGTTCCCCTTATAGATTTTCCCCTATCTATTGGTTTTTCTCTACTTCTAATGCCTATTAACCCCTACTAGGTGATATTATCATCCTTGGTCAGTTAGTATCTATTCCTAGGGCTGATTCTATTTTTGTGGATGTTGGATCCCCTTTCATCAACTCTTCCCCTCCTCTAATGCCCATTACTTTTGTGGAGGCTCATAATTTTGTTTAGGCATCTAGGTCTAGCCCTACTCACCCTCTATAGGTGAACAACTATATTTTATATGCTAAACCATCCTTGATGGTGGTTTGTGGTGTAGATGTGTTTAAAAATGAGTATTTTTACCAAGTAGTAGAGGTTTGGTGTGTTGATTCTCTAATCTCTGGATTTATCTTCCCAACTTACATAGCTAGGTTTTGGAATATTGGAGGCCCCGTCTTCCTAGTAAGATTAGGCTCTTCCCTTGTGCTAAAGGTTTTTGCATTACTTCCTTTTCCTCTTTTGAGGATAAAATTTGGTGATGGATCGGCTATGGACTTGGAGAGAGTACTCTCTCTTGATCAAACCTTGGATAACCTCCTTCAACCCCCTTACCAAACCACTCAATATTCATCTCATGTGGGTTATACTTCTAAATCTTCCCTTCTATTTTTTGGAGGATTCTTGTTACGATGCCATTGGAAACTATATTGGTCAGTTCTTAAGAATTGATGATTCTACTTCCTACATGGGGCACTCTACCTTTGCTCGCATTTTGGTGGATATTGATATCTCCAAGCCTCTTCATGGGGATGTGGTTTTTATGGTAGGGGATAGACCTTGGACTCAACTGCTTGATTATGAGGGCCTCCCTTTTAAATGTTTCTTTGTAACTCATCATTTTGCTTTAGATTTCTCTCTTGTGACACAAAGGCTCTACTACTTGGTGGAGAATGCTAATGGTAATCACTTGAATTTCCAAGCTCTTGAATCTTTGACAAATATATCCTCTCACAATGTTGAGTTTCTTTCTTATGATGTGGTTTCATGTGCTGAGGACCCTACTAGGGTTCCTCCTACTATGTGCTCACAACACAGTTTGTTGATTGATTCAGCTCAACTCTAAACTTCTCATGTGGATGTTGACTATCTTTTTCCTCGATGTCCTTCTATTCCACCTTCATGAGCTGATGGATCTCCCATGGGGGTGTCTCCTCTTATTTCCCCTTGCAATGGGGACTTGGATGATTGTATTACTTGGATTGTTGTTTGTAGTAGGAAAGGTATTTCTTCTTTGTCTTCCTATACTATTTCTTGATTTGTGGGTGATAAGTCAATTATATAGGGCCAAGACCCTTGTTTCTCACTTCTTTCTAGTTCTTTGGTCCAATAAAAATAATTTTTGGTCTTTTTTTATTTTTCCAATATCATTGTTGGTGACACTCATCCTACTTGCCTCCATGATTTTTTTGTAACAATTCTAATCCCTTTTCATGCATTTACCTGATCAAAACATAAAATAATATATAGAATAATAAAATCAAATTCAAATCTTGGCACCATCTTTAGGCCCATGGATCCTACAAGGTAGGTATATTTGAAAGGTTGATATTTATTTCAAGGTATCATATTTACATTCTTTTCTTTAGGCCCATGGATCCTACAAGGTAGGTATATTTTTAAGGTATCACATCATCAATATCTAGTCAATAATAGCTATTGGGTGAAGTATCAAGTTTACATCATATACTAGCTATTGTAGGCCTACCAAGACTATTCCCACATAGCATAGTGGTCCATTTGATGTTGAAATAGAAAATCACATTTTTGGGAGGCATCTCCTAAAGGGATCCAATTCAATTGAACTAGACCTTAATCCCTTATTTTTACATGACTATTGTATAATAACCTATGAATGCATACTTATTCTAAAATAGTGCATTTTAGCTCACATATCAATAGCTATTAGTTGCAAGTTCGAGGTTTCAAAACTATGTAATAAAGTTTTTGCACTACAAAAAATTGCGGAGTATTATAAAAATATTGTAACCTATATCTAGTATCGGTGGAATGACATTACCTATCATTATGTAGGTTGTAGGTATGACATTGTTTTTATTTTGAATATTATATTATGAGGAGTTCGAAGTTACTATAGTAACTACAACTATTTATGTTTATATTCATTCCAAATTGAAATATCTATAAACTATAAGACCAATCAAAAAACATAGAAAATTATTATTAGGAATATCACAACTTCCTCCTTGACTAATAGTTTTTATCTGTTATGAAGGCTTAGACTCTAATATTATATTGTAAGTATTTTTTTTGCTATGAATACATTGGTTTTGGTGCTTCAGAGGTTAAGTTTTTTCTAAAAGGATTTTTCCAAGGTTGTCAAAATATCTATCTAATGTGGTTATATTATTTCTTGCATTTTTATTATTTCTTTAGTGTTGATATTACATATGCTGAAATTTTGTTGAAATTTTCCTCAATTGAGGTATAATGTGATACCATTCCTCATAAGGCTAATGGTGTTTCATTTGGTATTTGAGCTTAGTTTTAGTTTTTTGGTACTAGAAATTTCTATATTTGGTATTAGATATTAGTTTGAGTTGTAATAGGAGATGCCTTAAAATGAGCACACAATTATACTGAGATGAGGGGTGAATCAATATAATACAATCTTTTACTTTTTCAAAATAACAACCACAATAACATCAATTGAAAAATATCATTCACATAAGATCTAATAATTATGCAACTCAAGAGGAACACATGATTTACATGGAAAACCTTACAAGAGAAAACCATGAAAAAATATTAATTTTATATAAATCTCTTTTACAATATTTTTAGGCACCAACCTATAAGAGACACCAATCCCCTCTTATACAATTTGTGAGAACCAACCCACTAGGTACACCAATCCTCACTTGTAGAATTTGTAGGCACCAACCCACTGGAGACATCAATCACCACAACTAAGTGCCAACTCAAAAAGAGATGCTAATCTCTTTGATATGAGGTACCAACCTCATCAATATGAGGCATCAATCTCTCCAATACGAGGCACCAAGCTCTTCAATAAAATCTTTCTTTCTTGAGAATAAATATTCTTTGTATATAGCCTTTAATGTTCTCCTTTTCTATTTTCATCCTCAATTATATCTAGATATACATCTCTTTTACATTTGTATATATTCTTCTTATAATTCTTCCTTAAACTCTTCTTACAAATCTTCCATGAATCCTTCTTATAAATCTACCATGAATCCTTCTTACAAATCTACCTTCAACCTTTTTTTAATGGTCTTCCTTTTATCATCTCATTTGCTAATTTACAGGCCTTTAGAATTATTATGATATAAACTCTTATTCTTCACATGCCTTCCTCTTATTTATATTCACATTTCACACTTCTCATTTCTACTTTCAATTATCTTGTATATCTTCATAACCTAGTGAAATGTTGCATCTCTTAGAATATATATGTCTCTTCACATATATATTATTTCTTTAATGGTCATAGCTCTTCAACATGTCTCTTGACTATTCTTAGCCAACTCTTCAATTAATATTCATTCACTTAATTCCTTAATATTCTTCTTATTTAATTCATTCTACATATTATAATTCCATACACTTCTTTAAATGATAAAACCTTGTCTCTTTTATTCCTCACTCACTCTTTAATGATAAAACTTTCACACACACTTCATGGAATGGAATGTCTTCTCTTATATATCTCATCTCATCATGAGACACAACCCTTCATTGTACCCTTGTGACTCTTGGTTAAACTAATATTTAATTCATTTATTTATTTATTTATCTTTACACACACTTCTTTTTTCTACTACTCTTATTAAATCTTCTCACATTTCACACACACTCATATTCATCACACATTTCTCACTTTTTATATCTTAATGCCTCTATGAAGAGATACATCCTTTCATAATAAACTTTCAAATATTCATGACTCCTCTTAAATAATAATTGCTTCCTTTTCACACATATCCATAATAATATATATTTTTATCCTCCACACACTTCTCTATTCACTAATAGATCTACTTTTTTATTCCGCACACATCTCTCTCATACTTTCCATAAACTCATTTATATCTTTACATCTTAATAAGAGTTGTATCTCTTTGAAAAGAGATAACTCTTTAAAAGGATGTCTTTTTGTTAAGACTAATTGATATCTTTTAATACTTTTCTTTCTTCTTTTTGTTTCTCCTTAATGACTACCTTTGAATGATCTTTTATTATTTTCTTTAGGTTCAAATATTTGTTTGCTTGTATAATGTATCTTCTTGTTCTTACACTTCTTTCCACAATTCTTTCTCTTTTTATATCATCTTGCCTCTATGAAGGGATACATATCTTAACAAAGAAACAAACTTTATAAACCATTTAAAACCTTTGAAAATGGATCACTTTTCACTAAATGATGTATTCTTAATGAACATGTTCCATATCACCTTCAAGATAATTTATATTACTCTTTTGGTCTTTTACCTTTGATATAACTAACAATAGTCTCATTCATTTGCTTTGACATTAGTGACAATATTCTAACAATCTCTCATACTCCTTTGGCATTAATGACAATCAATTCCAACACTTTTTGTGGTATTAGTTATTTTCCAAGTGAAATTTTGTTGCAAATGATCTTGTTTTAGGATACAATTTTGTCAAGGACTTTTAGAATGGAGGTGGAGAGGTTAAATAGAACAAATTTGGACTTTGGTAGCTAAAGATTTTGAATGTACAAAAAAACTGAGAGGGGGTGTGAATTAGTTGTACCTCAAAACTTGAAAAACCCTCACAAACATTCAAATCCACACTAATTTAATTAACCCTTAATCTGTTAGATTGATTTACCATTAAATCAAATAACAAAAATAGAACCAAGACAACACTATGCATAATCAAACACCAAATTTACGTGAAAAATCCAAGAAGGGAAAAACCACAATAAGGATCAGCTCACAATATAAAGTAATATTAACACTAATTACAAAGGGCTCGCTATCAGAGGGCTCACTGCCAAAATAGAAAAGAAGATAGATAAGAATGTTACAATGATAAATCCATCTCAATGCAATAGAAAATTTCACCACATCATCACCAACACCTTCATAGTCTTACTGAAGATTGTAGAAACCTTCTGCTCACTGCATGCAGTAATCTAAAACATGAAAGCTCACACTACACTACACAAATTTTCACCTCACAATTCCACAATTCACATCATTCATATCACACACATATATCTTATCATATTTTAACAACTCAACACATATTTATACTATCTTCAACCTTGAAAAGATTCCCCAAGGTCAGTTATTCACCTTAATCATACAAATTAAAATTAAGTCAATACCAAAAAATTCTCATAGTGAAAAAAATGATGGTGGACCACAACACACTTTAACTTGGACCTAAATTCACTCATACAAGCCATGTCATGCATCCACAAATACCAAAGAAATTTTGTAATTACTGTAAACACCCAAGGTTGGCCGACCCTATGTTAACACCATCAACATTTAAGTACACGCTTCCTCAAATCCAAAGACGCCTCGTGGACCACACACCATACTTGAACATGATCTATAATATTCCAAAATAACCCTAAAATCAAATAAATTCCTTCGCAACAAGTTTCACTTGAAGAGTGTACACACCTAGTACACTCACAAGATTTTTCCATACACTACAACTCAATAAACTGACTTCTGAATAACCAAACCTCAAAAAACTTCAACTGAAGAAATATATGAACATTATTAGCACACTTCTAGGTCCCCAAAACCTCAAACCATCCTGTGGAAAAATTTGGAGAAAAAAAATTTCTCCCAGATATATTTGCAATACATACTTCACACACTAGTGAACACACCTTCCTTTGTGCAATGATCTAGCACACCGAATTTTGGATACAACACCTTTGAATACCTTTAATAAACATATACAAACCACACAATTATATCTTCAACACAGAAGAAATGTGGAAAATAACTAGAGCACAACTCTGTATACTAGAACACCTCTGCAACACATTGTTTCCTCTTTTTATTCAAATTTTATCAAAATCACTTTGAAACCAAGCACCAGAGACACATCCTCAACATCTTCAGCACTTCCTTATCACCACTAAGCCAACTACAACATAGAAAATCAACCATACATCCATAGGAAAAATATTATCAAAGCAACACTAGAGTTTGACACCAGTAGCTTACTGTTGACAACATAATGCAACTAATCAAAGCATCATCAAAGAAAATACCAACTAAATACCAACTAAACATTCTTGCAACAAAATCCTCATACAGTTGACACCAATGGCAACACATAAGATTGTTGACATCAATGACAACACCAACTACACATACTTGTAACAATCACCCCCTTTGTCATTGATGGCAACACATGATGTGAAAAACCATCAACAACAAACACAAATATAATCATCAATACTCTTTCTCTATACCAACTCTTCTTTTTTATTTTACTTTCTCCCCCTTACACAACTATATCATTACTCTCTCCCTTATCATCTTCTTCACATGAATTTTTGTCCCTTTAAAAAAAATTCACATTACTCTCTCCCCCTTTGACATCAATAGCAAAGGGAAAAAATATTTACATAATTCATTCTCCCCCTTTCATCACTACTCTACATACTCCCCCTTATGAGAAAACACAAAACTGCATCAATCAGCAACTACATAATGATAACTCTCACTCCTCCTTACTACAACATCCAATAATGCCACTACCTATTCCCCCTGAGAGTTAGCCACCAACATTAGTCCAAACCAAAGAATGAATCTTGAGATCCACTGGACTGATGCATCTCCTTGTGCATCTAGTTCAAAGAAGGCGAAATAACCCCCAACTTCTCTTGGAGATACTCAAAAATATCCTTAGGAAGAGTCTTAGTGAATATATCAGCAACTTGATCCTTTGTAGGCACATATTCAAGCTTCACTTCATTCTCAACAACCTTCTCTCTCAAAACTGATACAGAATTGAGATATGTTTTTTCCTTGAATACCTTTCCAGATTCTTTGATATATTAAAATATCACTTTTATTATTACAAAAGATATAAATTGGTTCATCATATACCACTCTGATATCCCTTAATGTTTACCTCATCCACGAAACTTATGTGTAGCAAGATGTTACTATAATGTATTCTATTTTGCAATAGATAAAGACATGAAATCTTGTTTCTTGCTTAGCCATGACACCAATCTACATCCAAGAAAGAATGCACCACCACTTGTATTTTTCTTGTCAATCTACACAACCAGTCTGATCTACATCTAAGTAAGAACTTAGGGTAAATTCAATATCCTTTGGATGCCACAAGCCATGATTCGAAGTTCCCTTCAAGTATCTAAATATCCTCTTCACTATTGCAACATATGACTCTCCAGGATCTTCTTGAAATCTAGCCACAAGATAGACTACATGCATGTATAGTAGCAGTTAGATATAGTATTCCTCCAATCATTGATCTATACTTTCTCTAATTAGCCTTAGGGGATTCATCATTCTTTCTCAACTTGCAACTAGTAACCATAGGAGTACATACCGGTTTAGAATCTTTCATTCCAAACTTCTTCAACATTTCCTTGGCATACTTTGATTGTGAAACGAAAATACCTTTATCTGTCTAATTGATTTGTAGTCCAAGGAAGAAACTCATCTCCCCAAACATTGACATTTCAAATTCTTTTTGCATCTCTTCTATAAATTTCTTACACATAGCTTCATTTCCTCCAAAAATTATGTCATTGACATACACAACCACAATCAAGATTTGATCTTTTTCAAATTTGAAGTAAATATTGTTATCTATGGTACCTTTATTGAATCCTTTATGTAACAAGTACTTTTCTAACCTTGCATACCAAGTTCTAGTAGCTTGCTTTAATCTATAGAATTCCTTCTTCAATCTGCAGCCCATATCTGGTTTACCTGATAACTGAAATCCTTCTAGTTGTTCTATGTATACTTCTTCCAATTCTCCATTCAAGAAAGAAGACTTCACATTTATTTGATATAATTTGAAATCTTTATGTGTTGCAAAATCCAAAAATATATCGATAGCTTCCATTCTTGCCACCAGAGCAAATGTCTCCTTAAATTTTATTCCTTCTACAATTTGTGAGTAGCCTTTACACATAACTCTTGCCTTGTTTCTTACCAATTCTCCACTCCCATTCAGTTTGTTCTGGAATACCCACTTAGTTCCAATCACAATATTGTTTGGTAGTCTTGGGAAAAGTTCTCAAGTCTGATTCTTCTCAATCTGCATTAGTTCTTCTTCCATAGCCTTGATCCAATACTCATCCTTGCATGATTCAATCACTATTTTAGGTTCCACATCAGAAAGTAAACATAGATTTACTTGTTCTTCAACAACTTTCCTTCTTGCCATTACACATTTTCTCTTGTAAATACACCTTTTCTCTTATCACCAATGATTTGTTCTTCAAAATGATTTTTCTGCACATACATAGGATTTTTAAGAAACTTTTTCGAAGCTTCTTCCTCTTCAATTTGCACTTATTTTTCCTTAGCTTTTTCTTCTCCTTTGTAAGAAGAATCATCTCATTCATATCCATCTACCACCATTGAATTCTTCTATAGTTCTTCATCAACTTTGACACTTGCACTCTCAACAATATTTTTTAGCCTCTTGTTGTAGCACTGGTAAACTTTACTTCTAGTGGAATATCCAAGGAAGATACCCTCATCAGACCTTGCATCAAACTTTCCTAAGTTTTCTTCATCTCTTCTAATATAGCATTTGCTTCCAAATACTTTGAAGTATTTGACAGTAGGAATTCTTCCAAACCATAGATCATAGGGAGTCTTTGTGTTGTTTTCTCTTACTTGCACTTTGTTAAGTATGTAAATAGCAATATGAATTGCTTCTCTCCAGTAGACTTGTAATATTCCAGAAGTTCACTGAAGTAAATTTCCTAATTTTTTACTATGCAAGTAAAATAAATTATGTAACAAGCCATTGCAATAAAAAAAATCATTTCTTTATTGAAAATATATGCACAAAGATGTTATGCAACATACAATAAGGATTTACATTCCATTACAATATTTGGCAAAGTACAATATTACAAGAAAGTACAAAAATGCATACTTAGCTCCTTTGAGCTTCATAGCATAAGATATAGATGGTCCGAGAATCCTCCTTTCAAAACCTCGGTCTTTTGTCACCTGTTGAGGAGAAGCATCACTCAAGTTATTTTCTGCCAACCACGGACTCATATGCGGTCCCCCGCACATCTATCATTGGTTTATGGCACTCCCCTTCAATGAAGGTATTGGTTGGGTAACCTCGTACGACATACCACTTTGAGCTTAGTGTTGTGCCCTACATGACTATGTTTTATAACCTATGCTAGGTAGCCCTCATGCATTTAAATGGACATGGTGAACTGACAGTGGAGCCTAGGGAAATCACACTACTTTGGCCAAAGTATTCTCACTCAGTACTTTGATTAAAGGTCTACCATTCACTTATACTCTAGCAATCTCATTTTGACTTAAGGCCACTATATATATGCTTAGGCAATCCCTCTCCATAGGCAAGCTACTCCCCAGGATAACCTATCTCTTTAACACAACCTAAGGTAACACAACTCATTAAGCCCTAGTTCCCTCCCTTCACTGGATATCAATCTCAGGAGTATCCTACTAACCATCTAGCACAATAACATGTCAATGTTTGATCATATCTAGTATAATAATAATAATACCTATGATAAACAATCTCTCCTATCCATGTTTAATCATATTGAGTATAATAATAATATATATTGAAAACAACCTCTCCTATCAATGCTTAATCATATCAAGTATAATAACAATACCTATGACAAATAGTCTCTCCTATCATGGAGTAATTACAAACATTACACAAAATAGAGTAAATAGATTCCACTTTTCTTCCAAAGAAAACATTACTTTTCCCTATATGCAAGTAACTATAAAAGATGGTTTTAAATATTCAACAAGCCAATCATTCAACACAAAAACAAACAAGGGAAGAATATTCTCATGCCTATGATAAGCTTTCCAATTAACAGGTTACAGTCACAGCACTTCCAAATCAACAACTAGCTTGGTATCGATCCTTCAGCAAAGACTCAATAACATCTATCTCACAAGTTGGAAAATAATTCTCTCAATAATAATAATCAACTCACTCTAAAACTCAAGGCTCTTACTCACTGTTCTTGACAGATTATTGCATACAAAGATGTAGATAAAATGTAGAAGTTTGCACAAGAAATAATGCATAGAAGAATGTGTAAACTTGTGTAAGGAATGTGTCCAAACAAATGAACTTACTAGTTTATTTATACAACAAACTAGTAAAAACTATACCTACAATTTAGGCATGGTTTTTACAATAGCAAGCATGCACAACAACTCTTACTTAGCTCAAAAGGTGAAAAAAAAACAAGCATATACTCAGCTTAAATAACTATAGGTCGACCCTCTTGATCGACAACACTTAGAGACTTTTTCAAATCTCCACATGATAGAATTTGGTCTGCAATTTCAAATGGACATCTACAAGTTTAAGGATTTAAAGGTGGTGTCAAGGCTCTATTGATGGTGTTTTATACACTTTCTCAACGCATGCAATACACAAGTGCACTACCTCTCTTGAAAGGTAGAAATCTGCAAAAGAGTTACAAATCACTACCCCAAGGTCTCTTGGGTGTCAAGTCATGACAATGCTTGAAATAATTTAGTTGGTTGATGCGATTTAATGGTAATAATAGGGAAGCCTTACATATGTTCAGTTGGAGAGAGATTGGATCCTTAAATGGAGTTTGTGAAATTTTGAAATGATGTTCTATTGTTGCAAGTTCAAGACAAAGGTCTAAAACTTCATCTTTGACATCAGATTTGGCTTCATGATGATGCTAGAACTTGGTTTTAATTTCTACTTCAAAGAAAGTTCAAAAGGCAAGGGAAAGGATAGAGTTCCTAGACCTGCAACTACCAATGAACAATGATAATGGAGGATGCTATAGTGGACAGCCTTCCTAAAACTAAGTTCCACTTAACCAAATTAGCTAACAGTATCATGAAAATAGTGTTATCTTCTAAGGTCTATAGATTTTCAACTATTCATTCACCATAAAGCATGAATAAAAGATGAATATTAAGTCCAACAATGAATTTGTGTTCAAACTAGATTTACACTGTTGTTTATCATCAACAAACAACAAAAATCATGAACAAGGAAGGGCATCAACATAGCAGTATTCATCAATATCAATGAACAACATTCACTAAACTACTAAAAGCATGCAAAATACACAGAACAGTAAATTATATCTACTCAAATCTATCAACTATGAGGAGATGAATCATGAAACATGAAAGAAACTCAAGAATCCACCAAAAGCAATGAATTTCTATTGAAATTTCAACATGTCATTACAATAACTCAACTCTCTCTCTAAAAATGAGAGGAGACCCCCCTTATTTATAGTTTTCCAAAATTAAAATGAATGGCCAAGATTTAATCTCATTGAGTGGCCAAGATTCATTACAAATTAGGGTTTCACCTGTTGAAACCATTAAAATCTAATGATTTTTGCATAATTTTCATGCCCCCTGATTCTCCATATGAGTTTTTCCTTATGCATATTTCCTTCATTTCATAATTATTTGCTCACTTTTTGGCTCATATTTGTCCCCTAAGTCATCTGTCTATGCGTTTTCCACATTTTTGTCTATATCGGCATAGGTCTCCCATTGTCTCCCTGACCCATGTTGCTTCTGCGTTAACATTTGTTTGTTGCAGGTGTTCGGCAGGACTTTCTCACTGTCTTGGCGATTCGATTTTTCATCTATGGTTGGATATCGGCATGTGTTTTGGCGGTCGGAGTAGCATCTCACCGAATTCAGCATGTCTCCCTGATTATGCACATAAGGGTCCATCGGTGTGTGCTTGGCAGTATCGGCGCAATGTCTTGGCGATTTCATTTTGTCACACCGACCAACGAGTATGGGATGCATATCAGGAGGAGTTAAGGCTATCATTGTAAGGTCTTGGCGAGTGACCTTCGGTCTCGCCGACCTTACACATGGATTTTCTTCAAGGAACTTTCGGTAAGACTATGGTGGCTTCAGCAGAGGTCATAGCGAGGGGGTCGGGTCTTGCTGACAGGAAACGAGGATGCTTTTTGGCAAAAGTTTTCTTTTGTCTCAATGACACTCATGGGTGGTTGTGTGCTTTCGGTATAACGTGGGCACTCTATATGACCTCTTCACGATACAGTATTGTCTAGCCGAATGGAAGCGGAGGTCACTTTGTCGACATAACAATTGGAGTATCACAGTTGTCTCCAAGATGGCTTCTTTCTGATTGTTTAAATTGATATGACAAGTTTGTATTCAATTTATCAGTGCACATTTGCTGCATTTGTGTGATCAATTGATTGGTTCTTTCAAGTAAAGACTAAATCCTTTTAGTTAATCACAGTAATCAAAGAGATTTGATTGGATTATTCAAGTAGAACTTAGTAATCACATTTGTGCATGTTTATACAAGTTGTAAGCATAATATATGCTAGATAATTTGAATTTTCTCAGAGAAGTGTTGCTCATCTTGATCTCATTTGACTCTGCATACCCAACAAGGCACTAGTCTCTGCACTTCACCATTTGAACTTATTCAGTTTTCTTTATATCTGTTAATTGAGCATTTATTTTAGGATCCAAATCAGAATATTGTCACTGTTTTCAAGTTGGATTTCATTTGTTCACCTCTCATTGACATTGTGAGAAAATTGTTTTAAGAAGATCATCACAAAATTAAGCCTGCACCATTCAAAGAGGTACACCCACCCAGGTCTTGTAGCACCTAAAGCGTAGAAGGTTGAATTCTTTTGATCTTATCTGTTGCCCTAAAGCGTATCAAGAGATTGGCAACCTCTTGAGGCATTTAGCCTGCATTTTTGAGAGCTAACAAATTGGCAACTCTACTGGGGAACAATCAGAATCAAGGCCTTAATCATAGAGTCAAAAATCTTACACAGACTCTGCTGGGAATGAAAAGTATCAAACTATTTTCTCATTTTTGATAAAAGTGAGTGGCAACTCTGACAGAAATATTTGCATCTATTCACCATGAATGGAAGATCTTAGTACAGGGGAGGTCATACCAGAGCTCCTGCTTGTTTCAGTAAATGGACACATAAAGATGATAGAGCTGATAAGGGAAGAGGAATAAATGAGGTTATGTGTCTGACAGATAAAGATAAGACATCAAGAGCACATGATTATTTTGATACATGGAGAGATGATTCAAGTGCAGAACTTTATACCCCTAAAAATTGAAGAAATCCCTTCCCTTCTATTGATCCTCAGAAACAGGTCGAGTTTGAAGCTGGATTAGAAGCTAAACGAATCAAAATTCAGCATGAATATGATCAGAGGATGGAGGGTAATCACCAAACTCCTGGAGGAAACCATGAGCTCTCGATTCCTGATGAAGTAAAAGCACAATTGGAACTGAAAGAGAAGATAAAGGAACTAGAGGCTAAATTGTAGAAAGCCCGGATTGCTTATCAAACGGCCGGTGGCCCAAAGTATGTCCCACCTCACAAGCAGGGTGATCATGGTGCAGGGTCCTCCAATCAACAAAATGCTCCTCACAATCAGATAGGGAATCACCACAAGTAGCCAAATCGTCCACCTCACATTCCTACACAGCATACAGGTATGTATCCACCTCCTGGTTAGAATTATATCCCACATTATAATGCACAGTACAATAATAACATGCCTTAGTATCAGCATTCACTTATCCCTCCCCCTCACCAACATGAAACCATGATCAGACAATTTGATTTAGCTGGTTTTCAGTTGTATCATTACCCTATGGATGGCAATTGGAGGAATATGGTGCCCAAATTTACAGGGAGTAATGCAATCACAGCTGAAGAACATTTAAGGAATTTTAATATTTTCATTCAGGACATAGATATGCCTTATGAAGATTTACACATGAAGTTGTTCATGATGTCACTTCTTGAAGATGTCAGGGATTGGTTCAACAGCCTACCAGCATTCTCAATTAATTCTCTCCAAGCATTTCAAGACAAACTCTTAGAGCAATATGGGAATCAAAATGCTCCAGATGCAGCTCTTCATGAATTAATGAGAATTCAGAAAAATCAGAATGATTCAATTTATGATTGTGTGTGAGAAAATTGGATCAAATTTAAATAAAATTCAAACACATGTTAATAAAACATTAAATCGAAAAGCTAAAAATAAAATGTGCAAACCATAACAGTAGCATTTCAAAATCGTTTTATCCTCCTCTATCTTCACTGTTTTGTTGCTTCGAAATGGCTCTCAGATCAGCAGGTAGAGCTCAACAAAATGACAGCATGAAGAACGAGTTTTAAAATGCATAACATGCAAAAATGTAAATCTATGCTAACATGAAAGTGGGAATGTGATGCTGAAAATGATGTGAATGCATAAAATTGATTGCCTGAACGTGAGTATGCATATGCGTGTGAATATGGGGTGATTATGGATGATTAACCAAAGCTTGGATTTGCTCAGGCTTTTATAGAGTTTTTGAACAGATTTGATTGGCTGAATCGATCGACGGTCCAGATTAAGCTTGTTTCGAACGGACGGCGGGAGATTTTCAAAAGTGGAAGAGGAGAATGGAAGGTTTCCCTTCTCTTCGAATTTCGTCATTGAGTTTAGAAGGGAAATTTCCATTTCAAAGGATAAGATACGAATTTGGAAGGGCGAGTTAGCATGAGTTAGAAATTTGGAAAGGTGAGTTAAAAATGAGTTAGAATTAAATAAATTAAAATTTATTTAATTTAGGAGTGAAGATGGAAATGGAAACCCACATAATTAAATAAATTATTTTTAATTATGTTTAAAAATGAAAATAGGGTGAGGTGGAAAATATTAAATAAAATATTTAATATTTTAAATTCGAATATGGGATGGAGAATATTCCATTATTTAAATATTTAAAAATATTTAAACTTTAGAATAGGATGATAATTAAATATATGATAATTAAATATAAATAAATTATACAAATTTATTTAATTTAATTAAGCGGAGGGTAGAAATGTTAGTAATTAAATAAAATTATTTATTTAATTTAAGGTAGAAGAATTTAGAAGATGAACGATATAAATAAATAATTAAATTTATTTATATGTAGATGACATTAGAGGAATTAATTAAATAAATTATATTTAATTAATTAACAAGCTTAATCATGACCATTTTTAGACATATACAATGATTTCAACCGAAAATTCAACAAGCTGCATACTAAAGTACCTCCTAGATCAAGGTTGTCAAATTCTGTTGCATTGAGTGTTTATTTAAATGGATTTGATCCTAAGATAGGGTATGAACTAAGAAGTAGATCCCCAAGAGATTTGGCTGAAGCGCAGAAGATAGCACCGACAATTGAAAACAACAGGAAGGTTGCTAGTATAATTAATAAAAGAGACAACCCGAGGCCTCCTCAACAAAGCAATAATTATCAGTACAGACAAGAGAATACATACAGAAATGAGAACAGGAATGAAAGGCCAAGGTTGCATGATATGCCTTTCAATACAGACTAGAAACATGGGAAACTTATATCAGCCAAGCCCAGAAACAAAGAGACCCCTGATCCATTGAGCAAGAAGGGAACTTACATGGTGAGTAATAATTATTTTTGTGAATTTTGTAATCAGCCACATTCTCCAGACTATTGTGTTGTAGCTCAAAGGATGCAAGAAGAAGGAATGTCGAGAGAAAATAATGGAGAAGATCACACTGTATATTTGACTTCAAATGTTTTTCACCATGCTGAGGAAAGAAACTCATCTTCAGAAGATGAAGGCTATGAATATGATGTCTCCAATCAGAAGTATAATGTCCATATGGCTGAACAACAGATCTTTTATGATTCTGATGAAGATTACACGGAGCCACATCCTGTTGCAGTGTCTGCTCAATGCAATGTGAGGAGACTTACTGAGGATGAAATAGAAAGGATCACTGTTGCTGCAGTTGAGGAAGCACGAAGTAAATATTGGTTGAGAAACAGAAAAGCAAATGAGTCAGATGGAGTTCCTGGGGGAATTTTTATAAAAGATCAAAAGACAACATAGGAAATTGCAAAAAAGCTAGGAAACAAGCAGCATGATAAAATTGAACAGAAACCAAGCCAAAAGGAGGAAGTAAAGGAATTAAATAAATAAATACAGATGCCTGACCAGTCCAGTAAAAAAGAAAAAGAAGAAAACAAAAGAGAAGCACTAGAATTAAAGAAGGCTATCAAGGTGGAGAGCTCCTCTTTTTATTTCACTCAGGCATTGTCCCAGGTGAAAATGTTTGTTCCACTACTTGAGATGATGAAAATTAAAGAATATAGGGATACTACTGTTCAATTGATAAGGAATGGAGAACATGTGAATGCCGAAAATAAAATAACTGTTAAAGCAGTCAATAGGCAGGAGAAAATAAATAATTCTAAAGTTTGCTTAAGTGATATATTATCAACTCCTCCTCAAGTTGATCCCTTCTTTACTACGTTGATTATTAATAACAAATTGTTAAGGAACTACATGATAGACTTTGGTGCTGCTATAAACATCATGCCTATTGGAGTCATGAAACAGCTTGGTATGTGGGTTGATATCACTAGAGGCAAGTGTTATGCAATGGATAACAGACCTATTCATGTGGTTGGTATTAAGAAAGATGTTGAAGTCAAATTGGCTACTTATCCACAAGTGGCTTATAATATAGATATAACGGTTATTGATATTCCTCCTTAATTTGAGATGTTTTTGTCAAGGCAATGGACTACAACTGTAGGTGGAAATGTTCAATTTGATTTATCTTATGCTACAATACTAGTGAATGGCCAGGAAGTCAAATTGTACAGGGAACCAAGAATGAGCCAGCTTGTTGAATGTGTACCACAGGATCAAATTAATTGTTTTTGTGATGTTGATTTGGGGAGTTTTAAAATAGAACCAGCTCAGCCAGAATTAAGCAATAGTGATCCAATTGAAAAACATGCTGCACAAAATTGCAATGGTGTATGGAAGATGTACTTTGATGGAGCCTACAGTCAAGAAGGTAATGGAGTTGGGATTGTATTTGTTTCACCTGGAGGTATTACTTTTAAATATTCTTTTCTATTAGCATTTGAATGTACAAAAAATGTGGCAGAGTATGAAGCTTTATTGACAGGCTTAAACATAGCTGTGAAACACAAGATTAAGTTGTTGGTTGTTTTGGGTGATTCTGAGTTGGTTGTTTCACAGATCAAATTGAAATATGCAGCAAAACACAAAAGATTAAAACAGTATAGGAATGTTGTATGGGATACCATTGAATTATTTGATGCATTTTCAATTGAGTGGATTGACATATCAAAGAACATAATGGCTGATTTTTTAGCAAACGTGGCACTGAAAAGAGATGATATCACATTGGCTGGGGTATCACAGATTGAGTTCAAGACAAGACCTATTGTTCCTGATAATGTTTATAGTTGGCAGGTTTTCAATGATGATACTGACCTTTTGAAGTTCCCCAATTGTATAGATCAGTATGAGGCTCAGGAAATTGATTTCAATGCTTTTGTTGAAGAAGTGGATGGGAAGCAAACTATGTTTGGCAAGGAGATATTACAGCTCAAAAAAAATAAATTGCCCAAGGGTTTGATGGCATTGGAGAGGTTGTATGATGGAAATGATAGATCTCTAATGAAACAAACACCAGTCAGAAGAGAAGATATTGAAGAAGTCAACTTGGGGACTGAGATAGCACCAAGAAAGGTATACATTGGAAAGAGGATCAGCCCTGCAATTAGAAGAATGCTGATAGAGTTGCTAAGAAAGTACAAGCATGTTTTTGCTTGGTCTTATGAAGATTTGAAAGCATACATGGAGGATTTATTTCAGCATGAAATACCATTGAAGCTAGACGCCAAGCCTTTTAGACAAAAGCAAAGACCTATAAATCCAACATTGGAGCCTAAAATGCAAGAAAAACTAACAAAGCTCAGAGATGGAGAAATTATCAAACCAATCAGGCATTCAACATGGGTTTCAAATCTGGTTCCTGTGAGAAAGAAGAATGGTGATATCAGATTATGTGTGGACTTTAGAAATTTGAACATGGCATCTCTCAAGGATAATTATCCTCTACCCAACATGGAAGCAATATTGCATAAGGTGACAGGTTGTGAGTTGTTATCTATGATGGATGGGTTTTCTAGATACAATCAGGTCAAAGTCAAGAAATTTGAGCAATACAAGATAGCATTCACTACTCCTTGGGGAACATATGTATACATAAGAATTTCATTTGGTCTCACCAATGCTGGAGCGACTTTCCAAAGAGCCATGGATGTAGCATTTGTTGATTTGATTAATGTTATCATGGTGGTGTACCAAGATGATTTGACTGCTTATTCGAAGAAGGTTGAAGATCATGTGCAACATCGTGAAAAGGTATTTATTAAAGCTCTTGAATATGGTATTAGTTTAAATCTAAAGAAATGTCATTTTGCAATCACAGGGGGTAATCTCTTGGGGCATATTGTTTCAAAAGAGGGAATTAGAATAGATCCTGAGAGGGCGGAAGATATTGATAAAATTCTTATTCCCAAAACTGTCAAAGCCATACAGTCTTTCTTTGGACAAAATAATTTTTTCAGAATATTCGTTTCTAATTTTGCTGAGATCATTAAGCCCATATAGAAAATGTTAAAGAAAGGAAAAAAAGTGGATTGGACTGTTGATGCTTGAGATGCTTTCATGTCTATCAAAAAGGATATCAAAGAGGCTCTTGTTCTTAAATCTCCATATTTTACAAAGCCCTTTCAGATTTTTTCATTTGCCTCAATGCATACTATTGTTGTTGTTATGTTACAGAAGAATGAGGGTGGTTATGAATAGCCTGTGTCTTTCTTTAGTAAATCATTACAGGGGTCTAAATTGAAGTATGAAATAATGGAAAAACAATCTTTTGCATTGGTAAAGGCCACAAAAGCATTCAGACCATATCTTGTTGGAGCGAAGGTGATTGCTTATGTCCCTCATGCAGCTATCAAAGACATTTTAACACAATCTGAAGTTACAGGGAAAAGATGTAGATAGATCAACAAGATTCAAGAATTTGACATGGAGATACAGATTACTAAGCTAGTAAGAGGCCAAGGCTTGGCTAGACTAATGACAGAAACCAATATTGAGGCAAATCAGATTTGCAATGTTGAAGAAGAGGCTGCAATTGCAAGTATTGAACACACTCCTTGGTATACTGATGTTATGCATTATCTTAAATAAATGAAGTGTCCAGATGGATTGAGTGATAGCTAAAAGAGAACTTTGAAGTTGCAGGAATCAAAGTATGTCTTCATGGATAGAGATCTGTTTTGGAAAAACAGAGATGGTATATTGTTATTATGTCTGGATGAGTCACAGGCCAAGCATGTTTTAAAGGAAATGCATGAAGGAGTTTGTGGAGGTCATTATTCAGCAAAGATAACTGCACACAAAATTATCAAGGTTGGGTATTATTGGCCAAAGGTTTTTAATGATTCCTTTACACATGTGAGAAAATGTGAGAGTTGCCAAAAATTTTCTGGAAAATTGAAGTATCAGGGTGCTTTGCCACTTCAACCTTTGCAGGATAATGCCCCTTTTCATCAATGGGGAATTGATTTCATTGGAGAGATGCAGGAGAAGTCAAGTGGAGGACATAGGTGGATATTAGTTGCCACTGATTATTTTACAAAATGGGTGGAGGTAATCCCAACCAAGCAGGCTACAAGTAAAGTTGTAACTAATTTCTTGATAGACAACATTATCACCAGATTTGGTACACCATTAAGGATAATCACAAATAATGGGATGTGCTTCAGGTCAGATGAATTCAAAATCTTTTGTGATAAGTATGGCATTACTATTTCTTATGCAGCTCCTTATCATCCACAAGCCAATGGTCAAGCAGAGTCCAGCAATAAGAGTCTCTTGAAGATTATAAAGAGGATGTTGGGACAGAACAAGAAGGCTTGGGATTCAAAGTTAAAACCAGCTGTGTGGGCTGATAGGATCATTGTGAAAAAGGAAATTGGAAAATATCCATTTGAATTAGTGTATGGAGCACAGGCTAGGATTCCTTTGTAGAATTTGTTACCAGTCTACAAGTTTGTCTTGCAAGAATATTTGGAAGTTCTTGAACCCATGGAAGACAAAATGGAGCCACTTGTTGAACTTGATGAAGGAGGGAGGCCCAAAATCAAAACATGAAGTTACAGGCACAGATGAAGTATCTATTTGACAAGAAGGAAAAGAATAGAAAATTTGAAGAAAATGATTTGGTGTTGATGTGGAATGCAAGGTGTCAGGAGAAAAGCAAGCATGGTAAATTTGAAGCTCTATGGCTGGGACCTTTTGTTGTTGTTGGAAAGAAGGGTGAAGACTCATATTTTCTATAGAACATGGCTGGTGAACATCAGTAATTGCCTGTTCATGGGAAATTCTTGAAGCTTTTCTTCTCTTGAGCAATACAGAGGAGTAAGGGTTGCCAGTGCATGGACAACTCTTGTGTATCCTCTTAAAAATTATTTTTCATGCACAGTAGTTTTAGGTTTTCATCCACCTCCATTCCACCCTCATTTTCCATTCACCTCCATCTTGCATTCACGTTCCATCCATTTCACTTTCCATTCATTTCCATTGCTTCATTCCATTGCTTCCCACTGGTTCATTATTTTGTGTCTTGTCTGCTCACCCAAAGATTTGGATCCTTGTAATGATCTGACTATCATTCATCCCCAGACGGATCCACTGTTGGAACTATTAAAATCTGATGATTTTTACATATTTTTCATGCCCCCTGAGTCTCCATATGAGTTTTTCCTTATGCATATTTCCTTCATTTCATAATTGTTTGCTCAATTTTTGGCTCATATTTGTCCCCTAAGTCATCTATTTATGTGTTTTCCACTTTTTTTCTATATCAGCATAGGTCTCCCATTGTCTCCCCGACCCATGTTGCTTCTACATTAACATTTGTTTGCTGCAGGTGGTCAGCAGGACTTTCTCACTGTCTTGGCGATTCGAGTTTTCATCTATGGTTGGATATCGGCATTTTTTTTTTCCATTGGAGTAGCATCTCACCAAATTTAGCATGTCTCCCTGATTACACGCATAAGGGTCCATTGGTGTGTGCTTGGCAGTATCGGCGTAGTGTCTTGGCGATTTTATTTTGTCACGCCGACCGGCAAGTATGGGATGCATATCAGGAGGAGTTAAGGATATCGTTTTAAGGTCTTGGCGAGTGACCTTTGGTCTCACCGACCTTACACATGGATTTGCTTCGAGGAACTTTCGGTAAGACTATGGTGGCTTCGGCAGAGGTCATAGCGAGGGGGTTGGGTCTTGCCGATAGGAAACGAGGATGCTTTTAGGAAAAAGTTTTCTTTTGTCTCAGCGACACTCATGGGTGGTTGTGTGCTTTCAGTATAATGTGGGAACTTTATATGACCTCTTCCCAATATAGTATTGTCTCGCCGAATGGAAGCGGAGGTTACTTTGTCGGCATAATAATTGGAGTATCATAGTGACTCGAAATGAATTAGGATCTTTGGTCAAGCAAGGCCTAATCTATGAGATGTCTCTCTAAGATCATGTGGTCACACTGATAATGATTAAAATGAAATGGACATTCATCAGCGAAAGAATATTTTAGTCACACCGACATGAGATTAAGTGGGAGGCTCTCGGTGAAACTTGGAACGATCTATGTAACCTCTCCCCGACACTGCATTGTCTTAGCGAAAGCGGATGGGAGATGGTTTTCGGAGTAAGTGTTTCCTTGTCACGGCAAATGTGAAACAAAAGTGAATGCCTTTCGGCCTGACATATTGATCTTGGTATATGGTCTCCCTGATACCTATGTGTTATAGCGAAGCAAAGTGGGAACAAATGAATACTATATGGCTTCAGTATGACTAACGGGTTGTTACAGCGACATATAGGGGGAAAAATGCATTTCGATAAAACATTCTTTTATCTATATGACTTCTCACTGACGGCAAAAGGCTATAGCGAAACATAAAGGGAACAAAAGCGATACTTCTTGACTTCGACATAGCAAGTTGGTGGTTACGGTGATGCATGAGGAACAGTTAACACGGGTAGATAATGATTAACGTTATTTTTCCTTCGACATACTTTCATGACTATCTTGGCAACTGTTCAGTAATGAATAACAGAAATACATCACTAAGGCGGACATGAATCTGTTTGGATGACCGTTGCAAGCTGACCTATTTTGAGCCTGAATTCTGTGGTGAGCCGACATGAGTTCTCAATTTGATATTTTCTTCAAATGCTTGTGTATAAATAGACATTTTGCATTTTGTAATAGGCACCAATTATTAGTATTTTTTATAGTAGGCAAATTGTATGGATACAGAACAGTAAATTTGTCAATTCAAAGGCTATGATGCATGTTCTAAAACATGGAGGTAATTATAAGTGTCAATTGATGTTGCTGCACATGTCTAGTATCAGTTATCTGTTGAGTTTAATAAATGAATTGCTAAGTTGTCTCCAAGATGGCTTCTTTTTTATTGTTTAAATTGATATGAAAAGTTTGTATTCGATTTATCAGTGCACATTTGCTGCATTTGTGTGATCAATTGATTGGTTCTTTCAAGTAAAGACTAAATCCTTTTAGTTAATCACAATAATCAAAGAGATTCGATTGGATTATTCAAGTAGAACTTAGTAATCACATTCTTGCATGTTTATACAAGTTGTAAGCATAATATATGCTAGATAATTTGAATTTTCTCAGAGAAGTGTTGCTCATCTTGATCTCATTTGACTTCGCATACCCAAAAAGGCACTAGTCTCTACACTTCACCATTTGAACTTATTCAGTTTTCTTTACATCGGTTAATTAAGCATTTATTTTAGGATCCAGATCAGAATATTGTCACTGTTTTCAAGTTGGATTTCATTTGTTCACCTCTCATTTCCATTGTGAGAAAAAAATTTTAAGAAGATCATCACAAAATTAAGCCTGCACCATTCAGAGAGGTACACCCACCCAGGTCTTGCAGCACCTAAAGCGTAGAAGGTTGAATTATTTTGATCTTGTCTATTGCCCTAAAGCGTATCAAGAGATTGGTAGCTTCTTGAGGCATTCAACCTATGTTTTTGAGAGCTAACATCACCTACCCCCAATATTTCACAATTTAAAATATATTCCTTGTCTTTTTCATATTTTGTCCTCTAGTGGCCTAGCACTATAGCACTTCGTCCTGTAGTGATTTTCCCTTTTGGCTATAGCTACACTGTGAGGAACTCATCATCAATGATAGGATTTCCTTGATTCTTTTGGATAGTGGCATACTCAACGAATTTACCCATCAGTGCCTAAAATTTATTCCACTCCATGATATCCAATTGAAGCACTTGGAAGGTCATCTTTCTGGATCTGTCTATGATCAATTCCGCATTCTTTGTACATTTAGGTGTGTGCTTTATCACCTACTCCAATTGGGAAAAAACTCAAGCAGAAAAATCCATAAAGCCTGACGTTAATGAATCTATGACCCCTTTCTCCATTTTCTTGTGGAAATATGGCCTGATCTTCTCCAGATCTATCTCAACAGCGAGCATGTCGTAATCTGTCATAAGCTTCAAATACTCCTTGTAGTTCATCCTATGTTTCTTGACCCATTCAAATTCAAGCTCAACTTCATGGAGTACACACTCTAGGATGTCAATTTTGTGTTCTAGGCCCATCTTCCACATCTGGACCAGCCAATGGTCATCCTTTACTAGGATTAGCTCCTTTTCCTAGGTCTTCTCAGGAATTTTGAGGATAGTCCCGAGCTTAGGATATGTAATCCTATCTAATTTAGGGAAGTTATTACAATTTCTTTCTATGCCCTCAAGCTATTTTTGTACTTCCTAGAACTTTTTGACCATTCGGATGGCATGGCCAATACCCATATCACCATTGTATAGAACCTATCTAAATCAATCTGAGTTAGCCTTGGTCCAACTCCTCATTTTCTCCATCTTGGAGAATTCATCCTAGGATAGCAACTAAGGTGGAGAGGATGTATTTGGGGCTTCTTCCTCTAGGGATGTCCACTGCTAAATGTAGGCACTGAGGCTCGCCACTCTCACCTTCAACTCCTCCTTGGAGGATTGTTCTTTATTCATTTTCTCAACAATCGTGGCTATTGACCCCTGGAATTCATCTATCTTTTGTTCCCTTGTATTCATGCCCAAGTTGATTGTAGAGATATTGTAGCTAACACCCTCTCCCTTATCTATCACTAGGGTGGCTACTTGCACAATCCTCAATCCAGATGCATCAACTGTTATATGGGATCGCATCCTGGGATTCTTTTCTTTTGGTGCCTTTTTCTGCGCCCTGGAAAGTATAGCTTCGAGTTAGGACTTAGGGTCTGCAAGGACTAGGGTCTTCTTTTGTAACTATTTCTCTAACCAATCGGGCAGTTGAGCTTCACCTTTCAATGACTCATGGTCACCTTCCACTCTTTGCTCAAGTTGGGGCTACTTTTCCTCATGCCTCAGAGCTTTGTATTATGTTTTCTCCTCCTCATCTGAGTCCTAAATCAATATGGCCTTCTCCTTGTCAGGTTCAATGGGAGAAATATTCTCCGTAGTGGCACCTTATGTCTTTGATTCCTCCCTTATTTCTTGTTTGAGCTCCACATGAGGCTCAAGCCTAGGACTCTACCTTGCTTTAGCTTCTTTTTCAATCTTAACTTCTTCTTCTTCTCCTCTTTCAGGAGGCACTTCCTCCTCTTGAACAAGGCCTTTGTCTTGCCCAATTAATGAAGGCCCTACGGGTACCTCCTCATTAACTTCAGTGTTTGCTTCCTTCTCCTTGAGAGGCTACTTCCTAGATCCAACTACTTCTCCCATATCCTTGAGATGTTGGGAAATCTCCTCCTCGAGCTCCTAACCAGAAGTCTCTATGATATACCTTTCATTTAGAGCTTTGGTGTCTTCCTCCAAAGATTTTTACTTTTCTTCATTTGTTGCCACCTTATCTATACTTAGGCCCACCCTACCCTAGGGGTGCTCAAAATAGGCATCCTTGAAAGAATCCTCAAGTTCTTCCATTATCCCTTCAGTAGCTTCCTTTTGTCTCTTCTCCATTTCTTCTGAGATTTTCAAGGTCACCTCCATCCTTAGTGGCTCTGTGGGTGATGGAGGGACAGGTTTTCCAACAGTGATATGACCCATTAGAGCTTGGATAGTAGGATTCAGAATTACTCTTGAGAGCTCTATAGGTACTCCTTGCATATACTTAGCAAAGGTATCAAGCAAGGTTAGTGGAGGCATAGTAGTTGTGGCCATGGAGGACACAGCAGTGGATAAAGTAGGCAATGGTGGTGGCAACAAGGTCGACGAAAAAGGGGATGTCTGGTTGAAGAGGAATCCAACACCATAATGGGAGTTGTTGGAGAAATGCAAGTGAGGTGAATGGAGATGTCTACTACAAACGGGGAGGAAATTTCCAATGCTTGAGAAGTAGGGGGCAATGGAGTGGCAACGGCAGTGGTCAAAGTTGGAGCAGAGGTAGCAAGTGTTGATTTTGGTTGCTCAGCCTCTTCTTCTCCTTCATGTTGAGGATCTTCCTCAATTGTTGGCATCTCATTGAATCTCTTGTTTTATTTGCTTTCTTCAAGGTCTCACCTTTTGAGGCCTTTCCTGTATAAACCTTATGCATAGGCTAGCATTCAAATACCTTTTTTCTCTTTCTCAACCTTGTGGCTAGAGGAGATTTGGGGGCTTCCTCAGTTGGGGCAGCAGTGGCCCCACTATCTTTCTGGCTCTTGAGCTCATCTTTGAGCTCTCCATAAGTTAATGTGGCTTCCTATAGCTTGATTAATCTAGGAATCAACCCATTGCCTTGGTCTGCTCTTAATTACTTTAGTTACAATATCGAGGTCATTGACCTCTTCTTCACTCCAGTGTATTAGTGGTAATGGCAATTTAGCAACTGCATCTTACTTGGGATCCACAAGGGTGTCCTCCTCCTCCGCAATTTGATTTGGTACCGGGAAGAGATTGACTATCTTCATAAACTGGGAGGTCATGCACATGCAGTGCTGCATGCACACCTCTTTATCATCCTAACAATTTTCCCAAAAATCTTCAATATGGGGCAAGTGGGTGTATTCTCTTCTAAAAAACTTCTTCAATTTTTTCGTAAGGATCCATTATGGGTTTGGCTGTGTGGAGACCCAGGTTGTATTCTACAATATTTTTTTCTAAATATTCCATGCATTGGGATGTGGGAATAACATACATTCCTTGGCTGAAGTTGAGAGGGTAGGGAATGTCGACCATGTGCTTGTTTCTCAATAGAGTATGAGCATTTTGCAACTTTCCAGAGACCTCCAATATGATTAGTCGGTCATTAAGATACATGGTAAGTTTGTATGGTCTCTCTAAGAAACCCTCCATTCTGATGTACGTAAATTTTTGGAACTGAATGAACAAGAACCCGAACCTCTGAATGAAAGTGAGGGCATTGTGGGAGATCCTCTTGTGAAAATCCCCTTTGACGAGCCTGATGATATTCCCAATGAAGGCATCATTTACTCTTTAGTAGTCCATGAAGTTTTAGTATTGTAGTTATGGGTACTGGTCATATACTTTGAGTTCCCTTCTTGGATTTGGATTTGGTGCGACGAAGAGGTCCTTATATGTGAAAGGTTGTGCTAGGAGGTACACCAGGTAGGAAGTCATATAAAATTGTGAATTTTTCTTCATGGCCATGAACTGTACATGTAAGTTTTCACTGATGATCTTGGCCTAATGGAATTTTCTTTCTCCCCAAATGATTTCCTCAACAAAATAGAACATCCATTCTTGAAAGAATGCAATGCCAAGGAGGCCCATTACTCTGCTCAATAGAGTAACCAAATCATGGTACTCTTCATGGAAGTCACTTCGGAAAAGCTCCCATGGTACCTTAGTGGCACTCCCCCTTTTCTCCTTCAACCAATATTGGTTGATCAGCTTCTTGCATGCTAGGGGATTGTCCTTCCATGTGTTCTTTATGTACCCCTTCTTAGTTTCCTCCATAGGATCAAACATTGGAATATGGAAGGTTTCCCCTATGGATCATGCTGACAAGTCGGCTAACACCCTGCCTTCATGGTCGATAATCTTCCTATTTCCATGGTGGTAAGCCTCCCTACATACCATTACCAGCTCCAAAGCTACAAGAGCGGACGAGAAGCTAACTAGCTTGACCAAACCACTCTTTTGAATCTTTCTTGCATCCTCTATAATGGTTTTTCTTGTGAGTCTCTGTCAAAAAATTTCTATGTTTGTGTGCCCCAGATTGGTGTCTAATATTGAATCCCACATAGAATGACCTTGGAGGTGACTTCCACCTCATGGAGCTGGTACTTCATTTGGTCCTTTTCCTCCTTTCCTATAGGAATTTTGGTGATCTTCCCCTTTTCCTTCTCTACAGACTCTCCCAAAGAACCTGCAGCAAATTCCATAAATTTTGCAGACAAAGATGGAGTGAGCATATTCATATAAAATCAGAGGAAATGTCTATGAAATCCTATAAAATAGATGTTAGATTCGATAATTCATCTTTTAAAGATCTTAATACTCATCAAAATTCATCATTTGGATCTTGCTTGGGGAAGATAGGTTAATGCGGGCCCAGGGATGTGGGTTTCCCTGGGCTGGAATCTGTTTGGAGGAAGTAGTAGGGAGACAGCATACAGGACGTGGCAGCCCGCATGCAACTACCCACACTCAACTTTTCGCATTTGAAATTCAAAGCTTAATCAAGGTGTTAAATCATTCAGTAACATGGTTCAATTATTCATGAAGCCTTAGAGGTGTTAGTTCAATCATTTTGCATGAGGGTCAAAAGGGTGCGGAAGTTGGGGATGTCTTGGTCGTTTGGAACTCCGCCATTTAGAAACAATGCCAGCATGGTGAAAGTCCACAAACGGAGTCCTACATTGTAGGGCCCACAAGCAACTAGGGAGGCATAGACTTCTCTCTTAAGGTTCGATCACTCAATAGTATGTGGGCAGAGACTTGTGGGAAGCAATTGAGAGATGGGTGATTGGAGATGGCAGAGATGGGATAGCGGCCCACAAACGATGGTCCACACCATCAAGCCCGCAAAAGGCTTCAACATCAATCTTTGTTGGCAGGAACTTTAGACAATGATAAGGGAATCAAGCCCTACAACACAGGGGGGAGGTAATGCATAGTCATCCACAAACAGTGGCCACAAGGCAATGGTCTGCAATCAGTGGCACGTATTAGAATGCCCACTCTCAACTTTACTTAGCTATTTTTTTTCATAAGGGGCCGAGCAGAAATGGGAAATGTGGAAACCGCAAAGCAGATAGATGGAGGTCCTCAGAGGTTTATAAATGGTGAAGGGAATGAGGTGGCCCGTAGATGGAAGTCCGCAAATCTCAGCCCGCATAGAGATCCAAACTTATATTTTGGGAAAACTTGGGACAATACTGGGATGCGCAGGTTCTGCGAAGTGGAGGGAAGCAAGAGCTTCACCGTTTATGATGGCATTGGAGTGACAGCGAAGAAGCGGTGGAAACCCACAAAGAATGGCCTATAGACTATTAAGGCTTCATCTTTTCACTTGGGATGTGATCCATGTGGGACCTGCAATCTAGGAAACCAGAAGGAAGCAGTCGTTAAGAAATGGCAAGCAAGTAGGGGTTTCTCACAAAAAAAATCTGCAAGAGGGGACCCACAACAGCTCGAAGACCCACGACTCTAGCTTAGGATTTTCATTGTCTCAATAGTGATGAAAAAAGGAAGGTGTTGTTCCACATTCATGAGCCTACCAAGGGTGAAATCCCTGGTCAAGAATAGCGGTCAGAGGATGAAGTTTCACATGGTCGTAAATGGCCAATTTTGAAGGTTTTCAATGTTTTCTTAGATGTGTTTGTGTAGTTTTGGATGCTTAACTGGTCACCTAAAGGTCTTGAGTTTTCAATCTTAATATTTTGCAAATTTTCCAAAAGAAAACTTGAATGAGTATGGCTATGGTGATGGAAAATTCACCTGATACTCCCAAAGAATCATGATGAATGCAGTGTTCAAAATTGTCCCTCAGGCTTGGCGAGTGCACAGGTGGCAATGGCAACTGGAGCATAGACAAATCTCTAACTTTTTTCAGTGAAAATGACAAGCCGACTTAGCTAGTTATAGAAAATTTTCCATTAAATTTGCACAGTAATTGTTGTACAATGTTCGGTGAGGTTGGTGGACACAGGTTTCAAAATGACTAGTGACAGGAAAGCCAGGGCCCGCGATGCAGGCGGTAGGTGGGTGATTGTAGTTTGATGGTTTGGTAATGGGAGACAATGGAGGATGTGGGACCCACAATGTAGGGAGGGCAACCTAGGTCGGTTGTCGAGAAAATGGAGGGATGGAATCCCATTAGGAGTGACCCGCAAGGGCAGACTCGCAACAAGAGCAGGATGCCAGTTTTAAAGGCTAAAGAAAACTGCCAGAGGAACTCCACGAAGACAAAAGACTTGGAATTTCTAGGGTGGCGAACTTTGGTCAACTCAAGATGGAAATTTTATGACTCGACCATTTGGAACTCAAAACAGAAGGCATGCAAAAAGATACGAAGGAAAAAGCAACCTGACGAAGGAAAAGAAGAGAGAGTCTTTGTTCCAAACGAGGCGTGTGTGCTATAGGCACAACAGGTTCCATACTCACACAATAAGTTGGTGTGATTCCATTTACTTCTGAAACAGTCAACATCATATTTGCAACACCAAACCCATCTTCAACTAATTCAAAATATGATTTGATTCATTCATTAAATTGGTTTGACAAAGTCGTTGGTATGCTTTTACAGATGTAGGTCGATGCAACATAGCATGGAAATTTAGTTTACTAAGTCCATGATTTCCCCATAAAAAGGCGTCAACTTATTCACTTATTAATCATCAACTTAATAGTTGTTCCTTGTTTGCAAATTGCAAACTCTTCCATCACAGACAACAAGAATAAAATGTGATTAAAGAATGCAATCATTATTATCTCATAGTTCGGCCTTGGTTTAGTTTAATAAATCAACCTATAAGTTGATAAAGATAATCAACTTCAAAGCCATATAAATATAGCATTTAAATTGGCTAATAACCATTGCTTTAGATAGTTGATCTCAAAGAAAATATCATTTAAATTAATATATATATTAACACACATAAATATATATATATATATACATATACATATATATGTATATGTTAATATATATATATATATATATCCATACTTATCATATGTCAATAAACCATGTATATATAATCGATATACAAATGAATACATCAAGATAGTAATCACATTGGTGTATTAATATATCGGTTGTATATATATATATATATATTTATTTATTTATTTATTTATTTATTTATTTATTTATTTATTTATTTATATGTGCCTCTTACATGTATACATATGTATAAATGTATCAATACATTTGTATGGGCATGTCTATTTTCCAACATATGCATATATGGATACATATATACATATGGATATATGTATATACATTATATATATATACACATATTCGATTCATACATCAAATCATACACAATTACTATGGTATCGATAAGAGCCTATGAGCGATATATCTATATGTATACATATACATGTTGTGAGATCCATTAGATAGTTCCATGCACATAAGCAACTCATGCATGAGTGTGCATGGATACGTCTACCTATGTACCCTCATGTATGTGTTCCTTCATGCATATAGTCTATCATCGGCATGCATGTGTGTATGCATACATGTTCCTCGTATTTTCACATATCAATAGAAGCATAGTAACAAGGAAAGAACTTTCAAGCTCAAATAGATAAACATCACCTAATAATGCACTCAAAAGTAAACAAGAGTCATACTAATGCAGACATATTGACTAGGAATGACTTACCAATTTCCCACTTAATAATCCAACTCAATTATTCTACTATGGTGTGTGTAAGCTCAGATAGTCTACGATACTAGTTACCTGACCAAGATCTTCTCCTGAGTGATACTTCCCCTCCACCTAGAGGAATTGAACTTATACCTACAATCACTAACACATGCCCCAGACAGTCAGTTATTCACAAAATATGTAGTATACATTTAATTCATCTCCAAAGTTAAAATATCAACACAATATTCATCCAATCATATAAATGCATTCCTTCATATAATATTAAATGAGATGGGATTCATTTATAAAGTAGTGATAACAAAGTGCACACACAATTTATTTGTCCACTAAATTAACATTACATTCATATTTCACCCTACATAGTAATAGTAAATAGTAATTACACAATTGGGGTGTAACATACTCCCCCCCTTGTGAATCATCATCCCCAATGAATTTATGTAGCAACATTTAAAACAAAACAAGCAATCAACATATTGTTTCAATCATTCTCATAACCATCTAAAACGTGAGGAAACTTTTGTTGAATCTCGACATAATCTTCCCAAGTGGTTGAGTCTTCTGCATATTGGTCCCACTAAACTTTGTACTACAAAACCTCCCTATTACGCAAGTAAAGATTACGCGTTCCAAGCATCTTGATAGGCTTGAGTGTTACCACTTTGAGGTCATGTACCTATAAAGCATTCCAATCAATCACATGATTATCACTAGGTACATACCTCTTAAGGTAAGACATGTGGAAGATATTATGCATTTTGGCAAGAGCTGGTGACAATGTTATTCGATAGGCTACCGGATTCACTTCCTCGATAATCTCAAAAGGTTCAACATAATGCGGGGCTAACTTGGAATACTTTCCAAATTTAATGGAGCTTTTGTGAGGTTTCACTCTCAACAACACTTTGTCACCCATGAAAAAATTTCAGAGCACTCTTTTAGCATCGGCATAACTTTTTTGATGATCGTTAGCTTCAGCCAACCTTTGCTTAATAATCTTAACTTTCTCATCCATTTCAGCCAACATCTCTACCCCAAGACTCACTCTATCCTTGATTCTATCTCAACTTATATAGGATTTCGACGCTTTCAACATGCAATGCTTAGAAAGGAGCCATCTTTAACGTAGAATAGAAAGAATTATTGTAAGAAAATTCTACTAAGGGTAAGTAGTCTTCCCACTTGTACTGCTAATCCATGCAATACATTCTTAGTAGGTCTTCCAATACTTGATTCACTCTTTCAGTTTGTCCATCTATTTTTGGATGATATGTTGAGCTAATATTCAACTGATTCCCTAGTGCAGAAAACAAGGTTTTCCAAAACCTAGAAGTGACGCGTGCATCCCTATCTGAGATAATCTTGAAAATTCCATGCAACCTAAATACTTCTTGCATAAATTTTCTTGCTATGACAGGTGCTCTGTCAGTTATATTCTCGGGTATAAAATGTGTGACTTTGGTAAGCTTATCTACTACCAAAAGAATGGCATTGTGCTTATTTCTCAACATGCACAAAATCCATACTTATGACTTGCCACTTCCTCTCTGGTATGTCATGTGGATATAACAAGCCTACAAGATAATGATTATCCACTTTCACCCTTTGATATTCTAGACACCTAGCCACAAAATTAGCAACATCTTCATTCATCCCTTTCCAAAAATATAATAGTTTTACATCCACCATCATTTTGGTCACTCCAAGGTGTCCAAAGTACGGTGTTTCATGTACTTCTTTCCATACTAGATTCCTTAACTCCTCTATGTGGAGTATGTACATTCTACCTTTATATCTAAGTAATCCATTAAGTTCAAAATGAAAACCCTCATACCTGGAATCTTGTGGATTTTTAGCGAGTGCCTTCTTGAATTGCAAGTAATACTCATTCTCTTTGCATTTTTGCAACACTTGTCCCTTAAAGTCGGTTTGAATGGTTACTATTGAAGCAATATGATGTCTTCAACTCAAGGTGTTGGAAACTAGATTCTCTTTCCCCTTAATATATATGATATTAAATTCATAGTCAGCTATTAAATCCAACCATCTTCTCTACCTAGTATTTAGATTAGGTTGATTGAAAAGGTACTTTAACCCATTGTGGTCAATTTGTAATTCAAATGGTTTTCCTAACAAGTAGTGCCTCCACATTTGTAATGTGTGAACCATAACTACTAACGCCAAATCATGTGATGCATAAGTTTTCTCATAAGGTTTCAACTTTCTAGATTCATAAGCAATCACTTGCCCATCTTGCATTAACACACCTCCTAAACCTTCCTCTCATGCATCTATGATAATTGTAAAGTTACCCTCAAGATCTAGTACTTTTAAAATCGGCATAGTGGTCAACTTCTCTTTAAGTAGATCAAATGCTTCTTGGAACTTCTCATTCCACTCAAATTTCTTCCCTTTCCTCTATAAAGAAGTAATTGAAAAAGCAATCTTGGAGAAATTTGCAACAAACTTCCTATAATACCCTGTTAGAGCCATAAAAATTATTACCTTGGGCACATTCTTGGGTATGGGCCACTCAAATACTACTTTGATCTTGATTGGATCTATGGAGATTCCATCCACCGAGATCACATGCCCTAGGTAGTGCACTCTCCTTTGAAAGAAAGTACACTTAGAGAGTTTACCATATAACTGTTGTTCTCTTAACCATTGTTGAATTATCTCTAAATATCTACAGTGATCTTTCTCATCCTTAGAATAAATTAGGATGTCATCTCAAAAAACCATGACAAATTTATCTAGGCAATCCCTAAATACACTATTCATTAGATTCATAAATGTGGTAGGTGCATTTGTTAACCCAAATGGTAAAACTATGAAATCATAGTGTCCATATTTTCTTATGAACGCAGTCTTAAAGATATCTTCATCTCTAATTCTCAACTGGTGATATCCAGATCTTAGATCTATTTTTGAGAATATAGCAGCTCCTCTCATTTGATCGAAAATATCATCAATGTGTGGCAACAGATACTTGTTCTTCACCATCGCTTTGTTAAGCATACAATAGTCAATGCAAAAACACAAAGTTCCATCCTTTTTCACAAAAATAACTAGTGCTCCCCAAGGTGAAACACTTGGTCTTATCAACCCTTTTGACAATAGTTCATCTAACTATGTCTTAAGCTCCATTAGCTCGATTGTTTTCATCCTATACGGTACCTTGGAAATAGGTTCAGGCCTTGGAATTATAGCTATAGAGAAATCAAATATCCTCTCCAATGGTAATCCAGGTAACTCATTTGGAAACACATCCAAAAAATTTCTCGATATAGGATACCTTTCCATGTTCATCATTCCAATGTTATCTATTTCACCTTCTTCCATCTCTTGGAAGCTCTAGGAATCCAAGTTATCAAGACCTTCTTCAAGTTCTTCAATCTTAATGGAAAAGAGTTTACACCCTTTCTTCTTAGCCCTTACTAGTTGCATTGTCAAGATTTGACGAATCTTGACTTCTTTAGGTATCCCTTGAAACTTCACTTGGTTACCAAAATCATCTAGGCACTCAATTTTTTTCCCAGGGAAATCTACCTTATCCCTATGTCTTCACAACCAATTCATACCTAAGATTACATCATAGGATCCTAAGGGTGTGACATATAAGTTTACTTCTATAGAGAAACAAGGTAGCTCTAACCTAGCCTTGAACAAACATTGTTCCACCTTTTCTCTTGTATGGTTTGCATACTCTACATCCCAAGACGTTGCCATGTGTCTAGCCTTTCTAGATAATTGCTTAGCTACTCTAGGTGAAATTAAATTCTTAGTTTTACCTGTATCTATAAGAACTAAAATGGGTATACCAAACAAAATACCTGGAGTTTCAATGGGACTTTCTTGATACTCTACTTGGCGTTCATCCACTGTTGTGTGTATCCTTTATTGGAACATTTCCCATTGAGTAGGTAGTGAACTACCGGAAGGCTTACTAGGAAAATCCCTAGGAAAATGGTCTCCCCCACAAGTATAGCATCCTATAAATGGTACTTTCTTCTTCACGGATTCTCTAGATCTACTAGTGTTTCCACCATCATTGTTGGTATTTTCACGGTTGGAACCATTCCTCTTCCACTCTCTTCTCGACTCTTTTCCATTATTGTGCTTACCTTTTTCTCCTTGCTTAGGTGCATTTTTTGCAACCTCCACCTTCTTTGAATTTGGATTGTCATGAATTTTCACAATCTTCTTACGGTATTTACTTTCCTACCGACTAGAGATAGCCCTAAGCTTTTGCTCCTGCTTAATTTCTTTTTCGTATACAAGATACATGGTTGTAGGACCATGCATATCCACTTCTCCTCTGATTTGATTGTTAATTCCCATTATAAATTTATTTAAACAAAAATGTTCATCCTTATGATATATAGGCACATAACGTAGAAGTCAGGTAAACTTCTCCCAATACTCGTTGATCAAAAAATTTCCTTGTCTCAAACTTTAAAAATTCATGAGTTTTTGGTCATAGTATAGTTGAGGCAACCATCGCTTGCAAAAAATATCAACAAATTTCCCCCATGTTAGCTTCCAATATTTGATATTGAGTTTCCGCTTCTTGTTCATCCACTAGGTAGAGGCTTCTCCAGATAGTTGGTATGCACCCCAAGCAGCTTTAGTGGTCTCAATGTAATTTCAAATTTCAAAATACTTTTCCATTTGAACAAGCCATGCCTCAGCTTCATCACCGCTGGTGCTTCCCTCAAAATTGGGTAGAAAAATATTCTTCATATCCTTGGAAAGTTTGGAAGCCATATGCTTCTTATTTATTTCCTCAGTGGTGTTGGCAACCTTTCTTTTTCATGATTGTGGGTTGTGTCATACCCATGAGAAGGTTTTTCACCCTCATTCTCATTAACGGGAACCTCTTTCTCAACCCTAGCTTGTGCCCTTTCTTGTTCAAGGTTATCTAACCTTGCCATAATTTGGTCAAGCCTATCTTCAATTCCTATTGGTCCTTGCCCAAATTCTTGGCTACTACCAAGATTGGTTTGTGCCCTCACCATCTTCACAAGATCAGGTTTTACCTAAATGTTTTATCCATGTTAGACTCAATTACATTATCAACTTTCTTATAGAAAACATTAGAAATGGTATTCATACACACATAAATAATTTCCACATAAGATTAAGCACATGCTTTTGATAAAAAAATAATTCTATTCATTTCATAAGGTTTTCAATATCCTTTGGTTACATGGAACAACTATTCAAATAGTCGGGTGGAGAATATCCCTTAGATTCACTCTCTGACACATAACTTAATGGAGTATATCCTATAGACTAAGATTGTTGCTCATCTCTATCTTTTTGTTCATCCCTTTTTTGTTCATACCTATCCCAAAATGGATAGTAGCCTTCAGATTTATTGTTTGATACATACAAGTTTCAATACCAATATGGTGTTCATCAACAATGTAGTCTATCCTTTTCGCACACATTTGTTCACGAGACCATTTCTCATCTGGATGATCTCGAGGTACATATCCCTTGGACTCATTACTTGAGGAAATTACTATTACTTCTACCAATGGAAGAACTCTAGGGTCCCTAAAGATGAATTTCAGACTAACACTTCCTTTTGAGGGCATATCCCTAGAAAGTGATAATGACTCAAACTTTCTAGTGAGATGGAAGGTAGATTGTTGTACATAGCCTCCATCTTCATCTTCACATAACTAATTTGAGAAATTATGTGACTAAATGTTTCATTCATAGTAACGAGACTCGTACTTGGCTTGAACTTGGCTAGGGTGACTCTACTCAGGACTCGGGACTCAACGCCTGAACTCGACGTAGACTCAACAAAATGAAAAAAGTTGAAAAAAACCCTAGAAAAATAGATATTTTTAAGGATTTAAAACTTGTTTCAAGCACCCTTTATTGAATAAACCTTAAAGACACAATAACATCATTAAATAGAAGCAAATTTGGTCACATACACAAGTATACAACACAAATTGTAGTCGAGTTGCTGAAGGAAATAACATACTTAGATATATAAAATTATAAATATAGTAAAATATATACAAAAATCATGGAATATGAAATCCATGACATCAAATATTCCATATAAATATTAAATATCAAAAAAATATCCACAATTCTATGGCTCAATGGAGCCAGAATCCTTCATACGAAGGCTTCTCAGGGTCCTTAATGATGTAGCAATTTCAGCCATAGTCTCTTCTTGTGTCTGACTCTCCATGCCACTCTCACAAATAGCAGTTGTGTCTCCTTGTGCTCTAGCCTCCTCCTCAACCATAGCCACAACCTTAGCCTCTCTCTCTGCCTAGTCCACCCAATCAAGGTCCTTGTCACTAAAGACTACATCTATAGCCTCAGTGATCCACTCAGACTATGGATCAACCTCCTCTAGCCTGATTGGGGTGGAGTCATGGTCAAAAAGCTTCCTATATCTGAGCCTAAGGTTGTAATGAACATATACCAAATCATTCATCCTCTCCACTAATAGTCTGTTTCACTTCTTGGAGTGTATGTGCTCAAACATACTCCAATTGCACTCACAACCAAATGAACTGCATGGTTGGCTCAATATATGAATGGAAACATTTTGAAGGTTTGGTGTATCAAAACCAAAGATCTCCCACCAACAATCTGAGATGAGAAAAAGAAACAAAATGAATCTCATTTCAAGTTTCAAGTTTAACGTTTAATAATAAATTATAATATAAAAAGATGAAAATTATGCCCTTAAATATATTTTTACCTAGTTGTAATGTCGTCCTACTCTCTTTGCACAAATGACATGCAAAGAAGTCTCCTTGTGCCTTAGTGAAGGCATCTATCTCATGCACTATCTATGTAGTAACAATAGGCAACATCTGCTCTATCGTCGAGTAGAGCCCACTAAGAATCTCACTATCTACACGGAAATCATGGCTGAATTGGAAGGTCATATTTAGGAAACATGCAGCTACATGGATGGGCCTATGAAGTTGGTGTTTCCATCTATCAATGATCTCCCAAATGGGATGATACTTCTCCTCAACTCCACCATAGATGGATCTAATGGCCTATTTGGCCCCATCCATGCCCTCATATATGTAGCCCATTGGGGGCTTCTCCCATCAACAACTCGTAGAACTATCAAGGGATCGGTAAACTGCAAAGTGAAAACATTGTGAAACATTAACTTAAGTGTGAATGAAAATAAACAAATAAAAGTAAAATATGAATAAAAATTAAAACATAATGAAGAATTAAATTTTACCTTCACAATCTCCTTCGTTGGTGTCCAAAACCCTAGCTCATCAAAATTGCAATCATCCACAGCAATCCCTGCAGCTCTTGTAGCATAGGATGAGGAAGACCGCTCCTCACCAACAAACATGCACCTTAAAACTTCCTTTGACCGAATCAAGGATTGCAATGTGATAAAATTTGTTGCAAACCTAGTGATGCTAAGACGAGCCAACTCCCTCAACCCCGTGTATTGCCTCATAAGGTTAAGGACCCATGTGTGATTGTTGAGATTATGGATGCACAGTCCTTGAAGCTGTAGACTTCGATGGAGGACCTTTGAGCCAGGAAAGATAATCAACCACCCAGAAAGTGTTGCAACTAGGCATGCATAATAGAGATTCTATATTGATATGATGAAAAAGATATATTACAAATGAACAAGATGCCTGATTATATAGGCAAGAGGTAAACCCTAATATGCATGAGATGTTGCCATGTGTCTTGATCTAACAACATGTGACAACATGTGAACCCTATCTAGATGATCATTAAATGTTGAGATAAGTTCTAGAAGGACAACTCATCTAGAAGGAATCTTATCTCCTACAAATAAGGAAGGGAATATTATCCCATTTATTAAATGATTTATATAATAATGCAACCTAGGACTTAACTAATTAGATGCAAGACCTAAGTTAACTTATGCTAGTGTAATAATTAATTAATTAGTACACCAACACCCCCATAAGTGCAACTTAGGGAGGAAAATGCAATGATTATGCAAGATGATGATGATGGGTCCCAGCTACAAGGCCATGTTAGGTACCCATGTACATGAAGATGCAGAAAATCTCCCACAACCGGAGAAAAGGGGAAAACCCAATGGGAAGAAAACCCCTCTCCAAAAAGGAGATGAAAATGCAGAAATGTGAGATAGGATGGGAAGGATGGAGGACTCCCAAATACCCCCCAAGTACACCATCCATCACATGGATACAATAGAGAGACTAAATAGCCCCCCACAAAAAAGATGAGATCACCTGCAAGAAAGGTAAGTGTCTGAAGACAAAACAAGATCCAATGCCGACAAACAACTTGTCTCCCTTTCGGAAGAAACAAAACCAACTACAAGTGGAGAGATGCTTCCCATTCCGAATAGGAATTGAAGGAAGGAAGGATAAAGGTGGATGTCGATGATGTCTCTAAACTCTGCTCAAATGTCTCCTTTCCTGATGAAGATGTCACAATCAATGAAGAGGGTGACAAATCAGGACAATGCAGAAACTGATGCTGAACAATATCCAAAGACTGAGATAAAATGAATAGGATGGATGTGATGGAGACTTGATAGCCCCCCTGAATGAAGTGTCCTCAAAACCACTGAAGGAAGTTTGAAGCAAGTCCAATGGTAGATGCTAAAGAAACTTCAAGTCCTGAATGGAATGATAGGGAAGAAGTCTCGTATATGAAATATCTGAATAGAGGAGTGATACCCCCTCAAGAATTTTCTCCAAACCTGTAGAAGTAGCCAAGTCAATGATGCCTGAAACAAAGCCATCCTGTGATGCCAAGTCTAAAAAACTATTTATGTCCTGATGGATGATGATGGCGGAAGCCTTAATCAATGACTCTGGACAAGGAATCACTGATTGTGAAAGGATACCAACTGTCTCTGATGAAGAAGAAGCACCGAAAGGAGCCTTGTCAACCTCTTCGGAAAGATCAAGGAAATCAACTTCCTACATAACAATATCGTCATAGGGAACTTGATATGAAGAATCAAATTCTGAATCTTGACCAACGGGGAATGGTGGAGTATCTGAATCTCCATAGATTTCCCAAAGCTTAGTCCAAAGAATGTGAGGACAATCACAATGATCAATAGTACTCAAAACATCACAATCAACTTGCATAGAAATGATCTCCAAAATAGTGTATCTGCAACAACTCCAAGCAAGTTCGTGAATACCTTCACTTGGATGAGGAACTATACCAAATAGATGTGGCAACAAATCAAGTGAATGAAGATGGTGGCAGATCCCATCTCGCCATTGCAAATAGTTACCCTTGTGCAACATAACCAAAGAAGGAAAGAAATATGCAAGCCCCATAATGAAATTTCTCCACAAACACAAAGACAAATGACCTTCAACAGAAAATAAAGACTTCCAAATATGATGTACAACTGAAGTGATGCTAACCGAATCAAAAAATCTTGTCCCAAGCTTCAGAATAACCAGGTTATTGATCAAAGGCACCAACTTGAAAAAAAACTCATGCAAGAGTACCTGGAGCTGAAACTGATCAAGGGGCTGGACTGATGAAAAAAATGCTCTGAATCACCTTCTTGATGCCGCTAGAATCACCGAAAACCGATGAACGGTTGAGAAGATATGCAGCTTTGAGTCCAGATTAGGGTTTTGTCTTCGGTTGGATGTAGAAATTTCTGCGAGCAAAATTTCACATAATGTATGTCACCACTAGAAAGAACACGAAATTCCCTTTCTGATGGTATATCATTTTCCAAATTTTGATATCCTGGGTGAAAGTTGTGACAAAATGAAAAAAATGTCTATATTAGGCGATCTGTAGGCTAAATAGGAGCAAAAAATAAGCCCCTCTGGGCTTAGCTCTCGGTCGTTGATATGACCGCAGTCCAAATTTTGGAAAAAAAACAACGCGCCACCCAAAGTGGTGGCGAGGTGGTAGAAAGCAACGGCGCCGCTAGTAGATGAGCTCTGCCAGTGTAGGGAAACCCCCGGTACCGGTAACAAATCACGGCAGCCGGTAAAGAATGACCGGCGATGGTCGGCTACGGGGAGTCAACGAACGGGGAAAGTATTGCCGACGGGATCAGAGGAAAGGACCGGTGGTGAGTGGAAACCGGTGTCGGCACCAATGAAGAAGGGTCTACAGAAAAGGCATGTCATCAAAGTACGGCAACTGCGGACGGGGCCCCAAGTGGCCAGACAGTACTCCCCCTGCAACAGGCTTGAATGCGGCCAACAAAGCAAAAAAATAGTCTGCAGACTTTAAAGGAATAAAGTCGACAAAACAAAATTTTATTTGATTTTTAATATTGCTAAAAGCAATTAAAAATCAAAAAACATAATCTTCAAATTTATTTGAAGCCGACCAAAAATAAATCAAACCCCTAATTTTTAATAAAAAACCCGATGGACTATAGTCCAAAAAATATTGAGCCCGATGCCGATAGAAATAACAATGCCGATGGAATAAATAAATAGCAAGTCACCTGATTTTTTAATTTTCTGCCACAACTGTATGAAATATGATTTTTTGCCAAATAATAAAAAATATTAGCCCGATTTTTCTAAAACGAAAAGTGGCCTGCTGTTAAAAAAAATTTACCTCAAAGGACAACTGACCGGGATGATTTTTTGCTGCAAATTGTACGGATAGTACGGTTGATTTTATAAACCCTAAACAATACCTCTGAAGCTCCCAGGTTGATGTATCTAATTTTGATGAATGGGCAAGCGATCCTAGGGTTTCAAGGCCTTCTGAAGACAATGGTGAGCTCGGATTTGACTCTATCTGCTTCAGAAATCAGCTTGGTCCCCGGGTGGAAACAATTAGCCTTCAATGGAAACCTCCAAGCCTGCGGAGAATCTCGCACACCAACTTTCTTGATCAAGGGTTGAAGTTTCACTGGATAAGCTCTGACACCATGTTGAGATTATGGGTGCACAGTCCTTGAAGCTGTAGACTTCGATGGAGGACCTTTGAGCCAGGAAAGATAATCAACCACCCAGAAAGTGTTGCAACTAGGCATGCATAATAGAGATTCTATATTGATATGATGAAAAAGATGCCGGATTATATAGGCAAGAGGTAAACCCTAATATGCATGAGATGTTGCCATGTGTCTTGATCTAACAACATGTGACAACATGTGAACCCTATCTAGATGATCATTAAATGTTGAGATAAGTTCTAAAAGGACAACTCATCTTCTAGAAGGAATCTTATCTCCTACAAATAAGGAAGGGAATATTATCCCATTTATTAAATGATTTATCTAATAATGCAACCTAGGACTTAACTAATTAGATGCAAGACCTAATTTAACTTATGCTAGTGTAATAATTAATTAATTAATTACACCAACAGTGATTGTATACAAATTTTTAAATATTTTTTGCAGCATCCACACACGTTTTGATCCATAGGAGCTTTCCAAGATCCTCCAACATAAGGTCAGTGCAATGGGTGGTACATGGAGTTCAGAATATAGTAGGGTGCCTCTCCATCAATAATCTACCAACAGCAACATAATTTGCTACATTATCTATCACCACTTGAACTACATTCTCTTCACCCACCTTAGCTATCACCTCCTCTATAGCCTCACCAAGGTATGTGGCATTTTTGAATTGGGCGGAAGCATCAATTGACTTGATGAAGATGGTGTCACCTGAAAAAATAAGAAAAACAATTTATTCAATAAATTAAAAAACATAAATCAGCCATATTAAATTATTAATCACTAAATCAAATTCAAATTTCAAATTAATCAATGCATTGAGGGAAGTACAACTACCTCCGGAGGAAACTAGAAAATTAAGCAGTATCCTATTTCTCCTATCGATCCAACCATCAGTCATGATGGTGCAACCCAACCTCCTCCACTACAAGTGTTGCTCCTCTAATTGTGCTTTTATATCTGCCACCTTTTGAGTCAAAAGTGGGCCCTTTAATTCATCTTCAGTAGGGGCTTTGAACCCCGCCCCACGTATGGTTATGGCATCAACCATGTTTTTTCCAAAAAGGAGACCTAAAACATGTCATAAATAAATTAATAAGTTGCTTAGATAAGTACTGTAAAATGAAAAGTTATAAGTTTTTAACTTTAAATTTGAATTTGATAATGAGATACATTTAGATTCTATTAAACGAAAAATAATTACCTGGCTACATGGAAGGGAATGGTGCAATAGTACCAGAAGTTTGCAATTTTTTTCTTCGATGCATCATGTGCATCCTTGTTCCAACCCATGCTCCCAAGTGGCAGTTGGGAACCAGGAGTAGTACGTGGTACAAAATATGAGTCCACCCTTGATTTACGAACTCTAGGGACAATGCTAACACTCTCACTACCACTAGCAGTAGCAGTGCCAATAGCACTAGGAGTACACATAGCTAGTGCAGAAGCAGAAGCACTAGCACTAGGACGGTATGGAGGCATGGAAGAAGCATCTCCAATAGTACCAAGTCCATGTCCAACACTCACCAACTCCTCCCTCTACCTTTTTTCCATTTCTTTTTGCAATTCAAATGTTTCTAATTGTACTTGCACTTCATGAACAACCTAAAGAGGTGATTTAGTGCAGCCCACTGCATCATGGATAGGTATGTGTGTTATATGATATTTCAATCTGTTTATGCCTCCATGATATATTGTTTTGCAATATTTACATTTTGCCTTACTTTTTTCATTCTGGCAACTATTTCAACATGTTTCCAAGCAAGGTCTTTTTTTCCTAGGGTTTGAGATATTGTGAAAATATGGTTTGATTTACAAATGGAAGTGGTTGCAATAACAAGTAGGGTTTCTAAAATTATTTAAGTTGCAAGTAGGGTTTGTAAAAAAAATGCAAACTCAAAAAAATAATGATTTTACAAATTACAATGAATTTTTTGTTTAAAAAACACAAAAAAAATAATTAAAATCAAACTTACCTCTTAAATCTAGCTTGGAATGCAATGCAAACTCCTCCCAATTGTTGGTAATGAGCTCTCAATGCACCTCCTTATTGGTATGAAGCTTCCTAAATGATTTAACAGCCTAGATTTGTCTTCAACAGCTTGTTGGTTACCCTATAATGATCTCTTCTTTTTCTTCACATCTCTCTCTTTTCCTCCTATTTTTCTAAATGAATGAAATGAGGTTGTTTTTAGGGTTGGGGAGATAATATAAGAAAAAAAAAACTTTAATTTTATATTTTTTTTGGCCTTTTTGGCCTTGGTTGCACCAGTCGCATCCAAGGATCGGAACTCTCCTAGACACGGCACGTCTAGTGCATCCAGCAAGTCCAGCTAGGACATGATAAGACCCGGCCACATCTAAGTCTGGGCTCCCATGACTCGGCCAAAGGTGCTCATCTTAGGACTTGCCGAGTCCTAGCGAGTTCAGGCAAGTCCCATTACTATGGTTTCAATGTCACTCAACCAAATGGTATTGTCGTAGTTGGTTCCCTCTATTGTTCTAACAATGGCTTCTCTTTCCTTCTTGGCCTTGAGGTAGTGCTTGTTTTCGATTACTAGCTTTTGAGTCGTTAATCTGAGACACACCATCCTAGCACAAGAATTCCTCAACATTAGATAACATTGGACAAGAAAAATGATGAACTCATAGGTTCCAAAGCTAAACCCGGTAGCTCTAATACCACATGTAATATGCCAAATGTTCACTGAAGTAAATTTCCAAAGTTTTTACTGTGCAAGTAAAATAAACTATGTAACAAGCTATTGCAATAAAATTTGTTCCTTTCTTTATTGAAAATATATGAACAAAGATAATATACAACATACAATAAGGATTTCCATTCCATTACAATATTTTGCAAAGTACAATATTCCAAGAAAGTACAAAACTGCATACATAGCTTCTTTAAGATTTGTAGCATAAGATATAGATGGTCCAGGAAGCTTCCTTTCAAAACCTTGGTTTTTTGTTGCCTACTGAGGAGGAGAAGCATCACTCAAGTGTTTTTCCACCAACCACAGACTCATATACAGCCTCCCACACATCTATCATCGATAGATGACCCTTCCCTTCGACGAAGGTATTGGTTGGGTAACCCTATACGACATACCCCTATGAGCTTAGTGTTGTGCTCTACATAACTAGGTTTTATAACCTACGCCAGTTATCCCTCATACATTTAAATGGACACGATGAACTGGCAGTGGAGCCTAGGTAAATCACACTACTTTGGCCAAAGTATTCACTCAATACTTCGAGTGAAGGTCTACCATTCACTTACACTATAGCAAGCTCATTTTGACTTAAAGCCATTATATCTATTCTTATGCAATCCCTTTCCATGAGCAAGCTACTCCCTAGGATAACCTATCTCTTTAACACAACCTAAGGTAACACAACTCATTAATCCCTAGTTCCCTCCCTTCACTAGATATCAATCTCAAGAGTATCCTACCAACCATCTAGCATAATTAAATATCTAGTTGTGAGTGTTCCTTAAGCTTGTCAACATTTGATCATATCTAGTATAATAACAATACCTATGACAAACAATCTCTCCTATCCATGTTTAATCATATCAAGTATAATAACAATAGCTATAAAAAATAGCCTCTCCTATCCATGTTTAATCATATCAAGTATAATAACAATACCTATGACAAACAGTATCTCCTATCATGGAGTAATTACAAATATTACACAAAATAGAGTAAATAGATTTCACTTTTCTTTCAAAGCAAACATTACTTTTCCCTATATAAAAGTAACTATAAAAGATAGTTTTAAACATTTAATAAGTCAATCATTCAACACAAAAACAAACAAGGGAAGAATATTCTCATGCCTGTGATAAGTTTTCCAATTAACTGGCTGCAGTCACAACACTTCCAAAACAACTATTAGCCTAGTATCAATCCTTCAGCAAAGACTCAATAACCTCTATCTCACAAGTTGGAAAATACTTCTCTAAATAATAGTAATCAACTCACTCTAAAACTCAAGGCTCTTACTCATTGTTCTTGATAGATTATTGCAGATAGAAATGTAGATAAAATGCAGAAGTTTGCACAAGAAATAATGCATAGAAGAATGTGTAAACTTGTGTAAGGAATATGTCCAAACAAATGAACTTACTCCTCTATTTATACAACAAACTGGTAACAACTCTGCCTATAGTTTAGGCATGGTTTTGATAGCAGTGATCATGCACATCAACACATCTTACTCAACTCAAAAAGTGGCAAACAAACAATCACATACTCAACTTAAACAGCTCCAAGTCGACCCTCTTGATCAACAGCACTTAGAGACTTTCAAATCTCCACATGATAGAATTCAGTCTGCAATTTCAAATGGACATCTATAGGTTGAAGGATTCAAAGGTGGCACCAAGGTTCCATACTTACACACTAAGTTGGTTTGATTTCCTTTACTTATGAAATAGTCAACATCAAATTTGCAACACCAAACCCATATTTGACAATGTCAAAATATGAGTTGATTCATTCACTAAATCGGTTTCAAAAATTCGTCGGTATGCTTTTACAAATGTAGGTCAATGCAACATAGCATGGAAATTCAATTTACTAATTCCATGATTTCCCCATAAAAAGGCGTCGACTTATTCACTTATTAATCATTGAACTAGTAGTTGTTCCTTGTTTGCAGAGTGCAAACTCTTCCATCGCAAACAAGAAGAATAAAATATGGTTAAAGAATGCAATCATTATTATCTCATAGTTTGGCCTTGGTTTAGTTTAATAAATCAGCCTCTAAGTTGATAAAGATAATCAACTTCAAAGCCATATAAATATAGCATTTAAATCGGTTGATAATAATTACTTTAGATAGTCGATCTCAAAGCAAATATCATTTAAATTCATATATATAACATATATATATCCATACTTATCATATGTCAATAAAGCATGTATATATAATCAATATACAAATGAATACATCAAGATAGCAATCACATTGTCGTATTAATATATCAGTTGTGTGTATATATATATATGTATACTTATATATGCCTCTATGTACATGTATACATGTATCGATACATTTGTATGGGCATGTCCATTTGTGAACATACTTGTATATGGATACATATATACATATGGATATATACATTATATATACACACATTCAATTCACACATCAAATCATAAACAATTATTATGGTATCGATAAGAGCCCATGAGTGATATATCTATACGTATACATATGCATGTTGTGAGATCCATCAAATAGTTCCATGTGCATGAGTGTGCATAGATATGTCTACCTATGTACCCTCATGTACACGTACCTTCGTGCATATAGTCTATCATTGGCATGCATGTGTGTCCACATACACATTCCTCGCATGTTCACATATCAGTACAAGCATATTAACAAGGAAAGAACTTTCAAGCTCAAATAGATAAACATCACCTAATAATGCACTCAAAAGTAAACAAGAGTCATACTAATGCAGACATATTGACTAGGGATGACTTACCAATTTCCCACTTATTAATCTGACTTAATTATTCTATTGTAGTGTGTGTAAGCTTACATAGGTTACAATACTGGTTACCCAACCAAGACCTTCTCTTGAGTGATACTTCCCCTTTGCCTGGAGGAATTGAACTTATCCCTACAATCACTAACACATTCCTACAGCAGTCAGTTGTTCACAAAATATGTAGTATACATAATACATCTCCAAAGTTAGAATATCAACACAATATTCATCCAATCATATAAATGCATTCCTTCATATAACATTAAATGAAATGATATTCATTTATAAAGCAATGACAACAAATTGCACACATAGTTTATTCATCCAATGAATTCACATTTCACCCTACATAGTAGTAGTAAATAGTAATTACACAATTGGGTTGTAACAAGACTTCTAGTAAATTTTCTTCTTTCATCATTTTCCTTGCAGCTTCTTAAACGGTCATATTCTTTCTTTCAACCACTCCATTCTACTAAGGAGTCTTAGGGGAAAATAAATGCCTCTTTATTCCATGATTCTCACAAAAGATATTGAACTCATTGGAGGTGAACTCTCCACCTCTGTCAAACCTCAAGAATTTTATTTTCATATTGATTTCATTCTCAACCATAATTTTGAATGCTTTAAACTTATCTAAAGTTTTTAATTTTTCTTTAAGAAAAGTAGCCCCTGTCATTCTAGAATAATCATCAATCAATAGCATGAAATACATGTCACCTTGAATACTTCTTACTCTAGTAGGACCACAAAGATCTATATGCACCATTTCCAACAGTCTGGTAGTAGGTTATTCTTTGAATTTAAAACTTCTTGCTTGCTTTCCAACTTGACATTCCTTAGAGACAACATTGATAGGCTTTGTAATAAATGGCAAATCTCTCACATCTTGAACTAAACTTATTCTCACTAGGCTATCAAAATTGATGTGACACATTCTTCCATGCCATAGCCAACTCTCATTGATACAAGTCATAAAACAATAACCATCAGCACCTTTGAGCTGATATATATTTCCATCTATCCTTCTTCCAACAGCAAACACAATTCCTAAGCTTTTTTTATCTCATAGCCATCATCCTAAAACATAAGATTGTATCCCTTGCTACACATTTGTCTAACACTCAAGAGGTTGTCTTAAACCCTTAACATAAAGAACATCATCAATGTTAAGTTTGCCATCAAAACTAATTAAACCTTTTCCACAAACTTATTCTTGTCACCAATCATATGATTGTAGCATCCATTTTCAATGATCCAGTAGTTCTTCTCCAGTCTAGCATGAAAAGCAGACACCAAAATGTCTTCAATATTAGTACTTGCTTCCAGAGCACTTTCCTTCACACATCTCTTAGAGTTAGCAAAATTAGTTTCATCTTTTAAAGTCATGAACAAACATTCACCATCCTCATCATCCCCATAATTAGATTCATCATCAAATATACTAGCCTCTTCTCTAACATAATAACTTTTCTTAATCAGTTTACCTTTGTCCTTATTTTTGTCATTCAAAGCTTTGTTTGGACATTTTGAAGCATAATGACCTATCTTTCCACAACTGAAACATTTGAAAGGAAACCTACCTATAGACTTTCGAGTACCCTTTTTCATTCTCACAAAGTTCGCTTTCACATCATCAAGATCCTCCTAATTTGATATCTCAATCTTCTCTGATTTTCCAGCCTTAAAAGTTGTCTCAACTTTTGCATTGTTTGGAACAAATTCTCTCATTTAAAAGCAGTTAAAGAACCATACAATTGATCTCTAGAATATTTGCTCAAATATTGAAATTCTTCAATAGCAAGAACTCTATAACTATAAGATTTAGGAAGAGTTTTGAATGCCTTCTTTACCACTTCTTTCAGTTCTCCACCAAGACCTTTGATGGAGTTGACAACTTCATCCACCTTCTGCATGTAGCTTGTTATTTTTTCATCTTCATACATTCACAAGGTCTCAAACATAATCTTAAGGTTTTGCACCTTAGCTTGCTTGACCTTGTCATCTCCTTCATAAATGCTTTCTAATTTGACCCAAATTTCTCTAACGATTTTCAGATTCATAACTTTCACTAGTTTAGAAATAGTGAGACCATTTAAGAGAGCATACCTTGCTTTACCATTGTTTTTATAGGCCTTGATCTCATCATAAGTGCAAAAACTACTTGCAGGTATACTATATACAGTCTCAACATACTTCTAGATTTCAAATCCAAGAGAAACTAGAATCCTTCCATCCTTGTCTTCTAGAATGCATAGTTTGATCCATCAAATAGAGGAACATATTTTTTTTGTGCCATCCCAAATCTACCTCAAGTTGTTAAGCTTTCTTCCAAGGAACCTTGCTCTGATATCAATTGTTGAATGTACAAGACAACTGAGAGGGGGGGCTGAATTAGTTATACCTTAAAACTTCAAAACCCTCACAACCATTCAAATCCACACTAATTTAATTAACCCTTAATCTATTAGAATGAATTATCATGAAAGCAGATAACAGAAATAGAACCAAGACAACACTATGCACAATGAAGCACCAAATTTACATGGAAAACCCAAGAAGAGAAAAACCACGATGAGGATTAGCTCACAATATAAAGTAATATCAACACCAATTATAAAGGGCTCACTGCCCAGAAGGAAAAAAGGCTCATTGCTAAAATATAAAAGAAGATAAAGAAGAATGTTGTACTGATAAATCCATCTCAATGCAACAAAAAAGTGCACCACAACATCACCAACACCTTCACAGTCTTACTGAAGATTGTAGACACCTTTTGCTCACTATATCCAATAATCTAACACATGAAAGCTTGCGCTGCACTGCACAAATTCAACTCTAAATTCACATCATTCGCATCACACATCTATCTTATCATCCCTCAACAACTCAACACATATTTATACCATCTTCAACCTTGAAAACATTCTCCAAGGTTAGCTATGCACCTCAATTGTGCAAATTCAAATTAAATCAACACCAAAACATTCCCACAGTGGAAAAAAATGAAGGTGGACCACAACACACCTTAACTCGAACCTAAATTCACTCATACATGTCATGTCATGTATCCACAAACACCAAAGCAATTCTGCAATTAGTGTAAACACCCAAGGTCAATCAAACCTATGTTAACACCATTAACATTTAAGTACACGCTTCCTCAAATTCAAAGACGACTCATGAATCACACACCACACTTGAACACAATCTAGAGTATTCCACAAACACCCTGAAATCCAACAAATTCTTTCGCAACAAGTTTAACCTAAAGAATGTACACACCCAATACACTCAAAAAAAAATCATACACTACAACTCAATAAACTGACTTTTGAAGCACCAAATCTCAAACAACTTCAACTGAAGAAAGATATGAACATTATCATCACACTTCTAGATTCGCAAGACTTGAAACCATCCTACAAAGAAATGTAGAGGAAAAGCATTTCTCCCAGACATCTCTGCAATACATAGTTCACACACTAGTGAACACACCTACATCTGCACAACGATCAAACACACCAAATTTTGGATGCAACACCTTTGATCAACATATCCAAACCACACAAGCATATCTTCAACACAAAAGAAATGTGGAACAAAATCAGAACACAACTCTATACACCAAAACACCTTTGCAACACATTGTTTCCTCTTTTTATTCAAATTTTCTCAAAAGCACTTGAAAACCAAGTGTCAGAAACACATCCTCAACATCTTCAACACTTCCTCATCACCACCAAGCCAACTGCAACATAGCAACTTATCAAAGCAACATTGGAGGTTGACACCAATAGCTTATTAATGACAACATAATGCAACTAATCAAAGCATCATTAGAGACAACACCAACTCAATACCAAATGCACATCCTTGCAACAAACTCCCCATACAATTGGCACCAATGACAACACATAAGCTTGTTGACATCAATGACAGCACCAACTACACACACTTGCAACAAAAAGTGGAGGATTTTTCTCAATTGTGATGAGTGAAATGTTAATCATATTGTAAGTTTCCTTCAAGCTCATCCTCATACTATTGGAGTTGGTCATATGGTGACTTGAAGCTCCTATTTGGCATTATGGGATGTCCTTGATTACTTGGATGTTGAGGAGTTGGTCATGTGGTGAATTGAAGTTCTTAAACAACCCCCTCATTAGTTGGTTATGTGGACTTTGTGGAGTTGGTCATATGGTGACCTAGAGCTTTTGGAGAATCCATTTAATACTTGGTCATATGAATGCCAAAATTTTACTAAGGACAAAACATGCTAAACAAAGCCAACATTTTTTGTTAAACAATTACAACACAAATAATAAACAAATGTACACTAACACTAGTGTTGTTATCACTCATGACAACAATATACAAACACTTTACACACAAAAGTTAAGTGTAGACAATGTACAAGAAGAGAAACAACATAATCTCCATGTACAAAGGGTGGCATGTCTCGATGCAGCCTTACCAAAGACACATACTTAAGCTAATAGACAAAAAAGTACAATTAAATCAATTCATTTCCTTAAAGCATTAATTACATTTAATAAGATAACATTTATTTTTCTAAAACATAAAGAATAATACTCAACCATTAATGAACTATCATTTATCCTTTCATCTTGTTGAAGATACAAGAGAGATAATAGATCAAACTATCAATACATAGACCTATACACTTATTCCCTTGATTTGTAAGATGATAGCATAAAATGAAAGGTGGGGTCTACATTCATTTTGTTGTCCCAATGTATAATTCATATTTATAAAAGAGTTAGATATACTAAAGCAAATTAAGTTTTCAAACATATGGAACATACAATAAATCTACATCTAATATTCCTCAAATAAATAATAAAACCTTAGATAAAACATGGATAGAGTTCACTTTGTAAATGACAACAAAAATAAAATCTTCAAGATTTTGAGATGAACTTTCTAGTAAATGAATTTCTAATTAAAATAGTCGTTATCCATATCAAATGACCACCCATAGCTTTCTAGAAAATAATATCTAAGATGACCTTCCCATATAAACCAACCCAAAAGCTAAATTTTACCCAAAGAAATGAAAACACCTTTTTAAGATGACTTACAAATGTTATTTTCATACAAATCCTTCTTAAACATTTTTCAAAGTAGTTTTGAACATTCAAATAAATACAATGTGTGAACAAAAATCATTTTGTAATTTTTTGACCACAATTAGACATCATAATTAAAAGAAAAGACAACCTAGATAACAGAGATAATTTTTATGAGTTGTTGAAATGTCGAGTGCTTGCCTAAAGGAGAAGAATGAATTGGCTAGTGAGGCATCGTCGTCACCCCTTGTTTTGGGGACTAAGCATAATACGGAGGTGGAGGTGGGAAGTAAGAAGAAAATGGTTATAAGGTCTGCGAGCCAAGTGCTTGACATGAAATCTCCCCTCAAGATGGCAGGTGGACAGGGTGATGTGGATTCTCCGGTTGTGGACCCGAATATGTTGAAGAAAAGAAAGGTTGTGGCTAAGGGCAGATAGGGTGTTGTAGATTCCCCACTCGTGGACCTAGATTGGTAGAAGAAAAGAAAGGTTGTGGCTGAGGAGATTGTGGACTCTATTTGAAAAATCAAAATGTTGATTGTTGCTAGGAAGGATAAGGATGTCTCTGCCAATCAAGACAAGGTAAGATCCTCTTAGGAGGATAATGTTGTGGGTAAGGGGGTTTTCAACTTTGATAGGGAAGACATTTATGATGTTTTGGGAATTGCTAGAGAGGGTTCCATTGTTTTATTCAAATTGTTCAAATGGGTGTTCCATGAACTTAACATGACCAATGTTAAAGTTCGGGGTGCGATGAGTAAAGTTGATGAGTCTTTAGTTCAGAACCAAATTGATGAACTGTTTAACTCTTTGAAAATTGTGGCAGATGAAATGCTTAAGATGAAGCATAATCTAGAAGGTAGAGTTCTCACCCTGGAGGATCAACTGGAGAGGATCTGTGCTAACATGGATAAGGGTGAGGAGGGGACTAAATCTATGGTTAATTTTGAGTCTATTGGTATTACCTATCCTTTTGATAGTGCCAAGAAATGCAAGGAGATTGTTCATTCTGAAGAGACTGGTGTTGGTGGCAAGCTGATGGAGGAAGAGATTTTTGTTGATAAGGGTGGCGATAAGACTGATATTTTGATTAGTGAGGTGAATGTGGGTGGGTCTAGGGCTAGAACAAGAAATGAGACCAAGGCTTAGGCTGGGGCTCCTGGTAAAGAACTGTTTGATGTCCTGGATGATGATCAGAAGGTTGTGGCGAGCAACGTGGAGGCTGCTAATATCCTAAAGAATATGTAGTGTTGTTGATTGTGTTCCTCCTTTTTGGCTGATATTTTGCTAATGGTGCACTACGTAAGGGTTGATATATACTTTATGTAGTTTTCTTTAGTTTCAGCTGCTCTCTTTTGTAAAGGGTTTCAAGCCCCTTCAAAACCCTTTTTTTTACCTCTAATCAAAAACATTTATGAGGAATTCACAAGGGTGCCTAGGGTCTCATAAAGATAGAGGTATCATGGCAATATGAGTATGCATACACATCTTAACCATATCACAAGTGATTACAATGGTGAAAAACATCCATATTACAACTTTGTGATTAACTTCCTTTGACTTATGTCATGTACACTCATTGCATACATCAAATCACATTAAATAAAAATAGTTGAAACAATTGAAATCAAAGCCAAGGAATGATACTCATGCACGTATTACACACATATCTAGTGTTCTAACTATGTATGGAATCTATCTCAGTAGAATTTGTCACATAAATCACAGTATAGAAATGGATTCTCAAATCCCTCAAGTAAACAATACTTGTGATGCACACGTATCTAATAAGCTCGATAATAATATGACGTTATCACAAGTTCTGAATGAGGGTATAACATCATATATGTGTGGCTAACATCTCTTAAGATCATATGAAGATAATGAGCTTGAAACATCTATAATCATATAATGAAAACAATCATATGTATATAAAATATCATGTAATCTCTCATACATATAAGTGCCATCAAAATGGATCAATATAACATCATAATAACACACCAAGTAGATAAGCTAGTTTATTGCCATTTGGAATTACTATGACTCAATTTTGAACTATTGAACTTATGACAAAGAATTGTATACTATTCTACAAACAATCCAAAAGTAGAAACATTGATTGATGAGCAAGGAATAGTGCATATAGATTATGAACCTCTTAAATATTTGCAATCTCAATGTAATTTGCATGGATGGGTTTCTCACAATCTTTTCATTTAGGAATTAAATATAAGAGGTATAATCAATAAATTCATAACATGTCTAGATGTCCTTTTATTGCAACATTAGGTATACTAACCCAATTTGAACCTTTTGTGCAAGAGGCTTATGGGGAAGCATATAAGCATGATACAAATTTTGGGGATGCACTTCAATGTACTAGGACACCAAAAGTAACATGGTTTGAGCCATATAAATATTATTATATCCAAGATAGTATGCTCTACAAAATGGGTAAGTTGTGCCAAGATAATGGAAAATATAATGAATAATATAGACTCACAATTTTAAGGTTGCAAGACACTTTGGAGTCCCCTAAGACAATTGTAGACCTTCTCGATATGTTCATTGGCCAATATACAAAAATATATTTTCATGAGAGGGAGTACGTTGTGTAGCACGAGTCTAACAATAGAAAGTTAGGTATGCACATGCCTTTAGTAATTCCTTCTAGATCATGGGAGAATGTCTAAATAGATATTTGGAGGGGCATTCACTTGTCCCAAAAAGGGAAAGAACATTTGTTTGTGATAGTGGGGACCAATTTAGCAAGAGGTTTTTTGCTTCTACCTTGTAAGAAGACCCTTTAGGCACATTAGGCAACTAAAAAAAATTTCACTATGTGGATTCACTTTTTTTTGCATAGTTCCATTATTTCAAATAGAGACACTCACTATGTGGGATTCTTTTGGAATATTTTGTAGGAAAATATGGACGAAAGAGGTTTATAGCCTTTCATCCTAATAGATAGGCAAATTTAGTAGTTGGATAGAACATTGATTTGACTCTTAAAAGAATATGATAGGAAGCATCCCAAGGCTTAAGATGAAAAGTTGGTGTACACTCAACACTCTAATATAGAGCTTTGTGTTCTACCAATAAATCTATAAATATAGAGCTTTGTGTTCTAACGAAAAATCTCCTTATTAAATATGTATTGGCTAGTTACCATCTAGTCTTTTTGATGTTGTGATCGAATAATGAAACAAAGAAGACAATAGATTTGAGTCCACAAGGCTGAAAAATTCATTGAGAAGTTTTGGCAAATACACCTCTAAGTGCAAAAATTGGGCAAAGCAAGGTAGTATCCTAGAAACAATGTGAGGGAAATGTTTTCCCATCTATCGAGTTCCTAGCCTTAGGAACCAAAAAGTCTCCTAATCAAGGAGGTATGAGCCAAAATTGAATCAATAAAGTTATTAAATTACATAACATAGCTACTATAACACTTTCTTATAAACTTCAACTATCAAGACAAGACATCAAACCCAATTCACCAAAGACAAAATCAAACACATAATTTCCACAATTCTAAAAATCCAAAAACAAAAAGAAGTTGCTAAGGCAATCAAGATAACTAAGGGACTTCATTTATGATGAAAAAGGACATTAGTGATAGTTTTGAATAGTGTCAATCATGTCATACTATTTCAAACACGGGTGAACACATCACTAACAAGAAGTGCACTAAATAATTTTCACCACATTTCAAAGATCCACTGAGGCCAAAAACACAAACAAAAGTTGTCTAGGTGATCAAAACAACCAATGGACTTCACTTATGATGAAAAAAGGGCATTAGTGATAGTGTTGACCAAGATCAAACCTATCACACAAGTTCCGCCATGGCCAAACACATAATTGATGATAACTACACCAATGATTTGACTTGAAATTGAAACAATCCTAGATAAGACAAAAGGATAGAGCATGCAAATAGAAAAAGAGCTAGAGCATTCGCAATTCCATCTTTTCAACCTTCTAAAAACACTTGGACTTCCTTCCAATATATCTTTAGACTCTTGGGCTATATTAAAACGAAAAAGTGTTATTTTTATGTTGTAACTAACTAAAATTCTCTATAGTTGCATCAATCAAGCGGTCATGTAGGTCGGAGTGTACTTTGGTAGGTTAAAGAGACTTACAATTGTTGGGGAGATGTTGGACATCCATTTGTATGTTTAAACTATGTTACTAGTTTGCCCAAGGGAACACCTAGGTCCCAATCCAATTTGACCTAGGTTCGGTCCTTTGTGGGCTCTGGCTCACAAACTGTGGGTCCAATGGGTCCAGCCCTGCCGAACCCAAGCCGTCTTTTTGCCCTTTTTTAAATTTGACTTCTTTAAAAGAAAATGACATTTTTTTAACCTAAAAAGTCCAATTCACCCCCCTAACCCTAAAATGATGTTCGCCATGAAGGTTTGTGTGGCTTTGAATGTCTTAATTTGGGTCTTATTGTGAATGCAAAATGACATATGCCATGAAGCCCAAATTAAGACCTCCAAAACCACACAAACCTTCATGGCATACACCATTTTGCATTCACAATAAGACCCAAATTAAGACCTTCAAAGCCACACAAACCTTCACGGCAAGCATCATATTAGGTTTAGGGAGGCAAATTGGACTTTTTTAAGTTAAAAAAATGTCAAAAAATTTAAAAAAAGTTAAAACAAATTTAGAAAAGGGCCAAAGATGGCTTAGGTCCACCTAGGTTCGGTTGGGTTCAGCAAGGCTGGAGCCACAGTCTGTAAGCCGAACCCTATCCAAACCCACAAGGCACCGAACTCGGACCCCAAACCTAGGTTGAACCAAACCAAGACCCAAGGGTTCCCTGGGCAAACCAGTAGCATAGTTTTATCATAGTTCTGCAGGGAAATCAGCAGCCATATCAATCATTTGATGATTGGAACTAATAAGATTTGTGTTAGTAACTCAAGGAATGGATTATTCACCCAATTTACAGATCAATCAACATCAAAGGGTGCCCATCCATGGGTCGTGTTTTGGTGCTCGTCTCCACTCACACAAGCCAATTACAATTTGGTTACTGATTTGTGTGAAACGTATGCAGGTATTTAACTTGTGGCTTTGCATTTCCCAGCCAGTCATAGAGATCAGGCATAGTAATCCTCAACAAATATCAGGCAAATAAGAGGGTGCCTCTTTCCCTACTTCAGCAGCACTGACATGTTACGAGCTATTTTGCTTCCACTGATTACTCACAGCTGTTACTAGAGAATGAAGAACAGCAAGGAGGTATCAAAAGCCCCTTACAACCTTACCTACAAGTGCTATTACGAAAGCTCAGAAGATGAGCAACAGCTCAAATCTTTCAATTTACATGAAAATGTGAACATGAAACTCAAGTAAGAACATGATAGAAATGAAAACCAAATAGTGGGGGCGATCAGGTTTCTAGTAACATAGGGTCAAGCTATTGTATGAAGATATCTTGCTGCAAAAATAATCAATTACCTTAATGTAAAAAGAAGATATTTTCTTTCTCTCAGATTCATTATTCTGAAACATACCATCAAAGAAAGTTTCCATGTATAAGAAACGTAAAGAAAAAGAGGTAGCTGGCTAGTACTTAAGGGAATTAGCTATTAGAACCTACCATGCATGTACCCTGATTTGAAGAGGAGATTCTTTTCTATTTGGCATGGGACAACAAAAAATAATAGAAAAGCTACTAAGTGGAGACCAGGGCAGAGGAATTTGAAACTCGTACTGCATGAAGTTGGACAGCGCTATTTTTGCAAATGTGGATGGGTGGGCACCACTTTCCTTGCTATCTAATTCTTAAATTTAACATAAAATAATTTGCAAATTCCAAGCAGCATTTAAATAACATGGAAAATCACTACATACTTGAATTGCTCTGGGATTGACTCGTGTGATGAAATGTTTAAATGCATTTGGCTTCAGTTTCTAAATAATTAATCCCAAAATGTATTCTGCATAGCCGCTATTTTAAAATACCAATCAAGGCAACCTGTAATAACCCTAAAATTATTTAGTTGTCATTCTCTCGATTATTATTTCAATGCAGAAGTTAAACCATCCCACGCCTGCATCTAGCCCTCAAACGTGTCAAAAAATATCACATCAAAAGCTTGTTCATCAAGGTTCAACATTTTCCATATCTCACTATCAGATTATTTCCCTGTTAAGGTCCTTATAGATCCTCAAGACTGGTGAAATATACTGAATATTTTACATATATCTTATGCTTTAACATCTAAATGCCAAACACAACCCAAGCTTATCAGTTCTTCTTACTGGGAATATTTATTTGAGATTTTTATAATTCTCTTCTAAAGTTGGCCAGGTAAAAGCATCCAAATTCAACTTGAATGTGATATCTTAACAAAAAGAAAATAAAACAGATTTTGATGTTTTTGGTAAACTTAACCAACAAGCAATCCACTAAAACAAGCTTTCACCTGCAAAAGAGAAAAAAATTGATAGCATAATTAAGCTGTTTGTTTGTGGAAACAAAAAATAGCCTTCAGTCAATTCATGATCCACGTGTAGTTGGAAGGACATTTTAACTTAGGAAAATAATTGTATAAGATAATGAATCCTAGCGGCCAGAAATTTTCAAAAATAATGAGTATACAAACATATAGTACTTGTGAAATCGTTATTCCAATAAAATATCATGCAATGTCTCTGTGCTTTTATAGTGAAATGTTATCCTTAATAATGAAGCTCTATTTCTGCGGAGCACTCCAACCTTTTTTCCAACAAATTAAAACTTTTCTTATTGCTCATGACTTGTAACTAGAAGCAACTTTGATATAAATGGTTAAAACTAGCAATCCCCTGCATAGCCACAATTGAAGCTATGTGCTGAGAGTTCATTTCCCCTGGAATATTTATGTTCATATGCAATGAAGGGGTTGTGTGGTATGTCTCTACTCAAGTATAAAGACCTTATGTAATAAATATAAGGCAAATACAGATATGTGTACCATTCAGTCCAAGCTTGCTTAAAACTCACTACAATGAGCTAATAATATAAATACATGTACAAAAGCACAAGCTTACTTAAACATAGTAGCCAACTGTGAGGCGATCTATATCTAAAGCATTCTGAGATAGACTTTTAGGTACGTGTTCTCAAGCTCTCATCACAACCACACAACTGAATTCAACTTGCCAGAGAGAATGCCTTGCATTTAAAATTCAATCAAGCTAATAATCCTCCATGTCCTTTTCCCTTTTGCTTCACAGCTCAAAGTACACTACAGAACATTATACACCATACCATACTCACAAGATTGAACAGTTTTTGTGAGACTTCCTCTTTTTCTTTCTTTTCTGCTTGGGTGGCTGAATGACAACCTTGATTGCTGCATCAAAGACTGCCTTGACATTCTGCAAATGAAAACATCAATAATCACATGAATCTGTATCATTCTGAAGAAAAATCCCAAAAAAGTTAGCACCAATAACTTGGCATCTCAAAGGAAAGAAAGACAAATTTCAGCAAATACATGACTTAAATTTCAAAAGGAACGACCATATATACTTTTGCAAATGCTTTATAGCCTTGCCGACACTTATACAGTTATACCAGTAGAACAATTCAACAAGTTGAAGAAAGTTATCTACTAAATATGAACACACAAGATAATTTTGTAAATGAATTATAAGATTGTTAAGCAATTCTGCCACAATCACAATTCAACAAGCTGAAGAAAGTAATTCAACACAAATTTTCTAAAACTTTAAGCATAAAATAATGCATAAATTTAAATTGAAACTTTCAAATATTAAATAGATAAGAAGAGAAAGGATCCTAAGAACCTATCGCCTTCAGTGCAAAGCATGCAGCTTTTATTACTGTACCTGCTGAGTTTTTGCACTGCATTCTACATAAGCAGCAGCTCCAATCTGCTTTCTTAGCTCCTCGCCCTGCATGCCAAAAACAAGTTTACTAGAAATACAATTGGTATAATAGATTTTGAAAAAATTAAATCATGGGTTAAGATTCCATATATTTGGAAGGCATTTAGACCCTTATACTCGGTAGGAATCCAGCCCAAGATAAACTCTCAAAGAATTGAACAATTATAGTCTTCTGATTCACAGTGGAAATGGAATATTCATACTCGTTATAATGCTTCTAGATATTATTTGTAGCCATAAATTTTGAATCCATGGAAATTAAAGACTATACACAGGAAATAATATTGAAAAAAAGATCTCAAAAACTCAAGGTTGCAGGATATGCCACCCTCCTCCCCTAGTACAGATACCAGTATACCCAATATGGGTACAAGTACAGTACTACATGTATACCAGCTGGATAACATGCCCGCCTAAATTCAAGCTGCACTGGATACTTCTAGATTCAGCATTCTGAAAAACCTGTGCCATATCTAGGTGAAATGTGTTACAAAAATAAATAAATAAAACCTCTACCATGTGTTTTTCATTCAATCTTTTAACCTCAGTGTCCCCTGCCTGCCTGTATTTGTGTTGTTTATAACTTTTTTTTTCCTAAAAGATCAAGTGGGTATACAAATTTCATGTCAAGAATATTTAACAGGGCAGCATACATGCACTTGCTCTATGAAATGTATGCCAAGCTCTCTGCATTGAATCAGCACCTTTTGCGTTTGGAAAGTGCAAGAAAGAAATTGTATGCAAGGCACAAGAGAGAAGGCACAGATGGAGAGCACAAATAAGCGAAAGGTGAAGAGTGCATAAGGAGATGTGTGCAAGCATGTGGAAACATGCACCTGCGGGGAGATCACACACAAGGACTGTTCAAAAAGTTAGCACCAAATGCAGACAAAATTGGTGCCTTGCACAGTGACTTGTTTAGTGTTTCTAATAGTTGTCCAAAACACAATTACCTTTGCATCAAACATATTAACAAAGGTCGACAAGTGTCAGCAGATATCGCAGTGGAGCGGTGGTCATGTCAGAATGTGGGTGTAAAAGCCACTAGACAAGTAATTACCAATCAATGGGTAGGTGGATTCAAAACTTGGTAGAGGAGAAATGGGTGCCAAGTATTTGTCTATAAATAAGGCCAATGTCACATGGCTGTGGGACCTTCAGTAAGGGTAGATAGCTAGTTGGAAAGGGAAAGAGTCGAAGTGCTCATTGACTCACAGGTCATGACCTGTTGCATCTCTCTAACTACATTCTTCAATGATAAAATGAATCTTCCAATACATGTGTGTGTTGCCTTATCTTCCACTGTGCAATGGGTAGTCCAGTTAGGCTTCCCTTGGCTAGGATCTCTGAGTTTGATCCCATCAATTAAGCTCGAGAGATTTATACATGAAAAAATGCAACTCACACCCATCTTCCAATCTATGGATGCAAATATAAAAGTACCACGTGGATATCACTATACTACCATGGAGAATTTAACACATAAATATAACCTATCTAGCATTTACATTGGGCCTGCCATTGTAAGATATAGTGGAATATCTATAGATAAAACTTCATATACTCTACTATCTATAGATTTATAGATATATAGATGTGAATTTATGTAACCCTAGAATGCCTCCCCTACCTTTTTTCAAAGACATCCACTACGCCCCTCTGCTGATGAGCAATGTTTCTGAATTGCCTAGGAAACAACCAAGAAATGGCAGCAACAGCCAGAAAAGTCTTATTAAAAATAAAAATAAAAGCCCCCTACTAAATAGAAAATTAAATAAGCATGTTATGTTATTAAATAAACAAAAACAAATATGACCTCAAACATTTTGTCTATGGCTATGGCTGCTACACAAGGCTTCAGCCCAAAAACCCCTCTTTGCATAATTCCTACAAATGTGGGTGCTGACAATAACCTATCTTGACCTCCATGTTGCTCTCCTTGCTTCCCAAAACCTTGCTCAATCTGTGCTTCGTTCTCCTCTTCCTCTCTCTGTTAGGATTCTTCACTTTCAGCCTCAATGCTAACATAAATAAGGCTTTTTTAAATTGCATTAATGTCCACCCTTGTAAGTCAATAGTATAATGTCAACTCTTAAATGTTATGATGTGCACTTTTTGAAAAGTCTTTTGAGCATCAATCAAAGCTATTGAAATTTCATAATTTTGAGACATTAATCCATTTGAAACATAGCAAGTTGGGATGTAATAATTTGGGTTCTAGCAATGCTTTAAAGTGGAATAATATATATTTACATATATGACCAATATGAATATCTCAAATGCATCTAGTTAAAATATGTCGAGTACATTAAATATAATATAATTAATATAAGGTATTAATAATATAATTTTGAATTAATTATTTACTTGTATTAGTATATAATTTTTTTAATTTATTTGTATAATTATTTTTCATTTTGTTGTATATGCACATTGGTAATGAAAACTCAAATGACTAGACATTCAAATTTTGTTAATTTGTACATAGACTCATGAATTCTTAATTCAGCTCTAAAGTTTCATGATATAGTCATTTAATGAAAATGGTGAATGCCTTATCATACGGATATTTAAAGTTTTCTATCTTTTCAAAGTTCCCTTATTATTTTAATTGTCATCCCCTACCATCCCCTAAAAAAGGCCTCCCATCCCCTGCTGTCTCAGAAATGCATCCCCCTATTTCCTGTCATCCCCAACCATCCCAGAAATTTGGTGGAACATAGATGTAAACTTAACCATTTTATGTTTTACAGATCTATAGATGCCAACTACAAGCTGCTATGTTGTCAACCCAAGCACCTTGACCAACTAGATGACCACATCACTAAAGCAAAGCTCATAGGCAAAACACTTGGACATAATAAACCACTCACGTGAATATTAGACATCACTAAGTCCAAACTTGAAACCCAACTGAATAAAGGGCATAACTAAGAAAGTAGAGGATTTAAAATTTGTGAACAGGGACAAACTATGCAGCAGCAGACTTGAGCAAAAGCATGCCTACAATAAAGTGCAAAATTTTCTGTAGCATATTCAAAATGTTCACCAATGAGTTTAGAAAATTCTCTCATGGTATTAGCAAAAATATAAAGAGCGCCATGATGCAAACCACATACCTCATGAGGTCAAGGTTGGTGACAAAGTCTAGTTGCATCTTAAGGAGCAATTTAGGGATCCACATAGGAAGCTGAAGCCCCTGCTCTATGATCCACACACCTTCTTACATGCAGCTGGTAAGAATGCATTCATTCTCGACGTACCTCAATACCTAGGTTTGATCTGCTTCTTGAGCCAAACTCCACCCAACATCCTTTAGAGTTGGATCTCAAACACTTGCACACAACTATTTAAGATCAAATCACACAAACAACTGCTCACACTCGCCTAGGCACACACCACCTATTCAAAGTGGTCAAGGCAAGGCAATATATAGATCAAACAAAATGTCACCATCTTCAACAACTCCATATTCAGTTTCCACAACTCACCAAAGACACAATAGGGACCATTGCTTCTCAAGAAATGGTGAATGATCATAGCATAATCATAGACACAATAGGGACCATTGCTTCTCAAGAAATGGTGAATGATCATAGCATAATCATACGTTATTAAAGAAACCTCATGCAAACATCCACAATGCTTTGTGTGACCATGTAAACCTCTAGAACATCTTATGCTTCTGCACAAGTGACTTCATCATTGTGTGCCAACCATGCAAGTTCGAGCAATCCTTCATGTGCCATTGGGTGGTCATATGTGAGGTCAATTACCTCACGCACATGGCACTCATTACACATTTCACTTGCGACCACAAGCATGAAATGCAAAACAATAGAAATCCAATTGGCAATTGGAAGGTCAAGCAATGCCAATTACGGAATATGAACCATTCTGTAATAGTTTTGCATAACATCTTGTGATTATATTGTATATATAATCATTTGATTCTTTGCATTAGAGATGAAATAGAAGTGTTTCTAGGCAAACCAATTTGATGTATTCACCCCTTTCTAGTCACAACAATTCTCATTCTCAACCTTGCTATTTGTAACATCCATTGTAGCCTATTCATTTTCTACATTGAATAGAAGTAGCAAAAATTTGCTAAAAGTCTTTTGTGCATTTGAGTATGTATTGGTTAAAACTTAATAGTATCTTTGATTTTCCTTTGCATATTCTATAATATTGTCTTTCACTAAGATAGGATTGTCCCCTAGACCACCTAGGATCCAAATCAAGGAAAAAAGCACAAAGGGACATTAAGAATGAAAAAGTGTGATCCCTAATTTAATCATGAAATTTGGTAGTCTAGGGGAAAGATATTATTTCTAACAAGAAGAGAAAAAAGTACAAATGACAATCAAGTGAGAAAAAGCACGATTTCTAATTGGAGATGGAAAATTTGAAAAATGACATGGTGAAAAACATGATTCAAGTCTAAAATTGCAAAAATGCAAGAGGGTTCAAAAGCGCAATTTCTAATTGGAAAATGAAAATGTACAAAATTGAAAAAAGTGTGGAGAAGATGGAAACGCATGATTTCTAAATGGAGGTGAAATTTGCAAAGTGACGGTCAAAGGTGAAAAGTGTGAATTCTAACTGCATGTCCAAAAATTTAAAATGACTATCAGGGTGGAAAGCACAATTTCTAATTGGAAAATGAATATGTGCAAAATTGTAGGGTAAAGATAGAAAAGTATGATTTCTAATTGGAGGTGAAAAGCAATTTCTAATCAGAAGTCCCAAAAATGCAAAATGGCAGTCAAGGTGAAAAGCACTGGAAAATAAAAAAGTGGGAAGGTGGAAAACCCTGATTTTCACCTAGAATGTGCAGAAATACAAGACTCAACAATACAATTTCAACTAGAATGTAAAAAAGTGCAAAGGAGGCAAAAGGTACAATTTTGATTCAAGTCGTGAAATGATGTGAAGGGAGCCAAAAGGCATGATTTTGATCTGAGCCATGAAAAAGTGCACAAGATGCCAAACAGTGTGATTTTGGTCTAAAAAGTGAAAACATGCAAAGGAGAAAAAGTGAAAGTGTGGAGGTCAAAAAGTGCATTTTTGGTCTGTAAGGCCATTTTTATCAAAAATATAAAATGTGACATAACAACACCCCAATTCTGATTTATAAAGCAGGGACAAATGCTACATTCCACACAGTTTCAAAATAGAGAGACAAGAAAGGGACAGGTTTTGAGGACAAGGGGGCTATGTACCAAATTTTGGGAAAAGTTGGGGAGCTAGTGGGTAACAGCAGCACAAATATAATATAGTACTTAAAAAATTAATTATAAAAAAAATGTACAATGAAATTCCAATTTAATAATTTATCACTAACTGTAGATAAACGATAGATAGATAAAGCTATTAACAATATGACTAAATTTAGTATATAATATTATAAAATAATAAATATAATTATAATATAATATTTAATATTTAATAATATTAATATTAATATATAATGTTGTCAATTGCTTAGATCATTGGGATCTCATTGTGGAGTGGAGACCTGAATTTGAATCTCCCCAAGTATAATCTAAGTTGAATAAGTTGACTCTACCGACTTCTAGATTGGATAAGTTGACTCTTTTAATTAAGATGATCATGTTAATTACCACATCCAAGTCTGGTTGTAGCGTGCCCAATGAACAAGGTCAAATGCAAGTTCTGGGTGAATTTGATGTAAGAGATACCCCTTGGTCTAAGCCGAAGGACTCCCTGAAAGGGGAACTAACCAATCATGTTTTATTATAGTTAGTACATAATATATTTAATATTTATTTGTATATATTAATATTTATAAATATACAAGGAATGGCAAGTGCGAGCAACAATGTGTGATAGAATGTGACAACAAGCCAGAGTAAACCTTCTTCAAAAGGCCATGGAGTAAATGTGTTCAACAGGGATGAAGATTCAGCAAAGGAAGATTTTTTGGCAATGGCAGATGGGAACCAGAAGAAGCATTCAATAGGCAATGTTGGCGGTTCATGCAATCTGCAATCGGACTACTCCCAGCTTAAGTGAGTTTCTTTGAATTTTTCTAATTCCTCTACCTCTGCTATAGTGGAGCAGCCTCAGTCAGAGGAGATTTCAGCAAGAAAAAATATTTATCAGGAGTGTACGAATGCCCTAAAACCTTTCCATGGTGGCAGCAATTTTTGGAAACAGAAGATGGTTCAAAATAACATCACTCTCTCTCTACATTTGGTAGAACGGTTGTCAACTTCTTGGTTTTCTGATCCTATTAGGGTTAATTCAAGAATTTTGAATGGGCATTCTCTAAGGATCAATCTTATCCCATTTCAGGCCCAAGGAGTCCACCCATGGATGAAGCAATGGACCAGGGAGTTTCTGTCTCGTTATCCTTGGAGATGTTCTGATGACTTTGGTAGTTGAGGAACTGGAGTTATTCACTGCAGATGAATGTTTCAACTCAGTCAATGCAGAGTTGCTCATTCCAAATGAATGTTTCTATCTCCTTATCTTTGGGAGGTGTTCCAATAACTTTGGTAATTGAGGAACCAGAGTTGTGTCATTGCAGATGAATGTTTAAACTCAATCAAAGAGGATGTTGCCAGCAGATGTCGGTGTGCAGATGCTTGGGGAAGAGACCAACTGTTGAGGAATTCTTCCAGTGGGGTGTGTTCTAATTGTTCAATTTCAGAATATTGCAGACATGATTTTGTAGTACAGTGGTCCTTGGTTTTTTGGAAGGAATGATGTTTTTATGTACCCTTGGACTCCTTTCTTTGATTCATTTGTATAATCTTTCACTAGTGATAAGAGATCCTGTTTCAATTTAGAGATTTGTTGAAAAGGTGTCTCACTTTTATCAGAGTTGATAATGAAAAGGAAAACTTCCATATCAGATTTGTGAGGAGTTGTATCATGGTGGACATATCCAAGCCTATTTTTCACCCCATCATGATTTATCCTCTTAAGGATCTTGGACCCAATTTGTCAATTTTGAGGGGTTACCTTTTAGATGCTTTAGATGCAATAAGTTAGACACAAGATAATAGAGTGTTCTGTAAAATTGTTGGGCTTTGAACCATCTGTATGCAGAAATGGACTAAAAAATCTGGTAGTCTAGGCAAAGACTTTGTTTGGCATGACCATGGGTACTTTTTTTAGTAGTCTACTTCATCTCCAACCAATAGCAAAGAGAAGAGGCAATAGATCAATAGGATTCTTTTGAAAATTGGGGACAAGTTTCAGATTAAAGAGTTGCTGCTTCTGGCAGGAGGCAAAACTTTGAAAGGTGCCAATGATGAAAAGATGCAGTTTGGGAGAAAATGCAGGAATTGGAAGGTGTGGAGAATATTAAAGATCATTTAGCTTCCCCAGATATCCTAACTATCTCCCAATTGGAAAGAAAGAAGACCAAAGCTAACTATTGGGCTCCTCCAAAAAGAAGAGGGAGAAAATTGAAACCAAAGAGAGTGTGATTGAAAGCTGATTCAGTTGGTGAGTGTTCTCAATGGACTATGGAGGCTCTTCTTTCCCACAAGGGGAGGAGATTGATTTTAGTGCACACTTGATATCACGTTATCTCTCCATGTTGACTTGTATGTGTTGTTCTCGGGTTTGAAGGGAAATTCACTTAGTATTTAGATTGGTCGATCTATTCAAGTGTCTAGAAATGGTGGAATTTCTACATTTTCAAGATGTCTTCTCTAAGTTTTCTTGTATCCATCTCAGTTCTTTTCCTACGTGAGGACCCCAATAGACTCCAGCATGCATCAAAAACAATTATATAATATATTTAATATTATTTAAAAAATATTAAATAATAATAATATTACATGCAAATAATAATACTATATAAATATATTAATACAATTAATATATAGTATATTTAATATTATTAATATAGCATTGCTCTTGTCAAAAGGGTTGTGCTTAAATGGCAAGGCCATAGGGTTCTCAAGATGGAGATCAAAGTTCAAATCCCCATAGTGACATCGTAAGGTGGAATTCCAAGTGATGACTCTTGGACTTCCATTGTGGCTTCTAAGTAAATTAATAAGTTCAATATGTTAGGGGAGAAGGTCCCCCTTATGGCCTCCACTAGTATCGACTGGGCTAAAAATCCCATTTTACCAATCAAGAAGAAAAGAAAACATGTATATAGCGTCGCTCTTGGGGGTAATGGGGCTAGTGGCTTGGGTGATGGTGTGGGTGGCTAAGGGAATTTCATGTTTGCTGTAGTTCAGGTGTGGTTCTTGGTTTGGAGATTTTTGTCTATGTTGCTTTAGTTGGTGTTGGTCTTCCCTTGTGTGAGAGCTTTGTTGTTTCTACTCTTTTTCAGTAGTGGCTTATGCATATCTATTATAATCAGCCTTTCCTTTTCATAGGCAAGGGGCACTATAGAACCCCCACTGCATTAATTTAAAAAAAATCTATATTACTATAAATTTTAAATTTATTTATTTATTAAACTAATAGTAATTAATAATTATTAACAAATACATTACTATATTAGATAAATATAAACTAAAAATTTTAACTTATAACTTACATTAACATAATATTAAATATTAAATGTAACATTTCATGGTGCATTTATTAATAAATCAATGAAGTGTTTCCATTTGAACCCTTTACCTCCAATGCAACAAAACTTTGAAACCACAAAATAGGAAACCCATTTTCAAAGCATAAGTGGGCATATGAATCAAGGAGCCTACAAGCCATCATAGATGATCACGTGAATCCAATCCAGGAGACGTGTTTTCTTTTTTTTGAGATTTGTAAAATATATATATATATATATACTTTTTAAACTAAAGTCCCCTAGCAATCCCCTACAAGGACAAATGTCCCTATGTTATATATATATATATAGAGAATAGCTTTTTTAACCAGTCCCCTATGTTGCATCTTGCATGTTTGACATGCCCTTCAAAGCTATTTCTAAATCCTTTTCCTAACACTGAGCTTCCTACTATTTTTTAATTTCCTACTATTTTTTAATTTCTAAGACTCATACCAATCCTTCTCTAATGAGGAGATGAATTATCTGTGGGATTTTAAAATCATCTGGGATTTCAGCAATTTGGGACTTGTATGCATGGTTGTTCATTTGAAAGCCATCATCAATGGCCATAAAAGCTGTCCATAACCTTCTGATTGGATCTCTTTGAAATACCCAGCCTCTCTTCTAGTATTTCTCTTTCTATAACTTCAGCATATTAGCAGCTCATAAGAAAGCCCTCTTCTGGGCCTATTCAGATGACCATGTATCATTGTATTATGTGATGTTTCAGCTCTATGCCAAGGTGAAGCAAAGAAGAGAAACTATTTCTCACTGAGGTATTTATTGCATGGTTTTGTAATCTGTCTCAAATCCCTACTCATAACATCCATATTTTAAACCAAAGACTGCAAACTATTTTCTATAACTTCCATATGAACATCTGGTTGATGAGCATTGACACCATTCAAATGCAGGGTTACAGTCATCCGAAACCAAGTCTGAGCATGCCTAAATAAATCCTATCTAATCTGTGCTAAGTCCAAGTCCGGTAACACTGGTCCTTATGAAAATATTCTAGATAGTGTTGATGTATAACAAATTTGGGAATGAATCATCTTTCTGTTGAGTATTAATTCTGTGTCATGTTTTTGCCAAGTGCCCAAGTTAAAAAACAGCCTGCCAAATCTGTGCTAAGTCCAAGACTGTAACACTGCTCAACTGAAACAAAATCTTTCAAATTCTGTAAACAAAAATTGTCTAAAAAGATATGACTATAAATTTACAGAAACAAAAATCGGATTGATAAATGACTTTTCCACTATAAAAACAAAGGAATTGGCATCTAACTCCTGAGTGTGTGGACTTAGATGCTACAATTGCACAATTTGCTTAAGTCTCTATAGATGAGGCAGCTTCTGCATATGACAGGGCTAGTGGAAGTGGCACCGTAGCTGATTGTGGTTCTGAAAAAATTGAACTAAATGCTTTCTTTAATGCTCTCAATGAAGGGCAATATGAGAATTATTGAATATTGATTGTAATTTTCATTTTGTATTGAATCATTGATGTTTGAAAAATCATTGAATTATCACATTGTGAATTTATAGGTATTCTCTTTTTCGAAAATTATGAGGTATTTAAATATTTCAAAAATTATGAGGTATTTAAATATTTCATTTATCAGTAATTATGTGTATTACTGATTTTAATTTTATAATTTATTAATTTTCAATATATATATAATAATATATGAACCCATACCCATACCCATACCCAAGGGAGAAAAAAATGCCATACTGGTGTACCCAAACCCATCCCCATACCAAGACTGGCAACTTAGAACTGTTTAATTTTAAAGTAGATATTAATCATACAAATATTATAAATATAGAAAATACTAGGACATGATTCTGTCGGTATATGCAATTTTAGCCTAATCTTATGTTCAGGCAAGAACTGTTTGTCACTGAAGCTGTGTATGGACATGTGTCCATCTAAAGCATTCTAAAATGTTTCTAGAATTACAAAGTACATTTTACCAGTGCATTGTTCTGTCTTTTTCACTGGTGTTTTTATCTGTTCAACATATTCACCATAATGACAGCCTAGTCAGCAAAAAAAAAGTTAACTAGGAATTTTCAAGCGCTCTGGGAACAACATATTCCTAATGACACTAAAACAGAAGAAAATAAATACAATGAACAGTAAATTCCCACAAGTGTTTCAGAATACCACATAAATTATAATCTGCAGTGGAATCAAATAATAGAATAGTTCTTGCACCTATACTCCAAATCAAGTGATTATTTCAAGGCATATGATGGATATTTAGTATGTAAGAAAAACTGTTGCCTGGAAAAATGGTTCATACAAGGCATTTTCTATCATGTCAATTCTTGGGACAGAAAAGCTTTAAGGCAATTCCACATACCAGTTCAGTTGTTACAGCCACAGCACCTGGGTGGTCAGTATAGAATTGTTTGTCCTCCCGAAGATCTGGATATACAAGACAATAATGCTTAATATGATACAGAAACTCTAGAGCATCTTCTGAATAAGTGGCATTGGATCCATTCATATTATCAATTTCCTTAAAGAATAGACCAAATCTTGTAAGATTATTTTCAGTAGGAAAATTCAGTTTCAAACGAAGAATGTGATTTGAGAAAATGTTAACATAAACACAAATAATAATCAATCATTTTAAGTTTACACAAAATTTTATGCAATTTTTCATTTTAATTTTTAATTTTACACCAAATTTTATGAAGTCACTTCTGCCACATAAATGTTAACAACTTTCTTCACAATATTGGCTTGTATACAGGGAAGACCGGTCATTTAATGTATAAGGGAGACCCACACGCTGAAACATTCTATTTAAAGACCAACTTTCTTGGTTGTTTCAACCATAGATGAAAAACTTGCCAAAAACTCGGCGAGTTGCAAAACGAGTTTTTGGGCCATTTATGCGCCAGAAAAACTTGGCGAGTTTTTAAAAACAACTTGGCCACTCAGCAAAAAGACCCACGTGACCGTTAAAAGGGCATTTCATTTTCATTTTTCCACTCTTTCAGTTGCTCTGCTTCAGCAAAAACACTCTCCCAACCATTTTGCACCTTTTTACAGCAATTTTGCATCAAGGAGACAAGATTTGAAGGAGATTTTCATTGAATTTCAAAGGCAAATTGGATGTCCAAGTAGGTTTTCTTATTTTTCTTATTCTTTTTTTTTTTTCAATTTTTTATTCATTTTTGTTGATTGTAAGTTTAAAAAAGAGATGAATGTAGTATAAAAAGGATTTAGCTAGATTTAGATTCATCAAAACAAGATTTTTTAACATATTTTTCTGATTTTTTCATTTTTTTCAAAAATTTTCAAACCCTAGTTACTTTTTTAATTTTGAATCCTCTTTTTTGTTGAAGAACGTGTTTACAATTTTTAGATTAGTTTGATTTTTTACTAATTTAAAGTAATTTATATTTTTTTCATTTTTTTCACATTTTTTTCAAACCCTAGTTATTATTTTTTTTTTAATCCATTATTTTTTATGAAAATGTTCAGAATCTTAGATTAGTTTAGATTTTTACTAATTTAAAGTAATCTATTTTGATTTAATCTAATTTAGGTTGTTTTTAAATTTTCTATTAAAAAACTAACAAGTTGTGCTTTCACTTTGTGTGTAGGTTAATTGCTAATGGCAAATAGAGAAGCTTTTGAATCCGGTTCAGCCTCAGGCTTTGCCCCATCCAAGCCCCCACCATCATTTGTAGGCACTCGTCCTCCATGAGCTAGAGATCCTAGTTGGAAATATGCTTATCAAGGACCCGAACCTAGATCAGTTATTTGCATTAAATGCGAGAAGGTATTACATGGAAGCATCAACCACCTCAAATACCATCTTGCAAGCATCACTCATCGTGATGCTAGGCCTTGTCCTAACACCATAAAAAAATAAAAAGACAAATGAATGCCATACTTACAGCTGTAGAAGAAAAGAAAAAATGCAAAAAGAGAGAGCAAAGGTAGCAATGCAAGCAGCCAAAACTTCTTCTCAAGGTGCTTTAGTCAACCTTGAGTTGGATGATGATGCACTTTAGGGCATAGTGGGCTCTCTTCGTGGTCCACGTATGCAAAGGCAACCCACCACCACCACGAGCCCTTCATCTAGCACTAGTAGAGCACCAGAATCAGCACCTACACGCATGCATGATTTTTTTGTGCCTAGAAACACACCTACAACACAACCTTCCTTAGAAGCAACTGGGTGGAATAGGGAGGTGCATGAGCAGGCAGACACTGCTTGTGTGGATTTTTCGTATTTCAACAACATCCCTTTCAATGTGGCAAGTTCTCTTTACTGGCACAATTTGGTCACCACATTGACAATTGCAAGAAAAGGCTACAAAGCGCCTTCTCGCACAGACTTGAGTGAGAGGTTAGTTAAACTTAATTGAATTTTTTTTGATAAATTTATGTTCTTTAATTTATAGCAATTTATGATGAATTTAAGCTATTATTTTGTTTCCAAATTAAAATTGTGTACTTAATTTCACTTTGTACTTGTAAGTTGCTTAATAATGCAATTGAAAGGGCAAGGGCAGCAGTAGAAGAACAAAGAGAAGAATGAAAAAAATATGGCTGCACTATTCTTTCTGATGGGTGGAGGGATGGTAAAAACTGCACCATCATCAATTTTGTGGTAGCTTGTGAAAATGAGGTGGTGTTCTTGAAATCAATGGATGCCTCCAACATAATCAAAAATGCAGAAAATTTGGCCCAAATGTTGGAGCAAGTTTGCATGGGGGTTGGGATTGAAAATGTGGAGCAACTCATAACTGACAATGCAACAGCATATGTGGCAGCAAGTAGAATCCTCCAAGATAAAGACCACACAAATTTTTGGACACCTTATGCCGCACATGTCCTTGACCTTCTTTTGGAGGACATAGGCAAACTAGATTGGGTCACACCAATTGTAGAGGATGCAAGGAGGATCACTAAATTTATCTACAATCACCATTGGGTTCTTCACTTGATGAGGGATCACACCCAAGGGAAAGAGTTGGTGAGATCTAGTGTGACAAGGTTTGCAATGATTTTCTTAACATTGCAAAGCATTCTTGGTTCATTGACGGCTTTGAAACAAATGTTTGTGAGTCAAGCATGGCTAGACTCAACTTATTCAAAGAAGTCGGAAGGAGAGAGGGTTGCACGCATTGTCTTCGACAACTTATTTGCACAAAGAGTTACAAAGATTGTGAAGGTAACTTCAAAACTTTGAATTTAAATTCAAATTGAATTTTTTTTTCAATGTCTTTCATTGTAAATTTGTAACTCTAATCTTTTTTGCATTTTTATATTGTAGGTATCGAAGCCCTTGGTCAAAGTTCCGCTTCGTAGATGGGGATAAAACCCCAATGGGGTATCTTTATGAGGCCGTGGATAGGGCCAAAGAGGCTATAAGAAATTATTATAAGGGGGACAGCCTCAAATTTGATCCCATTTTGGGAGATTATTGACAAGAGGTGGAACCATCAACTCCACTAACCCATCCATGTAGTAGGGTACTTCTTGAACACCCGTTTCTTCCATTCAGGCACCTACTCAGATCCTACTAGAGAGGTTATGGAGGGCCTCACTACTTGCATTCAGAGGATGACACCCCAGCTTGAGGTGGCAGACCTCATTGTAAATGAATTGCAAAATTACGGGGAAAAAAGGGGTGCACTCTTTTCTTCAAACCTGGCAAAGAGAGCAATAAACAATTAGTCACCAAGTATAAAATTTGAAATTTACAAGTTACAAGTTCCAACTATTGATAATTTGATATAATATGTTTTGAACTTTTGACTTTGCTTTCTAAGTTTCTAACTCTTAAAAAAAAATTGTAGATGTTTGGTGGGGAAAATTGGGGTGGAAATACCCCAAATCTCCAAAGATTTTCCCTCTGTGTCTTATGCCAGCCTTGTAGTTTGTCCAATTGTGAGCGCATTTGGAGCTTGTTTGAGGACATCCACACAAAGAAGAGGAACAAACTAGCTCAGAAACGCCTCAATGACCTTGTCTATGTGCAATATAATCTTCGGTTGCGCACAAGAAAGGTAGAGGAAATATTAGATAATCCAATTGATTTGGATGAGATAGATCCTTACAATGATTGGACAGGGCGGGATGAGCAGCCTCCATTGTTTTCCGAGGATGATATCTATGATTTAGAGCGACAAGCAATGGAGGAGGGAGGTGGATTTGCATTCTCATTGGATGACATTGAAGATGAGCCTAAGGAGGAGTCATTGCCAGTGCCACCACCACCAGTGCCACCACCACCAGCGCCAGCATCTACATCCAGGATGGAGGTTGAGGAGCCACAGCAAAGTCCTACGACTAGACCCTCTCCCCTAGTGAGAACTAGAAAAGGGAAGAAGAAGATGCAAATTTGTAAAAACTGAAATATATTAATGTAGTATTTACTTTCCATTTTACAAAAAAAATTTGCTATTTTCATTTTGTTTCAAACTATCAGTATCAGCACATTCCACATGAGGATGCCATTTTGTATCTAATTTTCTTTCAAATCAATCAAATTCAACTAGACTCAGCTTGTTTCTTCTATGTATTCATTTATTGACTCATTGGATGCATCTTATCATTGAATTTTGCAACAAAAAAATGTGTTTTAATGAAATTTAAGCAATTTTTTAAGTTGCCGGGTCGAATTTTTTGGGCTTGGCAAGTTTTTCAACTATGGTTTCAACCCATCTGAAATTGTTTACAAAGCATTAAATTATGATATCTACATATGAAGTCTTCATCTCAAAGTCTCCTAATACATGATAATCACATACAAGTTAAAGTTCTTCTAAAGAAAACATAGAAACCTATAACCAGTCATTCTAACAAGTAATATCTTCCATCAAGAGACCTCGATAGTCTAAGAAAAAGAAGTTTATTGTGGTGTGTTGTTGTTAGTTGGAACTTGGTTGGTTGGTCATGTTTGTTATTAAGATGTCAGTAGGGCCTCATGAATAAAGTACTAAAGTTAGGTGGGTGATTAATATGTATAGGGCATTATAATTTAGATAGTGAATGAGAAATTTTGTACATATGGGACAGTGGAGGGATACATTCACTTGCAGTCATTCATAGACTTGAAAGGTTCTAGACTGTGAAAGGCCATTATGAATTGTCAACACATATTTGGACATACGCGTATTAAGCTTGAGGATAAGTTGCTGTGTCATTCATCCTGCATGAGAAATTTCAGATTTTGATTTTCTTAATATGTTGTTTCATTTATATATTTTAAATTATTTGACGTTTTACAGCTAGTTTGATAATCTCACAATTGATTAATTGCAAATTGAATTTATTTATGTGCCTGCCTCACATGTCAACTTAATTTGCCAAAAAATATTGTTTATCATTGAACATTTTTTTATTGCCAGGATTCATTACAGTACGTATAAGACTTTGTCACTAAGTCAGAAAAAGAATGAAAAGCGAAAAATGGTTGTCTGAAAATGGTGAAGAGAAATTTTCAAATTTGTGATTGTGTGACATGCTCAAATTATTTGACGTTTTACAGCTAGTTTGATAATTTCACAATTGATTAATTGCAAATTGAATTTATTTATGTGCCTGCCTCACATGTCAACTTAATTTGCCAAATGAATATTGTTTATCATTGAACATTTTTTTATTGCCAGGATTCATTATAGTATGTATAAGACTTTGTCACTAAGTCAGAAAAAGAATGAAAAGCGAAAATGGTTGTCTGAAAATGGTGAAGAGAAATTTTCAAATTTGTGATTGTGTGACATGCTCAAAGGAAAAAATCATCATATGCTGCCCAAAAAGTCTAGGGAAATGACATCTACAGACTCAAATATAGAATTGAATGAAGAATGATTAAATTTCCTAAGGTAGCCAAACTTGTACACAACTCGAACTCTGCAAGACAATACCCCAATCCAATTAGAAAAATGTTGTTTTTGATTTTTAAAATTTATTTAAGACATTTAACATCCCGTTGGCATTGAGTGAACAGATAATTGATCTTATTCAGCTAAAAACCAAGGACTGAAGGGTGTATCTATTCCTCCAAAGGTTGCCCCAGACTGGAACCCAGCCTCATCCCTTACAATGTTGGACCATTGCACCTAAGAAAGTATATTATGCAAGTAATTGGTAAAAACTCTGATGTTATTTACGAGAGCAATGTGCTCAATAAATAGATTACAAAATGTTCAAGGATAAGATCGAACACGATCTTATCTCAAGAAAAAGCAGGAAGTTTCTAAAAGAAACTTCAGATAAGATCTCAGACAACAGTGATGATCTTATCTAGATATTTTACATAGTTGAGCATTAATAAATAAATAAAGAATATTATTTTAATACCCTCCCTTAATGCTCAATCTATCAACTACACCAAGATGCCCTCTAAATTTGACAAATTTGTCTGGACTGAGCGACTTGGTGAGAATGTTTGTTGTCTACTCCTCTGTCAAAACATACAGCAACTGAACTGATTCATCTTCAACCAGCTTCCGAATGAAATGACAATGAGTTTCCACATGCTTGGTTCGTTCATGGAAGATCGGATTCTTGGCAAGTTTGATAACTCCCTAATTATCACAGAACAAGGGAGTTGGACTTGCTTGAGATATTTGCATATCCACAAGCATTCGACGAAACCAAACTGCCTCACATGTTGCTTTTACTGCCCCACGATACTCTGCTTCTGTCGAGGAGAGAGCCACTGCCTGCTGCTTCTTACTAGTCCATGTGACTGCACCGGATCCCAAACTAAACACATACCCAGATGTTGATTTCCTTCCATCAACTGAACCTGCCCAATCTGAATCTGTGAACCCATTGAGTTTAGGATCATGACTCCGAGTGTACAAGAGTCCAAAATCAATAGTGCCCTTCACATAATGCAGCACACTCTTCGTTGCTACCCAATGATCAACCTTGGGGGCTGTCATGAAGCGTGATATGTAGCTCATGGCAAAACTCAAGTCAGGTCTAGTGGCAGTGAGATAGATGAGGCTGCCCACTAGTTGCCTGAACAATGTTTCATCTACCACAGGTGAATCGGACTTAGCTAACAACTTAAGCCTTTTTTCCATGGGTGTGGAGGTAGGTTTGCAATCCTACATTCGGAACTTATCCAAAAGACTTCGAGCATACTTGGACTAGGAGATGAAAATGTTGCTCTCTATCTGCCAAACCTCAACACCTAAACAATAATGCAGGAGGCCCAAGTCTGTCTTGTCAAAAGTTTTGCACAAATCCTATTTGATCTCAGTGATCAAATGTGTCGAACTGCCAGTAATGATCAAATCATCCACATAGACAACAACAATCAGGATCTTATTACTAGTATTCTTGACATACAGGTTTGAGTCAGATGGACTCCTCTGAAAGCCATGATCTGTGAGGTACTTGTCAATTTTTATGTACCAAGCTCAAGGAGCCTGCTTTAGGCCGTAGAGTGCTTTGACCAATCGGCACACCTTTTGTTCTTGACCAGCAACTTTGAAACCTGGAGGCTGCGTCATGTATACTTCCTCCTTCAACTCACGATTGAGGAAAGCACTCTTCACATCCATCTGATGGACCTTCCAACCAAATTGGGTTGTTAAGGCAAGGACGAGTCGTATGGTACTTATTTTGGCTATAGGAGCAAAGGTCTCCTCGTAGTCAATGCCTTCTTTCTGTGAAAACCCCCGTGCAAACAGATGAGCTTTGTACTTGTCAAGGGTTTCGTCAGCTTTGTACTTCACCTTGTACACCCATTTGCAGCTAATGGGCTTCTTCCCTGGAGGAAGATCAGAAAGGACCCAAGTGTGATTCTTTTGAAGACTTTGGTATTCAAATTCCATTGCCTTTTCCCACTCAAGAATTCCTTTAGCCTCTGAATATTTCTGAGGCTCATAAACACTGTGGATGTTGGCCATGAGAGAAAAATTCACTGTAGACTGTTGTTTGCTCTTGTTTCTGGATGATCTAACCTCAGTGAGCTCGTCAACACGAAGATCACTGATAGTCTTAGCCCACCATTTTGGTCGGAGTGTAGAAGTGCCAACATCAGATGCAACAGGAGGAGTTGGATCTGGTTGTGGATCTGGAACAGGCTCAACAGGGTGATTGTCACTATCATCAAGAGGAAACTCAGGTTGAGCATCATCAAAGACTAAGTCTTCGTCATCCATCCCATCCGGTGTACCTAACGGAAGTCGGACGCCCACATCAGGAGCCAGCAGGGGCTGATCCTCTAAATGCTGAACAGATGAGGAGAGTTGGAATGGTCCTCGTTCCTCATCAAACACAACATCCCTACTGAAGATAAGACGATCAATGTCTATATCAATCAGCCAGTATGCCTTGTGGTTGTCACTGTACCCTATGAACATGAGTTTTTGGCTCTTGGAATCCAGCTTAGAGCGCTTGGCCTCTGGAATCCAAACATATGCAAGAGAGCCGAAAACCTTCAAATGGCTGATCCTAGGTTTGCAACCAGTCCAGACTTCCTCAGGAGTCTTCCCCTTGACGACATGAGTGGGTGACCAATTAAGGAGATAGACTGCAGTATTGATTGCTTCTGCCCAAAACTTGGTAGGAACACTCCTGTGTTGCAACATGGAGCGAGCCATCTCAACAATCGTACAATTGCGCCACTCTACAACACCGTTTTGCTGAGGAGTGTAGGGTGTGGTCAACTAACGTTTTATCCCATGGGTATCACAGAAGTTGGAGAATGTGCTAGAACAGAATTCCCCCACATTATCTGACCTAAAATTTATGATACAAGAACTAGACTCTTTTTCTACCAAGGCCTTAAACTTCTGAAATACATTAAAAAATTCTAATTTCTGCTTAAGAAAGTACACCCACATTTTCCTACTATAATCATCAACAAAAAGTAGAAAGTACTTGCAACCAGTTACAGAAGAAGTAGACATAGGCCCACAAATATCAACATGAACTAATTGAAGTACCTTAGAAGCTCGCCAAGAGTCACCATCCTTGAACGGTGTGCGATGCTGCTTCTTGGCCTGACAAGCACCACAAACGCCTTGATGCTGAGTCTGAATGTTAGGTAAGCCATCTACAAGTCCCTCTCGAGCAAGCTAAGAGAGATAATGCACATTCAAGTGCCCGTACTGCTGGTGCCAAAGACTGGTGACAGCTCAATTTCTGGCTGCCAAGGCTAACTCCAAGAATCACCAGTGTCCACAAGCCTGTAGAGGCCATGATCCTCTATCCCAACGGCCACTGTTGTGCGACTCTCGCAATCTACAATCGAACATTTGTGCGAGTTGAACACCACATCCATCTAGGGAGAACGTTGCATTATCTAACTAACTGAGAGAAGGTTAAGCTCCATATCAAGTACATAATACACGTTTTGGAATATGAGATCCCTCCTGCCAGACTGAACCTGAACAGTGCCTGTGCCAACAACTATGTATTCCTCGCCTCCTCCAAAAATCATTGAGTCAGTGCAAGGGGAAAAGTCTGTGAACCAGTCATGCCTATGTGAGAAATGACGCAAGGCACCAAAATCTATGTACTAAGCAGAGGATTTGACATGGTCTGCTGGCCTTTTTGCCATGAGTGCATAAAAGGAAAATTCCTTCTGCTCAGAGTGCTTGGCGACATTCGCTTTCTGCTAAGACCCTCCCTGCTTCTTTTGCTCAGAAGCCAAACGAGCATGGCAATCCTTCTTTATGTGGCCAAATTTATGACAGTAGTTGCACTGAACATTTTTCTTCTTCAGGCTGGTGGAGGTCTAACTTGAGCCTTGCTGCTGTGAAGGCTGACCTTTCTCTTTTTGCTTCTGCTGGGTTTTAGCTGCAAAGGCCTGCTCCGTGGAGGATGATGATGCACTACTACTGAACTATCGTCTCCAGCGATCTTGCTACAAGAGGATAGCGCAAAGTTCTGGAAACTTGAGGTCAACATTTGTAGACATAATGTTGAGAGTCTCTATGAAGTGTTCATAGGACTTCGGTAGACTCTTCAAGGTGATCACGACCATGTCTTCCTCCATTTTCCGACCAATCGCCTCCAATTGATCTCTGATCTCCTGGATTTTGTTCAGGTGCGCTTGCAGAGTTGTCTTCTCATCCATCATGATGGAAAACAGCATATTCTTCAGAAAAAAACGCACAGTGTTTGTCGGAAGTTTCATGCAAGCCCTTCAAATGATCCCAAATCTTCGTTGCTAATTTTCCAAGCAGAATCTGGGGGAGCTGATCATCCGTGACTGAAAGCTTGATAAGCATTATCGCCTCACAATTCTGCTCATCAAACTTCTCCTGATCCTTACCCGTCAATGTGGGACGAGTAACTTTGTCGAGGATCATCTAATTAAGGCAGCACTATTCAAAGATTGTCATCATCCGCTGCTTCCAGGTGTTGTAATTTTTGCCATTGAATCTTTGACTGCCCTCCAGCATCAGATTATTTAAATTGGCCATCTTCACGCTTTTTGAGGCACGAAAAACAAGGTACTGAGAAGAGGCTAATGCACGAAACTTGAGGCACGAATTCCAATGCAAAAATAGAGGCAGTTTTAGTTACAGTCTATAGAAAGTACAATGTACGAATGGCACAAAATTTGAGGCACGAAAAATCGATGTACTCAGAAAATTTGGAGACCAACCTAGTTGAGATCTCGAAAAACCCACCAAGAATCTACAATCAAAAAAAAAATTGACTTGATCTAAAGGGTCAAACCCTTAGCCGAAAGTGTTGGAACCCTAGGCAGCCATGATAAATCAGAAGAGACCTCCGAAAAACGCAAATAAAGAGGTTCAAAACGCGACCAGGAATCTGAGCAAGAACACCTCTAAGTGCCATGAACACAAGCAAACTAAGAGGATTCAGAAACGAATGCCCAAGAGCAAAAGATTCATGCCTTCAGACAAAGCAAAACGCGTGCAGAAGAGAAAGCAGCTTAAATCACGTTCAAATAAATGCAAAAATTGTGGCCAGAATATTCAACAAATGCGTGCAAAAATCAAGGGAAAAATGTGCGCAGGCCTCGTCCCTGAAGGTCGCGCCTATACGCAGAAGGGAAACGCGAAGAAACAAACTATTAAATCGCATCCACAGAGGTAGAAACGTGATCGCATCACGCCTTCAGAAAATGCACCAAAAACTAGAAGAAGATGCAGCCAGAAATCCACGAAACAAAGGTCGTGCCATGTGCAATGAGGCCAAAAGAACAAAGACACACGGTCACACTGAAAACCCTCGAAAAAAATGCATGAAAATACAGAAGCCACGAAATTTTTTTTAGAAACCCTCGAATTTCTTTCTGGAGCCACAGGAAAAATTCCGAATTTTTTTTTTCCCGAAATTCTTACTCACAAAAAATCTTCAAAAATATTTTCAAGAAGATTTTATCAAATTTTTAATTCAATAGGTGAAAAAATCTTTAAAAAGATTTTTATGAATTAAAAATTTAATCTTGAGCATACTGGCTCTGATACCATATTATGCAAGTAATTGGTAAAAAATCTGATGTTATTTACGAGAGCAATGTGCTCAATAAATAGATTACAAAATGTACAAGGATAAGCTTGAACACGATCTTATCTCAAGAAAAAGCAGGAAGTTTCTAAAAGAAACTTCAAACAAGAACTCGGACAACAGTGATGATCTTATCTAGATATTTTACAATATTTTACATAATTGAGCATTAATAAATAAATAAAGAATATTATTTTAACAAGTATTTATCTCCATTGGACTGTTTGTGAGACAAGTAAATTCACCAATGAACCAAAAGTCACTTGATAGGAAAAAAAAATCATTACACAAGAATTTATATTAAGAACATCAAAGTATAGTCAAATATATGCTACAATATGTACTACATATCAAAAGATAATTCAACTACACAATTGCACATGATGCAAAAACTATTCAATTCATAACAAAAAGTCCAAGCTGATCCAAAATCTATGGATTATGATATTCATAGCATGCAAATAATAAAGAGCGACTTGCCCTCCCTCCACTGGTCCTTTTATCTCTCAAGTAAATTGCCTCGGTATCAATTGCTTCCAATTATTTGTGGCAGAGGTGAAGGTTGGAGTGAACTAAAAAAACAAGACAATCATCTGGAGACAAGGGCCAGCATCATTGAAATTTAAATGATTGCATACAAAAAAAAGACATAAGCCATAAGTTGAAGACTGAAATGGAGTACAGGAGGATAGTCTGAAAAAAAATAAGGGTAGCCTACAAGCACACAATAGATGAATTTAGTTCAAAGCGTAGACAATAAAATGGATAATGAGGGGTGCACTTGCCAGTTATAGATCCTTTAAATCTTTTGTAAATTTCTTTTGATTCAGCTAAAGTGAAATGTATTTTGAAGTCTGCTCCAATTGACTGTTGGTTCATAGTCAAAGTAGAATATTCAAAAGATCAAATCTAGTAAACTTTGGTTAGTTGTGAAAACATTTTACACTCTAAAGTCATAAGCTGGTTGAATAAAAAAGGGATCTATGCAAGTCTTCGAATTCATAACCAGTTCTATTTGAGAATTCTTCAACTCACAAAGAGTAGTTTACAAAGTATCTTGTTGCCAGAGTCACAGAAATTGATCAGAAATGATAAAAATATATGTAAACACAAAATTGCAGCCCATTTTGAGCATAAAGACCAGCTAAAGGTAGAGATTGTAGAAATAAAAAGAAATGAAACTGAACAGATGAACAGGAGTACAAGAAGGCCTAATATTAATAAAATTATCAGTGGCTGTTGACTGCATACCTCAGGTACGAGGTACAGCTAAAGCCAGTGAATGTTGTAAGAGATAGAAGGCCCCTTGTGTGATTTCCTTAGCAGGAGACCTCTGATTTAAAAAATAGTTGCTATTCTCAACAAATTTGGAAGGAAGATGCATTCTGACATGTCATCAACTAAGGATCGTAAATAACCATTTTCTATTATTGATAAGAATGTTGAATGTGGTAGGCTGTAACACTCAGCACCAAGCAGTATATCATCCTCTTTTGAAACTTTCCAGTACCTTCTACTACAGATATGTCAGCCTTTCCATCTTCTCATGCTACTGCTAGGCTGATGTACAAGTGAGGTAAAGTGTTAATGTATAGAGGAGAGAGGTGTCTTCAAGACCTAAAAGGAAGGCCACATTCTCAGTTACATAAATGCATAACATGAAAGCATGTGAGAAGACTATACTGCTAAATTAGTTTTGATAATGACTTCCTATTCCACATTGCTCATTCTTCTTACTTTAAAGACATGTAGGACAGCATGCCTTGCAAGCACCAAATATGCACCTCCAGCAGAACATAAAATTCAAATAATGCTTCTTGAAATACATTGTGCCAAGGTTAACTTGCTCATGGAGTGGAAGCCAGACAGGGCTGAGCACAGGGTGCTCCATTATCATAAATGGTACAAAAGATAATAGCACAGACCAGTCATCAACATCACTGCTACATGTTCAGCAAGGCCACATTTTCTGAAAGCTTCCAGAAAGCACACATGCAAATTTCCAATTTCGGATTTTGAAAGATGTTATAGAGGAGTTTGGGCCTCCAATATGGTCTGTGCATTCACAGATGCAACTTGTTTGTGAATAAATAAGGTTGATAGTTCACACCAACTATAAACATTTTCTTGGGGAGTCATGTACACACATTTAAGGACATTGGCAAGATTTTGTTAGTGTCTTAACTTGTCCCTTTCAAGACAACATAAAATGGAACAGCATGTAAAGTAAAACCTTTATTCAAATTAGAAGGGGAAGCTACCTTGCAAAATATAACCCTACAACTCTAAACGATTATTTTTCAGTATGTAATGTAAACAAATTTAAAACAAACATGCCTTTTGGTTCTCAGGCAAGGGCTCAAGGCTTATGAGCACTTCTACACAAGATGAGAGATTTTTAATTATTTTATCTTAAAGCAAATAACCTAAACAGCTAACAAATGCTCATATTCTCTAGCCAAAAGCAAAGACTAGATAGCATGAGTGCAATGCAAGAATCGGATTTAAGACAACAAACAAGTTTCTGAAAACCAGTTAGATGTTATCACACACAATGCCACAACAACTTTTTCAATGAAACCTGCAATACAAAGCCTGCAGTTTTCAAGAAACACTATCCAATTTGACAAATGAACAAACACAAAAGATTACACAAGACAGCTCCAACAGTAGTTTCAGCAGAAAATAGATATAGAATTACCATTAGATCCAACCTAAGTGCCAAATCACTTATTTATAAGCCTTTACAACATTTTGTATCTAAAAATAAATAAAAAGCAGTTATAGCCCCCTATGCTAAGAATAGTTTGCTTGCACTCAAAGCAAGCCTTAAAATACAAACTTGTCCTCAAATACATCGACTGAAATTAGAATCTCCAAACAGATTTCTGATAAGAACATATGTCTCTATAAGTACACCTCCTAGAATGTCATCTTAAAATACTAAATAGAGTGTCTTTGGATAGATCTTCAACAAAATCATTTTGGAATAGCTACTCCCAAAAACAGCAACAGCTAAAAATAGCCAGTCTAGTAGTTGGCTCCTCATTGTGCTTCCTTTTTTCTAACCATGGAAAATCCTCGAAGAAGCCATGAAATCCTAATGTCCATTGATGAGTCACCTAGCAATCTTGTTGACTTGAATATGATCCTTCCTCGGAAACTTGTGAAATCAAGTGTTCATGCCCTGAATTTTGTCCATGACAACTATTGAACATGTTCAAAGGATGGAAACAAGCATTGATCCTTGGACAACTGCAATGAAACTTGACAATTTTGCCACTGATAATCAACAAGATGCTAAGAAGCTTGCTCCAATGGAGTCCTTTTGTGTTTGAAAGGAAAATTTTGAACTTCTCCATGTAGAAGGCATGCTTTTGAGCTTCCATATGCAACTTCAATTATGTTTTACAAGTGACTTTTGACACCCAACCCTTTTAGGGTGTTCTTGGAAGACTCAAAACCATTTTTTAGTTTATTTTGATGTTGAGTTTTACCATTTAAGTGAAGAAACGCTTTTTCTTCTAATTTCATTTTTACATTTGCCATTTAAGTGCAAAGGTGCATTTTGGGCCACTTTAGTGATTTCTACATTCTCATTTGTCATGGAAATTGAAAACTACATGCACTTTTTCTGCTTGAGTGATTTTCAGCCTAAAAATGGCATCCATCCATCCATCCACCTGGGAGACATTTTTGAGTGTCGACTCCCAATATGTCATTTTCTCTCTTTACAACACTACAAACCTCTTGTTTAAACTTTACCAACCTGAAATCCTCATAAGAAGCATTTCCTTGACCTTTTCCTTTCCTTAGAATGCCTTTGTCATTCCTTCATTGTCCAAGTTTCAATGTTCAACCTACTTGATGTGCTCGATAACTTTTTTCATTGTCCCTAAAAGGTGTTAGCTGAAACTAATGATGACAACAATGAAAATCACTATGAACAAGGATTCAAGCTTGACTTACAAACAATAAATGACAAGATCTTGGCTTACATATTGACAAAATACAAAAAAAAAGCATACAAGTACAACAAATTGATTTGGTCAAAGGAGTAGGGTAAAAATAGTCTAGATGTGCAAATGTTTGCTTGCAAACACCACACCTTGTTGACACTTTTCAAAAAAAATTGAGCAAGAAATTACTCAAACTTGCAAACTAAGTATGCCAACTATTTTCATTTTTTTGGAAGGATAACTGAGGTGCAGAAGGCCTTATAGTCTATGATTGCATGGTAAGTGGACCAATTATAGACAAATGAGGGCAAAAGAGAAAAGTTGAATGTAATCAATGATGACTAATGATACAAATTACAAAGACTCCTAACCCCTAAAGATTTGTGATACACTTGACACTATGCTTAGTTGAATGCTTGTCAATGAAGCTGTTGTTATCACTTTACAAGGACAAAAAAGTATTATGATTACTTTTTTAGTTTTTTACAATCCTCCCCTAAAATATGCTATAAGGCCACAAGCATATTTGCCTTATTATGCTGATTTGTTTTGGGCTTGGGTTCTATATTTATATTGTACTTGTATAATGATATTTTTGTATTGCCATTGAGGTGTATGGATCATGCATTTTGGATTCACATATGTAAATATGTATATGTTGAATTAATGTGATATTTCGGTACTGCTATCGTTCTTGCCAATGATGTTTTTGTGGATTACCATCAAGGTGTATAGCTTATTGTACTTGGTTTTATATGTGTGGCTTGCTTTTTATTCTTGGACTCTACAGTATTTCATCTCCACTATTTTCACTATGATATGTGATTATGTATATTTCCATTGAGCTTAGCATTGTGATTATTCATTATGCAACTGTATATCTAAATCATGCTAGTGTCAGATGATTTTCAATTAGATGTTAGTGTCCTAAAGATTAACTCTCACGTAGAGGAAAGATATTTTCTATAGACTACAAAAACAACTATTGTCCAAGAAGACAACCACTCTACTTTCAGGGACATAAGGTGAGATGATCAATTTAACTACAAAGACATGACGCAAAATATTGAGTTCTATAATTCTCCATCTCCAAGCATGGGACTTGGCCATCTAAAAAACTAAAAAGTCTTCATTTGCAAGTTAATGGCCTCACTCAAGGCCATCAAGCCTCTTCCCAAGTTTTTTTCACATCCAAGTCAGCTTACCTTATCCGTCTTGCTAAGTCTAAATCTCATAATGACAATTATGGTCATTATGGTTTCAGCCTTAAATCAATGATCCTTAAAATTGCCTTTTGTCACAGTTCACTGTGGTTAGTTTTCAAGTTTCTCTCATGACCATAGTTGGACTACTTGCCAAAAACTCACGAGTTTTTTTTTAAACGAGTTTTTACGGAAAGTACTCACTAGAAATAACTCGCCTTTTTTTGGCGAGGGTATGAAGTCCGCAGCCGGAAAAAAGGTCTTTTTCATTTTATTTTCTCAGTTGTTTTCACTCTTGGCAAAGCAAAAACCGACTCCAAAGCATTTTGCACCATTTTTCAATGATTTTGCATCGAGACGACATTTGAAGGAGATTTTCATCAGATTTCGAAGGCAAATTGGATTTCCAGGTAGGTTTTCTGATTTTTCTTTTTCTTTCTTTTTTTTATTTTTTCTTCATTTTTGTTGATTGTATGTTTAAAAAACATCATGAATGAACTGTAAAATAGATTTAAATACATTTATATTGTTGAAAAGAAGATTTAGATTCATCAAAACAAGAACACTTTTTTAAAAAACTCGTCATTTTTTTGGCGAGTTTTTGTCAAAAACTCGTGCGATCTAGGTATGAAGTTCGTGGCCAGCAAAAAGGTCTTTTTCATTTCATTTTCTCAATTGTTTTCACTCTTGGCAGAGCAAAAACCGACTCCAAAGCATTTTGCACCATTTTTCAGTGATTTTGCATCAAGACGAGATTTGATGGAGATTTTCATCGGATTTCGAAAGCAAATTGGATTTCCAGGTAGGTTTTCTGGTTTTTCTTTTGCTTTCTTTTTTTTATTTTTTCTTCAATTTTGTTGATTGTATGTTTAAAAAACATCATGAATGAACTGTAAAATAGATTTAAATACGTTTATATTGTTGAAAAGATGATTTAGATTCATCAAAACTAGAATTTGTGACACTTTATTCTGATTTTTTTACATATTTTGCTGATTTTTTCATTTTTTTGAAATTTTCTTTAAACCCTAGTTATTTTTTTTATTTTGATTCTTCTTGTTTGTTGAAAAACAGGTTTAAAATCATATATTAGCTTAATTTGTTACTAATTTAAAATAATTTTCTGATTTTTACATTTTGTTCACATTTTTTTGAAACCCTAATTTATTATTTTCTTTTTTTAATCTTTTTTTTTTATGAAAATGTTTAGAATCTTAGATTAGTTTAGATTGTACTAATTTAAAGTAATCTATTTTGATTTAATCTAATTTAGCTTTTTTAAAATTTTCTATCAAAAAACTAACAAGTTGTGCTTTCACTTTGTGTGTATAGGTTAATTGATAATGGCTTCTGAATCCACTTCTATCCCTAGCTTAGCCTCATCCGTGCCTGGGAGTGGGGAATATGTAGGTACTCGTCCAGCAAGAGCTAGAGATCCTACTTGGAAATATGCATATGAAGGACCAGAACCTGGATCAATGGATTGCATTAGATGTAAAAATGTATACCATGGAGGCATCAATCGCCTCAAATACTACCTTATAGGCATCCCTAAACGTGATGCTAAGGCTTGCATAAACACCAATAAGGAAATAAAAAGACAAATGAATGCAATACTCGCCGCTCCAAAAGAAAAAAAAGGTGCAAAGAGCGAAGGCAACAGCGGCAATGCAAGCTGCCATAGCTTCTTCTCAAGGTGCTCCAATCAACCTTGAGTCACTATTAAATGATGATGATGTAGTAGGCATAGTGGGCTCTCTTCGTGGTCCATGTGTGCGAAGGCAATCGCTGCAACCCACCACCACCTCCATCCCTTCATCTACCACTAGTGGAGTACCAAGATCAGCACCTAGAGGTTCATGCATTGATGATTTTTTTGTGCCTAGAAACACACCTAGTGCACAACCTTCTTTAGAAGCAACTAGGTGGAATAAGGAGGTGCATGAGCAAGCAAATGTTGTTTGTGTCAATTTTTGGTACTTCAACAAACATCCCTTTCAATGTGGCAAGCTCATCTTACTAGCAGAATTTGGTGACCACATTGACAATTGCAGGGAAAGGCTACAAGGCGGCTTCGCACAAAGAGTGGGAGGTTAGTTTATGTTCTTTAATTTATGTTTTTTAAGTTTAATTTATGATAAATTTAAGCTATTTTTTTGTTTACAAATTAAAATTGTGTACTTAATTTCACTTTGTACTTGTAGGTTGCTTACTAGTGCAACTGAAAGGGCAAGGGCAGCGATAGAAGAACAAAGAGAAGAATGGAAAAAATATGGCTGCACTATTCTTTCTGATGGGTGGACGGATGGAAAAAAAACTGTACAGTCATTAATTTTTTGGTTTATTGCAAAGATGAGGTGGTGTTCTTGAAATCCATGGATGACTCCAGCATAGTAAAAAAATGCAGAAAATTTGGCTAAAATGTTGGAGCAAGTGTGCATGGAGGTTGAGCTTGAAAATGTGGTGCAAATCATAACTGACAATGCAACGATATATGTGGTAGCAGGAAGAATCCTCCTAGGTAGACACCACACAATTTTTTGGAAACCATGTGCTACCCATGTCCTTGACCTTCTTTTGGAGGACATAGGCAAATTAGATTGGGTCACACCGATTGTAGAGGATGGAAGGAGGATCACTAAATTTATCTACAATCACCCTTGGATTCTTCACTTGATGAGGGAGCACACCAAAGGGAGAGAATTGGTGAGATCCGGTGTGACAAGGTTTGCAATAGTTTTCTTAACATTGCAAAGCATTCTTGGTGCATTGACAGCTTTGAAACAAATGTTTGTGAGTCAAGCATCGCTAGACTCAACTTATTCAAAGAAGCCAGAAGGAGATAGAGTTTCAAACATTGTCTTCGACCCCCTCTTTGCACAAAGAGCAATGGAGATTGTGAAGGTAACTTCAAAACTTTGAGTTTAAATCTAAATTCAAATTGAATATTTTTCTTAATGTCTTTCATTGTAAATTTGTAAATTACTAAATTGTAACTCTAATCTTTTTTGCATTTTTAAATTTATATTGTAGGTGTCGGAGCCCTTGGTTAAAGTGCTCCGTTTGGTGCATGGGGATCAAACCCCAATGGGCTATCTTTATGAGGCCATGGATAAGGCCAAGGAGGCTATTAAAAATTATTATAAGGGGGACAGCCTCAAATTTGATCCCATTTGGGAGATTATTGATAGGAGGTGGAACAATCAACTCCACCAACCCATCCATGCAGCAAGGTACTTCTTGAACCCCTGTTTCTTCCATTCAGGCACCTATGTAGATCCTACTGGAGAGGTTATGGAGGGCCTCACTACTTGCATTCAACGGATGACATCCACGCCTGAGGAGGCAGACTACATTGTTAATGAATTGCAAAGTTATAGGAAAAAAAGAGGTGCACTCTTCTCTTCAGACCTGGCAAAGAGAGCAATAACTAGGCTGCCACCAAGAATAAAATTTGAAATTTACAAGTTACAAGTTACAAAAATTGATAATTACAAGTTACAAGTTACAAGTTTCTAACTCTTTTTTTTTTTGTAGATGTTTGGTGGACAAATTGGGGTGGAAAAACCCCAAATCTTCAAAAAATTTCCCTTCGTGTCTTGTGCCAACCTTGTAGTTTGTCCAATTGTGAGCACAATTGGAGCTTGTTTGAGGCCATCCACACAAAGAAGAGGAACAAACTTGCTCAAAAATGGCTCAATGACCTTGTCTATGTGCAATATAATCTTTGATTGGCACAAGAAAGGTAGAGGAAATATCAAATGATCCAATTGATTTGGATGAGATAGATCCATACAGTGATTGGACAGGGCGAGGGGAGCAACCTCCATTGTTTTCTGAGGATGACATTTATGATTTAGAGCAACAGGCAATGGAGGAGGGTGGATTTGCATTCTCATTGGATAACCTTCAAGGATGACCCTAAGGAGGAGTCATTGCCAGTGCCACCACCAGCAGTTGCAGGAGGATCTACATCCAGGATGGAGGTTGAGGAGCCACAGGCACAGCAGGAGTAGAGACCTACGATTAGACCCTCTCCCGGTCCCTTACTGAGATCTAGACATGGGAAGAGGAAGATGTGAATTTGATAAAACTGAAATATATTAATGCTTATGTAGTATTTACTTTCAGTTTTACAAAAACAATTTGCTATTTTCATTTTGTTTCAGATTATTATCATATCAACGCATTGAGCATTCCACATGAGGATGCCATTTTGTATCCAATTTTCTTTCAAATCAATCAAATACAGCTTGTTTCTTATATGTACTCATTTATTGACTCATTGGATGCATCTTATATTTGAATTTTGCAAAAAAAATGCATTTTTAGTGAAGTTTAAGCAATTTTTTAAGTTGTCGAGTTTTTCGGGCTTGCCGAGTACTTGCAAATGGCAAGTACTCCGACTATGCTCATGACATCTCAAAGGCTTAAAAAAGTTAACTGTTCATCTTGTTGAGTTTCTTCCCGACACAATTTAGGGACAAGGTACTTATCAAAACTGTGCATGAGGTGTTTAATGAATGAGCAAACTGAAGATCTTTGGATGCAAGAATAAGCTCATAAGGTTGACGAGCAATATGCCATTGTGGGTAAGAATGATGTGATTTGTTGTGTATTATGGTCAATAGAGACTAGAGCAGATTGCATTGCTTCAGCTGTCAAAGATTGACCCTAGCATAAAACCATGGTCTGTATGGATTGCAAATCAACCATTTTAACTTAGGAAGTGCTATTCTATTCTATGGGAAATAACTTAATAAGGTGACCATTCTACCATTTGGATTGATGAAAGCAAGCTGAAGGGAATATTGACCACGAAGCTTGAACCAGTGTATAAAATATCAAGACCACCAAATGAAACAAGAAACGGATACTGCCTTGATTGTTTGATGAAATGATACAGTTCACACTTTTAAAGCTACAGAACCCTTAGCTGAATAAACTATTTCATGCCACCTTCCCTGAAAATGAACACTTCATCAAGTGATCTAGTGTGAGAGAAAGTATTTAGAAGTGAACTCTAGGTGAAAAGTACCTAGAAGGTTTGTGTTTGCATGTACGTCTGTAAAGTATATCCACAAGGTCAACATTGAATTACTAAAAAGAGAAATTCAAGAGCAGCATGTTGAGACTCAGCAAGGACTAGTGGATCCAAGTCTAAATTGGAGTCTGCAGACTTGACTCGCCTGAATCTGCCAAAACACAGAAAATCAACTTAAAATTTTCCAAAAAACCATTACAAACATATTGTATAATTTTTTTTTTAATCACTGAGTTTCAATTGAGTTTTTCCACCAAGTCTAAGTCTGAGTCAAAAAAACAGCTTGCCTTTGCCAAGTCCAAGTCTCAACAACATGATCAAGAATAAAACCTGATCCAAACTGTAAGTTAAGTTGAACCTTGGTTTGCTATTATGTCTAAACCTTGTATGTCCTAATAATTGGCATCGCATGTTCCAGTTAACAGCTTGTTATATTAACTAATTGCTTACAAAAAAGGGGACAGATTGATAATGAAATTATATTTTACAATCAAAGATTTGAACCATGCATTTTTAATTCTTTCCAAATTGTTGAAATCACGCCTCAACAGCTAAAATCAAGGCATTTGAACTATATATTTATTCAAACCAAGACAAAGCATTATCTGCCTAAGTGCAGTTATGAGGTATACAGCAAAATGGTAGGTTGGAACAAGAGCATACTAAGCATGGACGACCCCATCCCATTGTGAAGACAAATAAAAATTCAGAAAACTGAGTAGATATAGATGAGTGTCTTAGTAAACAGGCCAGATCACTTTCAATGTAAACTTCAGTTCTCAACAGATCTATGTCAATAACATCAGAAAGATGTGAAGAAATGACAAGATCTATGTCAATAATATCAGAAAGATGTGAAAAATTCAAAAAATGACAAGATAACACATGAGGCTGGTCCAACTGAAGTACTACAGAAGTAAAATCAAGAAAAAGAATTCTTTAAATACATCTAGCATTTTTGCATTTTATGTCTCAATTAAACATATTGCAATTTTTCAATGAGATAGAACATGAAAACTTTGTTTTTAAAGTCAAAACATGCAGCTCAATAAATGGGACAAATCAAATTTATAAATATGTACTAACCTAATTTGGTTCCAACAAGGATTATCGGAACTCCAGGGGCATAATGTCTCAGCTCAGGAATCCACTATGTGATCATCAAATCACCTCTGTAAGTAACTCAAAGCAGAACCAAAGGTAGCATATACACTGTGACCAACCTTATTGAGAATGACACAAAGAAAACATAGAAAGCAAACCTTTTTGGATACATTCTCATAACTAGCCCTACTGATGAGCGAAAATGCCAAAAGAAAAACATCAGCTCCCCTGTAGCTCAAGGGTCTCAATCTATTGTAATCTTCTTGACCTGATCAAGCAAACATACAAAAAATAAGAGGCATCCATCACAGACAAATGAATCCAGGTAAATTACATAACTATAACTCAGATACACTGAAGTTTGAACAATAGCAGTAACATCAAAACCCATTAAGGTGGATTTTTGTGCTCAAGTCATCAAAATTTCAAATATTTTAGATATGTCTGTCTCCTGCTAATATGTCTCTCCTCCCTTGCAGCTAAGATGCATCTAAGACTCCACCACACTTAAAAATTACCCAAAAAAACCAAGTAGTAAGATAAGAGAGCCTTTTTTCTCCACAGAGAATTATACATTCATGTTGATGCGGAAAGGCATGCCACTAAAATATACAGGCACATACCTAAAGGACGGAACCAAAAGATGGATTTACCAACTGATAATATTAAAAGCCTTGCTTTCTTCAAAGAAAATTCTGCATTCACCCGGAGGAGGGGGGGCTGGGGTAGGGGTATATAATATTTCATATAAGGATAACTGGCTCAATCTATCAATCCAATGGTGGAAATTGACAGATGGGCAGGCTAACTAAATAATAAGATTAGAAAGCTCTGTTTTCTGCAAAGTGCAAAGGAAATTTGACATTCGTGTGGCTGGGTTAGGATAGGGGTGTCTATTTCATATCTAGTAAGTGACTTGATCTATTAATCAAATGGTGGGAACCAACGAATAGGTTTGTATTAAGGTTAGAAGGCACTGTTTTCCCAAAAGGAAATTATGAATTCACATGTGTGCTTGGGAGGAGAAGTGCCATCACAACTATCTTATCAATGGTGAGCATATGCATATGCAGCCTGCCTGACAGATGGATGCTGGACCTTTCTCCATTTGGTTAACATTTCTATTGCCCCATGATAGTTTCAATGTGGTTAAACAATTTATAAAATTATTTTGCAACTTGTTATCTTTTAAAAGGCACCTAATTTTTCTGAGCAACAGTTTTTACACCATATATATGAACTTTAACAGGTCTAAACCCTATGCTAAACATTCTAAAACTCTGCCAGGCACGTTGTTGAGAAAAATCTCTCAACCCCACTTCATGAGACTATTTGTTATTCATACACTCCTGTATCCTGTTTCAAAATGGCATCCCACTTCCAACAACAAAATCAAATTTTAACAGAATAACAAACAGAATCAGAGGCAAAGTAAACTATTATGACCATCATTATTATTAAAGCCTGAGGGATGCAACCCTGGGTTTATCAAAATAACTACATTAACAACGGCAATAGGAGTTCATTACCAAAAATTTAACCAGGTAAACATAATTAAGAAACAATGCAATTATCCTGTAATATGATGAAAATGTCCTCATGTGAAAAACATAGATCCATAATTCAATAGCACCAATAATTTCAACAACTACAGTTCCCTGTGAAGTTGCTCAATGGCAATTATTCCCTGTCAACAGATACTAACAAACAAATAAATTTCAACAATAACAAATGTAGCCTGTGGGATACACCCCTGGATTTAACAAATTAACCACACAAACTCCAGCAATTAGACTTCATAACCTAAAATTTAAATGTGGATAAATATAATTAAGAAACAAAAAATCGGTTATCCACAAATGTTATGAAAAAAGTATTCATGGGTAAACCTTAAATCCACAATTCAACAGCATGAAAATTTTCAACAACTAGAGGTCATATGCAGTTGCCCATTGAAAATTATTCCCTACCAAACCAAAAAGTTTCAACAATATATTCCCTGTAAAGATAATTTAACAAACAAATAAATTTCAATAACAACAAGTGTTGAATGGGAGGAGCTGAAGAGGTAAAAGCAAGTGGGCTTTCAAAATTGAGCATGATAAAGTGTTAAAATTGGGTTAAAATATATGAAATCCAACAGGCTAACTGCCCGGTGGAAATCCTGAGTGACTTTGAGTAAAGAGATACCCTCAGTCCATGGCATGCAGGACAAAGGTTGACCCAAAAGTGAAAATTTACCCATTCAAAAATATATAATTTCTAGCAAAAGTTGCCCCAAAAGGGAGAATTATCCCAGTCAAAAATATAAAATTTCTAACAACAAAAAAACTAAACAAATATGGCAAAAGTTGCCTCAAAAGGGAAAACTTACCCAATAAAAAATATAGAATTTCTAACAACGGCCAAATTGAAGAAATATAACAAAGCTTGCCCCAGAAGGAAGAATTTATCCAATCAAAATTATGAAATTTCTAACAAAATTAAACATATTTAACAAAATATAAAATTGAATTAAAGGCCGGGCTTATGAATAGTATTACCTGCAGTATCCCAGAGGCCGAGGTTAACCGAAGTGCCATCCACAAACACATTAGCACTAAAGTTATCGAACACAGTGGGCACGTAATCCTACCATCCACCTTACACATTACAGAATCAATATACCAAACATTCAACTAAAATCAAACTAAATTAACTCGATTTAACCAAAAACTTATGTAGAACTTTTTGATTAGAAAGGACAGATAGAGACACTGAATAATGTGTTCTTCAATTAAATTAACCTAATTCAGAATTTCAGTCAAAAGGAAAATGAAATACTTACAGTGGGGAAAGTATTGCTGGTGTAAGAGATGAGCAAACAGGTTTTGCCCACTGCGCCATCTCCAACTGTCACACATTTTATAAATCTAGATGTGCTCATTATTATTCTTGTTATACTCCAGTCTTATGGTTCATGTCACAAACCAAATGCTTTGGTTTCCTTGCCTAAATTACATTTTTGAGCGATTGCATGGCATGATTTTGTCGATAACGGTGGAGGGAGGAAAGGAGGTTGAAAAAGATGTATGGTTTTGATGACTGCGGTGGGAGTAGAGTAGGTGTATAGTAGTTAGCAAAGCTTCCAAGTCTATAGGACTGAATGCTTTGAAAATCTTTCCTTCCTTTTCTATATGAGATGGGGGGGCAAGGAAAAGTGTTAAAAAAGAGTGAGTGGCCTTGTCCCACACGTGATGACTTTTATTGATGTGCCCTGGTTGAAAATTTCATACCAATGTGATGCTATTCATGACAAAATACCTCCTTTTAGTTTCAGTCCTTATCTAAAGATTCTAATGGAGCCTTTTAACAAATGGTTTCGTTGGCATTTGTGATGATGACCACCACCGATTTCAAAATCTTTTAGATTAAAGTAATGGATAGAATCTAACAAAAATGTGTAGATAATTTAATTTTTTTTTATTTTTTTTTATTGTAATTATGTTTCATATTTTTGTCAATAAAAGTATTATAATGGTGAAATTTGTATTCTTGTGTCATTTCTTATTTATTTAATCTTGTGTTTATTTTCAAGGGAGTGTCTTGATATATACATATACTGACAAATGGCATAATTTTGTATAAAGTCGAGTATTTTACTTTATACTATCCATCTACCTAGTTACACATGTTTATATACACCTATTATCCATCCCTTTAGCATATTCATAGACCTTTATATAGTTTTTCATATTCACTAGTTTATCACAACTCTACTTGTACATCATTTCTATGCACACGTTATCCACTAGGACCTAGCCCTTTTTTATCTTACGACTAGTTTACAATTGTGGACTCATTCCACCCAAAAATTATTTTTTAAACTTAAATGTGATCAACTTCACATCCTTATCCTTCCTACCTAGAGTTGACTAAACACATGTTTGCATGATATGTTGTTATGTGCTTGTATTTCAAGGCATTCAATGTTTGACATAGCATCACTACGGACATCGCATGGGCTTGCCAAAATTTGAGGGGGTAAGTTGACATCAAAGGTAAAAACAACATAAAGGAAATGAATTTGAATGCATAACACAAGTTTATACCTTCAATAACCCTCCATGGATTGAGCTCAAGAGTGCACCCAAGTCTTGAAGATTTGCTCAAGTGATTTGAATGTGGATTGCTCACCAAAATTCCAGCATAACAAGGCTATATGATTCAAGATGTGAAAATGAGGAGATGAAGCTTCAATTTGTAGAAATTGGAAGGAGGAAATGGAGGGCCAAGATTGGTTATTTGATGGAATGCTAGGATTGATTGTGAGGTAGGGTTAGGATCAAGGTGGTGTGGCTTATTAGCATTGTGACAAGTGTGACAAGTGTCAAAATGGGAAAGTGAGAGGGGATGAGGTGTGCTCACACATGTGTGAGCACACCTTGGATTGAGAAGCCATTAATTTTGGAGGCTAGGTGTAAGAGAGTGTAAGAGTTGGTGGGGGTAGGTGGGATCTCACACATGTGTGAGAGGAGGTGAGAGAGAGGCTTATGATAATTGTCATTATGAGACAAGTTAGGGAAGAGGTGAGTGAATTAAGAATTAGGAGGATAATGGTAATGGTGATTAGACATGGAGGTTAGATTAATTAATCAACGATTGATTAATTTAATGGGGTAGGTTGAGTTACTAAACCATGGGTTTATTAACTAGGCTAGAGTTAAAAGTTGGAGAATGGGATAATGAAAGTTAGGAGATTAATTAATTAGGGATTAATTAACTAAATGGGAGTAGGAGTTGGGATAGTGATGGGATTAATTATTTAATTGATTGGAAGAACTTTAGTCTAAGAGGTGACACAATTAATTAAATAATAAAATATTTAATTAATTATAAGAAGAAGATGGAGTAATTAATTAAATATTGAGTATTTAATTAATTAAAGGTTGTGAATGGGTGAATTAATTAAATAATGATATTTAATTAATTAATAAGAAGCATTATTAGAATTAGGGTGATTACACAATGCACTCATTATAAGCATTAGATCATAAGGAGAAATAGTTTGTTTTACACAATTTAATGGGTACTCTAAAAGGAATCTAATTTTACATAGACATTAGAGGTTGTTATTTATATTATTCATATGGACATATGAGAATTGACTTATGAGAGTGTGTCCCCTTGTAACATACAAGTAGCCCAAAAATGGTATTTATAAATATTGCTAGTTTACAAATATCATGAAGCACAAAGGAAAACAAGATACATCAAGTAAAGTCAACAAGAACAAATTGTTGATCATATAACACAAGATCACAGGTTTGAAACTAGTTTGTGAGTATGGATTTATACCTAACCCCTAGGTTTCTCCCTACCCAACGTCAACATAATATTCTAATCTTGAGGTAATTACTAATCAAATATTCTTCATCCTTAATTTTGTGGCATGTAAGATTCAAATCTTCATCAATCCTTCTACATTCATTGGGCATAGAGCTAACTGAGCATGTTTCTATAAATACATTTATGCATTTATTTAATACAAGTAATCAAAATATCCATTCCTAATTCTCATTTTAACCTAGATTAATTGTGCTTATTGTATGCATTTGATTGGATTGGCCCGAGTTACACTTAAGGAAAGGTTATTTTCCTTTACATTTTTTGTGAACCCCATTGATCCTACACAACCTTATCTTGTCTTTAAGGTTTCTAAGTTATATTTCAAATCTGATATTATTTTTTATTTTTTACATACTTTTAGCCTTAGCTAGGATTTAATTTGTAGTTGTTCATATCTTTATATCTCAACATCCCATCTTATGTTTTCCTATCATTGTAAAACCTTTGGGCCATAGTTGTTTCTTTTTAGAGGATTGAAAATTGGTCATAATTGTTGAGCAATAAGTTGAAGAATTATCAATTGTTCTTTACTTCATGGTTTCCTATCACATCAGTGAGATTATTTATTTCTTCTTGTAAATTTTTAGAACTTGGGGCCAACTGCATGTCATTTCCCAATTGTAAACCTTATATGACTATACACTTGTAGTTTTCTTTGAAATATCAAATTGTTGCACTGATATTTGGGTGCATTTGATCAATTTCTTTGTGTGATAAATTTTATTTGATGGTTTGCATCATATATGTGTAGTTGTGAAGAATTATGGTGAAGCATTGAGTGATTTAGGTCTCATTTCAATTATTGAATGATATTCATGTGTGATTGTTGAAAATTAACCCTTTCCTTCCTCCCTTAATCTTTTCTATTTTCTTTAAATTTTTTAGATGGTTTTAGTAGAATTGATCAAAGTTATCTATAATTCATGCAAAATAATTAAAATAACCTTTGATCTTACTAAATAAAGTTGAAATATCATTCATGTAGTGAACTATTTTGTAAATCCATTTCATCTTAAGCTTCAATAAGTAAAATAATCTATATGTAATTCCCTTTGTGAAATCAACCTACAATGGACTTTGAGTAAAAATTAGTGCATCAAGACCTAACTATTAAAGCCTTGGGATGATAAATTATGTCCTATAATTTAAAGTCTTTCAAAAGATAATATTTTATTTGTAGATTGTATTTGTGTTGTGTGTGTATATAAACCACTTCAACAATAATCTATGTCCACATGATTTATAGATGGAGGTCTCAATGATTTGTGATGTCATCTATATAGTATTGGCTTGATGGGAATTATTTAGTGGGACTTAAATTGGCATAGCACCCAATCATACTAAGACAAATACATCATTGTCCCATGCACACTAAAGATTCATTTAGTACACCTCATCTTATCCAGCTAAACTATATCATCAACATCCGTGATAGACCCCATATATGACATATAGATGATATTTGTTGGAGTCAATGTTTGGTGTAGGGGCATATAGGTCCATAGGAAATCCTATATCACCAAAAAAATATTCAATTTTTGTTTTATGTTTCTTGGCATGTTTCAATCAGTTTTAAGTTTTATTGCTTTAGAGGAATTTTTAGATTCAAAATGGAAAATTAAGGACATAACCTTATAGAGGAGCTTAATGGGTATCTGTAGATTAAATTTGGTGAGAACTAGATAAAAATGGGTAAGTTATGCTCATGTGGGTTCTTAGTTTAAAATTGAACTTGTGGACATTGGATATGTAATCAAACTTAGGGGCTTTTGTTGTGTAACCAAAATTTGTGGAATTTTGGTGTTGAACTGGACATCATTTTGAAATTGGTACTAACTCAATTTCTCACATTTGTGAGAAACTCATGGCCAACTAGCTATTTACAAGATTTTATTAGTGAATTGAATATGTAGGGCTTTACCCTTAAACTAGTTATTTGCAAAAAAATGATAGTGAACCAAACCATGTAAATATTTCTAAGTGAATTGATAATTTGTGAGAATCTAATAGTGAATCAGACCATGTAGATTTTTTGGTTTAAACTATATTTTCTACCTTGCAAGTGATTTCAATTGCTATAACTAATTGATATTGAAATAATTCAACTTCTTGAAAGCCCAAAGTATAAAGGAAAGTTATTGCAATATTTTGGGGACTTTTTGGAAGGGGAATTTTGGGAAGTTTGGAAGGTGATTGTATGCAATTTGAACATTTGAATGTACTTAGCATAGTGTTGCGATATTTCTTCTTGAAGATTTGAAATAAAATCCAAAAAAGTTTTTGTTATGTTTGAAACACCAAAAAATAGGTTCATCAAAATGAGGGTTCACCAATGTAAGTTTACCAAAAATAGAAAGGGAAAAAATGGGGTGTAATGAACTATATTTCTCCTATTTCATTAGGAAATGAGATCCTCCAATGGTAGGATTGACTTCCAACCCTAGGTGAGTCAACCCAATTAGAGATCTTGCAAATTTCCTTATGATTGAGGATGAGATAAAATATATCTAAACAACACTTTTGGGAGATAAAAATAAAATAGTAAATGAACTTGAATATACAATGCAAGACTTGAATCATGTAAATGAAGCATAACTCTAGCAAAAACAACAAAATTCCAACAAATTAGAAGAAGGTAAGACACTAAAAACCTGTCACCAAAAGCTATTGTTGAGTGTCAAGAAATGGTGAATTAGTCCTTGTATAGAACTTTTCCTCAATTTTCGGGAGCCTCTAGAGATGGATCTAAGATGCCTTTTCCCACAAGTTTCACTGCTAAAAATTTAAAAATGAATTCGGGATCTAATTTTTTGTGGTCTTGACAACTTTTTGTGATAATTTTGATAACTTTTGCAATTTTGCACTTTTGAAATCTTTAATTTCAATCCTTCTTCACCTATGAACCAGCAAATACCCAAAGAGAAGATAAAAATGTTTTTTCTTGGTGGATAAGGGTTTTCCTTGGTCAAACCCTAGTTTGGTAATTAAACCTTGAAATGAAATGAAATCATAAATGGAAGTAATGATGAATGAGAAATGCTATGTTGGAACTCACCAAACCCTTGAATGGAGATCCTTAGAGGACTAAAGTCTAACACGTCTCTCCAAGTTCTTTATCTTACACGAAATGGCTTGATTGGATGTTGATCTTGATGCTTGAATCTTGACTTGAATGCTTGAAACCTACATTACAATGTTAGCTCCAAAAAAATGCTTAAATGCAAATGACTTTGTTGTGATGCTTGAGATCTTGAATGCTGATGTAGAAAAATGATAAATTTGCTCTTGAATTCTCTTAACAATAACATTTTCTATAATTTTTGCTCTCTCGTTGTTCTAGGATTTAAAATTATAAAAATACCTTGTATTTATAGATAATTTTCTAATTTCCTAATAATTAAACATCAAAGGCTAACAATTGCAATTTGAATTTGAATCATAAAAGTGCTACCAAAAATGTATTAAAAATTAAGATCCTCAACTTAAGGAGGGCCAATTCACCCTTGGGAAAATGGACCTAGGACATAAATCCAGGACACTCAATTTTCAAGGAAATTTAACTATTGTTTGTAATTGTTTAATACAGGTTACCCTTTTAGAAAACAAGATTAATTAGGTTTTTAAATGCATAACTAGGCCAATTAGAGGCTTAATTAAGTCCAATTAAATTAAGGGACCCAAACATAGAGTGAAAATGTAAAGGTGTACATTTTTCTACACTACATTTAGCCCCCACTTTAGTGAGAGGATGAGCCCTATGCTCAAACTCACCAAAGTAGAAAAATAGGCATCAAGAGGGGTCTAAGTCTACAAATGTTAGTGAGATAGGATGACAAAGATCAAGGAGATTGTGCAATCCCCTAGGATCAATATCCCATGGCAAACCAACATAAGCACAAAGGAACACACATATACGTATGATATACATCAATAAGACAAGATGGACAAGCATACAATGCCAAAACTGATGCAAAAAGAAAAGAGAAAGGGTGGATCAATCCTCGACTATTTTTCTAATAGGTTGGATCAAGCCTCAGTTATTTTTCCAAAAAATACATTCACACATGGAAACCCATTGTCCACTATGCAAATAAAATATACTCACATGGGCTTGTGAAATCCATTGTCCACTAGGTGAGCCCCAAAAAGGTGGCTAATGGGAAAGTCATGCCAGGTCTACAAGCTCCCATACATCAACTGTACCAAAATTTATACCTCCTAATAACTTTGATAAGGCACCACAAGAATGGTCACAATGCTAGCAAGCTACATTATGCTAGGCACTCATGAAAAATAAAAAGGCTCCACTAGCAAGCAAGTTGTGTTATGCTTGGTGGCCATTTTAAATACAATAGGATAGGATAGTCAAAGGGGTTTTTCTTAGTTCATGAAAGGTCTCACCTTAGGGAACACAATGCCTGATGTCACCAAGAGAGGACTAGTTGAGGATAAAAGATTTGCAACTTAGGGAATGCAAGTCATAACATCAACACTAAGAGGAATGACATATGCCAAGAAAGGTCATGCTCTTGAGGAACACAAACCCAATGTCACCACCAAGAAGACACATCACGTGAAGTAAGAAGACCACACTTTGAAGCAAACAATGAGCGGCGACGTGTATGCCCCCACTTTAAAGAAATTTTTAAACACCATGATGTGAGCAATTACTTTAAAGTAGAACATAATAAATGCCAATACATAAGAGCATTATTTGGAAAGCCTTATACCTTGGAAACATATTACAGCTACATCATGGAAAGGAGGGTTTCCCCCCATATGCAATCCTAATATAACACATAAAGGATCCATGGATATGGTGTCAACTATTGGTATGTGGTGACTGATCATGCTATATTGTAAAACCCTAATTCTAGAAGCTTCTAAAACCCTAATAAAAAACTGACTTTGTAAAACTTTGATTCTAAAAGTTTCTAAAAAGCTTGTTATAAGCAGTTGGGATGGGGGTTGCAGTATCACATTATTTGTGAGTTTGTAATATGTTTTGCACTAGATAGTAAAATCATTAGATGGCCATAGTTTTGTGGATGTAGCCCATATTGGGTGAACCATGTTAAATTTTGTGTTGTCTTGTTGCTGCTATAATTTTATGTGTGTTTTATTTCTTTGTTTTATTGATCAAATATACATTTAACTATTAGATATCTTCCTTCTAACCCTAACATCAATGTATGTCTTTGCTACAATGATATAATCGAGCTCAAAATCGTCATCATTCCCTAAATGACTCATGGAACAATGAGCACAAAGGAAGAATGACACATAGAGAGAGAAAACAAAGAAAAGCTTTTGGTTCAACATGGAAGAGACCTAAATGTCTCAATGCCTTGCATCATCCCCAAAAGGAAAACACAAGACAAGAAAAAAGATAAAGGTGTACGATGTATAGAAGAATATTTATACAAATAGAAGAATGTCATGACAGATTCACTTTCTTTGTATCCTTGCACTAACAGAGTGATAAGGGTCATCAAAAGTAGGCTCACAAACATTTAAAGATACCCCAAGCAACACTATACAGGGATCACATTAAGCACATACAATCACAAAGAACATGAAAAGAGAACAAAGAAAAGACTAGTATGGTACATGCGAGTCAACCTATAGCAAGTCATATGCATCTCAATCTTGTTCATCATAGACGAAAGATAAAAAAATAGCCAAATGGACAATAACAAGTGTCATACTAGGAGTAGGGATATCTAACCCCTTGCTCCCACTAAGTGCAAGACAAGGGTGAGCCAAAAATGGATGATGATATGTTGTTCCTTGAAAAAAGGAAATGTGATTGCATAAAGCCAAGTTTATACCCTCATGTATGGTACTGAATATGCTATGATACTACAAATACCACATGACAAGGTGCAACAACTAATGTTATTGATTATAATGAGTAGGCAAAGCTTCAATTTAATGCTTATCCAATGAGATATTCCCACATGTAGTATCTATCAATTTAGGATGCACCAAGGTTAAAGTTGTCTTAGAAGAATCTTTTGTAATAGTGTTGATATTAAGTGAAGGCTTTTTTGATGTTTTTGTTATCTTTGAAGGACACTAACCAAGATCACTAGTGGTTTCTTGTGTGTAAGGCTCTATAGGGACATGGATACCTTGCTCTTTAGCACCACATCCTTTTCCATTATAGCTAAGTTGTTTCAAAAGCTCATAACCTCTTCCATAATTTTTTTCCATTTCTCTTGGATTTGGTAGTTTCTCATGATCATACTCATCATATGTGGATGTACAATTTGTGTTTTCCTCCCCTTTTCTTAAAGTTGTGAACTCATGTGCTTTTGATGACTCAACTTGTGTGGATAGTATGTTTATTTCTTTCTCTTTTCCTATTTTGTGTGTAATCTTGTATTCTTTGATTAATGTAGGTGTAAAATCTAAGGAACCCCACACAAAATCCAACAACTTTGTGACTTCTTCACTATCCTTCTCTTTTTCTTCCTCTTGCACAAGTTCTATTTTTGAAGTTGGTATCAATATTTTCAAAGGACTTTCCTTGTCTTTCTTAGTGTGCAAACAACTTTCTAGTTGAGGGTCAGCCTTGATTGTATAAACCTTGTTGTTATAGGCATACTTCATTAAAGGATGTAACATTGAAGGTAGTGCATTCATTTCATGAATCCAAGGCCTACCTAATAGAATATTATATGAAAGATTACTATGAATGACATGAATAGGAGTTTTCAATGTAACTTTTCCAAATTTCATAAGTAATGTTATCACACCAAGAGGTTGCTTTCCCACATTATCAAAACAATGAATAGATAAGGAATCAAGTTCAATCTTAGTCTTATCCACTCCAATCCTATCCAAGAGGTTCACACTACACATATTAAGGTTTGAACCATTGTCAATGAGAGTTATTTTTATTCCCCATATGTTAATAACAACCAATATCATCAAGGCCTCATTTTTTTTTTTGTGTTTCCAAAGGGGTTAACTCATCTTGATGAAAGGTAATGCCTAAGTTGATCAAGTTCATACCTTGAATTAGGGTTGCTACATCATTTGGTTGCACACTAGGAGGAATAAAAACTTTTTGTAAAGCATTTTGAAGAATGCTATGATAATTAGGCGATGCTTGAATCAAGTCCCACAAGGATATCTTAACAGGAGTATTGTGGAGTTGTTCTACAAGGTCATATTCCTTGCCACTACAATATGAGATATTAGGTGTGGATGGGAGATATGGTTGAGGAAATGGAATGGATGTTGGAGTTTTTCTTGGTTGTTGATTGTTGTGAGTGTTATATGTATGAGCAATGGTATTTTAACATGATTTTTGTGAAACATTATTACTAGTGAGTTGCCTTGAAAATTTTAAGATAGTTGTTGGAGGTGATGGTTTGTGTTGAGGTGGTCATATGATAAGAAGTGGCTCAGGAGATGACTTAGGAGATCTAATAATTAGAGGAATTTTAGGAGGTACAATGATTAGAGGACTCTCATGATGCCTAATAATCAAGGGAGATCTAAGAAAGCCACATTAAAATTGTTTTAAGGAAATGTATCAATACTATCATCCTCTTGCACCATGATATATTCCCTAGTAGGAGAATCTTTAGGAGAGGAGAAAACAATATTTTCATGTCATTCAATGGTTGGATCTTCTAAAATAACTTCATCACAAGTAGCGGAGATATCGAAGAGGAACAACAATTATTTTATTGCTTATTAATGATTGCATCCTCTTGTTGAATAATATCTTCCCAAGTGGGAGAGGAATTGGGAGAGGGAGAAACAAGATTATCATGACTCTTAATGGTTGGATCTTATAACACCAAAACACCTTAATCACAAGTAGGATAGATGTTGGGAGAAGAACAACTAGGATTATCATGATTTTCAATGCGTGCATCCTCTTGCATCAAATCATTCTCACAAATGTGAGAGACATGTAAAGTGATATCAGGGGATATGTCAATGGTCTCATCCTTGTATCCAACAATGTCTTCCCAAGTAGGAGAGGTACCTGAGAAGATAAACAAATAAAATTCTTATGACTCTCATTGATTGGATCTTCTAATACCAAAATATCTTCTTCACAAATAGTAGAGATATCAAGAGAAGAACAAATGTGATTATCATGATTATCCAAATTTTTATTCTCTTTCAATAAGTTATACTCATAAATAGGGGGAGAGGGATCAATGAAAAACAAGAAAAGAGGGGAGAGGACTTCATATTCATATGCTTGTAACAACATTTTCCTAGAGTATTCAACAAGATCGAAAAATAGAACATGAAGTATGATAACAAGAGGATTTTGCAATGAAAACATGATGTAATAATTGTTATATAGATCTAAAATGCAACAAATTTTCCCAATTCACAATGCCTAAACTAAATGGATGATTAGACCTAATACATAAAATAGAAATTTATAAAAAAAAATTCCAGACTTAAACAGTAGTTTGCTAGTGGATCTAGGAAGTGCGGAGGACCAAAAAAATGTTTTGAAAAGTTGGTTTTGATGTGCCTTAAATAACTCATTCAACCAAGGGTGAAAGGGTCTTGGGTCATTGTACAGGGTTTTTAAAAATTAAAAATGAAAATTTTGAGTTGTTGTTTGTGTTATCTATTCCAGGTTGCAAATTGTGGTTTCAATGACAATTTTCCAAATTTAGGCATCCTAATGCAAATGAAATTAGTGACAAATGATGAACAAAATGACACTATTGAAATTCAATTTTGACTAAATTTTCTAATGTAAATGACTGAAAGTACACTAATATGCAAGTACTATGCCAAATCAATGTAATATGCATGCAATTTTTTAGATTTTTTTTCAGATTTTAAATAATGCAAAATGCAAATTTAAAACCCTAGATGAAATGCAAACTAATGCAATCTTGAAAAACCTAAATGAAATGAAAACTAATGCATTTCAATTCAAACTAATACAAATCCTAGATCTAGGGTTTGAATGAACTCCAATTTTAGAATTTTAAATGTACAATGTCAGGTTCACCAAAATGAAATGGTGAAAAATGGGTTCATCAAAATGAGGGTTCACCAATGTAAGTTTAAAAAAAATAGAAAGGGGAAAAATGGGGTATAATGGACCTATCTTTCTCCTGTTTCATTAGTAAATGAGATCCCCCAATGGTTGGTTTGAATTTTAACCCTAGGTAAGTCAAACCAATTGGAGATCTTGCAAATTTCCTTATGATTGAGGATGGGGTAAAATCTGTGTGAACAACACTTTTAGGAGATAAAAATAAAATAGTAAACAAACTCAAATATGAAATGCAAGACCTGAATCATGTAGATGAAGCATAACTCTAGCAAAAACAATAAAATTTTGACAGATTAGAAGAAGGTAAGACACTAAAAACCTGTCACCAAAAGTTGTTGCTAAGTGTCCAAAAATGGCAAATGGGTCCTTGTACAAAAATTTTCCTCAATTTTTGGGAGCCTCTAGAGATGGATTTGAGATGCCTTTTCCCACAGGTTTCACTGCTAGAAAGTTAGAAATGAATTCAGGATCTGAGTTTTTGTGATCTTGACAACTTTTTGTGACAACTTAGACAACTTCTACAATTTTGCACTTTTGAGATCTTTAATTTCAATCCTTCTTCACCTATGAACCTAAACATACACAAAGAGAAGAGAAAAATGTTTATTTTTGGTGGATAATGTTTTTCCTTGGTCAAAACCTAGTTTGGTAAGTAAACCTTGAAATGAAATGAAATCTTAAATGGAAGGAATGATGAATGAACAATGCTATATTGCAACTCACCAAACCCTTGAATGGAGATCCTTAGAAAACTGAAGTCTAACACATCTCTACAAGGTCTTAATCTTGCATGAAATGGATTGATTTGATGTTGATCTTGATGTTTGAATCTTGACTTGAATGCTTGAAACCTACATCACAATATTAGCTCCAAAAACATGCTTAAATACAAATGACTTTGTCATGATGCTTGAGATCTTGAATGTTCTTAACAATAATAGATCACCTCTTGAATGTTCTTAACAATAATATTTGCTATATTTTTTTCTCTCTTGTTTGTTTTAGGATTTGAAATGATAAAAAGACCTTGTATTTATAGATAATTTTCTAATTTCTCGATAATTAAACATCAAAGGCCAGCAATTACAATCTGAATTTGAATCATAAAAATACCACCAAAAACATTAAATTTGAGATCCTCAACTTAAGGAGGACCTAAATCCAAGACACTCAATTTCCAAGGCAATTTAATTAATGTTTGCAATTGTTTAATGCAGGTTCACCTTTTAGAAAACAAGATTAATTAAGATTTTAAATACATAATTGGGCCAATTAGAGGCTTAATTAAGTCTAATTAAATCAAGGGACCTAAACATAGAGTGAAAATGTAAAGGTGTACATTTTTATACACTACAATGTTGAATTTATGTTGTTGGATACTAGATAATGGTTGTTTGATAAGACCCCCATATCTAAACTACATCAAGTGGTATCAAAGCCAAGTTAGTGAGGTTGTGTTAAGAGAAGGGTTATAATTTGTTATTGTGGGTAAGTGAAAGGAAGAATACCTAAAACTATAGAGAACTTAGTGGAGACATGGCACATAGAGGATGTGGGCAAATAGAAGCATCACGAACTAGTGATATGAAAATTATGAAGATGTTGAGAGGTATTATAGAAATATTGGATGCAATAGAAACAACATAGAGAAGAGGAGCACATATTGAAGACATAAGTGAAGATGAAGAAGTAGAAAATAGAGTAAGTGATAGAAGGTAAAATAAACCTCGTTAAAAAATATTTTTGAAAGAAATGTCCAAAATCAATAATAAACAAAGATTGAACCCTCCTACTTCGTTTTTTTTAAGAACCAAACTTAATCTCAATAATTTCCTATGAATTTGTTATAATTCAATGATCAACAATGGTGAGGATTGGTCAATGAATAGGTGAAAACTTACTAAGTTTTCCCTCTGCACTTCGAGCTTTGCAAGACCTAGGAGGGTGATCGTTGCAATGTTTTAAATGATACTCTTGTGTCAAATTACCACAAACATTGTGAATAACAAATACATTCCCAAAATTTGCAAATTAAATGAAAATCCTAAAGAATCTGGCTAATTCTTTAACATATGACCACCTAAAGCAGGGAATGGATGATTCCTCATAAAACTTTAAACAATTAAAGGTGTGTAACTAATTTTCTTTAAGGATTTTTTCTTTGATGGGTGTAGACACCTAAATTTGGACATTTTATTTGTCCAAATTTATCCCTTTTTTGTCTAATATCCTCTTATTTGCATTAATTAGTAATATCGTTATTATTTAATTAATACCCTTAATTCTTTTAAATCCCTAAGGTATCTAGTTAAATAATTTAATACTTTACCTCTTTAATTCCCCTTTCATCAAATGAATTAAATAAATATGACATTTATTTAATTCCTCACATGTCACATCTTTTTCTTAATCATAATCAACCTCTTAATCTTATCATTAGGGATGTCCACATGCCTAATCCTTGATTAGGATGTGTCATATCCTCCAACTTTTGTAAGTTGGCTTCTAATCCTCATTACCCTCTAATTATCTTCTAATTACTTATTAGTTAAGTCTAATTAGTACCTTGGTCAACTCTCCCCATCCCCCAAGGAATTTTTAATTCTTTTTTATTCATCCAAAACTTCTCTCTTCCTCATGTGAATTTTTAATTCACATTTATTTCTCCTAGAATCCCCTTTTCCCATGCATCTTCTAGAATATTTGACTTGTCACATCAAGTCACATGTGGACTCTTCCCCATATAATCTTTGACTTGTCACATCAAGTCACATGTGTACAAGTGCTTCCCTTTTTGGAGCCTTATCTTATCCATGGGATTCTTCCAAGCATGTGAATTTTTAATTCACATTTATTTTTCCAACTATTTTCCTCTTTCCCATAGAGATTTTTGAAGAATATTAAAATTCCTCTCATGTCACTTGCCTTATAAGGAAACTTCTCATCTCCCAATGTACTTTCAAGGTACTTGTTCTTCCTCCACATCATGTACTATCCTTCCACCTCATTTACACATCATCATTTCTAATACACTTCACATTCCACATGTCAAGATATGAGGGCTTGTGAGTCCTCAACTCACCATAGCCCTTCATCTTGGCCTTGTTGGATAAATCTCAACCATTGAATTCTCTATAGAATTCAAATTCCTCTATAAATACCCCCTCTTTTCTCTCATTTAGAGGGTTCATGATTTTGCTACCAAACTCTTTCCAAATGTCATGATTTTGCTACCAAACTCTTTCCAATTTGACATTTGAGCCATACTTAGCCAATTTTCACACTTTGCCTTCACCATAGCACTTGTATCCCATATTCATCTACTTTCAACCATATTTTCATCCCATATCACATATTTTTTACATTAAGAGGAGCATACACAACATCAAAGATCAAAGGACCAAACAAAAGAGCAACTTAGCAAGGTATAATCATTTTATCTATGTTCATTAAGTTAACGTTTTTGCCCAATCTTGAGGTGTTAGGTGTTAGTTGGTTTCTTGCATGTTTAGTGTTGTTGCTCATTTCAGGGACCATATTTTCACCTGATCACAATGGGTAAGGTCAACTCAATTACATCAAAGATTACCAAATGAACATAACAATGCTTCATCCATGGGCAACATATTCAAATTTGCAGTAAAGTGTAATACATCAATAATTAGACTTAACATTCATAAACTATTGTGATATTTCCTTGCAATATCACAACTCAAGATCTCCCAGAACATAAACTACTTAATAATCCTTATACTTAATCACATAAACTTATGATCTCATCATAGCATTTAATTAATTCTTTGAATTAAAGTAGAGACAAAACCATACATTCAACCAAAACAATTGAAGACCAATAAAAGATCCTGATCATTTTATTCATAATTTATGTAACAAAATACATCGAAGAGAAATTGTTCAAGAATTTTTAATTCTCATTCCTAGATGCCATTATTGTTGTAAAACTATTATGTGTATTAAAACTAGAATTCATACCTAATACTCAATACTATTTTATTCTTTTGTGCTTGATTTAAAAAATTCTCATTACATGAGTTCAAAACCTTTTCTAACCAAAGACTTGTGCAAATAGCCTTGAATTCCCATTTATAGAAACATGGGAGCAACAAGCTTTAGGCGAAATTACACATTGAGTCACATTTTACATTTAACATTCATTTCAATTTCAATTTGAAAACATCCCCAAGCAGTTATATTTGCATTTCATGAAGGGGAAAACATATAAGAAAAAAAATTGTTTCCATTTGTTGAAGAAGATCTTCTTGCCTTCCAAAAGGAATCTTTCATCATTGTAGTAGCACCAAAACATATTCTTCACAAGCAAAATTGTCTTCCACACATGTGATAGGTTAGTAGAAACTAAAATATAAAGCAATAAAAGAAGAACAACATAAACCAAATCCAAGTCAGCATTTTTTCATCAACCTTCATGAATGAGAGGATACAAAATTTTGCAATACTTCATCTAAGGCTTAATTTGTAAATTTTTTGAGCCATGTGTTGTAGTCCTCCGGCTCAGTGGGCCATTGTATGTCTAGTAAATCCTACACCTTTGTGTTGTGCTGGTTGTACCTAGCATCAATCAGAATTCAAGCCTCTTTGACAAATGCATCCATCCTTATCCTAATTCCAGTCATGTTATCAACTACAAGGTTCAACATGGTGTAGTCTACAAGGCTGACTGCTTTCTTAAAGTGTGGAAGTAATCGTCCCAGCTCATCCTTCCAAACAACAATTTTTTTAATCCACCCTCATCATTTAAGATATTGGGCATACCATGCCCCTTCATGTCTCTGAACATTTTTAATTTGTTATGTAGTTGTACTCCTAACTTTCCATGAAATGTTGAAATTCCTCCCAATAGATCCACTTCCTTTAATATATCTAGAATATTTGTAGGAGCCCTAGGGTCTTCTTGCATATTAAGTAATATTTCCTTCAAGGCTCCAACCTTGGCACTCCATTTGCTCCAATCATTCTAGAAAGCATGTTGAGCTTGCACATACCTCTCATGAGCTTCATGGATGCTCTTGTATGCCCCCCGAACATTATCAGCTTTGTTCACTATCTTCATAACCCTATGCTTTAACACATCATCAAAGATATCATCAACAAATTTTGCAGTCTCTTCTTTAGCTCTTTTGACATTATCCTTTTCTGTTTTCACTTCCTTCTTCAATCTTTGAATTCTTAGTGATAGAGTTTCCCTATCTTGAGCTGATAGTTCTGAAGAAGATGAAGAGGGTGAAGGAAATTCCTTTATTGACTGAGTTTCTTGTGTTGTGGCTCTCATTTTGTTACATTCATCCAAAAGATTATTGTAATCTTTCAACAAAGCATCATATTTCTTTTGTGATATCTATGTAGTGTCAGCACTTAGCATGGCAGCATGCACGGTCAATTTTGCAGCTTGTATGGGGGTTATATCTGTAGCCCTCTTTATCACAACTAAACCAATAACTTCTTCAATAGATTTGACAACCTCAAGTTTTCCAATATTTGGTGTCATCAACCAAATTAAAAGAATGTGCAATCTTGGACTAAAACCTAATCCAAAAACTTGGTTATCAAAATGTTCCTCTAATATAGATACTTGAGGATCCTTTCTTATTGCATCAAGTACAATAGTAGAAGTAAGAGTCCACCTTGGGAGAAACATTATTCCACTCTCCTTAACAATTTTCCTTGCCTCTACGGGAGCAATTACTACTATTTTTTCTAGTATCTTTTCCTCCTCTGCTTTCTCTGCATCCTCTTGTTGAGAAGGATCTACACTGGCCTTAGCCTCTTCAATTATCTTCTTTATGTCCTCTCTTCTTTGTTGGATGATGAAATATTTAAACTCCTTGGTCTGCACAAAAGCATCATCCATAAGAAATTCATCACATCCCTTAATATGTGGATCATCATCAACCTCCTCATCATATTGCCACTTTACAATTCTATCTCGAGGAATATGAGAATCAAGAGCATAATTAATTTTAGGGGAAGGGAATCTCATCTTCACCTCCTCATCATTAGGCATATGCTTTGCATATTTCTCCTCCCCAATTATTTCAGTATCCCCTCCTTCAACCTCCAAAGGTTGCTCTGGGATTTCCATAGGTTCATGTTGCTCCTCCAAGAGGGCTTGTGCCTTTTCAACAACCTCCTTAACCTTTACCTTGAACTCACCATTTTGATAATCTTTTAACTTTTTCATAGCCCTTTCAAAATGGTTTTCAATCTCATCATATGGACTGATATAAAAACATTTATTTTCACTGGAGCTTCCTCAATATCACAAATAACAATCCATTCCTTCTTCCTTCATGTCACTACACCATCAGTTGCCAAATTTCTTATTACATCATAAGTATATAGAAATTAATGAGAGAAACCAAAAAAACCTTTTTGTCTCTTCATGTCATTCACAAAACTTTCAGGATCAAAATTTCTAACCTCATCCGTTGGCATCTTGAGGTTGTTCAACATTATTCCAAATTTTTCATTACCTTCTTTGGCAATGGCCTTGAAATAAGAAAATGTACACTATGGCACTATTACTGAGACCTTCCTAGGAGTTATGAAATGCTCCTTATCCATAAAATCTAATTTCCACGTGAGTTCAATGAAGGCCAACCTATCAAACACATATAGTGGTAGGTAGTGAGGTGCAACCTTGGCTCCATAAGACCTGATCAAAGTATAATCTATATGCAAGTTCTAGTCACCCCAATTGTGAGGTGTTGTTGATCTTTCTTTATCTTTGGGGTGCATAATATCTCTCATAACCCTTGAAATTATGTAAAGAGGCCCCATGCCCATACTCTCCAAGATACTAAACCTCAAAACATTGCAAAAAGCCAAATAATTTGAATGTGGATAGTTTTTGTCCCAAATGTGAGTCCACATTTAGATAGATAGTTCACTTCCTTCCTCATCCTTCTACCTTAGCTTTGTATTCTTCCTCCATTTCTCCTATCCAACATAAATAATCATGTGTATTAACAAAGAATAGTGAGGAAAAACCAATGGGGCATTGCCATCCTTTAAACCAATCAACCCCTTATGCATCTGTTCCCCAATATATGCAGCATAATCAAATATCTTGTTGGAATTCCAATTTTGAATGTTAATAACCATTACCAACCAAGCAATTGGTATCCTTGCATCAAACCTGTGAGCCAATACTTGATTTAAGCAATAGTATGTGTTCTTGAAATAATTTGAAAACTCTTCACTTTCAAAAGGTTCCAAGTCCTTAGGATCAAAACCACCATTATCATCCCTCCTATTCCTAGCAAGCACATGTATTTTATACCCATATTTTTTCTATTCATACTCATTGCATATATCAAAAAAATTGATGCTAATTGTATAATTGGGGTTCAGCTTAAACACCTCCACAATCTTATCTCTTGTTATGTTAAGGAGTATTGTTCCATTCTCACTTTTTACTTTTCTATCCTTAGCATCATAATGCTTTGCACTCTAGCACTAAATCTACTTCAACAAATACATTTGGCACTACCATCCTTCCAATATTGAAACCCCATAAATGATGGGCTGGACATTTGGCATATCTTCTATTAAAAGCATACAAGAATAATTCCCAACCACTTTAAGGTAGAGGGACTTCTCCAATCCCAACAACATTATCAATCAATTTTCTAGTCACTTCCAATTTTTGTTGCTCCCTCAGTTATATCTTTGGCTTCACCTTCCATAAATCTAGCAGGATTTATCGTTTCTCCCTTAGACTTTGTAGATGCCTCAGACACACCTAACTTGGGTGTGGGTTTGTCATCCTAGATTTTTGGTTTCTTAACCATTTTTTGCTTAGGTTTCCTCTCAAGCTTATCATTGGACTCATTGGGTTCACTCATTTTCATGGTGTAATAGAACTATGGTTTACGAAGATTCAACTTACAAAAAGGGCCTACTAGTTTATGTCCTCAAGAAACAAATTTGTAGAACAAAAAACCCTCCCAGACCTCACATAATTCTCACCAACCCAATTGAACTTTCATGATATCCAAACCCTTGCGAACCCTAAGAGCCTAAAGCTTTCAAAATATTTCACTAACCCCCTAAACTAGCTTAATTCAAACACAATTAATGCAAAGAGGTGAAATTACTTGCTTACCGAAGAGAAAAATTGTCTTCAAAGTTTGTGAAACTTTTCACTTGAGCTCCTTGCACCTTACTACTCAAACACGACCAATTCTTCTGCTTGAAAAATTACAATTGTGAGGATAAATGATCCAAAAACCTTCTTTATGGCAAAGCAATGGAGCATCTTCACCATTAATGCTTGAAAGAAAGTTCACACAATTGAACTGACATTTAGTCATTCAAGTTCAAGTTTTGGCCATTGATCTTTTGATTTAAAACATCATCCATGGCTCTCCTTTGTCCTTGCACTTTGTCCTTTTTCTTTTAGCGATGCCCCTTTGATGTTGCCACGTTGCCTTTATTTTCCTTAGTCACCTTTTACTTGAAGACCATCGTACATCACTACTTTGATCTCAGTTTCTTTGAATGAATTTGTGATTCGTTAAGACCTGGAAATGAGGAGAATATTCCATCGAATATTCCATTGCTCATCGTTGATATGTTCCTTAGATCTCCATTTGTAACTATGATAGCTTTAGGTGGTGTGATGGGCATAAGACTTAACAACCCATCGCTCATCGTTGATATCCCTTTTCCTGTATGTATTCTATCAACAATATGAACCATATGTGCGATAAGATCTTAGCTGTTAGATTTGGGTCCTCCTTTGACTTTATTCTTCACCCATCACTCATCGTTGATTCATACCTTAATAGCTGAATCAAATCAATGATGGGAGAAAAGAGGTGACAACACTAGATTTGGCCATGTGTCCACATTACAAGATCAAGGGTAATACAAGCATCACCCTTAATAACACTTCAAGTTAGTGATGGCGCATTTGGAAAATGGGATTCATCACTCATCATTGACATGAAAAGGACAAACAAGCAATGATCTACAATAAGTGATGGGATGGTAAATGCAAAGGGCAATTAAGTTTTTGTGCATTGTTGATTCAGAACTTCAATCTTTTGGGAAATTAGTGATACAAAGGAAACTAGTGATAGTGAGGAAATACATCACATTACACATTACTAATAGGAAACAAAAGTTCCAACACCCATCCATGATAAGCTATACAAAAGGAAATATTCATTGTGCATCACTGATTCAAGGTAAGCGGTGATGAAACAATCCACAATGGATGATATGCAGAGAGGCAAGTGAGAACTTAAGTGAGGGTAATTAGCACGTGCTCATATGTTGTTTAAACGGGGGGACCAACTAGGAAGAATGAGGGAAAATGCTTAAAAGACTTAAGACTATTTTAACAAAAGGATGTAAAGGCCAAATATATAAAATTTTCAACCTTATAAAATATCAACCCCGAACCAAAAATAATAAGGGAAATATTACACAAAAGGTGAATGGGGAATCCTAACCACAAGGGGCAAGTTAATACATGAATACAAAAGACTTAAGTTGTTTTAATCTGACTGAAGACTGACTATAGCAGGTCAACGAAGGATTAGACCAAAAGACAAGGATTTAGAAAATGGGAACATATGCTAAATAAACCAACCCCACAATCATAGAACCCTAAACCCTTGTTTCACCTCAGAACAAGAGACCACTCAAGTAAGGATGTTTCAGACTAGTGGAACATGAAAATTTGAGAGTTTCACCAGTGGCTCCGATTGGGGATGCATGCCTCTTGCAAGCATGGTGAGATTTCAAATCTCATGGTTGAAGTAGACCAAGCATAAGGACACCAAAAACCAAGGAATTTCTCGGATAAGGCAAGGAGACCAAACCAAAGCACACCAAACCTATGTACACAATTTATAGTATTGTACAATGTACATGGAGCAGAACATATTTCAAGAAAAATATGGCTTTAAGAACTGTCCATGTACTAGCTCAGTTCAAGAAGTTCACTTGTTAAGCTTTGTAGAAAGTATGAATCCTCCCCATGTGTATTGGATATTAGATAAGGGCCCAACCATAGTGCTTCAAATTTTCCATGCTTGCCCTTGTCTTGAGCTCTTGCATTCCACAACAATACCATACTCCCCACTTCAATCTTTTTGGGAGAATTTTTTTATCATACAAGTGCTTGACTTGCAACTGCATATTTGCATTTTTTCATGAGCTTCTCTTCTAGTTTTTTCGAACTATATGAGATTGTCAAATCTATGTTGCATTTCATCACAAATTTTCTCATCATACTCTTGTACAAACTTGTACATATTTAGCAAATTATTCTGAGGCAACCTAGCATCTAAACCATAAACTAGACCAAATGGTGAATGTCCTATGGCTTTCTTAATAGTAACCTATCTACCCATAGTGCAAGCTTCAACTTTGAATCCTAGGCATTCTTGTTCTTCTCTATCACCCTTTTGATGATTTTCATTAAGCTTTTGTTACTAGATTTGTCTTGACGATTCCCTTGAGGATGGTAAGGGGAAGAGTAAGAAATTTTTATTCCATGTTTATCACAAAAATCCCTAAACTCCTCAGATTTGAAACACATGGCATCGTTTGAGATAATCTTCTCTAGAACTCCAAATCTAATCTGGATATTATTCATTAGGAAATCAGTTACCACTTTACTTGTCACCCTCTTGGTGGGGATTGCTTCCACCCACTTTGTAAAGTAATTAATTGCAACAAGGATCCATGAATGCCCCCCAATAGATTTTTCTAATATTTCACCAATGAAGTCTATACCCCATTGTTGAAAAGGGGCCTAAAATAAAATAGGCCTTAGTGGTAAACTCCCTAAAATTTTTAGTTTTCCTACAAATATCTAGCAAGCATCACAATTCTTAACAAACTTGTGGGTGTCTTTAAAAATTTTGGGCCACCAAAATCTTATGAGTAGTTGTTTTAGCCATGTAGTGGCCACCAAACACCCCATTGTGCATTTCTTGCAAAAGTTCCAATGCTTGTTTGACATCAACACACTTGAGCAATACATTGTCTGGGCTTCACCAAAATCAATTATCAGTAATGACATATTTAATGGCACATAACTTCAAAGTTCTTATCTCATTGTTAGCCATATCCTTAGTACACTACATAGTTTGTAAATATTGAAAAATCCTCTTGTACCAACCACAAGTCTGCATATCATAGATAAGTACAACATCAACACACTCAACTTGATTTATTTGATTTGCTTCCAAGTTGGTTTTAGCCATTAGATTAGCTAGACCTTGTCCTCTTACCAACTTGGTAATTTGAACATCAATATTGAACTCTTGGATTCTGTTGATCTATTTGCATCTTCTGCCTGTAGTCTCTTGTTTAGTGAAGATATCCTTAATTGTAGCACTTGGCACACAAGTTATGACCGTAGCTCCCATTAAGTATGTCCTAAATTTTTTCATAGCCTTGACCAAAGCATAGGCATGCTTCTCAGTCATGTCATACTTAAGTTTTGCAGCTTGCAAAAACTTACTAAAGAATGCAATAGGTTGTTTAAATCCCTCATCATTTTTCTACAACAACAATAGTATGGAAAGAAGCTAAGGAAAATATATGCATTGGTTTAGAAAAATCTTAGATTTCAGCACTGGAGCTTCTTTGATAGATTGCTTTATGCTTTTGAATATGTGACTAGGCTCCTCACTCCAAACCACCTTCTCTCCTTTCTTCAACATCTTAGAAATAACCTTGTAATCTTAGCAAAGTTAGTGACAAACCTTCTCAAGAAATTTATTTGACCAGAAAATGATTGGATCCCTTTAGCATTTTTTGGCTGTGGAATCTTATCTATGGCAGCTACTCTCTTAGGATCAATCCTTATTCCATCTTTAGACACAATTTGGCCCAATAGCTTACCTTATTTTACTCAAAACAATCATTTTTTTGGATTTAATGAAATTCCATATTCGAGTACTACTTTCTTGAACACTTTCTCCAGATGTATGCAATGATCCTCTTCCTCTTTACTATATGCAGTTAAGTCATCTTGATACACAACTAAAAATATGTCTAATAAATCAAAAAATGCCATGTCCATGGCTCTCTGAAAGGTAGCCCCTACATTTGTCAATCCAAATGGCATTATGAAATAGACATAAGTGCGTCATGGAGTTGTGAAATTTGTTTTGTACTACTCAGAATCTTTAACCACCACCTGATTATAACCTGAGAACCCATCCATCATAGATAGCAACTCACAACTAGTTACCTTTTGTAACATGGCTTCCATGTTTGGAAAAGGATAACTATCCTTTAATGATGACACATTTAAATTTCTGAAGTCAACACATAGCCTGATGTCACCATTTTTCTTCTTGACTGGGACAAGATTTGAAACCCAAGTAGAATACCTGATAGGCTTAATGATCCCAACATCCCTCAACTTTACAAATTCTTGCATCTTAGGCTACAAAGTGGGATTTATTGGTCTCTACTTTTTCATGAAGGGTTTGGCATCTGGTTTCAAAGGTATCTCATGTTGAAATAGCTCTTCCCTATATGCCTTTAGGTCATCATATGACCATGCAAATAAATACCTATACTTTCTCAATAGAGCAATCAACATTGTCTTAACCTGAGGTTTCATCTTCTTCCCAATATACACCTTCTTTGTAGCATTCTCTATTCCAAGATTAACTTCCTCCAAATCCTCTTTGTGTGTGGATGTTTGCTTAGGATTACTTCTATTAGGTCCATCAAACACCCTTTAGAATGCTACCAGTCCTTTTGGGATCTTATTTATTTTCAATTGGATAATCTCATTCCCAAATATAGTTTCCTTACCATTCACTTCCTCCACAAAGGCTCCAAAATTGATTTCTTGACCTTCATATTCATCAATACACTACAAGAATCTCAAAATGTCATCATCATCATTAAACACCTGCTAGTTCTTCATATCATCAAGAAATGAAGGTATAACTTGCACTTCAACCTTTGAAATGCTAGCAAATGTAATATCATTTGGTATGAGGGTAATGTTAGCAAGTAAATCTGCCACTCTATTGTTGCCCCTATCATATCAGTCAATACCAAATACATCAAACTATTCAATCAAATCCCATACAACATTTATGTACTGCCTTAATCTAGTATTTTTTTATGCATATTTCCCCCTAACCTAAGAAACTACAAGTTTTGAGTCTCCAATGACTCTTAACTTTTTAATGCCATGTTTCTCAGCTAACCTCAACCTTAGTAGCAAGGCTTCATACTTGACTAAATTGTTTGTGCAAGCAAACAGTAATTGGAATGAGAATTTGAAGATCTTACCATTGGGAGATATGAGTATTACCTATGCGCCATCTCCCTCCTTTGAACAAGCACCATCAAAATGCATGTTCCAAAGGTCATCATTATTAGTTTGCTGCAATCCATCTTTCTCCAAAGGTCTAGGTTGTTTTTCTTCCTCTTCTTGCAATTATTCAATCTTGAAGTTGTCCAATGCTATTGTCTACAAAATGGATTCTATCTACTTCTCCCACCAATTCAATGATATATGGAGATCTTAGTTCCCTCACAAGTTTGATATCCTTTCCCTCAATGGGAAAAGTCGCAAAGGACATATCACATTGCAAGCTACCTCCCATGGAGGCACTCCACTTTCTTGAAAACAACATGCCATAATTGGGTGGGATGTCCACCACAAATATACTCATGGAAAACTCCTTGTCAGGGAAGGAAACTAATCTATATGGAACATCTTTGATAACTCCAATAAATTGGATCTCTCTAGAGTCCATGGCATAGCACTTGCCATATGCATAATTAATTTTTTAGGCCCATTTCTTTCATTATCTCCACCAACATGATGTTAGATGAAGCTCCTGAATTGATCATGCAATTATTTAGAAGCTTACCATCAACAATCAGACTCAGACAAAATGGATCAATATTATTTGGGCAAGATGTGATAGTGATGCCCAAATAAATCTGAAGGATTTCACCAACATCTCCCTCCATTACCTCTTCACTCATTTGATTTCCACTCACTTGAGGCTAAGTAGACACCCCTTCATCTTCACAAGCCTTAGTAGAACCATTGATAATGGCTACTACCTTCTGCTTATTTTCATCAATCCTCATCATTTCCATCAAAGGAAAAATCACCTTCACTTGAGACAATAGTTGAAACATGTCAATTGGATTATACTTTGGTAATTCACAAAGGACTATACTTTGTTCTCTAATTGGGACATTTTGTTGCTCAAACTTTATTTTAGTCTAGATTTCTTGTCATGTCTCTTTTCTTGATCAACTCTTGAATTTTGAGTCTTGACTTTAACAATTGAGACAACTACCTCATCAGGCTTCTCGGTTGTAGTATCTTTCTTGGCCCAAATTTGAGGTCCCTTACTCTCCTTAGTTTTGATCTCTCATTTCTTAAACTTGATCAATTCTTTTGTTTTAGTCCCCTTCTTCCTTGCATTTTGTTCCTTCATAAACATACTACCAAGCTTACCCTGATCACAATTAACAACTCTACTTCTCAAGTTGTGAATATTCTTGGCTTGCTCCACTAATGTTGTTATCATCTGCTTATACTCATCATCAGAACATCTTCTCAAAGATACATCCATTTCTTTTGTCTCCATAGCACACATGTTGTCCTTAATATCTTCATTAGGGAAAATTTGTTGATGATATGAGTCCAACTTTTTCCTCTGGTAGTCAACATCAATTTCATGTGATTCTTCCTTTGAAGAACACTCATCAGAAAAATTTGATCTATGCATAAGCATGTATGTACTTCAACATTATTTCCATCCATTGGCTCATAATCATCTGATTGACCTTGCTCTTCTTCAAATTGTATTGCTACTGAACATGTTTGGGAAGCATGTGGTAACTGGCAGGCAATGCACCATGGTGTTTAATCAGTAAGGTTCACTAAATTCTTCTGTAAAGGATCAAGGGGAACTTTTTTTTGTGCATTTTTCTAATTGTTTGGAACTGGCTTTCTATTAATTCCAATTTGTGTTATAGGGATGATCTTGTAGCCAGGAGGTCTTTCATTCTTTTGAAAACTTGGCTTATCATTGGAAAGACCTTTTTCTTGCCTTGCAAGTCTGTAGAGCTTGCAACATTGTCAATCTTGTCTTCAAGTGAAGACCCTTTTGCTGCAAAATGTTTATCCTCCTTCGGATTCTTCAAGATCTTAACATCCTCTCTTCTCCCAACCTTACCAGTTGTTCTTCTGATGTTCTCAATGTGGATTTCCATCTTGAAAGCTTCTCTCAAGGTCTGAGGATTTTTATCCAACACGAGATAACTCATTTTTGCATCAAATGCATTAGAATAATTCACCAAGCATACACTATCATTAAGCCTCAAATGAGAAGGTAATCTATTCATGGCCTTCTGGAATCTTACATTGAAATAAACAACTACCTCTATTGAAACTTTAGAGATATTGTTGAATTGGTTTAGGAGGAACCTTGAATTAGTCTTATCATTGTATTGTTCTCTAAACAACATCTTGAACTCTTCCCAAGAGCCAATACTTTTAGCTAGTAAAACTCTATACCATTCTCTGACATCCTCAATGAGTGACTGCACAAAAAGCTTCATCATCACATCTTCAGCTTCTACTTCAAAGTTATCCATCACATTTGCAAATGCTTTGAGATGATCCTCACCACTTATGGCATTGTTACCAAATTTTTTTTACCAAGGCAGGCCTAATGTCTTCAGGGAATTGATTTGGACAAACAAGAATTCCAACAAAGCACAACTATTGATACCTTTCCACTTGCATTTTCCTCCTAGTAATTCGATCTCTATGATTTTTCAAGGCTCATTATCTTCCTAATGACCATATTGGTTATTACCCTTGCCATTTCCACCCCCACCATTGTCACCACCTCCACCTTTCTTTCCACCACCACCACCACTTCCTTCTCCATCTTCATAATGAGTATTCTTATTCTTGTGGTTACCTCCACCTCCACCACCTTTATTTCCACCACCACTTCCACCAGGAATATGTCCATTAGACTTGGTATTTTGTGGATCAAAACCAGTGTGACCGAAGCTTGAAGCTCTAGGATCAGGAATAAAATTCTTGAGAAATGATATCTTCCTTGCTATTTCTGCATTTGTAGCCTCAATCTCCATTTCATCCAACTCTTGTTGCAACTTCTCATTTTCCAACTATAATCTTAATATCTCAAGATTAGGAGGTGCATTTGATGGAATGGAATTGGTTTTAGCATTTTTAGTGGATGAATTATTAAATGAAGTGTTTGTATTTGTATTGGTGTTTGTACTAGGGATGGTTTTCTTATGTTGATCAATGGGTTTCTTCCCATGATCTACAGGCTTCTTGACAGTAGCAGAAGGATCAGTGACTTTGGTTGCTATAACAGATGTAGTATAAGTGCTTGTAGTATAGGTTCCCAGGGGAATGGCTACCTTAGGAGGATTAGGGGTTGTCTTAGCAGCAAATTTAGGAGGAGCTTCAAAAGTTGGCTCTTCCTTTAAGGCTTCTTTCATCTTCTTAATTCTTTTCCTTTGATGGATTAGGCTCTAGTTGCTGCTCTGGGTGCTTCTTCATATAGCTTCTAGCTCTCCTCATGATGTTAAAATTCTTATCAGAGCACTCCTCACTCTCTCTTTGAGAATTCAACTTTGCATTGGCACAAGAGATTTCAGAATCACCACCCAATATATTGGGAAATAAAAATTTATTACACTTTGGAGATGCACTCACAATCTCATAGAAGACTTTGAAAATAACTTGACATGAAATGGAAAATGGGACCAAAACTTGACACATAAAACTGGGCTTGAGCTATTTAATATAATTTGAACAAAATGTGCTTCAAAAAATGAACAGTAGATATGCTCGGCTCTAGCTGTATGAGATCTGACCTAGAGAAGTTGGACTAGCATTTTCCCTAGTAGAGTTTCCAATCTGTTGGTTGTTTTTTAAGAACCAAACTTAATCTCAACAATTTCCTATGAATTTACCATAATTCAATGATTAGCAATGGTGAGGATTGGCCAACGACTAGGTGAAAGCTTGCTAAGCTTTCCCTTTGCACTTTGGGCTCTGCAAGACCTAGGAAGGTGATCCTTACAATGTTTTAAATGATACTCTTGTGCCAAATTACCACAAACATTGTGAATAATAGATGAATTCCCATAATTTGCAAATTAAATGAAAATCCTAAAGAATCTAGCTAATTCTTTAACAGATGACCACCTCAAGTAGGGAATGGATGATTCTTCATAAAACTTTAGAATAATTAAAGGTATGTAAATGATTTTCTTTAAGGATTTGTTCTTTGATAGGAAAGACCGACTCAATTACATCAAAGATTACCAAATGAATAGAATAGTGCTTTATCCATGGGTAACAGATTCAAATTTATAGTAAACTGTAATACATCAGTAATTAGACTTAGCATTCATAGACTATTGTGATATTTCCTTGCAATATCACAACTAAAGATCTCACAAAACAAAAACTACTTAATAATCCTTGTACTTAATCACATAAATCGATGATCTCATCAAAGCATTTAATTAATTCTTTGAATTAAAGTAGAGAAAAAACCATACATTCAACCAAAAAAATTGAAGGCAAATAAAAGATCCTTGATCATTTTATTCATAATTCATGTGACAAAATACATAGGAGAAAAATTATTCCAAAATTTTCAATTCTCCTTCAGATGCCATTACTATTGTAAAACTATTATGCCCTTTGTTCTTGATTTATAAAATTCTCATTACACGAGTTCAAAACCTTTTGTAGCCAAAGACCTATGCAATCGGCATTGAATTCCCATTTATAGAAACATGGGAGCAACAAGCTTTAGGCCAAATTACACATTAAGTCACATTTTACATTTGAAATTCATTTGGATTTAAATTTCAAAACATTCCCAAGCAATTATATTTGCATTTCATGAGGGGAAAAACATATAAGATAAAAGTTTGTTTCCATTTGTTGAAGATCTTCCCACCTTCCAAAAGGCATCTTTCATCGTTGTGGTAGCACCGAAACATCTTCTTTACAAGAAAAATTGTCTTCCACATATGCGCCAAGTCAACAAAAACTAAAACATAAAGTAATAAAATAAGAATAGCAAAAACCACGTCGAAGTCAGTATTTTGTCATCGACCTTCATGATTGAGAGGATACAACATTTTGCAATACTTCATCTAAGGATTAATCTATAAATTTTCAAGCCATGTGTTATAGTCCTCCTCAGTGGGCTATTGTATGTCTAGTAACTCCTACACCTTGGTGTTCTATTGGTTGTACCTGACATCAATCAAAATGTGGGCCTCTTTGACAAATGCATCCATCCTTACCTCAATTCCAGTCATGTTATCAACTGCAGGGTTCAACATGGTGTAGTTTGTAGGGTTGAATGCTTTCTTAAAGTGTGGGAGTAATCCTCCCATCTCATCCTTCCAAACAAAAAATTCTTTCAATCCACCTTCATCATTTAAAATCTTGGGCATACCATGCCCCTTCATGTCCCTAAACATTTTAAATTTGTTCTGCAATTGTACTCCTAACTTTCCATGAAATGTTGAAATTCCTCCCAATAGATCCACCACCTTTAATATATTTGGAATATTTGTAGGAGCCTTAGGGTCTTCTTGCATATTAGGCAACATTTCCCTCAAGGTTCCAACCCTGGCACTCCATTTGCTCTAGTCATTTTGGAAAGCATGTTGAACTTGCACATACCTCACATGAGCTTCATGGATGCTCTTGTATGCCCCCAAAAGATTGCCAACTTTTTTCACTATCTTCATAACCCTATCTTTAACACATCATCAAAGATATCATCAACAACCTTTGCAATCTCTTCTTTAGCTCTTTTGGAATTATCCTTTTATGTTTGTACTTCTTCAAGCTTTGAATTCTTAGTGATATATTTTCCCTATCTTGAGTTGATAGTTCTGAAGAAGATGAAGAGGGTGAAGGAAATTCCTTTATTGGCTGAGCTGCTTGTGTTGTGGTTCTTATTTTGTTACATTCATCCAAAAGATTATTGTAATCTTTCAAAAAAGAATCATATTTCTTTTGTGATATTTGTGCAGGGTTAACACTTAGCATGGTAGCATGCATGGTCAATTTTACAGCTTGTAGGGGGGTTATATTTGTAGCCCTCTTTACCACAACTAAACCAATAACTTCTTAAATAAATTTGACAGCCTCAAGTTTTCCAGTACTTGGTGTCATCGACCAAATTGCAAGAGTGTTCAATTTTGGACTAAAACTTGATCCAAAAACTTGGTTATCAAAATGTCCCTCTAATATAGATGCTTGAGGGTCCTTTCTTATTGCATCAAATGCAAGAGTAAAAGTAGGAGTCCACCTTGGGAGCAACATTATTCCACTCTCCTTAACAATTTTCCTTGCCTCTACAATAGCAATTGCTGCTATTTTTTCCATTATCTTTTCCTCCTCTGCTTTCTTTGTATCCTCTTGATGAGAAGGATCTACACTGGCCTTAGCCTCTTCAATTCTCTTTTTATGTCTTGGATTCTTTGTTGGATGATGAACTCTTTAAAATCCTTGGTCTGCACAATGCATCATCTGCAAGAAATTCATTACATGCCTTGATCCGTGGATCATCATCAACCTCCTCATCATATGTCCACTTTACAATTCCATCCTAAGGAATATGAGAATCAAGAGCATAAATAAATTTAGGGGAAGGGAATCTCATCTCCACCTCCTCATCATTGGGAACATGCTATACATATTTCTCCTCCCCAATTATTTCAGTATCCCCTCCTTCAACCTCTAAAGGTTGCTCTAGGATGTCCATAGCTTCATGTTGTTGCACCAATAGGGCTTGCACCTTTTCAACAACCTCCTTAACCTTTACCTCAAACTCACCATTATAATAATCTTTTAACTTTGTCATAGCCCTTTCAAAAAGGTTTTAAATCTCATCATATGGACTGATATAAAAAATATTTCTTTTCGCTATAGCTTCCTCAATGTCACAAATAGCATTCCATTCCTTCTTCCTTGATGTAATTACACCATCAGTTGTCAAATTTCTTATTACATCATCAGTATGTAGAAATTGATGAGAGAAACTAGACAAACCTTTCTATATCTTTGTGTCATTCACAAAAAATTTAGGATCAAAATTTCTAACCTCATCAACTAACATCTTGAGGTTGTTTAGCATTATTCCAAAATTCTCATAACCTTCTTTGGCAATGGCCTTGAAATAAGCAAATGTACACTATGGAACTATTACTGAGCCCTTCTTAGGGGTTATGAAATTATCCTTATCCATAAAATCTAATTACCATATGAGTTCCATGAAGGCCAACCTATAAAACACATATAGTGGCAGGTAATGAGGTGCAACCTTGGCTGCATAAGCCTTGATCAAAGTATAATCTGTATGCAAAAACCAGTCATCCCAATTGTGAGGTGTTGTTGATCCTTCTTATCTTTGGGGCACATAATATCTCTCATAACCCTTGAAATTCTGTAAAGAGGATCCACACCCATACTCTCCAAAATATTGAACCTCAAAACATTGCAGAAAGTCAAATAATTTGAATGTGGATAGTTTTGTTCCCAAATGTGAGTCCACATTTGGACAGGAAGATCATTTCCTTCCTCATCTTTCTGTCTTAGCTTCATCTTCTTCTTCCATTTCTCCTGTCCAACATAAAGAATCATGTGCATTAACAAAGAATAGTGAGGAAAAACTAGTGGGGCACTGCCATCCTTTAAACTAATCAACCCCTTATGCATCTATTCTGCAATATATGTAGCATAATTGAATCCCCTGTTGGAATTCCAATTCAGAATTTCATTAACCATTACCAACAAAGTAGTTGGTATCCTTGCATCAAACCTGTGAGCCAATACTTGATTCAAGTAGTAGTATGTGTTCTTGAAATAATTGGAAAACTCTTCACATTCAAAAGGTTCCAAGTCCTTAGGACCAAAACCATCATTATCATCCTTCCTATGCCTAGCAAGAACATGTATTTTATACCCATATCTGTTCTATTCATACTCATTACATAGATCAGAAAAATTGGTGCTAATTGTATTATTGGGGTTCAGCTTAAACACCTCCACAATCTTATCTCTTGTTATGTCAAGGAGTACTGTTCCATTCTCACTTTTTATTTTTCTATCCTTGGCATTATAATGCTTTGCCAACTCCAACACTAAATCTACTTCAACAAATACATTTGGCACTACCAATCTTCCAAGATTGAAACCCCATAAGTGATGGGCTAGACGTTTGGCATATCTTCCATTAAAATATAGAAGAATAATTCCCAACCACTTTGAGGTAGAGGGACTTCTTTGATCCTAGAAGCATTATCAATCAATCTGCTAGTCACTACAACCTACCCTGTGGGTCTTTTTCCAATTTGTTTTCCTCCATTAGTTAAATCTTTGGCTTCACGTTCCATAAATCTGGCAAGATTTCTCTTTTCTCCCTTGAACATTGCAAATGCCTCAGACACACCCGACTTAGGTGTGGGTTTGTCATACTAGGTTTTTGGTTTCTTAACCCTTTTCTGCTTAGGTTTCCTCTCAGGCTTAGTGCTAGACTCACTAGGTTCACTCATTTTCACGGTGTGACAAAGCTAGGGTTTACAAAGATTCAACTTACAAAAAGGGCCTACTGGTTTATGTCCTCAAGAAACAAATTTGCAAAACAAAAAAACATCCCAAACCTCACACAATTCTCACCAACCCAATTGAACTTGCACAATATCCAAACCCTTACAACCCCTAAGAGCCTAAAGCTTTCAAAATATTTCACTAACACCCTAAACCAACTTAATTCAAACACAATTGACGCAGAGAGGTGAAATTACTTGCTTACCGGGAGAAAATTTGTCTTCAAAGTCTCTGCAACTTTTCACCTAAGCTCCTTGTGCCTTTCTACTCAAAATTGACCAATTTGTTTTCTCGAAAAATTACAAGTGTGAGGAAAAATGATCCAACAACCTTCTTTATGGCAAAGGAATGGAGCATCTTCACCATTAATGCTTAGAAGAAAGTTCACGTGAGTGAACTGACATTTAGTTGTTTAAGTTCAAATTCTAGTCATTGATCTTTTGATTTAAAACATCATCCATGGCTCTCCTTTGTCCTCGTGCTTTCTCCTTGTACTTTTAGTGATGCCCCTTCAATGTTGCCACATTGCCTTTATTTTCCTTAGTCACCTTTTACTTGAAGACCATCACGCATCATGAATCCACGATGCCTTAAGACCTAGTGATGAGGGGAATATTCCACCATATATTCCATTTCTCATCGTTGATATTTTCCTTAGATCTCCATTTGTAACCATGATAGCTTTAGGTGGCACTATGGGCATAATACTTAACAACCCATCGCTCATCGTCGATATCCCTTTTCCTTTATGTATCCTATCAGCAATATGAACCATATACATTATAGGATCTTAGCCATTAGATTTGGGTCCTCCTTTGACTTTATTCTTTTCCCATCGCTCATCATTGATTCATACCTTAACAACTAAATTAGATCAGTGATGGAAGAAAAGAGGTGACAATGCTAATTTGGCCACATTTCCACATTACAAGATCAAGGGTAATATAAGCATTGCCCTTAGTATCAATTCAAGTTAGTGATGGAACATTGGGACAATGGGCTTCATCACTCATCATTGGCATGAAAAGGATAAACAAGTAGCAATCTGTGATAAGCAATGGGATGGTAAATGTAAAGGGTGATTAAGTTATCATGCATCCCTGATTCAAAACTTCAAGCTTTTAGGCAATTAGAAATACAAAGGAAACTAGAGATAGTGAGGAAATACCTCACATCACACATTGCTAATAGGAAACAAAAGGTCCAACACCCATCCTTGATGAGCGATACAAAAGGAAATGTTCATCATGCATCACTAATTCAAGGTAAGTGGTGACAAAATAATCCGCGATGGGCGATATGCAAAGAGGAAAGTGGGAAATTAAGTGAGGGTAATTAGCATGTGCTCATATGTTATTTTAAAAGGGGGACCAACTAGGAAGAATGAGGGACATGACTTAAAAGACTTAAAACTATTTTAACAAAGGATGTAAAGGCCAAATATTTAAGATTTTCAACCTTATAAAATATCAACCCTAAACCAAAAATAATAAGAAATATTATGCAACTGGTGAATGGGGAATCCTAACCATAAGGGGTCAGTCAATACATGAATACAAAAGACTTAATTTGTTTTAATCTGATCAAAGATTGGCTATAGCAGGTCAATGAAGGATTAGACCAAAAGACAAGGACTTAGAAAAGGGGAACATATTCTAAATAAACCAATCCCACAATCATAGAACCCTAAACCCTTGTTTCACCTCAAACAAAGAGACCACTAACGTAAGGACATTTCAAACCAGTGGAACATGAAAATTTGAGAGTTCCACTACCAATTACAATGGTAGCTTGAATGGACTAAAGAGCTTATAGATTGGATTTTTGAGGTGGATAAATATTTTGATTTTGAATATCTAAAGAAGGTGAAGTTTTCTTGCATGAATCTAAAGGGACATGCATCCTTATGGTGGCATCATTTGTAAATAGAATGACAAAGAAGAGACAAAGAAAAGATCAAAACATGAGAAATAAATGTGACTAAGCTGAGGGCCAAATTCCTACTAGTAGATTATCAACTTAATTTATTTAGGAAGTTACAAAATTTAAAACAAAAAGAATTAAGTGTCAAATAATACATTGAGGAATTCTATAGATTGAGTATTCAAGTGAGACATCTTGATGATGATGTTGAGAAGGTATCAAGGTATATAAATGGAATGTGTTTATTTATGATTAGAATCAAAAGTGTTGGAGAAGCCTACTGATATTCTTGAAGGAAGAAGAAAAAATAGCAAGAAAGAAACAAATTAATTCAAGAGGTAGAGGGAGAAACTCACATGGTAGAGGACAATCTAATAGTGGCAGAGGGTATCCAACAAAGTAGGGAAAAGCCATCACCTCTTAAGAAATTTCTTGCACTTAGGAGACTAGAGGAAGAGAAGGTTATTCTAGAGGAAGGGGAGATTATTCTAGAGGCCAAGGATATTTTGGAAGAGGAAGATGATTTTTTGGTAAATGCTATCAATGTGGAGAAATTGACCACAAAGCATTTTAATGTTCTCTAGTCCCACAAAATAGTGGAAAAGGAAAAAAGGTAAGAGTTAGGTTGGAACACATTTTTCGTTGTGCCAAAAGATAACCTATTAATGCTTGATACAAACACAAAAGATAAATGGATCCATGAGAGATGGTTAATCCATGTCCTGAATCTAAAGGGAGTCATTGGTGATTAGTTCAACAATCCCCCCTCAATGTCACCCAAGGAGATTTGAACCTGTGACCATGACTCTGATACAATTTTTTTGAACACATTTGTCGTTGTTCCAAAAGATCGACCTGTTAATGCCTGATACAAATTCCAAAGATAAATGAATCAATGGGAGGTGGTTAGTCCATATCCCTAATCCAAAGGGAGACGATGGCGATTAGTACAACAATTTCATGTATCACAAGTAGCAAAAGAAAGTGTAGCTTTATCTAAGCATTAAGAAGAACATAAAGAAGGAGAATGTTTTTCATTGAGGAGAATATTGTTGAAGCTTAAGAAATAAAAGATAAGAACATGTTCAAAGGTAAGATTTATTTAAAAAAAATGTAAGTCGGGAGGAAAATGTTGCAAGGTAATTATGGATAGTTGAAGAATTAAAAATCATTTGTTAGATTAGATGGTATAGAATTTGAAGTTGAAAAGGATGAAACATCCTAGTCCCTACAAGGTTTCTTGGTTGCAAAGGGGACATCAATTACTAGTGAGTGAACACTATTTGGTGAAATTTCAGAGTAGTAGGTATAAGGATGAAATATTGTGTGACGTGATGCCCATGGATACATGCCATGTCCTATTGGGAAAGAATTGGTAGTATGATAGAACGGTGGTACATGATGGTAAGAAGAATACCTATAAAATAGTGAAACATGGAAATGAGTTTGTTTTAAACCCATTGGAGGACAATGAAGAAGAAGTAGAAATTGGTCCAAGTTTTTTTTTAATTTTTGGAAAGAAAAGAAGGAGGCATGTTTTTATTTCATTCCTAAACCTACAAAGGTTAGAAAATAAGTGAGGAGTGAAGAAAATCCAAAGGAAATGCAATAATTTTTTGGATGAGTATGTAGAAATATTGATGGAGTTACCAAATTGGTTGCCACCCATGAGAAGTATAAGTAACTATATGGAATTGATACTTAGGGAAAGTTTTCCAAATAAAGAATCATATAGAATGACACCAATGGAGAATGAGGAGATAAATAGATAAGTGCAAGAGTTATTGGATAAGAATTTGATAAGGGAAAGTTTTGGCTCATGTGTAGTACTAATAGTGTTGACACCTAAGAAGGATGGAGAATGGTGAATGTGAATTATTTCAAGAGCCAAAAACAAGATAACAATAAAGTATATATTTCCATTGCAATAGATGGATGATATGATGGATTTTTTGAGTGGATCCAAGTAATTCACAAGATAGATTTGAAGAGAAGGCATCATTAGATAAGGATCGAAGAAGGAGATGAGTGGAAAAAAATTCAAAATAAAGGATGGCTTGTATGAGTGACTAGTAATACCATTCAGATTGGAAAATTCACCCAACACATTTATGAGACTAATGAATGAAGTGTTGAATCCATATTTAAGAAAGTTTACAATTGTATATTTAGATGATATTTTGATTTTTAGTAAGATAAATATGAACATTGTTGCATGTTAGGATAGTTTTGTAGAAGTTGAATGAAGAGACATTGATGGTGAATTTGAAAAAGTGTAGTTTTATGAAGAAAGATTTGGTGTATTTAGGATTTGTTGTTTCTAAAGAAGGATTAAAAATGGATACAAAAAAGGTTAAATAAATCATAGATTGGTCATCACTAAGGAGTTTTTTGAGGCCAAAAGTTTCCATGGTTTGATGAGATTCTATAGGAAGTTCATAATAAATTTTAGTGGAATATGTGCACCTATTACCAAAATAATGAAAGGCGATAGGAAAGGATTCAAATGGATAAGCTAAAAGAGAGATAATCTTTTAGTTGTTGAAAAAAAAGTGGTGTAACAACTAGTATTTCCTTTGTTTGATTTTAATAAAATGTTCCAAGTACATTGTGATGCTAGTGGAACTACAATTGGAGGAGTTTTGAGTCAAGAAGAAAGGTCCATTTCTTATTTCAGCAATAAGTTAAATGAGGAAAAAAGAAATATTTTATTTATGATCAATATTTTTATGTAATAATGCAAGAACTCAAGAAATTGAGGCATTACCTGCTACCTAAGGAGTTTGTGCTATACATAGAGCACCACACATTGCAATATATACAAAACCAAGGTAAGTTGAGTAAATAATAAATGAAGTGGGTTGAGTTTCTTAAAATTTATTCATTTTTTTAAAACATAGAAGTGGTAGATCTAATTGGGTATCTAATGCACTAAGTAGGAGGTGCTTGTTGTTGAATGAGATGAGAGTGAATGTAGCTAGTTTTAATTTGATGCGAGAGTTTTATGAAGAAGATGATGATTTCAAAGAAGCATGGGAAGCATGTAAAAGTCCAATAAAGAAGGATAAAACTCCATGGCTGGAGTATTTCATTCAAGAAGGATTATTTAAAAGGAAGGAGATTGTGTATACCTTAGGGGTCAATGAGGGAAAATTGATAAGAGAAAAGCATAGTGGTGGTTTGAGTGGATATTTTGGATTTAAAAAATATTTGTAAAGTTGAATGAAGGGTATGATTGGCCTAGGATGAATGCGTACGTGAAAAAGACAGTACACAAATTTGTAAAATTTTCCAACATGCTAAAGGAACAAGATTGAATACAAGTTTGTATTAGTCATTACCTATATGAGACAGACCTTGGGAATATATAAGTATGGAGCTAGTTCTTGGATTTCCACAAACACAATGAAGTAATGATTCATTATTTATTATGGTTGATAAGTTTTAAAAAATGGCCATTTTATTCATTGCGTGAAGTCTAATTATGCATCCCACATAGCTACATTATTTTTCAATGAAGTAGTTAAATTACATGGATTATCAAAGAGTATTGCCTCTGATAGGGACATGAAGTTTTTTTTTACCATTTTTGGTGTATATTATAGAAAAAATTGGGTACAAAGTTAGGATTTAGTTTGGCATATCATCCCCAACTAATGGGAAAACATAAGTTGTCAATAAGGGTCTTGGTAATTTTTCAAAATGTTTGATAGGAGACAAGCCACATCAATGAGATTTGATATTATCCCAAATAGTTTTTTCTTATAATAACTAAGTTAATAGAAGTGTAAGGAAAATACAATTTAAAATTGTTTAATGATTCAGTCCAAGGGGAGTAGATGAATTAATGGACATATATGATTTAAAAAGGAAGGGTGTTGTTGTAGAAGTTTTGTTGATTATTTGTAAGAGTTGCATAAGGAGGTGAAGAATAATTTGGATAACAATGTTGTGAAATATAAGGAGTATGTGGATGAGATTAAAAGAGAGCAAGAGTTATCTAGTCATGTCACATATGAGAAAGGAAAGGTTCCCTCAAGGAATGTATAATAAATTGAATTGGAAGAAGATAGGAACTGCAAAGTGTTGGGGAATTTTTCATCTAATTCCCATGAAATTGAACTCCCAAAAGGAATAGATATTTCTCCAATTTTCAATATTGTTGATTTGTATAAATATCATTTGGGAGGCATAAGTTCACAAGGGAACACACATCCAAGTTTATAGGAAAACTAATAATGGATACACCAATTTTAGAAAAAGAAATTGGAAGAAGTGGAAAAAGTGATAAAAAATGGGAAAAAAGTTTAAGGAATATTTGGTCCAATGGAAGAATAGAGAAACAACTAAGGCTACTTGGGTGAATGCCTTGGAACTTGAGAATTATGGAATCCCTATTTTAAACTCGCCAAATTTTTCATGAGTTCTTAAATAATGGAACATTTCACTTACCTAACGTCTCTAATGCATGAACATTTGGGTCCATAGGCAATCCTGCATCACCCAAAAATATTTTACTTTTTATTCTTTGTTTCAATTTAGTTTTGGTGTATTTCAATCATTTTTTAAGTTTTATTTCTTTTGGAGGAATTTTTGGATTCAAATTGGAAACTTTAGGACATCATATTATATAGGAGATTAATGGGTATTTGTAGATTAAATTTGGTGAAAATTGGATAAAAAATGGTTGTTATGCTCATGTAGTTTTTTGGTCTACAATGAGATTTGTAGACTTTGGGTTTGTAATTAGACATGTGGGATTTTTTTTTGTCATAAAACTTTGTAGAATTTTTATGTTGAACTAGAATTTTTTTTGAAATTAGTTCTTACTCATTTTTCCACATTTGTGGTAAACTCATGGACAACTTTTTATATGTGGGACTTTGTTTTTGATTGATTAAGCAGGGAGGGGGCCCTGACCCAAACAAAATAATACAACATTATGAGAACAATAGGCAGAAAGAAACAACAAAAAAGGAATCCCACCACACTTCCCCTTTCCCACAAGCAAAAATCCTAACCAATACCCATTCGATCAAACATAACAGTTCTACCAATAGTATCAAAAAACTTTAACCCACTATTAGCAACATTCATCCTACTTAACTTAATAAACCTATTAATAATATTCAAATTGTCCATGTTGAAACTAAAACTATTATCAATCCTACAGACAGTATATAATAGGCCCCAATGGCCATTAACCAAAGTTTGAAAGATAATAGAAATGACCATCTAAACAAAAAACAAAGAATTGTAGCATAGAGCATCATTGTTATGCTTCCTCGATTAGTTTCCACGTTGTCGGCAGGTCCTCCACCATGTCCTCCATTGCTTCCTTCGGCTCCATCTTCCTAGCCAAGTCCTCTTTCTCTTTCTCTTTCTCTTTCTCTTTCTCATTCTTTTATTTTTTCTTTTGTTGTTTCTTAATTTTCCCTTCCCCAAATAGTGGCCATTATCGCCTTCTTCATAACAGCATCAACCACAAAGCATGAAATTTTAACAACTTTTTCCAGGGTTTGAATCTTGTTGTCTTTGTCTTGTTCTTGCATTGCTTCCTCTAAAACTTGAGGTCTTTCCTCAATCTTTCTCTTCTCAATGATTTCAATAACTTGAATTCTACCATCCTTATCCTTTCCTTTCCTCCATTTTTCCAAGGCATTCAACCTTTCCTCCATTTTTGTGACTTCTCATTACCAACTTCTTCGACCTTTTCTTCCTCCTTGTCTTCTAATTCCATCCTCTCTTGACTATCCATAGCATTACCACCATCCTCATCCCTACTAATCTCTTGCTTCAATTCCTCATCCTTATCCTCATTCTCATTTCCATTATCACTTTCCATTTCTGAATCTTCCTCCTCCACTGAATCCTTACCCAAGCTGTCCGAGACCTCTTCCATGGAAGAGTCATTCTCTTCCAGCACCTCTTTTTCTTTACTTTCTTGTAAACTGTGGTGCTTTTATCCTTAGGGATCTGCAAGTTCTCGTTACTATCTTGACCTTTTGACATCGCCAAAGCTAGTCTTTTAGACCTTCTCCCACCTGGGTTAGATCCTCCCACCTCATTATCATCAAGAATGGTAATCATACCCAGTTCCTCCCCCAACTCACGCAACATTTTCCTCTTATTTTTAACCCCCAATTCCATGGAGTCATCCCTTCTCTTTTCAAGTGTAACAACCAGTAGATCCTTCCAAAAAGCCTCATCTGGTTTAGGAAATTTCTTTTTAGGTTTTTTGGCCGCGGGATGGGGAGTGTCTTCAATAAGCTCAATTTTTACTGAACTTTGGGGTTTTGGGTTTTCAATCAATTTGAGGGTAGGGTTTCTCTAAAGAGAATTGGCTAAAATGAACTTGCAAATGGCTCTAATGAGTCCTTGGTGTAAAGGTGGGTTGGCACCATGAGTTAAACTCTAGTTCAAGGAAGAAAACAAGAAGAACAAAAGATTGGTTTTTTCCAGATGTCTTATATGGTTGAGGATGGGGAAATGATACCCATGGACAGACTGGTAGCAACCTTCAAGGGTGAAATATTTCATAGCTATAAAACAAACATTATGATATGGCGGCATAAGCTTAATTCTAGAATAGCCATTTTGAAAACCTTTCAACTTTTTCTTTGTCTTCAAAGAACTTTTCAATGTAATCTTCATACTTACCAATGTTGACCTTGGCCACTTTCTTTCCTTCATAAGTCAGTCCCATATCCTGTGCAATTAAGTTGCATCCACCTTAAACTGAATGCCACCCAAATTAACCTTGCCATCTCCAACCATTGGAAAATTTGTAGCTTAGTTTCTCATTATAGCCCTACATAGCAACAAAATAAGGAGTGAAACCTACCCTCTCAAAGAGACCCCAAAGTTCCTCATTGTTTCAAAGTGACTCATATTTATGGGGTTTTGTTTACTTCCTCAGACCTCCCATGGTGCTTTCTTGACTCTGGAATTTTTTGGGCACAAGCAAAAGATCTCTTTTCTGGCCTTCGTTGTTCTCAACACTAGCTATAGACAATTCCACTATCTCATTCTTGATGGAAACTCTGTGACTACTGATTTGAAATGTTAGTAGGATAGGGTTTTTTATTTGAAGTATGGAGAAACTAAAGCCTCAATTATCACCTTTTCACATATCATCATTAATGATAGTGACAACTTTGCCTCCCTTTCTTACAATGATAACACCAATTTTAAAATTTCTTTTATTTCCATTGTACACATGAGTCCATCCATCAAATTATCAATCCCCAGATTTTTCCTCATGCCATTTATTTCCTTAATTAAATCCTCTTGTCAAAGTACATAACTCTACAACCCAACTGTCCTTTCCAATTTTGGTCTTTCCTCTCATTAAGACTTAACAATCCTTTAACAATGTGCATCCTTCCGCACCCTGTCAGCATGCCATCATGCATCCAAATGGTCCACATCATCACTGGACCCCTCCATCTATCACTTTTATTAATGATTGACATTCCCATCAATTAATTTTGTTATTTGAATATTTATTCCTCCAGGTCTGTCAGCCACCATAATTTCTTTAATTTGGCTGGGTAACCTAGAGAAGTCCCAAAAAATTAAAATATCTTGATTAACTCCTAAGTTGGCTATAGTATTTATGACCTTATTTCCTTCCCTTAAGGAATCACATATTTTGTAGTGTTGGATATCTTGTATCGTACATTTACAATCTTCCAATAGGTCCTTAATTTCCCAAGGGTTTTGAGTCACACCATTAAGAAAATCAATTATCAACTTAGAGTCTCCTTCTATAATGACTTTGTTGTACCCCTTCTCTCTAATATGTTTTAGTTCAACCCAAACAACGTAAGCTTTAGCATAGTTGTTTGTTGCTATTCCTAGTCATTTGTTGTATCCTACTAGAAATGTGCCTTTCTCGTCCTTGATCACATCCCCAACAACAACTTGTCTTGGATTTCCTTCTTAGCAACCATCAAAGTTGCACTTCACCCATCTTGGATCCGGGGGGATCCAGACAATACTCATTCTTATGAGCCGCTTCATCCATTTAATATTATTTAAGTCATGGGATAACCCCCATAGGTATTTTATACTTAGTTCTTGTTGTGTTGGTCCTTTCTTAGCCTGGCTATATGAGCAACTTTCCAAATTTTCTTGGATTTGTCTTTTTACAATCATACATAGTTCCTTGCTTGTCCTTGTTGTATCCCTAAACACCCTATTATTTCTTTCTTTCCACAAGCTCCAAACCAAGAATGGGGGGACTTTTTCCCAAAGGTCTTTAATTATATTATGGGGATAAGGACTAAAGCTCCATCCATCCACAAACATTTGAACATTGGTCGGGAAGACCCAATCCACCTTCAGCATATTAAGAAAGAAAGCCCAACCTTCTTAAGCATAAGAACATTGGAATATCAGATGAAAAATAGTTTCCTCTTCTTCATTACAAAGACTACACCTATTGACAAGATACTTGCCTCTTTTCTTTAGATTGTCAATAGTAATGATCTTACCATGAATAACTGTCCACCAAAAGCAATTTATCTTCAAGAATAATTTTTTTCTCCAAACTTTGAGCCAGTCAAAATATCTTGAATTTTGGTTTTGCTGCACTATGGAATCATATGTAGATTTAACAGAGAACCTACCATTGACACTTTTAGTCTAGATCCATTCATCCTTTCTGTTTCTTGAGAAAAAGTCAGGATTTCCCATTTGTTCCATAAGCTGATCTAAAGCAGCATCCCAATTCTATTGTCTACTTCCTCTTAAGCTAACATTGTTTAGGTAGTCTTTGAATTCTATCCACCTAGGTTTTGAATCTTCCCAAACTAAGTAATTAGAGACTTTTTTGCCAATACCTCTTTTCAGTCTGAATCTAATTTGTTGGAGGTCTTTAGAAGTCGACAGAGGGGTCTATGTGGACCAACTATCATCCCATAAATCAGTATTTAGCCCATTTCCAACTCTTATTTTTGCTCCTCTAGTCAAGATTCCTCTTGTTTCGAGAAGATTATTCCAAAACACAAATCCATGTGGAAGCTCATTCTTCCTAATAAAACAACTAGCATCCTTATTTCTAAGATATTTTTCTTTCAATATTTTGGCCCAATTGTTTTCATCTTCGAAGAGGAACCAACCCATTTTTGCCACCAAAGCTTTATTAAAGAGTTTTAATTGCCTAACTCCCAATCCTCCGGCTTTCTTTGAAGCACAAACCTTATCCCATTTGATAAGTTCCATTCTTTTCTTTTCCTCAACCCCTGACCATAAAAATATTCTTTGAATTGTTTCAATTCTCTAAGCTATGTATTTTGGGATATTAAACATTGATAGGTAGTATTCTAGTATGTTATGTAGTGAAGCCTTTAAAAGTTGAATTTTTCTAGCCATGCTTAGCAATTTACCTTTCCAACTAGCCAATTTCCTTTAGATTTTCTCCACTATAAAGTTCCAATAGTTTCTATTTGTATTTTGAGAAAAAATAGGTAAGCCCAAGTAGGTAGTAGGTAACTTTGCCTCTTGACATCCCAAGATTCTTATAACTTTTTCTTTCACAGCCAGGCTGGAATTAAAAAAATAGATCTTTATTTTTTGGTAGTTTATACATTGTCCAATTTTTTTTGCATATTTGTCTAGAATAGATCTCTAATGTTTAGCTTCAACCATAAAAGCTTCCCCCATAAGAATAGTATCATCAACAAATTGTTGATGTGAAGCAAGGGGTAAGGAAAAGGCAACACAAAATCCTTTTAGAGATTTATTATTAAGTTGTTTCTATATGTTTCACCCTAAGGCCTTGACCACAATAATAAACAGGTAAGGAGACAATGGGTCCCACTGTTTCAAACTTCTGCTAGGTGAGAAAAATCCATGGGCAATACCATTAATCAGAACTGAATGCTTTGGAGAAGTGACATAATTTTTTATCAAATTAAGGAATTTCCTGGTGAAGCCAAATTTTTGAAGAACAACAAATAAAAAATTCTAGGAGACCCTATCATAGGATTTGGAGATATCTAACTTCAACACTATACTTGGTTTTTTATTGTAATCCATAGAGTGCAAGATCTCATGAGTATATATTGTTGCATCTAATATTTGTCTTCCTTGCACAAAACCCTTATGATTTATCTCAAACAGTTTTCCTAAAACCAGTTTAAGCCTATTAACAATGATTTTCAAGCAAATCTTGTAGGTTGTGTTACATAAACTTATAGGTCTATAATCATTCATTGAAGCAACCTCGTTAGTCTTGGTAATAAGTGCTAAAAAAATAGTATTCATCTGATTCAAGAGTTTTCCTGATTTGAAGAAATCCTTGACTACAATAAAGAGGTCCAAGGACACAATATCCCAATAAACTTGGAAGAAATTGGGGGGGAATCCATCTGGTCCTAGTGCTTTGAAAGTACCACAGGAGAAAATAACTTCCTTTACTTCTTTCATGGAAACAGTCTTAGTTAAGTATTTCAAGTCTTCCTTAGTAATGATTTTAGGTATAACCTGCAACAACTCCTTGAGCTCCTAATTATCAATGATAGGGGGCTCAGGATAGTTTGAAAAGAAAGAAACAACCTCCCTTGCAATTTCTTATTCCCCTTCTAGTCAAATGCCATTTGATGTGGTTAGGAATCTTATTTTGTTTCTTCCTCTATGCTTCAAATTAGGCTGGTGAAAAAACTTAGTGTTTTTGTCCCCTTCTCGAGGCCACTGAATCCTAGATTTCTGCTTCCAAAAAATTTCCTCTTTACTTATTTTGTGCCATTTAGCTCTCAACTCCCTTTCTCTAGTATACATATCATCATCACAAGTTCCAGTCTCCATTTGATCTTGAATTTCCTTAATTTTTAATTTCAAATCTTTCTTGGTGGTGAAGATGTTCCCAAAGGTGTATTTGTTCCACCCTTTGACCTTTTATTTGATTCTTTTTAATTTATGTGTTATCCTTAACATCGGGGTTCCAACATAAGGTAAATTCCACCATTCCTCAACTAGTGATTTAAAGTTCAGGTGGAGGGACCACACAATTTCATATCTAAAAGGATATGGTTTTTTAATCACTTTGTCTTCCCATTCCAAAAGAAGAGCATTATGATTAGACCTTGTTCTAGGAGAGGCTGAAAGGGAGAGATTCTGCATTATATTCCAGTTAGAGGATATAAAAAATATATCCAACTTAACTTGGATGAGTTGATTTCCTTGTCTCCTATTTGTACAAGTGAAGAGAGAACCAGTAAAAGGTATGTCCATTAATTCGACTGAATTAAGAAAGCTTGCAAGATCAATCATACTATCTGAATATTTAGTTAAACCTCCTTTCTTTTTAGATGGGTATAGAGGGGAGTTAAAATCTCCTCCAAGAATCCAAAGCTTATCTTTGTTGTTTTCCATAACTCCTTCCAACCTTTTCCATAGCTGCAGTCTATCCAATCTCGAGTTAGGGCCATAGATATTGCCCAGGTTCCAATTAATGGAGTCTTTGTCCTCCATGCTGATTAAGAGGCTATTCTTATTATTGTATTTCAGTTTGCCACCAAACCTTGAAGAATTCTAGCAAGTAGCAATCCCTCCAGAGGCACCATTTGCATCACTCGCTTCAAAACCAGCTCCTGGCCAAAGCCACTTTAGGGTTTTCTCTAAACTCTCCTTTTTCATCTTAGTTTCTTGAATCAAAAGGATATCCAGTTTAACCTCAGCTAAACAAGCCTTAAGAACATGTTGTTTATAAGGGCCATTTAGATCCCTAACATTCCAAGAGAAAATCTTCATTGATTAATTTAGACAAAAGAGCAGTATCAGTCTGATACTACCCCCAAAGGGAGTCTTTACTTCCTTACTCCCTCTTTGTTTTGTTCCCTGCTAGGGAATCAAGAATTTTTTGTTTCCCTTCCGCCACATCCTTTATTTTTTCTTTGATTCTTGTTTCCTTTAACTGGGGTTTGACTTGTTTGCTATTTCCACCTACACTTGGTTTTTTCTTCTTTCTTGATTTGGTGTTTATCCATCCTTTTTCATCTTTACTCTATGGTGTGTATTCCTCCCTCAAGTTAGATTCTTGAGTTGGAGTCAATAGCTTTTCCTTCTGGCTTATTATTTCCCCTTCTTCCATTGGCTTATTATTTCCCCTTCTTCCTTGTTTGCTATTTCCACCTACATCTAGTTTTATCTTCTTTCTTGATTTGGTGTTTATCCATCCTTTTTCATCTTTACTCTATGGTGTGTATTCCTCCCCAAGTTAGATTCTTGAGTTGGAGTCAATAGATTTTCCTTTTGGCTTATTATTTCCCCTTATTCACTCTGTTAGTGAATCAAATATGTAGAGTTTTTCCCTTAAAACAGTTATTTGCAAGAACTCGATAGTGAATTGGACCATGTGGAATTTTCTAACTGAACCAAAAATTTGTGGGAATCCAATAGTTAACTAGACCATGTAGAGTTTCTAATTTGATTTAGATTTTCTACCTTACAATTCATTTTAGTTGCTATAACCAGCCAATCTTGAAATAATTCAACTTTCTGAAAGCCTAAAGTCTAAAGTAAAGTTGTAATCTTTTGGGGACTTTTATAAGGGGAATCTGTAATGTCCTTGATTTTTGAATAGTCAATGCTGATTTAACTTAATTAGTTAAATATTAAGTTTTCCTAAAATAATATTTGTGGACGTTTATATTAAATTAATTCAATTATTGTTAAAGTGACTTTATTAAATAATATGTTCAAATATTAAATAAAGTTACTTTACAAAGTAATATATTTAATATTAAAATACTAAAAGGTGGTGGATTGTAAAATATGGTAAAAAGGAATTCATTGATATCTAATGGAAATTTATTATTGAGAATTTGGAGAGCATGGCTTTTAGAATCTTAAGCATGAAAACCCTCGGGTTTCAAGGTGGAGTATGAAAACTTAATTCCATCGAAGGGTGGATTCACTCAATATTCACAATTGGGATTCAATGAAAAGTTGATCGATTTGTGGAAATTTGTGAAGTATTTGTGCAAAGAATTTTTTTGGGATTTTGCAAAGTATCCAACTTGAAGAGTTACAAGGTAAAAATGGTTGGAGAAGTTTATGGGAGAAAATGCTGATGTAATTTATGAATGGATTGTTGCTAAGTTTTAGATTGAATAAAGTATTATTATTTATATTTTGAAGTGAGATATCATACAAGGTTGAGTGATGTCCTCATGAATGGTAGTTTGAGTACTAGGGGTGAATATTTAAAGGGAAAGAAAGCCACCACAACTATACACATGTAGCTGATGTATCTACACCAAGCATCACCTAAACTCCTAGTTGATACTTTTATGAAGTTGTTGGTTTATAGAGAGGTATGAGGCAAGTTCACTACCATTGCAAATTTAGGACAAGGTTAAATTCACAATGTAATTGTAAGGTGGCATATTAAAAAAAGGAGGATCCAATGCAAAAGGTGGTATATATATATAACTTTCCATGGTATTTACAACCTTCACACCCCTGGAAGCATCAAGTGTCACAAGGACTAGTGTGGTTCATCTTGAGCAATCGAATATCATTCAAAGTTAGTATTATTTTAATTTCAAAGTATGGATCTTCAAGGATAGAAATTATTGTGTGGCCTTATTGTGTACCACATATTTCATGGGAGTAAACTTAGATGTCATAAGGAAAAATTAGGAAATATTTGATGTAACCATATTGATAGTGTTTTTTTACCTTCACACAATTCTTATTGCTGGTGTAATAACATACGGTCTACAAAAAACTAGAAGTTAGTCCTAAGTGTTGAGCACTTGGATTTACCTGTAATGTTGGTGGCAATCATTATGGAGGCAAGGCCAGAATATTTCAAAACAAACCTCTTTTCATATTTTGCATACAAACAACAATTTTCTCCCTTTTCAACATATATGTATTGAATACGTGAAAATTATTAGAAGTAATAAGATTATTTGAAAATAAATGTATACGAATGTGATATTTAAAAATGTTAAGGTGCACAATAGTAAAATAGGTTTCTCATAAACCTTATTGCTTTCCAATTGTTTGATAAAATGCTCACTTAGTGAGGAATTGGAAAAGTAGAATATTTTTTGTATATAAGATTGGGTGAGAACCTTGCAGTGCTATCAAAGACAAAATCTTGCCAACTTGGAGGGTTATGTGCACCAATGATAGGGCCAAAAATTACATTGAGAGAGAGAAAAAGCATGGAAAATTTCAATTTGCAAAACCTTATTTGAAAGAGGATATATTATCATCTACATTAGTAGCAAGGCAACCACTTAGAGTTGAACATAGAAGTGGGAAAATGGTAGGTTAAGATGATGAGAGTCCTTGGAATATGATTGATAGGATAGAAAGAAGAGATAATGACAATGTTTAAAATATATCAAAGGATCTAGCTAGGGGGTAGCATCATATGATGCAATAATTTATGTAAACCCAAAAATAATTAATCACAATTATTGGTCATATGTTTGAGGATATGAATTCTCTCAGGGTGAATCAAAATGATACAGGTGAAGGTAGAAATGCAGAAAATGATATCCCATGAGGTGCTAGTATAGGTGGGGTCATATAAACCTTTTAAACCTACATTCACACCGAGGGAGGAGGAGGAAGAAACCCCACAGGATGAGGAATAACCATTAGTGGATGAGGTAATGATGATTTATGACGAGTATCAAATATTTCCTCATGCATTTAGAAATGAGATAATGCTTAACCAATTCATCAATCAATAGAGAGATAAAGGTACTAACAACAACATAGACCCTAAAGTCCACATAAAGAGTATAAGCATGCTTTAAGAAAAATCACTCTTCCTAACTTTGATGGTAGTGGGAAAAGCACAACACGTGCTTGGATACACAAGTTGGACACATTCTTGACTCTCAAACCCATATCATAAGTAGAAGCAATTAAATTTGCAACATTACATTTGGAGGGACCTACATGTGATTGGTGGCATCATGGTTTGGTGACACAAAACCAAGTTTTAATTCAATCCTATGATGAATTTAGTAGCAAATTAATTTTTAGATTTGATAGGAAGGATGTTGAGGTGTACTTTAGGGAGTTCATGATGATTAGACAACATGGGGATGTTGATTGTTACATATGCAAGGAATCATGGGAACCTAGTCACAGGTGCCTTGGGAAAGGAAAAAAACATTACATAGAGATCATCTCAGATATTGATGAGGAGGTTATAGACACGAGTTCAAAAAGTGAACATGAGGAGTGGCCACTAGAGCATGATGATGCTAGTACAATAGGTTTGGCACATGGAACTATTGCCTCATTATACAGAGTTCCTAAGTACCACCCTTTTAAAGTGAGAAGAGTCATGAGTGGACAGTAGGCTACTTGTTTAGTTGATAGTGGGGTGACACATTATTTCATTGATGAGGGTCTAGTGGTGAAGAGAGGATTGGAATTTGAGGACTTTCTAGGATTTATTGTCATGATGGAAAATGGTTTCAAAATGAGTTTCACTAGAAAGGTTCCTTAGTTGAGCTTTAAATTGAGTGACTATATAGTCACTGATGACTTCTATGTGATTGGGATTGGCGGGACCAATATCATCTTGAGAATCTAGTGGATATATTCACTTGGAAAGTACAATCAAGAATTTCAAACAATGGAGTTAGAGTTTATGTCAGATGAGGAGAAGATAGTGTTGAGAGCTTTGGTGGATGGTGCATTAGAGGTAATGACTGCAATGAAAATGGAGGCTTTTTTTGCATGTGATGAGGTTGCAGGGGCAGCCCAATACTTTATGTCTTACAAATCTTCTTCCAAGGATGACAAGAAATACTAGGTGGATGACACTAGTGAGATTTGGTATCTTGTTGATTATTCAAATTTAATAGCCAAGTATGGGATAGCATTGGGGGATCTAAGGTTCATGTAGGGCATGATATTCCATGATAGAGTTATTATTCCTCACTTCTTGAGGACAACACTTTTTATCTCATTGAAAGAACACAAGGGATGTAAATATTTTTCTATCATGACTTTGGTGAGAATGTTGAGTTGGCATTGGAATTTTCTTATCGAGGAGTTTTCAAATAAGACAGTGATGGATTCCAACCTTGAGCCAACTATTCTTCTTTCATTTTCAATCAATAATTATAACTTATTCCTAAATTATTGAGCTGGTATAATTCCATCAATTTGTAGCAAATGAGAAAATTTTCAGAGTTGGTTCAAGGATTTTTTGTCTCACACATGGATGTATGGTGGTTGTCCAATAATGTTAAGTGTACAATTTTTAGATTTGGCATTGATGACTGCAATTGATTACTTGGGTTTGTGTGCATGGAATGGTCACTTTAGTACATGGAGTTTGAGTGACGATGCTTTTGAGGTTTTGGATATAGGGATTCACATGCCTAGTAGATTGCTTCACAGGGTAATGTAGGGAGATAAAGTTGTGGATATTGGTTGTATTAAAGTGGATCAATGAATTCATGGTGGAGCATTCATAAGGTTGATATGAGATCTTGGTAATTGATCATGATATACAAATACAAATTTCTTGGGGACAAGCAATCTCCAGGAAGGGAAGATTGTAATGTCCCCGATTTTTGAATACTCACCGTTGAGTTAACTTAATTAATTAAATATTAAATTATAGTAAAATAATATTTGTGAACATTTATAATTAATTAATTTTAAAGTAACTTTATTAAATAATAGGTTCAAATATTAAATAAAGTTACTTTACAAAGGAAAAATATTTAATGTTAAAATATTAAAAGGTGGTAAAAAGGAATTCATTGATATCTATTGGAAATTTATTATCAAGAATTTGGAGAGCTTGGCTTTCAGGAGTTTGAGGATGAAAACTCGATTCTATCGAAGGACAAATTCACTCAGAATTCACAATTGAGATTCAATGAACAGTTAATGGATTTGTGAAATCTTTGTGCAACGAATTTTTTGGGATTTTGAAAAGTATCCAAATCTTGAAGAGTTAAAGAATAAAAATGATTGGAAAATTTTATAGGAGAAACTGCAAACATAATTTATGAATGGAGTATTGGAAAGTTTTAGACATAATAAACAATTATTATTTTTACTTTGAAGTGAGATATCATATAACATTGAGTGTTGCCCTCATTAATGTTAGTTTGAGTGATAGGGGAAAATATTTAAAGGGAAAGGAAGCTTCCACAACTATACACTTGTACCTGATTTATCTACGCCAAGCACCGCCGAAACTCCTAGTCGATACTTCTATGAAGTCATTGGTTCATAGAGAGGTATAAGGCAAGTTCACTACCATCATAGATTCGAGACAAGGTTAAATTAATAAAGTAATTAAAAGGTGACATATTAAAAAGGAAAATAAAGGTCCTTTTATAGTCCATGATACTTGTTTTAAGAAATAAGGAGCTAACACAAAATGTGGATTATATCATATAGCTTGTCATGGCATTTCTCAACCTTCACACCCCTCTGGAAGTGTCGAGTGTCACAAGGAAGTGCAATTCATCCTGAGCAGTCAAATATTATTATGGATCTTGAAGAATAGCCACTACTGTGTACCACCTATTTCATGGAGTCAACATAGACTGATGCTTAGTATGAAGCGAAAGAGCCTTGGGAGGACTCGGCGATAATATTGGGAAAGACACATAAATAATTTATGGAGGCATGAATATTATATGGGTAGCATTATCTTATATTTTCTAAAGCTGCCATAGTTGAATAAGCTATCAATTATACTAGCTACCAATCTAAGTATAATCTCAGAGTTGAAGGTGATGTGGATGCTGAATCATCCTTGACCCTATCACCTTATCACTTACTTGATGTATTGCTTCCAATTTTCGCCTTACATAGTAAGGTCTTAATAGATCGAGGCAATGACATGTCTACACTGGCTCTAGGAAAATTCACCACCAACAAATTCACCTCCAACAATTCATCACCATGACAACTTCACCACAAGCAATTCATGGTGGTGAATTTTCCACAAGATGAATTTTTCATGGCAATGAATTGTTGGAGGTGAATTTATTAGTGGTGAATTGTTGGTGGTGAATTTTCCTAAAGCCGTCTACACTAGTCGTAACTCATGTGAATTGCACCACACATTGTAAGAGCCATATGCTGAAGGTAATGAGAAGGGAGGAGACATCATAATTAAAAGTTAGGAAATGTCTAATGTATAAGTTGGGTTTGAAGCTATAAAAGGAGTCTAACAACCAATGCAACCATATTGACAGTGTTTGTAACTACTTGTGCACAATTCTTATTGTTGGTGTAAGAATACACAATCTACAATAAACTAGAAGTTAGTCCTAGGTGTTGAGTGCTTGGATTTACTAGTAACATTGGTGGCAGTCAGTATGGAGACAAGGTCAAAATATTTTGTATGCAAATAAAAAATTTCTCCCTTTTCAACATATACATTGAATACATGGAAATTATCAGAAGTAATGAGTTTATTCACAAATAAATGTATATAAATGTGGCTGGAAAGCAATGTATATGAATGTGATTGGAAAAGGTGATATTCAACATTGTTAAGGTGCATAGTAGTAAAATAGGTTTCTCATAAACCTTATTGCTTTCAATTTTTTTGACATAATGCTCATTTATTAAGGAATTGGAAAAGTATGCATAATATTAGGTGATAACCTTACAAAATTTTGGGAGGTTTAGAAGGTGATTGCATGTGATTTGAACATATTAATGTACTTATAATTTTTTAATATTTTTGCATGAACATTTGAAATTAAATTTAAAGATTTTTTTTGTTTTGTCAAATTTGTGTTGTTGGTTGATAGATTTTGGCTATCTAATAAGATCCCCATATCTAGATTGCATCAATTTTATATATATATATATATTCATTCTTATATGGTCTTACCTTATCTCCATTAAAAGATATATAGGTGTACCATGACGCTACCAATATTACTTGTTGCCATATTGTTGCTCGTGGTAATCTTGGGGGCATGTCACCTGTAGATACTTATGCACCCAAAATTAAAGAAATGATGCCCCTTGTGGAGATATAGAACCCTCATTTATGAAATTATGAAGATCATTATAGAGCTAGCATAACAATTAGTGACCTCATGTAATTAATACATGTTTCTCCTTATTTTCTACATAATTGTATTAGACCATAAGTTATGTGTGAACTTGTGTCATCAAGAAGAATAAACAAACCAATCATGAATCTAGTAACCTCTAAATTTCCAAGACATTGTACCTATCATAATACTTATGAACATGACATCACCCTATTAATACTTAACTTGCCCCTTACAATATTGGTACAATGCTTGATTATATTATAGTGTAGTGGTGTGGACCTCTACTATCTTTTCTTTTGCTAGCATATAGAGAATCTTCCATACATCCTACACAATCATAGTCATTTCACTTATAGGAAGATGAAATGTGGTGGTGTTTGAGTCCCACTAATCAACTAGTGTGGTGATCATGCACATGTCATAATACAACACCAATAATATGTAACCATACATCTAAGACCTATGTCCTTTGAGGGTGAAGATTGTATACAATATTTGATAGATATTGCACATAAAATACCAACTTGTAGATTTCATATATGCTCACAAATATATTTCTCATATTATAATACCATGAATAATAAAAAATACCATTAGTTCATAATCAATAAAAGATGACATTCTTTCTAGCTATGATATCAATGTGACAACATGGGATGAGTTTGTAGTTTGTTGCAAACATGTGGGATGAGTTTCTAGGCTAGGGACTAATTTTTAGGATGATTTTTCACTTAGAAAGATAATTTTGGGAATCACAACACTTATTAAAATAACATTATTTTACAATGAATTTTTTTGAACAACTTTGTAAAAATTAAAAAATGACAAAATTGAGGATTTGAGATGACTTGCGACATCTTCACCTTGGTCATGCTTGACCTCTACTCATATATAGTCACCCTTGGTAGGAAAAAAATTGGTGTAAATGTGGTACTTTATCTAACCACTTAGACTTTGTGATATATTCACACATTAGTCTAAGCTTACTTAGGTTACCTTTTCTTTTTGTCTCAATTCTTAAGATTGAGAAATTTGGCACAATCTTATTAACTTTAGGGAATTTTCCCTTGTTAATATAGAAAGGTTATTTTCATTTATTGTATCATATTATAGTTTTTTAATAAGGTATAATAGAAATTCTCTTTGTAGCTCTCAATTGTGGAAGGTTTTTTGGATTTTGCTAGTAGATTGTTGTACCTAGAGTTTCATTAATTCTCCAAGATGGTATCATCGATTAGACTCAACAAGTCCCTTCTCAAATTTTGAGGGTTTTTGACTTAGGATATTACATAAGGCCTCTTGGAGAAAAATAAATCTCAATATTATATCTAGAATGCTAGGAATGCTTATCAAATCATCAAAATCAAAGGTTAATTTTTTTAGGCATTTTTTGAGGGTTCTATATTTTTATAAATCAATTCATACAATTGCATGGATCCATACAAATATACACTAATTTATGCTACCCTAAGCCATTTTTCAGGCTTTGCATCAAAATTTATATTTTTTCATAATTTTCTATGCACCTACATAATTTTTTGGTAAGAGATTTTCCATTTTCCAACATTTTTTCTAGCTATAAATAGCTCTTCTAGCATCAAAAAGATTTCAAAAATGGTGATTTTTTATCAGTGTTATTTTTTTGTAGGGTTTTAGTCATCTTTAATCCTCTTCCCAATGATTGTCAATCAAATACTATAGTCACTTACTCCATCAACAAATATTAGGTCACATGTATTGTGTCTCTTTACAACACACCCCATTTTTATTTTATCAAAATAGGGACCCCTTCTTTTGCTTTGAATTTTATCCTACCCTACAATTTCAGTAAGTTCCAAGATTCCCAAAAATTTAGCAAATTGGTCCTTCCTATGGTCAAAACTCCATCATGGACATAAAGCACATAAAAAACTAACTCATTTTTTCTTTTGAAGTGCATCAAAATTTCTCAAAAAAAGAAAGTTGTTCACTTACGGGTTTCATCTTTTTAATCGGCTCAAAATAAATTATGTGACCAAACCCTACATAGTGGGTTCACTTAAGTTTTTCTACAAGTCATTATTCTTGTGGAGATTTCATTCACTAGCAAACTACTTCAAATTGTAATATTGAAATTTTGGTTCACTAAAGATCTCTTGAACTCAACTAGCTGATAAGGAAATTTAATTTCTTATAAAGCTCCAAACCTCAACTAAATTGAACCTTTTGAGTGATAAAATTTTATTTCACTTGCCTTTCCCCCCAAAGTTCCATTTACTAATCCAATTTAATCCTTTTGGGAGTCTAAAGTCATATTAAACCCACTGTTTAAATGCATACCCATAAATTTCAAGTTCAATTCGAATTGTCCACATCGTTCAACAATAATTCCATTATTACATCATAATTCATGTAGATATCCTACTTCTAATTGAATAATACCATTTTAAACATAAATTTCTAGTTAACTTCAAAAAATATATAATTGTACCATGATGACATCAACAATATATCATGCTGATGCCATCCCTCTCGATGATCAACCTAATATCCATTTACATCCTCATGATGATGCTATATTTTGCTAAAATCACCCTCATAGAACTACATTTGAACCCTATCTCAAGACCTCAAATTGATCACCATACTTGCAACTTCACACATGATGATAGCTATTCAAATTTATGTATTTGTGGGATAATGATGCCCTACTAAACCAAAGCTTAATATATCCAAAAGTGGTAATTTTAACTAAATTTTTAGACACAAGGATGAATGATAGGTTGGGGTTGGATGAGGCACTCACTGCCCCATGCTCTGAGTCCTTGCTCCTAAGAACTCCTAGGTGTCTCTTCCACCTTGTCCTAGTGGTCCTGCCTCAGGTTTAGGTGCCACTGGTATTACTGGCCAACCCCTCTATCAATGTTCCTCCATACTACCAAGCCATTCTTGGTGCTTGCCACTTTCTCACCTTGACCCTTAATTCCTCCTAAAGGCCAATTTCTCTCAACATTCAATTAGAAAACTTGTGGAGGTGTAAGTACATTGTAAAAGCTTCAAGGGTATCTATCTAGGGTTCTTATGCCATCACACAACTTCACTTAACCATCGCTTCCACTAAAAAATTCTTCTAGGGTTAGGAAGGGCTACAAGCCTAGAGCCCCAATTAGGCCTCTTAACAAAGAAAAACACAATTTTATTCAAAACCCACCAAAATAACTGGATTCTTCATTTGGGGTTTGTGATTCCCATGCCAACACCCTAAAGATTCTTGAGGTTTTGAGCCTATACAGGCCGTACACTGCCCAAGCACAAATTTGACCCAAGAACTAGGGTTTGCAAGCTTTCCCAGGCTGATTTCAAACTGTCAAAAAGTTATCCCACCAAATGACTTGAAATAACCCCCTCCTGACTACCATGCATTGCTAGGACCCTCAAAAAAATTCACAAAAAGGAATTTCTTCAATATCTTAATTCCCTTGCAAGTTATTTGTCTTTTATTCTTGGTCTTCCCTAGCCGGACCCTGCTTGGCTCGCCTAGGGCAAGACATTTCTTGCAACTCTTGCACCCAAACCAAGAATAACATGTACCATCTGTACAAGCATGGAGTCTAGGCACTATTCCTAAGGGGTCGTACGGTTTGTACACTGGGAAAGTGCTCTAGCACTCCATTTCCAAAAACTAGTCTAATTCAAAACAACAATAGGCAAAATTAAGCTATTTACAAACAGAGCTTACAAAAAGAACAAAAGAAACTATCTAATGATATAAAATGATTTTAAATTACTATCAAAACATCCTACAATTGACACAGTAATAGGTCTAACTCATGAAATCCTTATTTAGAAGCAAAACATAGAAATTTTAGCACAAAATGCTGCTTTTGTTGCAATTTCACAACTTTCACTATAACATTAACTCCTCCAACCCTATTCCATGGTTGAGGCATGTCTTAAATAGGCTCCAAAAATATTTTATCTTCTTGGGTTGAGCCTTTAGATGACCTAATGGTGCAATTATAAAACACACTGTGTTTTCTAACCTTTTGACAAGGTTGGCAACCTAGCCAAAATGATGTTCCAAACCTATTTAACTCTTGTCAAATTCTTTCCAACAGATCAAAAACATCCCTAAGCACCCAACACAATGGTCAACATGACCTTATGAAAAAAAAAACCAAAATTAACCCTCTAGGTTTCTTCTTTACCTAAGAAATTGCCATTTGTTCCTTAGGTGCTCCTGCACCAATGAAAACATTGAAGTGAGGATTTTCTAAAAGTCCTTACGCATTTGAACGTAATATTTTGAACATTTAAAAAGTAAGTGATCGGTATGAGTTCAAATTATTACAAGCCAATACTCTTGCCATTGCATTTATTATCCACCTACCTACTTGTAGCATTGAATGCACTTATTTTTGTAGATTTTTACAAATTTAAAAGTATAATTGTCATATCATTTCATCACAATATTAAAAGTGAAAAGGAGATACCAAAGTGAATTAGTACTCAATTTGTAGAGTGATTCATTAAACATAGAGGAGTTGCAAAGGGGGTCTATTGCTCAATCTGAAATAGAGAGACACATGTTGATGCTATAAATTATCATAAGATTCTTAAAGGTTTGATCTTTGTAATTAAATTTAGGGTTTTACATGTGAACTCAAGAACATCGATAAATATTGGATGGTTTCTTCATAATTGAGTTTTAATTCCATTTTTCCATACTTTGTACAAGGTAATTTGTGAAATTTAGACATAACCCTAACTTAAAAAATTAATAGAATCCTAGCTCATGCAATAGTTAGAAATTCAAACCTTAACTAGACCATTAGGTAATTACAAAACTTCTTTCTCCTATAGGATAAATGAGAAAGCACACGAAAGAGATGAAGTTCAATTTTAAGGTCCATATTCTCACCTTCCCAAATTACTCCCAAGTACAGGCACATTATCCATACAAAACTTATGGAATGTGAGCATGAATAATTTTCATTAGAGGATAATTTTAGACAATGTTGCCCTATAGGCAAAGAAAATTGCACTAAATGAATTAGACAAGGAAATAGCCTTTCTAGTGTTCGTGGAGAGCATGGAGTTAGTATTATAATTTATCCATAATTGTGATGAAGAGAAACAACAAGTCATTGTTGGGGATAGGGATTTCACATATTTAATCACTAAAGGTATCTATACTACTTTTGATATCCCATTTTATCCTATTGTAATTGCCCTAGAAAAGGAGACGATCACACAATAATTTTATTCCACAAAAGATAAGTGTAAAAGAGCCATAAATATGAAACAAATGGCACAAATCAAGAAGCATGTGTGAAAGATGCCCAAAAAAAAAATACAAAAGTGACTTTCATGACGAAATCAAAGATATAACCTTGTTACGAAGGGTTGTTCTTTTAGTAAGTGTTGTTTTCAAATCATGGATGTACCCATATTTGAAATCCATTCTATTTAGAGATAGGATGATTCATTGGTTGAAGTTCATTAGTGACTCCATGTAATGCCTAGATTTTGCACTTGGCAAACATAAAACACAACTATTTTTTTTTTTAAAGTCTAAGATGCTAACTCTGCCTGTTAACATTAATAATAAAGTTAGTGTTAATATTACCTTCTCTCTCATAACTAAAATATTATCAATATATATATATATATATATATATATATATATATATATATATATATATATATATATTTTAGTATTTTTCTTGAAACTAATATATTAATAATTCCCACTTAATATTAATATTAGTAAGCCCAAATAGAAATTCTTCCTATTTACATATAATTCATTTATTTATTTAAAAAGTCTTCTAACTTTTATTATTTATATCTATATTTATCTACATGGTAATGAAGGTTATATATAAAAATAATGGATTTAATTACTTATAAATAGAAATAATCTAAATAAATAAATAAAACTTACTTTTTAGAAAAGCATATCAACTCTTACCCAAATCTTATAGATATATTATTTTCTTTTCTTATAAATAATATTTAACTTTTCATAGAAAATAGAGTAACAAAAAGTAAATCTCTTTTTAGCAAAATAGAATAAATTTTAACCTTTATGCTTACTCCTATTTTCATATTAGTTATAATCCCCATCTAAGGAGTGGAAATATATTTCCCTCTTCTCCTTTTTTTCAAGATATATGGAGATTTATTTTAAAGTTTCACTCACTTTAAAAGCTCATAAGTTTAAGAATATGTAAGCCTAACCATTTTCCCACGTGTGACATGCCTTGATTTAAAAAGGTCTACAAAATTGTGAGGTAAGGAAAAGTACCCTAAGGAATATAATAAGATGAAATTTAGTGGAAAGAAACTAGACACTCACGTAAGAGGAAAAAGGAGAATGCTAGCACTCAACATTAAAGATAGATGAAGTTAAAAGGAACCCAGCTCAATACGCATCCCCCTCATGCTATATGCTGATAAATGTGTTGTTTAAATGTGAAACTTAGCTACATTTGATGAGAGTAAAATATAAGAGTGTAGTCTTAACAAAGATTTCTTGGTAACCACAATGCCTCCTAAATATTTGGTGATTTTGTTTCCATTTTCTTTAATCCAAAAAGGCTCTTGCGTTATAAACTCCACTAAATAAACTGATCGCGTCCATTTTGAAAATGGAGATAAAGCACCACTCCCTTGCACAGTGGTCAATTCAAAATATTATCTCTTTATTATTATTTTTATTAACTTAGACTCTTTATGTATTACACACCATTTGCTATGGGTTTGGTCCCCAACTGAAGGACAAGATCATGAAAATCACAGCTGTGTAGAAGCAAAATGTGGGTTGGGTAGAGAGCATGATTCAATAAATGATTTTGCAAGTTTGTGTGGCGTCCATTTTAAATGTTGAAACCCTAACACAATAATCTCCCGTTCATAGTGCTTTCTTTTCTTATCCCTCTTTTTTTTAAGCGATGAGTTAGGTATAGATGAGGCAAAGCACGAGAGTGGAGTCTAGGATAGCGATGAGAAAATAAAACACAGTCACAACAACAGAGATGGCGGATGGAGGATCTGCACCTGTCTATCCAACCTGAGCAATACAGAAAACTATAGCAATGCCTTCCTGAAACTATCTGGATACATTCAAAGGAATATTCCTTTGGCATTTTTTTTTTTTTTGAACTTTACCTTTGTCACAGTATTTTTAGGTTTAGATTTATTTAATGATTTTAAGTATATCATTTTATTTCTTCTTTGCATGACATATGCAAGATCTTCACTACATGCCTACTACCATGAACAATGGGTTTGCTAGGCCTTTAGGGAATGCAAATCCATGATTTGTGCGGTTCACAAAGTCAGGGTATTGTAATGGGGTCTCCTTCCTGGCAAAACAGTGACTGTCCACAACCAGTCTAACTGGAACAAATATTTTTATAATCAAGACTAAATATGAATATTCATGCTGAAGGTGTTTCTTTTGCCTACTACTATGATGGCTTAAAAAGTTCATCTGTAGATATAAGTATTGACTTGCCTTTTTCCCCTTTTTTTAAAATCTAGATTGTTGTCCGACCATCTACGCTCAAGACATGCATGGTTATAGAGTCTACTTGATAGGTTCTAAGAGGTTTATATGCATCTACTTCTGTAACTACTAAATACCTATGTGCATAAGATATAACGAGGTTACAACAATGTAGTCTTGTAGACTTACACACTTTTTTTTTGTGTTGCATAGATCATTCATAAAAATACTACCCTCATTTTGTTTAAAGCTATCATAATACATGTCTCTCTCAACTTTTATCTTAGAAAATAAACATTAGATTGCAAATCTCTTCTTCGCATAATAGAGAGCATACTTTTCAGACTAATAGTGCAAAGCCTTACAAATGAGAAAATATATTCTAAATAGAGCAGACACCTAAACTTATATAATGAAATACTATACTATCCTTATGCTCATTGCATGAAATTTATTTAAACATATTGCATATAGATTCTCAAGGGAATCATTTTATATCTTCTTTCTGAACTATAAAATAGGATGAAGATCTCTTTAATGATATGATACATAAATTTTTATGAAAGGTGCACATTTTAAAATTCTGCATAGTATTTTTCTTTTTTTAACAGAATAACGAAGTGTAGTTTTAAATTCAGAATAACCCATTCTTTCATTCGTACAAGGTAAATACATAATTTCGTTGGACAAGGAAAGTAACATTTACAATTCAAATATTCTTCATTCATCACATGCTAACAACATCATTAAATCCTACTCTAAGTTAAGCAAGATGTACTCATTTAAAACAATATGCAAAGTTTATTCGTTGCTGCATTTCTAGGGATTATAGTAGCCATTTTCTCAATGTATTGACAGGAAATCATTTCATGCACATTGTTATGCATACTCTTTTTTTTTTTACCCATAAAATTCTGAGTTCTCTTCTCTTACAATATACTAAAATAGAACCAATAGATGATAGTCTAGACATAATAACAAAACATTTCCCAAAGTATGACTACAACTTCCTATTATTATTTTTTTGAATGACAATGTTGAAATAAGACTATAAGCACTTACATAATAATTTCTCTTACATACAAAAAAGACTCACATTAAAACAACAGTATTATGATTACAATGCTATCACAAAAGCTCCTTAAAATAACCTTCCAATACTATGACATTCAACTTCAAAAGGGAAAATTTACTTTGACATAATAACACCATCTTTACCCACAAAAAGAACATGGTTGTTCCAAGAACTGTTTGACTTTCTCCAATCTGCAAAAATACCCACAAAATTTTCTCTATAGGCCAATGGGGAGCTCGCCTCCCAACCTTTGGTTGGAAAACCAACCACCCTGAGCTAGGAGGCACCTTGGGAACCAGGTACATTCATGCAAGCCGAATACATTAACACACAAAAATATACACGTAGAAAATATACACACCCACCCAAGGGGAATTTTCACATAACAAAGAGTTCATTATGAACCCAACACGAGGAATGGAGGTGGACTACGCACTCCATTTTGGAGGACCCAAAAGTAATATCATGAATAAAAATTACCAAAATTTTTAACCCTTCATTTCAAACCCTTCCTCCACATCTCCTTATCTAGCCAACCATCCTTCACATACATAACACATAGGGGTACTCATACCCATCTTTGAAACCTCTCCTTCTAAGGAGGAATAACATGTCCCCATGGAGGTTCCTACTCCAACCATCCCCAAACTTGGGATGCTCTTCCCAAAATTGGGTGAGCTTATCCCATTACAACCCTTTTTTCCAACAATATACACAAAAACAACAAAATTTAAAGGAAGCATTTCAAAACACACAAATAGATGTACTTAGCTTACAAATTCAAAACAAAAGAAGCAAATGGGTGTGGTGATCCTAACTCAAACCTTGAAGCTTTGGAAAGAAGTGGTGAGGATGAGCACAACTCCTTCTCCAAGCTTGATTTCCAATCCCTCAAGCCAAATCCAAGAGCTCTAAAAAAAAATCACAACTCCAAAAATAAAAAATCCAAAAGAGAACCCCCAAAACCCTTGTTCTTAGTTTTTCTTATAGAATTCAATTTTAAATTTATTTTGAATGGGGAAGTGACACTTGTCACTCACCCATTCACCCATGTGTGCTCTCACATGTGTGAGAACTTGGGGGACTTCCAAGACAACATAGAGAAGTGGGAGTGGAAAGGGACTAGTCCTCATCCCACTTCTCAAAACCTTATTTTCGCCAACCCTCTTTAAGGCCTCAAAAAGGGTGCCCAATCATGAAACTAACTCAAAATTTTAGGTTGAAAAGGTACCTAACCCATAGTTACTTGACCTAGGGACCTTAAATCAATGAAAACACTTAAAAAACTCAACTTTTCAACCCCCAAAAAGTGCTCTAAAGTTCAAATCCGAGTTTGTCCACTTAGGTGGACAACTCACCACTTAAATGGATTGATATGGAAATTAAAACCAATTTACAAACATGCACAAATAACATCACAAAAAAAAAAAATACATTACATAATAGAACTATAGTCCCTCCATATGGACTATAGCTCGGCTTCATTGGTAAATTCACCCAGAGTTCCCAAAGGTTACCTCCAATTTACATTGGCCATGGAAAGTGTACCTGCACACTCAATGTACACGTTCATCCATCTAATAAATCATGTATCAAAACAATCGAATCACCACTTTATATACACAAGTTTCCATCCAAATAATTCATATATCAAAACAATTGAAACACCATTTCATAAACACAAGTTTCACAATTTCACATAGCATATATATCTCATATCATAACTGGAAAAATCACTAATCACCTATCATAACTAGATCTTTTTTCCTTAATTTTTAATTTCATCAAATTATAACATGGTTTATTCACAACACATATTTCATTTGTTCATCATTTCAAAATTCAAATTGAGCAACCACAGTAACTAGCATAATTTAGTTCAACCATCATAGTCATCTAACTAAGCATGTAGCATCACAATCAAATCATCATAAGAATTCAAATGTCTAAATACCATAATCAAATCATCATAAGAACTCAAATGTCTAAGTATCATGTCATCAAAAGTATCTCTAAGCATAATCAATAACCACAACTCAAAATAGTCTAAATACTAGGCGTATCATAGGGGTAGGCCTCACACTCCATGCTATTGATTTTTTTAGTGGCAAATATTTGTCAATTAACTAAAAGTTGAAGGTTGGAATCAAAATTTGGCTAATAGTTCAAGCTGTTAGGGGACTTGAATTGCCACATTTTTATAAAATTTTATTCTAATAATATTTAAATTCCCAAAGTATTTATTTTATTAAAGTTTTTAACTCAAAAATTCACTATAACATCGATACATGATTAGTTTAGATTCTCTTAAATTTTATAATTTACTTTAGAAATCTAAATTAATCCACCAAAAATATATCATAATTATTAGTTAATTTAGGGTCATATCATCAATATTTAGTTGCAACTAATGGGTAAAATATACCCACGATTTGTAATTCTTATGGGTCCCAAAATTGATTTTGGATCATTCATCTCAATGGAGATCAACAATCCAAAAGCAATTTTGGATTCCACGAGCATTACAAAGTAGAATAGAACAAGGGCTAATCAATGGTGGAAACTATGAATTATAGAGTATATCCCTTAAAGGAATCAGTCATTTCCACCTTTAGGCTCCTACTTTTCCATAAGATTTTTTTTTTTTTTAAATGGAAGGTTCACCATGGTAGTAATTTATTTTCCTATAATTTTCTAAGATTCACCAAGATTTTCTATAAAATTTTAGTGATGTAAAAAATCACCAATAAAATCAATATTTTCTTTAAAAAAATAGGAAAGATTCACTAATAGAAATTAATATTTTTTCCAAAAAAACTAAAGATTTTCCAAGATTATATATATATATATATATATATTTTGGCGGGGGGGTAAGGGTTTCTTAAATTTTGGAGCATGCACATATAATTTTTTTATAAAGACTTGTAAGTATTATATGACTTCATATTTGGTTTACTCATTGGAAGTGTAGTGTAGAAAATTGTATGCCTTAACAAGTTCACATTATGTTTTGGCCCCCTAGTTTATTGGACTTAATTAAGCTTCTAATTTTCCAGATTATGCATTCCAAAGCCTAATTTTTACCATTTTCCAAAGGAGGTCAAATATTAAACAAATAAATCCAATCATTAAATTATCCCCAACTTTGAGTGTCTTGGAAATTTGGGCCAAGATCCAGTCGCCCATGGGTGACTAAGTCCCCCTTCTTGGGACCCAAATTTAAATATGTTATTGGTGGTATTTTAACATCCAAAATTCAAATATGAAGTGTTGGCTTTTGGAATCTAATTTTTGGGAAATTGGATAAACACCTATAAATACCTAGTCTTTTTATCATTTGAAATCTTACAAGAAATAACACACATTCAAGAGAAAAAAATATTGTCAAGAGAATTATTGAGCAAGTTAAGAGCAACATTATCAAAGCTTATTGTAGCAATTCAAGATCCAACATCATGCCAAATTCTATGTATGTTCATGTTCATGCTTTGTAAAGGCTAACATTGTTGTAGATCTCCAAAGCATTCAAGCATTCTATCAAGAAAGATCCAAATCCTTGAAGTGATGTGCATGACTTCATTCCTTCAAGGAATCCATTGAAGGGTGGTGAGTTGGAGCATTTGTTCATTCATCATTTCCTTCCTTTCCATTATTGGTTTATCATTGACATTGCCATTGTGGAAGTGGAAACACTTACATGAGGTTTGATTGAGGCAAGCCCCTATATGGAACATCTTCTCTCTTTGTGAATGTGCAGGTTATAGGTCTGAAGAAGATTGAAGAGAGTTTGAATATCTATTTTGCATTATTGCATTTATTGTCATCAACCTTATCAAGACATAGAAACTCAATTACAAAATTTACTAACTACATTTTGGCAGTGGGACAAGTGGAAAATAAAAGTTCAGATTTAGCACCAAAGGACCCTGAAATTTGAGAAAGACACCCTAACAAAGACCCAGTTTCCCAGGGCGACCTAGTCTTGCTACAACACTCAAATCCAACTTTTGGTGACAGGTACACACTAGTCTGCACTTTCTAGAACCACTTGCAAATTTTTGTTTTTGTATGTTTATCTTCAAGAAATTGCATTTATCATACTAGGTCATTTAGTCTAATTAGGTCAATCATTTCAAATCATTCCAAAATCATTCCCATCCTCCAAAAGATGCAGATCTAGGTCTAATTGAATCACCTACGAGGTTGTAAGTCAATCTATGTGCCTTGTTGATTTGTATCCTAATGAAATTATAAAAATGATGGCCCCATTGACCTTAAGTTTTAGAAATTATGTTCAGGGTCATCACATTTTTTATGGGTCATCACATTTTTTATGTTTCATTTTGGTGCACCTGAAATTCTTACATCATAGCTTTCTGATTTGGTAGTCTTTCAAACTATAGATCTAGGTTTTGCATCATTGTGTTTTGCATTTCTCATCTATGTTTTGTATCATTGTGTTTCACATTTAGGGTTGCATATTGCATTATAAAAATCATAAAAATACAAAAATGTTGCATTAATATTGTATCATAGGTTGCATTATAGTGTGTTTCAGTCATTTAGATCATATTTTTCATTTCAAAATTTCATTAAAAAAGTGTCATTTTGTTCCAAAATTTTCATACATTTGTATTGATTTTTTTTGGAAAAATAGTCACTATCAAACCCATGTGTAGATAGGAACAATAACTTTGAACGTCAATCTCAACATTTAGATTTTGAAATTTTAGAACCCCGAACAAAGACTCAGTCGCCCCTGGGTGACCCTATCCTTGTACAAGTGCTTAAACAAACTTTTTCACACTTTTTTGTCTCTATCTGCTTAGTTTCACTATACTTTCCTATCCCTATTTTGGAATTATAAACTATATGTTTTAATTTTTTTTGCATTTAGTTCAATTAGTGAAAGAAAGTGCATTATTTAAAATTAAAATTTGCATTCAAACTCATTACTTTAAGGTCTCTACATATTACAATTAATCAATTATTACATCTTAGATCTAAAACTTGTATACAAATTTGTTCAAAAAATATTCAACATCATTGCATACTTGCATTTTACATCAAATTGGGATACATTAAGAAAATTCTAAAAATTTATTTACCTTTTCAATTGTCTACAAGTAGAATAAGAATTCTTAAGCAAAGTAGTCGTTAGTCAAACTTCAAACTTTTAGAATCCTTGACAAAGACTCAAACCTTGTCTTGTTATCTGGGCATCAGTCAACTTTTTGTGACAGAATAGTCTCAAGAAACTCTGTCCAGTGTTGCTATTTGAGTTCCCTTCACCTATTGTTTAATAGTTTGAACCTTATTGTAAAAGTGTCATCATGGATATGTGTTTTGGTAAAATTTGGATGTCCTTGAAATCCTTGGTTGACGTTTCAAGCTATGTGTTTGGTGATGATAATGCTTCCAATAATGACATTAATGATACACCTTCTCCTATTGTAAGTCTTCTTGATGTCATAGGTCAAGACAAAGAGAGCATGCATGAGTTCATAAAATGATCCTTACATAACCTTGAAAACAATGAAATTTTTTATCCCTCAATGCAAGAACTTTCCACTCAATACCAACAACATCCTACAATTCCACTACTTGAAGCATTCAATTTGTCAAATCTATAAACTGAACCACAAGGCATACCTCAAATAATATGCATAGAGAAGTATATTTAGAACAATAACAAGGGAAGGGAATCTATCAATCCTCCATCATATGAGCATAAGGCTACAAAAACACACATTGATCTAGAACAAAATTACGGACAAGGCTTTAGGATCTTGAAAAAGAAAAGATGTGACATAAAAAATGAATATGAAGTCCATTCCCTTTTGAATCAAGCACCATCAAAAGATACTAAGGGATTAGGTTAGTGAAATCCTCCACCTCCTCATCGAACAATTGGTCAATCAAGTAAGAAACGCAAGCCTTATAAACGTAGGAAGCTACCATTTCTTCATACTATAACCAAGACTGAAAGGGTATTATCTTGGTTGGTAGGTTGGGATTTAATCACATTACCATATCTATGACTGAGAAGATAAGAAAGGAAAGAGTAAAACATATCCTATTGTGCATACCATAGAACACTTAGGAATCTTACCGATGAATGTCTTGCTTTAAAAAAAGATATTAAGTGAAATTGATCCTTATGCAGATCAATATGAACATGGCATAGATTAACATTCACACCCAACCATATTCTTTCTTATTGAAAGTTTTGACTTGCTAATTTTATATAATCATAGATTTGACAAGTTGAGTTTTATGAGATTTGTTTTATTGCTCTAAAAAATTTAACCCACACGGTAATCATTCAAAGGCCTATGCACAAAAGAGCCAACCACCTATTTGTTTTGTGTGTTGTACATTACAATCTAGAGAAACCACTATGTTAACCATGGTAGACAAAAAAAATCAATGACTAAACTATATATGCATGCTTTCTCTTAGGCATTATTTGTTGTTCATTCGATCCAATGACTTGATAGCACCTACCAAATAATCCCACACAATATAATCTTGTTGTCTCCTAAAATTGCACCCTTGCTAAGTTGTAGAACTTAGCATTTTGGAGAAACATGGGAACATTCCTAGGCATGTGGATTGCCTAAACTTGGAATGGACCTCTAGAGAAGGATGGATCCTAAGGTACTCACCTAAACTACTCCTTGTGATGGAAAAGGGTAGAAAAAAAAGCATAAAATGAATTCTACCTATGTAGGTGATACACCTAATATGTTTTTTCATAACTCATACTGTTATTTTAACACACAATTTTCTTAAAAAACTCAACTTAACTTAACACAACTCATATATTTTCATATATCAATATATAAGTTTTTTGCAAGGAGGCTTGGTTCTCTTAACACTTTTGAAGGAAAGGAGTTCTTTCACAACTAAAATAGATATTTGAACCACTACACAACTTGCAACTTGCAAAAATATATGTTTCTTCTACCTAAAGGTGCTAAAATGAGACAAGCATTAAATGAATTATCAAAATTCACAAGAATATTCATCCATCATCACACTGCATACAATGAGATAGCTTCAAAGAAGGTAAAACACTGAATTTCATTGATAAAAAGGTGTTACATACTATTGTAAATGTCTGATATTGAGTCACAATGTTGTCTTTTGCCTAAAAGAGCTCCAAAATAAGCTACAATACATGCTGGAAGAAGAAAGTACTAACTTCAAAACTCATGTTTGAAGTTACTTATGCTTTTTGGAAGCTTGCCCCACACATATCCTTCTAGAAGCTTCTTGGTCATGTATAACCAAAAAAACCCTAAATATAGCTTCCAAAATCTCTCCAAAATGTCTCCAAAGTGAAGAAAAAGTCAAGTCATGACCTTACCCACAATAAAAGCATGAGAAATTGCTCCAAGATGCTCTCATTCCCTCCAAAAACTCAGTAAAAAACAACCTTCATGCTTTCTACATGTTGGAAAATCTCCTCCAAATTCCCCATATGCTTGCCACAAGTCATTATTATTCAACCATGTCTCCAAACTACTTTGACTCATACCTTTGGTGTGTTCAACACACCCCTATCTTGCATACACAAAACACTAATAAAGTGATTTATAATAACATCACTTAAATTAATGTTTCTTACATTTTCAAATAAGTTGCAAAAATAAAGGGTATGACTTATCTAGACACAAATACACCTTATTCTACATTTAAATAACACTTAATTAAGTGGCTTACAACTACACCACTTAGCTAAATGTTTTACATTTTCAAAACAAAATGCAAAGGCACCTATATAGCTCGGCCCATGGGGAAAAATAATGCAAAGCATAAGTCTTCCATACTTGGCATATACAAGTGAACATATGAGTTCACTAGGGATGAACATTGCACAAGTATTAGTTGACACATAAGAAGTTAAAATAAAGGCAAAAATTTCCTTTTTTTATCAACCAACTTAGGGAAAAAACCTTAAACACCAATACTCGGCCAACACACTTCATTCACTTCATTTTTGCATTTTATCATTTTGAAAACACCATAACGTTGGGAGGTGTCACCATGGATGAATATAGACCAAGGGTTTGATGTGCTAAAAATGAGGGTTTTCAGAAGAATTTAGAAACCTTTTGTGGAGATTTCAATGCAACATACATGTTGGAAACCGTGTGGGTAAGATTCTTTGCATAGAATGTGTTTGTTTGCACCATTCATTTGAAAGAAATGGTTATATGCAACTTTATCTCTGTATAATCTTCTTTATTTTATTGTAAATAATTCTTATTTCTGTTGAAAGAAGATAAAACTCTCCATTTACCTGGTTCTGGGTCTTCATGGCTTTACCATTTATTTCTCTGAGAAAAATAGAGGAAAATTATCTAGGCACGACTTCATGTTTTCATATGTATGAAAATTTTAAGGACTTTGGGCTTAAATGTAGGCCATGACTTTGTTTGTCTCCTCTGGGTTTACCCTAAACCCATGGCTTAAAAACTCCATTCTTTGCATTCTATATGTAATATTTCATCATGGAAACTCGAACTCCTATATCTTTTACCTTGCTCTGCAAATAAAAGGAGTTCCATCATACAATAGCCATGACTATGTATTTCATTGCAGGTATATTGATGTCACTTCTGGATTTGCTCGACCCGTAACCGAGCTTCTATACCTTGGTACTTCTGTTTATTCAAACCCTAGATAGCAAGAAACATGAGGGTTTTGGCCAACTTTCATGGTTGTTAAGGTTTGTGGTTTCCTGCAAATGATAAAAGGGTCCCAACATAAACCCTAGCTTTGCATTCTATTCATTTCTAGCCATGGTCTCAATACCCTATTTTGGGGTCTTCATTGTTGCACAAGAAAATACTTATCTCATCTAGGCTTTCTAAAACCCCTGCCTTCCATTCACTTTTCCACGATGTTGCCATAGCCATGGCATAACCCTAGGGTTTGTTGGTGAGAGCACTATGTTTCTATTCCATAACTTGCTTCAAAACCCTAAGACAAAAGAGGAGATTTAAACTCTATTTTCTACATTTAATCTTGCACAAACACTAGCATTTAGCTCCTCGAAAATGAAGAACAAAAAAACACCAATTATTTCTAAAGAACACTAGATGATTTCTTCACATTTTTTCCATTCATTTTCTAGTTCATATGATTTCAAAAGCATTTAAGAATTCTTCTTGTTTCTGTGCATATTATTATTGACCTCCTATACAATACATTGCTCACTATTTCATGATGACTTCATAATTGATTGCTGTTTCATAAGCATGATAAGATAGCTGTTTGCTCAACTCTTGTACACATGCTTGCATAATCTTCCCTTTTTGTTATACAATATTGTCTCTATTGTATCAATGCCAATATATCTTCTTTGCACCCTGGGACAACACCTTGATATGATGAATTGATCATGTACTCCATTCATCATCTATGATTACTCTATGTAGCTCTTGATAGCTCTTCTTGTGAAAAACATGAAGCTATCCACTATACTTTATATTAATTTGCTCTTTTATCACATAAAGATGTATGTGATTTCATGATCCTTTTCCTTCACCATATGTGCAAGGTTGATTTGTGTCATGATGATTATTTAACAAATGTTAGTGCAAGCCTCTCTTTGCATATTGTTGAAGAAGAATACCATGGTTTTGGACTGCTCTCTTGACATATTAGCATCATAAAATGAATCTATTATATCTCCTTCTATGTGTCTAATCATGCATTGCCTATTGACTTTCATACTCTTATCTAGATATGAAGTTGGGCTAAAAAATTGACCATCCTTCATAAGTGACTTGCCCTTATCACAATCAACCTGCTTGCTTTACCAAGTGCTTACCTCATGAAAGAATAAAAGACCATGTGGAATATAATTACCTGAAACATATAGAGAACATGGGTATCCACATGATTCAATTACAACTAGATTTGGCTCTTCAAATACATAGAATATAATTTTCTTTTGTGTGTTATTGAATCTTGTTGATTTTGAGCATGTTTTAAATGTTGCCCCCTAGAGAGTGACATTGGAAAACTATCCTTACTCATGGAAAAAATTGACTGATTATAAAAGAGGCATGCTGGGTTCAATCCTTGTGGGAGTCCATTTTACTCCACATGCTATGATCAAATGAAACAAACCAACAACAAAGACTTTACCTATACCTGCACAATGAGCAATATGTTAGATAAAATAGAGCATATGATAGATGTTTATGATAACCTTTTTGTTTTCTTGGACATCTATGGTATGCAAACTATTTTGATGCTTATGAGGATTAGGCTATATGTTTATGGATGCTTGCATATATATTGATTGGTGATATTTAATTGCTCTAACAAACTCTTTCTCACACATGCAAGAATTTTTGGAGCACCTGAACAACCTTCTGGAGCAAAGGGAGTTGAACAAGTAAGAGGGGCAACAACAGATGCAAAGCAGTTCAACTGGGATTTGTCATTCAGGCAATGATAGGTTCCCTCTCCTTATATATTCATTATTTCTTTCATGTATCTATAAATGTATAGTATTTTCCTTTATTTGCATTCAAATAGTTAGTCCATGGCTTGCGTGGGACACCATGCATATGCATTTATGTTTATCAATAAAGACTACTTTTGCAAAAAATGTTTCACTTTCTTCTCTGTTGTATGCATTTGCATAATGTAATGCAGTCTATTTTGATAATTTTTTTGTGCATATGAATGTAACATAGTAGAATTGAATGTATACCTTTTATCTTTTAATCACAAACATAATCTCAACACTACCTGATTGAGCTAGAAGAAAAATTAGGTAACAACGCTAAAAAAATAATAACCACAATTTGAAAATTTTCAAGAGAAAATTTGTGTGTAGATTCTTCTTTATTGAATTTGGCACATAAGTTCCTATGAAGGCTATAGTGATTTGAAGTGGCTCTTGCAACTACTACATTTTATAAAAGTCTACTTTCAATTATGTTTTGATGGATGTCCAAATCTTGCTTAAACATTTTTAAGCATTTTTCAACAAACTAATCTTAAAAATATCTTGCAATCATGGCATTTCATGACACCACATTTATTTGAGACATTTTGTCAAAATGTTCATATCAATAACTATTCAATTCCTCTCACATACAATATTAGAAGACAATTTTTTATTTTGTTTACAATATTTCAAAGGCAAGTACTAGCCACTACACAACATTTGTATTAATTTTGGAATAAGATATTTTCTATGTAAAACTAATTGTAATTTATTTTTAATTACATGATAAGCAAGTGCTACTCAATGACTAGTAGGTACCTTTAATAGATTATTGTAACTTATTTAATTTGTGTAAGTGAATTTATTTATAAATAACATTACAACAAAAAACATAGATAAAATTTTATGGAACACATGTCTATATCTAAATGTGTGGAAGTGTAGTGATTTAATAAGATCAAATCGAAGTAAATATTAGCATTTTTCTACTCGAAGTAAATATTTATCTTTTGCAAATTTAAGATGTACAATAGTTTTTTTAACTAAAAATAATTAAAAAATGAATTATCAACAATATAATTGCATATATATTTTCACCTCTTATTGTAGCCTTCACATTGTTCAAAGCATGCAACTATTAATTGTGTATGATTTTAACCTGTTAATCATGTACATGATGTTGTCTTTGGAGGTACATGATTATAGTGTTACGATAGTCATGGAAAATACTCACATGTAAGTTGATTATTGCATTTACAATACCTTGCCCTTTAGTATTTTAAAATATATTAACAGGTTAAAATCATACACAAGTAATGTATGGAAGGAGTTTGTAGGTACATGATGTTGTCTTTGCACATGTCAATGTGATTTTTTTCAAGGATGGAAGCAAGTGGTATATGATAATTGATGACACTATGAATGATGTTTCAACCAAGAACAACCAACAATATATTATCTATATCAAAGTTGAGACCTATACCAAAAATGTGACAATTTCTAGGAACAATATGAATCTTGTGTTCATTAGAGATTGGACGAGAAGACCATTATTATCACAAGAAAAAACATGAAGGATGGCTTTACTACTTTCCATTTTGTAACTTTTAGTATTGACTTTAATGACCTTTTTATTAAATTTTAATTTCAAAAAAATTGTTTATATTTTACCTAGTTTTCTTTAAAATTACATTTCTAGTCACTATTTCCATATCATTCAAAGTTGAATTTTAAGGCATAGTTGGGTTTGTCGAGCTATAATTACATTTTCTTCCATATTCACAATTTCCACATTTGCATCATCTACATTCATCTCACCCTTCATGGTCTCCTCTTCAAGATTCATGGAACTAGATGCTTCAAATTTTTTCATTTGACAAATCTTTGTTTTTTATCTCTTTGTCTTTTTGCCTCCATCTCTTTATTTGCTTCAATTTATTCAGGTGTCATTAACTTTCTGCATTTTTTCTTTTCCTTTGATTTGATCCCATGATTACCAAACTCTCTTGATAAAAAAAAATGATTTTTAAACTATTTTCAAATTGCTACCTCCAAATTTTGAAATAAAACTAGATATGGAGATCCTTTGTTATATAAACTTTGAAGTACAAAAAATATGAATATATCCAAATTCCCTTTTTTTCAATTCCTCTTAAGAAAAATCCTTGTATTTGATTCCACTTCAGAAAATTCAACTTGTGATTGTCTCCTTCAAAAAGTTGAATATAATATGACTTGTTAAGAGATTGTACAAGACGAAATTGAATTAAAAATTGTAGAAAATGGCACTTTAGTCTGTACTGCAGAAAATGAATGTTGCAAAAATAAGGTGGTGAGTCAGTTTTTTCCAAATTGGGAAAAACAAATATAATAGAAACAGGTACCCATTTTGAAATGAATATCCATTCTATTTTAGAATGGGATCCTATTCTAAATTAAAACAAGTACCTGTTCCTAACTTCAAATGGAAAAGTTGGGAACATGTACCTATTCTTTAAAGCTAGAATCCTCAAATCACTTTTTTCTTGGGTTTTGGGCTAGGGAAGGGTTTGACAACCTGACTCCTAGCCTTTGACTTACAACTAAAAAACTAAGGCAAATTAAAGAGAAATTTCTAACTTTGGCAATATAGAACTGATGGACTTTTTTTTCAAAATTAATGTATGAAATTAAAACCCATTATAGATCATGATGTCTAGTTTTCAAGTATATAATTTTTTAAAGATTTGATTATGTTTTATATTTTTAATTAATTTGAAGAAAACTTGTCCATAAACTTGAAATATAAAACTTTTTTTTAATAACTTTAATCTGTTATTTGTTTGTAAAAAATGTTATATGACATCAATCTTCAGACAATTCTCTATGCAATGAATTTTTTTTTCAAAAAATGATTAGTTTAGGTCAAATTATATTGTTTGTACACATTGATTTTTAAAAACAATAATTAAGACCAATAAAAAATCAATAAAAAAATTACAAAAAAAATCCTCATCAATCTTCAAGTTGTTACATATCTTTCCCCAAAAGTAATTAGAAAACTACATTTATTTAGGTCAAAGTATGGTGTCCATAGTACACGTGCATAGTATGGTAAAAGAAATGAATTTTAAAAAGTGGTTTTATACATGCCTATTACAAATTAATTTGTATCATCTAGGTGAATAAATTACATATTTGGAAATTAGATCAAAATACTAAATTTCATATTATTGACTTTTTTTAAGAATCAATGTGTAAGTGCTTCAATTTTTTAATTCAAGTGTTTTTCCACTTTTTGAACTTTTTGTGGACCCAACTTCTTGGATCAACCCACTTTCCATTTTATAACTTTTAGTATTGATTTTGATGACCTTTTAATTAAATTTTAATTTCAAATACATTATTCTAATCTCTAAAAAATTGTTTACGTTTGACCTAGTTTTCTTTAAAATTGCATATCTAGTATCTAGATAAAGCTTTGACTCACTTGACAATATTTTTGGAGTGATTTTTATTACTTTTATGTGTAATGACGAGCTTGTATCAAACCATTTTCCCCAAAATATTAGTGTAAGGTGTAGATTCATTCCCAAGAACTTAGAGTGCATGTCCATTGACCCAAATAAAATTTATTTGAGCTAATTATATAGCTTTTAAAATAAATATCATATGTGTTTTGATTTTTATATACACCATCATAATATGAGACTCTTTCTACTTAAAATTCATATTTTTAAAAGTTTTTAATACTAATGATTTATTTTATATTGGAGTGATTTACCTTATTCAAATATATGAATTCCTACAACTTCATAAACCATATTTAAATATTTATAGCAAATAATTCTTTTTATTATTTTTAAATTAAAAAATATATAATTATACTATCATTTCTAGAAAACTAATTTTTGTTGCTTATTTATTATATATGATAAAAATCATAATGTTAAAAAAGGTTTAAAAGACTTTAAATTTTTATTCAAGTTTTTTCATCCACCCTTTTTTTAATATGTGTAACTCTTTTATAATTAGTAATATAGATATTTATTCATCAAGTTTTTAATTTATTATATTTATTATTTTTAATATGGATTTCAAATTAGAATGGGGGACTGCACAAATTGGAGCATTGCTTTTGGCGATGATGGTAATTTTAAAAAAAATTCCTACCGTTCTGTGTTGAATTTGGACTTTCATGGGGAAGATTGGGCTGGTCGAGGTGCTTCTTCGCTTCCTTTTGTTGCAACATCCCACAAATTGACATCTAGGTTGGTGGGTAAATCTTTTTCTTTGGCGAAATAGGGCTTGTTTGACTAGTCGAAGGGCTCTATTAGTTTTCCTAGCCGACTTAATGGTTTGAATCAGGGTTTTAAGCGTTTCATTGGGAATCCTCGCCCTAGGAGAATGCTTAATCGAGGAAATCAACTCCCTTATGACATTTGTGGTTCTGATGTTGAATTTGTTGAAGATTCTCACTCTTGGGCAGATGTTGTCTCTGAGTGACATACTCCAATGACCTTTCTTAATAGTATTCTGATCAAATCTGGAGTTCCCTTCAATCCAAACTCAGAAAGGTGTCATCTTTTCATTGAGGGTTATAATGGGTCTAAGTCTTTTTATGAAAAGTTTAGTTCCATGGCCGATATGCCTGCATCATACTTGAATAACATAGCCGAAGCACCCATGATTGTTATCGGGTTCTCCATTTGCAACTAAAGAACATGCACAATGGAATAAGGTAAAGCCTTTGCCTTCATTTGATCATGTTAAATGTCTATCTACCTCTTCTTTCATACAATTTTTCTTCCATGAAAAATGCACAACGAAAGTAGACAAGAAAAAAGTAGATAAGAAATGAGTTTGCAAAGAATGCCCTCTTCAAACTTCTATGAAAGAGTTTGGGTATGAGGGCTTAATTCAAATCTCTCTACCTGAAAAAGTGCTAAGTGCACAAATATAGGATCTTAAAGATCATGCTTTAATATGCAAGTTTTGGAATTTCTTACCTTCTGTTCAAATTTTAAAAGATTACTTTTCTCTGAATGGGAAGGGGCTAATCAAATCTTTTACATAGATCAAGGAAATGGTTTTTCATTATGTTTTTTTCCACCAAGTTGCAAAGGGATTTAATTTTAAAAGTTAAATCATGGTTTTTTGAGGGCTCTGGGTTGTTCACTCAAGCATGGACCTCAAATTTTGATCCCTTTTTTGTTGTCATGCAATTTGTTCCTTTTTGGATCCAACTCCTCATGCTTCCGCTAGAGTATAGGGAACTGGGAATTGTGGAAACCATTGCTAATAATTTGGGGGTTTTTGTATTCCATGACATGGATTTTTTCACAAATCCAGATAAATTGATTAGGGTTTGTGTATTGTTAAATACTTTAAAGGAATTTCCCTCAACAATTAGGTTACATTCAAAGTATGGATCTTGGTTGAAGGCAATTCTAATTGAGAATTCAAATAATGTTTGTACTTACACCTTTATTGGGCCATTCTTTCCATCAATGTGTACAAACACACAACACTAATGATCCAGGGGATTCACCTCTTAATGAAATTCAACCAGAAGTAGATACAAATGTGATGGAATCAGTAGTGAAAGAAAGTGCTTCTGGTTTAGGTGATTTAAATGTTGATAAGCTTCAAACAGAAAACAATATAAGTTTTGTGGACAATGGGTTGACAGTGAATTCTTCTTATTCCTCTTTGCCAGTAGTCCTCAATGAGGAGTCGGATTTGCAGTTATATGTTGAAATGGTGAGGAAGGGTAAATTTGCAGCGATGGATGCTTTTCATTTGGAGAAAGGTTTCTTGTCGACTATATCTAATGTCATTTCCCATGTTTTGTTGGTACAAGATTCGAGGAGCTCTAGTTGTAATTTTCAGCAAGAGGTTGCTATTGTGTCTATCAATAATAGTAGGTCTTCGGGGTTTTAAAATTTGTAGTGAATTTTCCCAAGGGTTGGAAAATTAAATTAGAATTTTCACCCATGGAAAGATCCTTGTGTTTGTATACACCAAGCCCTTCTATAGATAATGAGCAGTAGTTAGATGGAATAATCTCAAACTTGATGTAGGATAAATCTTTATTGTCTAACTCTGTTAGTCAGGGAGAAATATCAGAGTCACACTCTCCATTCTTGTTGTCTTATAACAAATATGATCTTGGTTTTGCTACCACAGTTCCTCGGGTGGATGGGTTGGGTCCACATGACATACATGAGTTGGGTGAACATATTGGTTTGGAAATTTGGGCAGACCGTATTGCGAATATGGTAGGATCAAATCTATTTGATGAAATTATAGAGAAAGTAGACAAGGAAGAAGGGGAGTTAATGTCAAGAAAATGTGATAGTACTTTGCTAAATTTTGTAACAATTTCTACAGTTGACACACATGAAACAGATGTGCATACATTAATGGGTGATGAAATAGAGGTTAAGGATTTCAGTGGTGAGCATGGTGTTGATTTTGATTTTTCAAATCAGCTATCTGTCAGTCAAACTCCTCTTATTTCTCTTGCAATTAAATCACCTAGTAAGCGAGATAGGAAGTCAAATGCAACAAAGATGCAAGAGTAAATTCCTTCTATGATTCAGTTGACCTTATATGGAAACATCAAGAAAATATTCAGGAGAGTAAGAGGCTCAATCGATATGAAGATCATCTCATGGAATGTTAGGGGTATAAATGCCCCTAACAAAAGAGCCCAGATCAAACATCAAATAAACTCTTCACAGGTTGATATTGTTTTATTACAAGAGACTAAGTTATCTAAGGAAAGTTATGAAAATATAATTATCAAGTGGACTTCTTGGAAGTCATGTCAAGTTGTTGCTCAAGGAGCATATGGGGGATTGTTAACTTTGTGGAATGCTAGAACTGTACAGATGGAATCCATTACTTATACCCCACATTGGCAATTGTTGTGTGTTACCCATTTTTATTTAACTTTCTTGTTGGTCAATGTGTATGCACCAAATTCAACATCAGGTAAACAAAAGCTTTGGAAGGAGATTGAGTTAATATTTGAACAATCAGGGGTAGGAAAAGTTATACTTGCAGGAGATTTTAATACAATATTGTCTCTTCATGAAAAGATAAAAGGAATCATGCCTCCTCACAAGACAGTGGAAGATTTTAATAAGTTTGAACTCATAACATTGCACTTGTGGATGTGCAACTTGAGAAAGGCATGTATACATGAACAAATAAGAGACGAGACTCGTCAAATTGGGTTGTAGGGAAGTATGTGCAAATGTTAGAAATATTACCATGGTCGGGGTCTGATCATTTCCCTACTTCCTTAAGTATTGATTTCACTAATTCACCTCAAAAGTGGAAAGCTTCATTTAAGCTTGAATCAATGTGGTTCAGACATAAGAACTTCTTGCCTCTATTGAAAACATGGTGGATTCAGGCACCGTATGAGATAGGCCCTATCATGTATAGATTTTGTAAGAAAATGTAGTTTTTGAAAGACAAAATAAAACAATGGAATATACGTGTTTAAAAATATATTTCATCAAAAGGATTTAGTTTCAAAATAGTTGGTAGTTGTGAATGAGCATATTACAAGCCAGGGGCTAACTCCAAAGTCTTTTGAGCATTAGAGAAGCTTACAAGCAGAATGGGAAGAATTAGTGTTGCGTGAGGAACTATACTGGCGTTAGAAATCTTGTGAATTGTGGCATAAAGAAGGTGATAAGAATAAAAAATTATTTCATATGTCAGCTCAGATTAAGAAAGCTAAGAATGCAGTGTTTCGCATCCAGGAAAGTTCTTTGGGAAAATGGTTAAATAATGAAGTGGACATACAAAATGAAGGGATTAAATTTTTCTCCAATTTGCTATCTGCACCAGTACATCAATCAAATCAGATTAGGGTAGAAAGAGAGGACATGCTACAAGCAATCCCAATGTTAGTCACTAAGAAAGATAATGTACAACTCAATAAGCCCTTCTCTCTAGATGAAGTGAAAGCGGTTGTTTTTTCACTAAAGCCAGATAAAGCCCCAGGACCTGATGGATTTACAACATTTTTTTTCCAAAAATGTTGGGACTTCATAGGAAATGATCTTCTCAAGGCATTGGACGAGTCTCGAACATCTTGTTCCATGATTAAACAGTTTAATGTGACACACATTGCATTAATTCCAAAGGTTAAGGATACCAAGTCTTTTTTGGAATTCCGTCCTATTTCTCTTTGTAACACGATTTACAAGATTTTTACCAAAGCAAAATCTATCTTCATTTGCTACCCATCATTCCTAAATTAATTTTTGAAGAGCAAGGTGGTTTTGTTTCAGGCAGGGAGACAGCAGAGGGTGCTTTGGTGGCACATGAAGTTTTACACTCTATTTCTTTGCACAAAATACCTTCATTTATCATTAAGCTTGACATGATGAAAGCTTATGATAAAGTGGATTGAAATTTTCTAATGCAAGTATTAAAGAAATTTGGCTTTACCAATAAGTGGTGCAAATGGGTCCTATCTTGCTTAAAGGGTGCAAATTTTTAATACTAATTAATAGTACATCATCAGGATTTTTTAGTTCCACTGAAGGAGTGAGACAAGGTGATCCAATATCACCTTTTTTATTCATTATATTAGTTGAAGCCCTTAGCAAGACAGTCAAACAATCTCATTCACAGGGTTTGTGGAAAGGTATTGCAATATCATCTACTAAATTGTCAATAACGAATTCTTTGTTTGCGGATGACACATTATTATTTGGTGCAGCTCAAATTCAAGAGGCCAAATATATCAAGTATGTTTTACATAAATATTCACATACTTCAAGTCAAAAAATAAATGCAGAAAAATCAAAAATATACACTTTTCATATCAAATCATGTCTACAAAAGAAAATTGTTAATCTTCTTGGGTTTCAAATAGTTGAATTACCTTGTAAATATCTTGGGATTCCTTTCTTTACTGGGGAAAATAAAATTTATTATTGGGATAAGATCATCCAAAGTATTCAAATGAGGATAGCATCATGGAAGGGTAGGTGATTGTCACTATCAGGGTGTATATTATTGCTAAAATCAATCCTTTATGTCATTCCTAATTACTATATGGCAGTGTTAAAAGCCCCAAAATCTGTGATTTCGTTAATTGAAAAGCTAATCATGGATTTTTTATGGAAGAGAAACACTGATAACAAAAAGAAGATCTCTCTTATCTCATTAGAAAATCTTTGTGAAGAAAAATTAAAAGGGGGTGTTGGGATACACAATTTGTTAGCTAGAAATCAAGCATTAGGAGCAAAGTTAGTGTGGTACATGTATGCTAAGTCACAATCGAAATGGTGTAAATTCGTGCAAGCCAAGTACTTAGATAACTCAGATCCAAAGAGAATTTTTACAGTATCAAATCTACCACAAGGTTCTATTAAAGACAATTCATAATCTGAAAACTATTCAAAATCTTCTTAGTTCAAGTTGGGGGAAAAAGTAAGTGATTACTTTGACAACATAGATGATTGCACTAGGAAGGTAAAGTGGAAAGATATCTCTGCTATTGTTTGTCCAGATGGTCAGAAAATGGAATTTTCGAGCATAATAGGTGAGAGGAATGTCTATGTATCAGGAGGGGAGGATAAGCTACTATGGGCTCCATCAAAAACTGGAAATTATACAGTGAAAATGGATTATAAGGCAACAATGAGTCAAGGGGAATGTATCAAGCCACAAAGAGCCTTGTCCTTTTGTTGGGACTCCTCAGTGCTTCCAAAGGTTGGATGTTTTTCATGGCTGGATATAAAAAAGAAGAATTTTGACAAGTGATGGGCTTGCCAAACTTGGGATAGTAGCATAATTTAAGTGTGTCTTATGTGAAAATGAGCTGGAAGAGGTAAACCATTTATTTATTCATTGTCCTTTTGCATCTCATTTCTAGTCCTTTATTAAAAATAAATTAAATATAATTGGTATGCTCCACTACCAAAAAATCTGTGGGGCTTATTTTCAAGCTAGCCAGTCTTGTATAAATTTGCATTGTTTGCTTGCATTTGGAGAGTGATTCCTTATGTAGTTTTGTGGACCATATGGTGGGAACGAAATAGAAGGATTTTTAAGAATGAAAAAATGAAGGTAGAGCAAGTATTGGAGAAATTGGAATCTTCAATAACAGAGATAACAAATGTGCATGTTTTAAAGATCAAACATATTGGCTCATTGTTCACAGATTGGGACTCAAAGGTAATGCAGAGGTGGGATAAGATTGTTCTTCCGTTCAAAGGAAGCTTGCACCAAAATCCATCTTGCAAATTAGATAGAAGAAAAATATCTTGGGTTCCACCTATAGAAGGGTATTTCAAGTTAAACTTTGATGGTGCTTCATGTGGGAATCCAGGTATTTTAGGGGCGGGGATTGTAATAAGAGATCACAAAGGGTTCCTGGTTTTTAGCTAAGTCAATAAAACTTTTGAAAGGAACAAATAATGTTGCAGAAGCCCAAGCATTACTTCATGGTTTGTAGTTAGCATATGATATCAAACTTAAAGATCTAGAAATTGAAGGTGAATCATTTATTATTGTAAATGCATGTAAGGAAAAAAAAGTCTTTTGTTGGAAAATCAAATATGTGATGCAAAAGGTATGGAAGTTGTTGGAAAAGTTCAAGTTTGTGCAGATAAAGTATAAGTATAGGGAAGGTAACTTGTTGGTAGATAAGTTTGTAAATGTTGGGTGTGACCAAATTCAGAATCAACAGTTATATGTAAGTAATTTGCAAGATATTGCTCAGGAATTAAAAAATGTTATTGAAATGGAAATAGTTAGCTTCTAGCAAGGTGGTCTAGAGGTAATGTTAAGCACGTTTTGTTAGAGCATTCTAGTTATATTAAGGAATTCTTTAGCAAAAGGGAACTTTTCAAAGTTATGCAAGGCTTTTTATCTCAAAGCCACTTCTTATAAACACTGTGGATTTGTATAAATGAAAAAAGGATTTTGCAACATGCTAAAGTTGGCATCATAAGCGGAGTTTTTAAATAAACAGGGGCACCGCCAGATGAGCATTGTTTACTGTACATGTTTATTACAACAAAAGGTCATCAATTTTAATGTGCATCAACAACCAAGTCATTATGTTTGGTCTAATCAACTCTCTCTTTTCGTGCATCTAATTTGTGCGAATTGTTGATATTGTATCTAATACAATCTAATTAAAGTACATTATAAGTATAATTAGCAGAACGAAAACCTAGATTAGCATGATTTAAATCTGTCGAAATAGCTTGGCATTACCACCAATTAAGGAGAATGTATATTTCACATGTGTAGTTGTGTTGTGAATCAATCTCACCAAAGCTAATATTAAAGATCAACACATCGGTTGTAGCAAAGGTGTGTTTTTGGCTAACAAGTGTCATGTGTATGCAAGAATTCATACATGGGACAAGATCTTGGAAATTACTTCATGAATCCAAGTAAATTCAAGCGTGGTTCATGTGGCGGACTTCAACTTATTTCTATTTTTGTTGCAAAAACAATTGAGTTCCACTTCTATTAAAAGGCATGGAAGTTGTAAAATATAGTCATTCTGCAAATGCAGCTAGAAAAATGGAAAATTCATAAGGTTTTAAGTTTGAGAGTTTCATCCACAAACATAGAAGTAGTGTGTGTTTAGTTTTCCAGTTGGGTGTTTGGTGTTTGGTGACTAGTTGACTTGTGTTCGCGAGAAAGACATGATTAAGTAAAGCTAGTTCTGGGAGTCTTCTATGTCCTTCTCAAATGCTCTTTCATCCACTTTTTTGGGTATGCTTTCTACTCGAAAGGAGTTTTATTATGGTTTTATCCTGCTCAGTGCGATTGTGTAAAGTTCCTTAATGATCGAAAAAGAATTATCATAACTGAGTACAAACAAGTGTCATATTTAGTATTTATATGCACTTTGCAATTAGCTAGGGAACTATTGTTATAATTTCTAGTTTGAGGCTACTATGTTTTGGCTACTGTGTTGAAGCTACTATCATTCAAATTTTTTACACTTGTATTTGCACTCAACAGTTATTTTGGCTACTGTTTGTTATATTCTTCAGATCATGGGTATTGTTTTTTAAACAGTGAAGTAGCTTGTTTTCTTGACATTACTTTTGCAATCACTACCACCTTCACTTTGATTTCACTTCCACCTTCTCTGCATAGCAAATTCATCATGGAGTTTATGCCAAGAAACTACAGAGCCACATTTCCTATACAAGAATGGGAACTTTCATTTTCTAAAGGGTTGGAAAGAGAACATCCATCACATGTATTCAAAACTAATTGCCTATCTATGTTCAAATGCTTGAAAACTCTGATAAGGGAAAGCATTTTACATCCTTCGGCTTAGAGACTGATATTTCCTTTAGACCTAGTGTCCATATTTATTTCAAATGTGTTGGATTTAAATCCAAACTACTAAGATATGCAAAAATTGCAAGTGCAATCATCCAGGAAGTGTTCTTGCAGAATAATGCTCTACTTAAGAGCATTCAAAAGTATAATTTTTGGAAAGGTGAAGCATACATGGGTGGGATATTTCCCAGGCACTACTTACATCATAAGGTATGCTATAGGAATATATACATTGCAATGTAAACATCATTAGAGTATGATTCATCCAGCTACCTATACAGAGAGCTAGCTCGCCACCATTTTGAAATAGGGACCGATATGGAGAGAAATTTCAAAGCAAAGTATCATGCTCTGTCATTTCTCCTAACACATCATTGTCATCAAGCAAATAAGGCCAGGAAATAAATTGCAAAACAAAAGGAATTGGTGACATCTACAGAATCACAAGCTAAGCCAAGTAACTTGAATGCACAACAGATCATGCAGTGTCCACGTATCCCAAACATGAACATTATAGCTAACTCACAATCAACTCTGCCAACACATCAGTCTATGCAAAAAGGAGAAAAGGTGGAGAGTTCATTTGTAGGAAATGCCTAAAAATAAAAATATTTTGAAAATACTTTTTTCATATTGGTTACAAAATAGAAGCATATAGTCAGTTTGTTTTTGTAATATGCAAGTTGACATTTTATAGTCACAACATATATATGTGTTGTAGGCAGTGATATTTTGACAAGCTGAAAATTTGTAACTATTGCATATCTTGGTACAAATATGCAAAGTAGATATGATGGACTAAAAATTATATCTCCACTCGAGCACAATGATATGTAAGCTTTTATATTAATATATTAATATAAATAGTCAGCTTACTGCCTTTTAAAAAAAATGCTAACATAATGGTAAGTTTTTAGTATTGTACAGATCATTATGCACAGTCAGTCATTATGCTCAACCAAGTGGATCTTAAAGAAGACTTCAAGGCAGTTGAAGACAAGCGAGCCTAGAGGTCCCATCTGAAAGTTATGACAAAAATACCTTGTTTGTTGTGCTACAAGGAATAGTGTCAATTTGTGAAGGAAATCAGTTTGTTTGAAGTGTAAATGCTTTGGTAAAGAGTTGATTGGTTGAGTTTTGAATTTGACACCCTACTCTACATCAAATTGGTATCAGATCATATGTTTGATCTGAAGAAGGGAGAGAAAGTGTGAAACAAGAAGGAAAGTGTGAACAAAAAAGTGAACAAAATGCCTCCAAAAGGGAAAACCATTACTAGAGAAGTGAATGAGTTGAAGGAAAAGCATGCTAAAGAGTTGAGAGAGTTGAAGGAGAGGCTTGCTACTTTGGAAACAAGTCAGAAGAGAGGTATGATCATGGGTGATGAGAGTGACTCTGAAGAAGAAGAAGAAGAGGAGGAGGAGAATGAAGAAGAAGAGGAAGAGGAATTGGATCCCGATGATCAAAGGATGGCTAAGTTACTGAGAGTAGTCAAGGAAGATAAACCCAAGGTGAAAATTGATGTGCCTAAGTATGGAGGTAATTTGAATGATGGAGAACTTTTGGATTGGATTGCAACACTTGACAATTATTTTGAGTGTGAGGATGTGTCTAAGGAACAAAGGGTGAAGATTGTAAAAACAAAGTTGAAGGATCATGCTTTATTATGGTGGGATTATGAGCAGACTGAGAGGAGGAAGAAAGGCAATTCAAAAATTGTTTCTTGGGATAGAATGGTGGAAAATCTAAAAGGTAAGTTCTTACCATCTGATTATGCAGTTCAAATGTTTAAGAAACTTCAAGGTCTGAAACAAAAATAAATGGATGTCAAAGCCTATAATAAATAATTTTATAAGTTGAGTATAAGGGCAAGTCACATAGAGGATGAAGTGGAGAAGGTGGCTAGATATCTTAGTGGGTTAAGATTCAACATTCAAGATGAGTTAACTTTGGAAAATCCAAGAACGGTTGAGGAGTGCTATCAAATGGAAATTAGGGCTAAAGAAAAGGTAAAGAGAAGGCAAGACAAACAAACTAGGGGCATAGGCAGCACTTCTAGAGGAAGGGGTTCATTTTCGACTCCAAGGCAGTCCTATGAAAGTAAAGAAGACACAAGCAAAGCACAAGAACAAGTTGTTGATGCAAGAGGGTTTTAGAGGTGGTAGATTAGGCTATAGAGGCAGATTTGGAGGTCAAGGAAGGCTCACAAGGATTCACAGGAAGGTGCTATCAATGCAACAAATTTGGACACCAAGCATGGCAGTGCAATGAAGGTCAAACCTCTAGTTCACATGGAGGTGAAAGAAGAGCTCAATTGGTGAAAGAAGAGGATACTGGGTGGTCACGCCCACAAAAGGATATGAAAATCATGGCATAACCTATCCTGGGAATTGTACATTCCAACAAGTGACTAATACCTCTTCGTGGTCGTTCATTTACTTGTCAAACCAGGGAACATATACTTTAAATGGAGCGGCACTATATGTGCACTAAGAACCAGTTTCAGTCACAACCTATTGAAAATAAATACTTGGAAAGAAATTCTACCTATGCTACAGGAAGGTAATGCAAAGTTCTCTTAACTCAACCATAATCTAACCAAAGCAGAAATCATAATAGCTACAATTGAGAGACAAACTATAAACTGGCCTTATGCTGCAGGAACAGTATAAGACTAAGCTTGTGCTGAAACTTCTAAAATGAAATCTAACTTGAATTAACAAAGGATAAACAACTACTCTCCTACAGATACTTACTAAGTGGGCCCCCTTAGCAAGCATCAACTAATTTACACAGAAGATTGTACTCAGAACTCCATCAACTTTTATTCATAATGTGAAATCATTTACATTGATTGTTCTGCTTTAGAAAACTAACAAAAACTCTGATTCATATTATAACTCTAACTCTTACATAATCTACTTCTCTATCTATCTCCTATTTCTTTGTTCTCTTCTCTCTCTTGTTCACCCGTGCAGGTGGAAACTTATTTAAATCAGGAAAACAACTAACTAACTAACCCAACAGAGAAAGACGTGGATGTAAAATGTATCCCAAAATTGAGGAACAGTCTTCATAAATGAGTTTATCCGTTCAACCCGATCCAAAGAGAATCTAGCACTCCACTCTTTCCAGATTAAATGACATTTAAAATCCATCCCAATAGTTTTGGTCAAAAAGTCTTCACCAAAGCTTCCTCGAAGTCATGCAGAAAATTGACTTTACTGCAAGGCCAAGATCAACTGTGCTTGACTCGATCATACTTTCTTCAACAACCTACGAAACACAAGGTAACAGATGCGAAAGAAAAGGCGCATGGCACATACATAATATCCATTCATTAATCACATATTTAAATCTATTTCATCATTCAAAAACTACATGTGTTATACTAGTCATTTGGGGAGTCAAACAGGGTAATAAATATAGACATGTCAACATGATAGGCTGCAGGAACATGAAAGTGTATTGCTACAGGATATCCCCTAATAAAAGGTTTCTTAAAGAGTTAAACAACCATGAACAACAAAAGTAAAGGTATTAAAAGTACACCATGATATCCAAATTATGAGCATATTTTGGGCTCATCACTGGGAGTGTAAACTCTCCATCACAATATGTTGCTCCTGAAGTTGCAGAATCACTCATGGTAAGGAGAACACTCATCAAGGCATCAAAGGAAAGGGAGCCATCACAAAGAAGGACACTCTTCAAAATAACTTGTAAGTGCATGGGTAAGGTATGTAAGGTTGTAATTGATTCAAGAGGCACAAATAACATGGTTTCTATTGAGATGGTTGAGAAACTTAGATTGCCTAGAATACCACATGCTACTCCTTATAAAGTTTCTTGGTTGAATGAGGGTCAGTATGTTTTGGTAATGTTACCCAATTTTCACCTACGGGCTCAATCAGGCAGGGCAACCTATGTTTCAGGTGTTACGAAGGCCAAATGGGGACTTTGTTGTGTGGGATTAAATCATACACCTGATGTATTTCTAAAGGAAGTTTGTTAGAAAGCATGCCTCAGTCAGATCTGGGCATAAAATTCCTGATGAGAGAATCACTAAGACCAGCTGAATGTCTTGCCGACTAGCAGTCTGTGATACCTGTTTGAAATCCTCATGGTCGCCAAGATATCTCGGTCGCTGTGAAGTTTTATATGTCTCTCTGAATGCATAAGGTCTCGCCGAAGGAGTTTTCCTTCGGTATAAGGTCTTTCTGAAAGATGGAAGTATGGGCGAAAGGAGATCTCTCGGGGAGAAAAGAAAGACCTCGCGGTAACATCCCAGCGATTGAGTGAAGTCTCACCGAAAGAATGGAACTCTCGGCGTAATGTTAAGCTTGGGGAGATGTCTCGGTGATGAAATGAATGTCTCGCTGAAAGGCTGTGAGTTCAGCGTGATGTCTTGTCGATGCCCGGTGGTCTCGCCGACGGAGGGTGCTTTCGCCGTGAGGTCTTACCGACCTAATAGAGTCTCACCAAAGGGGATTGCCTTCGACATAAAATCTGGCCGAATGATCATGGTCTTGCCAACCTGGAAAAGTCTTGGTGAAGGGGGTTTGCTTCAGGGAGAAGTCTTCCCAACCCGCTAGGGTCCTGCCGACAGATGATGAAACGAGCTCGCTGAAGGATTTTGCCTTCGGCATTAGGTCCTGCCGACGGATGGAGGTCTCGACGAAAGCTTGTGCCTTCACTATGATACCTCGCCAACTGCTAAATTTCTCGCCGAAGGTTATTCCTTTGGTGTAATCTCTTGTCGACAAGGAAGCTCTTGCCGATAGTGGTTCACAAGCTTGAGATCGGGGAGACTCTAAGCGAAAGATTTGTGCTTGATATGATGTCCTACCGACAAGTGAGGTCTCAGCGATGGAAAAGGATATCGGTATGGCTAATGAAACACGCTATGACCTCTTGCCGATGAATGTTTGTCTTGCCGATGGTTTATATGATAGCGATATAACTCTTGAGGCTCACCGAGACTTTTGGCTGAAATGACTTACACTCGTTGTGACCTCTGGCTGACAGCGACAGTCTGAGCGACCATCATTGACATCAGTGTAACTTTTTCCGCTCGCTATGAAGTCCTCCTGACATATGTATGTCTTGCCAAATGCTACTGCAAGGTCTAATCACATCGGGGAGACACAATTAGTGTCTCACCGACATGCGATTCTGATGAAGCGACCTTTGACCGTCTAGGAATCTACGTGGCACGAGTTTGACCAATCAAAGGGAGCTAAGGACGGACCATGAGTTGTTTGACTGTTTGACTACCCCCTGTGAACGAGATCAACAAAGCATAATGATCTACTCTGAGATCAAAGGTGATCAGTCAGCTCGGTGAACATGGTGTTTGAATCTAACAGGATAGATCGGATGTTGCTTCTCGAAGATGGTCGACTTGAAGAAAGATCTAGAGCGAGAATCAGGCCAAAGGAGGAAGAAACTATGAGTCACAGTGACAGCTGGGATCACTTCTGGAAAAGGGGCATCGGCATTAATAATAATGCTTTAGAGCATTCAAAGCGACCAGTTAAGGAGGCTCGAATATGGACAGTGGGGATATACATTCAATGCAAAAGTAACTCGATTAAAAAATATCTAAGGGTAGATCTTTCTAGATGATGATATTTTTTGTAAGCCCTAAGGCAGGGGCCGACACAATTTTGATATATAGGGCATTTTTTCCTCTTTGTAAGGGAGTTCTTATGCTTTTCGAAAGTTTGTGACTTTGGCAGTCCTTTCTCAAATTAGCAAACTTTTGTAACTCATTTTGGAGCATAGTATACAAAGTTTACCTTGGTCACTGTTGATGTTTCAGATTACCATCTTGTTCTTGCAAAGTGTTGTGCATTTCAGGTTCATGATCAAGTTATTTTGTGAATTTCTTCTATTCCCTTATAACTTTATCTATTATTTTCATGTCTTCCTTTGCAAAAGTATCATTATACGAATCACAAACTGTGTTCACATAATCACACATGGATTCTAATATTTGAAAATCTTTTCCTTTTTTTGAAAAAGTGTGTGAATCGAACCTGTTTGTCAAACATTAATGCAAAGCTTACAGAGTTTGATGGGTAATTTTGTGTTCATTGTCAATTTTCAAGCGTAAATCAAGTATTCCATTGCTCTTATCAGTTCAGTGTATCACCATAGGGTTTAGTTTTATTTTTATGCATTCCTTCTCCCTTTTCCTTTACAGAATCAATAGTTTAGGTGATACCAAAGGAAGTCGGCCTTCTCCGGAGGTTGACCTCTATCTACAAGTGACCCACAGCTTTAGAGGTCTTCCCATGTTACACTGAGATGTTGAACAGGGTGCAATTTTAGGTGATAACAGTTTTGGCACGCCCGGCGGGACTCGAGAACTGACTGTGTCAGTTCCTTTTGTACCATGTATTACTGCTATTTGTTGTGTAAAACACTACTTTCTGCCTTTGGAGGCAATTTTTTAACATACCTGGCGACTCCAAGCCTGAAGTAAATCGTTTCAGTAGTCTAAGTGCTAGTTTCATGGTAGTATGTCTTACCATTCACCATTTCATGAAGGTATTGTGCCTACATCTTTTTATCAGTCATACCCTATTGAGGATACCATTAGTTTTACTCAAAATAACTATGTAGCAGTGGGTTACCAGCAAGCTCAATTGGCCTACCACCCACAAACCCTTGCACAAGTTCTGTAGTGGCATGCTTATGCTCATCAACAACCCCAAGAGGTTATTTTATCTCCAATCAACAAAGTTATTCTTCATATGAGCCTCAAAATTTGGATAAAATGAGCATAGAGAATATGTCTTTATATTTCCAAAAGCAATTTGAAGAAATTGAAAATCAACAGGAGGTCAATAGGCAGTAGGAGGAGCTTGCTTATCAAGCTTATATTTATCAATAGGAGTACGGTCAACAACAAGAAGAGATGGCCTATCAGGCCTACCTTCATGAGCAAGAATTACTGATGCAGAGGAAACAGTTTGGGGAAAATCTCAAAAGCGAGTTAGCAGCAAAAGAGGAGCAAATGAAGCTTTTGCTTGCTCAAACACAAAGGCATGAGGTCCAAGTAGCTCATTATATTCCACATCAGCCTGTTCAGGAGGAGGTTCGTAACTTTAAATTTTCAAGTTTCAAGAAAAGTGAGTCTCTTAACCCTTTTGAAATCAAGGTTCCAAGTTTTAGAGATGTTTTACCAATACAAGAGCCTATGCTAGTACAACCTGAATTTGTCTAGCCACATGAAGCGCCTATTTTCCTTCAAGAAATTCAAGAGATTCCTCAAGTTCCCTCTATTTCAATAGCTCAATCCCTACAGGAGCCCATGAACTCTCATTTTTAGTCATATCAAGAGCCTAAACCAAGTAATCAAATTACTGAACAGCCTTGGTGGCCTTCTTGGACCAAGCATCCTGACTTCAAAATGCCAAATCTAGTTCAAGAGGCTCCCATTCCAAGTTTTAGAGATCCTCTTCTATTGCAAAGTCAAGTACATGTAGCAAATCAAGCTATGAATCTTCATGAACAGTCACCTATTCTTATTCAAGAGGGCCAACTTAGGCATGCATGTCTTGATATCATTTGCAAAATAGACTTACAGCAAGAAGATGACAAAAATGTGATGAGTTTTTGGTTGAGTTGGAGACTGCTCATCTAATTCCAAAAAGTAATGTAAATGATGATTATGAAGAAGCCATATTTTGGAATGATCTTGAGTCCTTTGTCTTAAACTTAGATGACAAACGAGATCAGGTTGAACATGTTTTGAACAAGGAAATACAGGTTGACTCTTAGGATTTAGCTAATTTGTTCGAGGAATTACCTCAATTTGTTGATGAGGATGAAGACAACACACGCTTACTAACATCAGTTACTACCCTTGAGCAGCAGGGTGATAAGACTCATATGAATCCAATTCACAATTATGAATCAGATGAGAATATTTTCCTAAATATTATAGAGGATTTTTGCTCTAACATTGATGATAGTTTGATGCCATGTGAACCAATAGTATATGATTAGCCTTTTCGGGTGAAAGAAGTAATCATTCCTTCATCACTTGATGAAAGATCAGCATCTCTTTCAGATCAGATTAAAATTGAGGCAACAAGAAGGAAAAAGGGAAATCTTACACTGCATGCAGTGGAGCAGTCTAATCGGCAAGATGGAGTGCCAATAATTTATAAACATGAAGGTAGTAGTGAGAGGCCAAGTTTTATGCTCTCTAAAGGGTGTCCGATCACATATTTTTCCAAGGAGGGGTCTACAGAATTACAACAATTCATGGTTCTTCCAAGGCATGTGATTGCAATGTGCCAAGAGTAGCAACAAGTTAATTTCATCTATATGCCTCAAAACATCTTTGATGGACAATCAAACGAGGAGGGGATACCTTTTGAGATGTTTCAGACTTTTTTGCAGCAGTTAATCAAATGTTTGTCATTTACATATCTCTTTTTGATTGATCTTAAGGATTTGAAGCATCCTCTATTGTTAAGAAAGGGAAACTACTTCTCACAACCAGTGAATGGTCATTTCTGAGCACTAACTCTGTTGGTTAGTGTAGGGTAGGGTAGAGTTTTAGTTATGCTTTCAATAAGTGCCTACTGGCACATTTCATCTTTAGTTTTGTCATGTTTTTCAATAAGTGCAGTTGTTGCACCTAGTTTTTTAGATTCTATCTTCAACAGAATTGCAGTAGTTTCTTTCAGTTTGTTTGGTTTGTGCTGAGTTACAAGGTTTTCATAAATTTGAAGAGTAGAACAATGACTCCATGCCCAATGGATAGGCCTAGGCTACTGGCCTGCATGTTTAGCAGGCAAACATCCAGCTGAGGTCGCCAGAAATGTTACCCAATTTTCACCTACGAGCTCAATCAGGCAGGGCAACCTATGTTTCAGGTGTTACGAAGGCCAAATGGGGACTTTGTTGTGTGGGATTAAATCATACACCTGATGTATTTCTAAAGGAATTTTGTTAGAAATCATGCCTCAGTTAGATCTGGGCATAAAATTCTTGATGAGAAAGTCGCTAAGACCAGCTGAATGTCTTGCCAACTAGTAGTATGTGATACCTGTTTGAAATCCTCATGGTCGCCAAGACATCTCAGTCGCTGTGAAGTTTTATATGTCTCTCTAAATGCATAAGGTCTCTCTGAATGGGTTTCCCTTCAGTATAAGGTCTTGCCGAAAGATGGAAGTCTCGGCGAAAGGAGATGTCTCTGGGAGAAAAGAAAGACCTCGATGTAACGTCCCGACGACCGAGCGAAGTCTCACCAAAAGAATGAAACTCTCGGTGTAATGTTAAGCTCAGAGAGATGTCTCAGCGACGAAGTGAATGTCTCGCCAAAAGGTTATGAGTTTGGCGTGATGTCTTGTCGATGCCCGGTGCTCTCGTCGACAGAGGATGCTTTCGTCGTGAGGTCTTGCCGACCCAATAGAGTCTCACCGAAGGGGATTTCCTTCGGCATAAAGTCTGGCCAAATGATCATGGTCTCGCCAGCCCGGAAAAGTCTCAGCGAAGTAGGTTTGCTTCAGGGAGAAGTCTTCGCAACCCGTTAGGGTCCTGCCGACAGATGATGAAATGAGTTCGCCAAAGGATTTTGCCTTCGGCATAAGGTCCTGTCGATGGATGGAGGTATCAGCGAAAGCTTGTGCCTTCGCTATGATATCTCGCCGACTACTGAATGTCTCACCGAAGGTTATGCCTTTGATGTAATCTCTTGTCGACAAGGAAGCTCTTGCCGACAGTGGTTCACAAGCTTGAGATCGGGGAGACTCCAAGCGAAATATTTGCGCTCGATATGATGTCCTGCCGACAAGTGAGGTCTCAACGATGGAAAAGGATATAGGTATGGCTAATGAAACCCGCTATGACCTCTTGCCAATGAATGTTTGTCTTGCCGATGGTTTATATGATAGCGATATAACTCTTGAGGCTCGCCAAGACTTTTGGCCGAAATGGCTTACACTCGTTGTGACCTCTGGCCGACAGCGATAGTCTGGGCGACCATCTTTGACATCGGTGTAACTTTTTCCAATCGCTATGAAGTCCTCCCAACAGATGTATGTCTTGTTGAATGTTGCTGCGAGGTCTAATCGCATCGGGGAGACACAATTAGTGTCTCACCGACATGCGATTCTGATGAAGCGACCTTTGACCCTCTGGGAATCTATGTGGCACGAGTTTGACCAATCAAAGGGAGCTAAGGACGGACCATGAGCCGTTTGACTGTTTGACTACCCCTTGTGAACGAGATCAACAGAGCATAACGATCTACTCTGAGATCGAAGGTGATCAGTCAGCTCGGTGAACATGGTGTTTGAATCTAACAGGGCAGGTCGGATGTTGCTTCTCGAAGATGGTCGACTTGAAGAAAGATCTGGAGTGAGAATCAGGCCAAAGGAGGAAGAAACCGTGAGTCACAGTGACAGTTGGGATCACTACTGGCAAAGGGGCATCGACATTAATGATAATGCTTTAGAGCATTCAAAGCGGCCAGTTAAGGAGGCTCAAACATGGACAGTGGGGATATACATTCAATGCAGAAGTAACTCAATTAAAAAAGATCTAAGGGAAGATCTTTCTAGAGGATGATATTTTTTGTAAGCCCTAGGGCAAGGGCCGACACAATTTTGATATATAGGGAATTTTTGCCTCTTTGTAAGGGAGTTCTTCTTATGCTTTTCGAAAGTTTGTGACTCTGGCAGTCCTTTCTCAAATTAGAAAACTTCTGTAACTCATTTTGGAGCATAGTATACAGAGTTTACCTTGGTCACTGTTGATGTTTTAGATTACCATCTTGTTCTTGCAAAGTGTTGTGCATTTCAAGTTCATGAGCAAGTTATTTTGTGAATTTATTCTATTCCCTTATAACTTTATCTATTGTTTTCATGCCTTCCTTTGCAAAAGTATCATTATACGAATCACAAACTGTGTTCACATAATCACACATGGATTCTAATATGTGAAAATCTTTTCCTTTTTTTGAAAAAGTGTGTGAATCGAACCTGTTTGTGAAACATTAATGCAAAGCTTATAGAGTTTGATGGGTAATTTGGTGTTCATTGTCAATTTTCAAGTGTAAATCAAGTATTCCATTGCTCTTATCAGTTCGGTGTATCACCATAGGGTTTAGTTTTATTTTTATGCATTCCTTCTCCCTTTTCCTTTACAGAATCAGTAGTTTAGGTGATACCAAAGGAAGTCGGCCTTCTCCGGAGGTTGACCTCTATCTACAAGTGACCCACAGCTTTAGAGGTCTTCCCATATTACACTAAGGTGTTGAACATTAGGTTCAATAGGGTGCAATTTCAGGTGATAATAGGTAAATGAACAAAGTTGGGTGGAGATCAACATAGGAGGGTACAAAGATAAGATTCTATGTGATGTGTTACATATGGGCATGTTCCATTTGCTACTAGGGAGACCTTTGCAATTTGATAGGCATGTTATGTATGATGGGAGAAGAAATACCTATGAGATCAACAAAGATAAAACTTCCTATACCTTGACACCCTTGAAAGAAGATGATAAAGGAAAAAATAAGGTAGCCAATGTGATGATGGTAGGTAGGAAAGTGTTTATAAAGGTAGAGGAAAAGGAGTATAGGAACCTTGCATCCACTCCTAGACTTGGAGGTGTTATGACAACAGGTTTGGAGAATAATTTTATTTTGGAGGGAAATGATATTGAGTTGGTGTCAAAGTCTGATTTATTGAAGGTCAAAGATGAATTGATTCTTGGGATTCAAGATTGGCTTAAGGGGTATGTTGATGTGATGATGGAAGGTGTGTTTTGTTCATTATTTTAAGAAGAGGATAGTGGTCATTCATTTTTTGTCAAATCAGAGGTTAGTGAATCTGATAAAGCAGCAGTCATAGGGGCAAAGCATCAGATGGAAGAGATGGAAAGGAAAGGTGAAGAAATCAAAGATAGACTACAAGGGACAAGGAGAAAAGTCAAGCACACAATGGGAGTGAAGAGGAAGGCAGTTCATTACAATAGTGGAGGAGTTTTGGTAATAGGTAAAGAGGTAGGTGCAAGTGATAAGTAGGACAGGGATCATCCATCAAGTAGCCCTCTACAGTTGAAGCATATCCTAGATGGTAAAGCCTTCAAGAAGACAATGGATGATGCATTTTTCCAATTTTTGGTTCATTCGAAAGGTTACCCAAGTGATAATTCCTCTTGGAGGCTAGAGTATGATGTGATCAAACATGATTATATTGTTGCATAGTCCTCAAAGGGACTTGAGTCCTTTTTTTCCCAGAAGTATGGTGCAGGGGCACCTAGTTTCATGATGTAAAAAGGGTCAAGGAGTTAGTATTTTGGGTTAGTTGAGTTAAATTTTTGATAATAAGGTCTTGAAGACCATTTCTAATTTATGTAAGGTGTTTTGAGTCAATGTTAGGTTTCTAGGTGGGTTGTTGAGTCATTTTTGTAAAATATTGCAAAATTGGAAAAAATTTGTCAAGGCAATTTTGCAATTTTGGATTTAAGGGAAGTTAAACAATCAAGGAGTTTAAAAGGTAGCTAGGATTGGTTTTTTTGGGGGAAAAATGCTTTAAAATTCTTGAATGGTCGATGGAGGAGGTTGTTGATGCAAATTTGAAGCTTGAACACTAATAAAATATTGTTTTCCTATGTTTTTCCATTGAAAATTGCTGCTATAGAAGGTTGTACGGCCTAGTATGGCCTGTAGGTGATATACCATGCATTGGAATTGATGAACCTGTGAATATTCTCTCATTTTCAATTGGTTTAATTTTTTTTCATTAAGTTTCAATTATTTTATAGCCTTTTTACTGAAAACTGTCATAAAACCCCAGTTTTGAGGGTTTGATTGAGAAAAAATGAAGTTTTGAGCCATTCCATCAGTGAAATGGCTGGATAACCAGTGGAATGGAAGTAATTAGGTTTTATTTTGTGTTTGTGAATTTTTCAAGAGCAGGGGTTGAGGATTTGGGCAAATGGGTTGATGCCCTAGTTGATTAAACTCATGTTTTTTAGGTAAAAATGATGCATAGATGGTAGGGTTTGATAGAAAGCTCTTGGGAAGTATTTTGGAAGGGTTGGAATTATTGAAGAAGGCCATATTTTATATGTCTAAGGTTTTGGTTCAAAGAGTGGAGGTTGGGAGTGTGTAAAACTAGTAGATACCTATTTACACAAGCCTAATTAGGCCTTGGTGAAGCGTAGCAGCAGACTTTTGAAGCCTTTGTTCCAAAGTAACCACCCCTGCAATCAAGATATGATGTCAAAGGGATTAATGGGTTTTAGGTTGTGGGTTGGAGGTCTCATCTGAAAGTTATGACAAAAATACCTTGTTTGTTGTGCTACAAGGAATAGTGTCAATTTGTGAAGGAAATCTGTTTGTTTGAAGTGTAAATGCTTTGATAAAGAGTTGATTGGTTGAGTTTTGAATTTTACACCCTACTTTGCATCACCACCAACTTGTCTATTTCTCAAGTTGTAAGGGGTTGCTCGTTGGTGGAACATTTGAACCTCATCCTTATGTTGCTCTTCCTCATCTTTAGGACCATTATATACTAAATTGAATAGCTGAGATAAAGAGCTCTCATTACTTACCTCCTTCACTTCTCCTTCCTTCACTGCGGCATCCTTGAGTAAATTTTTGTCGCTTTGAGGGAAGGGAGCTTGGTTGACCACCAATATCGAGGAATCATATGGCTTCAATGGGACAATGTCTCTACAACTTGAATCATCAACTGCATTTTGAACTTCCACTTGAAAGATTTCAGTGGCAGTCTGGAACTCCAAAAAATTGAGCTCAAAATGTCTATTGGTCTTATGAATTTTGCACCATTCAAATAAGGCAGCTTCAACTAAGTAAACTCCACTTGTAGATTTGTTTGTACCCCCAAGTTGGTCAAGAGGTGTGGGTACGCCCCCATTATTGGGTCTTGTATTCCATGTTTTGTTTTACCTTTGAGATGACCTTCTTTCAAAGTTTTGTCCAGAGTTTTGTCCCTGCTCATAATTTTGTCCAGAGGATGGACCAAAATCTCAGTTTTCTCGGTGGAGGCTAGCTTGAATGCTCCTTTGAGAGGCCTGTAGCTAATTATCTTGATTCCTCAAATGAGTCATCTTAGTGGACAACTTCTTTATTAATTTGGTCAACTCATCAATCTGTTCCTTATCTGCACTATTTTGAGTTGGGATTGAAGTCTGAAGGAAAACGGGAGATGCTATGAGCTGACCCTATTGGGAAATTGAGGATTCAGAATTTTGTAGGTAGGAAGGCACTGGAGATTCTTCAGAATAAGCCTACTGATGTGGAGCCTGCAAGTAGCTAGGTATGGATGGAGCTTGGTTTATCGGTGGCCCTAGATGTGGCACAATTGACAACTATGGAACTTGGTTTAGCATAGGCATTTGATGAGCCAAAGCATGGGTAAGCCCATGAATTTTTCTGGGGTGGGTAGTAGGTCCCAATGAAGGAAACTAACTTGTAATGTGTTATCCCAAATCAATGCTTGCTTTTACTACTTTTGCACATGCATCCACCAATCTTGTAGGTGAATGGTGCATCCTTTTGATCAAGGTGAATGTGAGATTGTCCAGTGCAGCATAATATACCAGTCTGGCTGAAGGATCATCAACCACATAGGGTGGTCGCAACTTCATATATGCTCTATAAAATTGATCGTTGAATGAGCTGATAGGCTCATTGACTTTCCTCCTTACTGACATAAATTGTTGTTATAATTTTGTAGGGCTGATTGGGACTTTAAATTTTTGCAAGAATGTATTTTTCATCTGATTCCAAGAAGTGACAGAGCCTATGGGAAAATGGATATACCAATAGAAGGATTCATCCACTAGTGAATAAGGGAAGAGCCTACAACTGACATCCTCATGTTCGATTTGCATGTCTTCAAGGCTATTTGGAAGATCTTAATATACTCTTTTGATGTCCTATACAGATCATTTGGATGAAACTTGGAGCAAAAGCCTTCCAAATTCTTTGGCATATCATGATAGTCATTGAAGGATAGGGGAGATGGATTTTTTCCCAACCAAGCCATTGTTGGAGGTGGGGGTGGTAATGGTTGTGTTGCAACAACTTGTGGTTGAGGTGGGGTAGCTATTGGGGCGGTGCCTTCAATGTGGGAAGTGAATGGAGAAAACACTTGTTGGAATGAAGGAGAGGATGGGGATGAATCGAAGGGAGGAGGTGGAGGTGATGGAGGTCGAGTGGGTGGAGCCGATGTTGATGCTTCCCCTTTCTTGGCTCTCCTAGCCCTGGTCAGGGTCTTTAGCTCCTAGAATTCTCCCTTGTTAGGTGTGGATCCAAGTATTCTATGAAACCTTTGAGGGGAGAAGGACCCAATTCAATCCAACTGAGCCTTTCCCTCCTTCTAGTGCCAATTTTTTTTATGGGTGTTTTTGCACCTATCAACACATACAACACACAAGTATCTTGTCTCTCTTAAAAGGAAATTTTCTACAACTAAGTTTTAGAAAATCACCCCAAGGTCTCTCGGGTGTCAAGTCATGGCAGTGCAAAAAATAGCTCAGTTGTTCATTGTGATTTGTTGGTAACCACAAGGGGCCTTTATGGTTCACTAAGCATGGAGGTCTTGGGTCTATAAATGAAGTTGATAAATTTTGGAAATGATGAACAGTAACTGCAAGTTCATAACAACAAGCTAAAAATCCATGTGTTCATTAGATTTAGCTTTACAATGATGTTGGAACTTGTCTCTAACTTTAGGTTTCAAAGAAATATCAAAAGGGAGAAGCGTTAGAAGTTTTCCTAAATCTGTAACTAAGGTGAACAATAACAATGGAGGATGTTATAGTGGATAGACTTCCCAAACTGAGTTTCACTTAACCAGGGATAGCCCACAGTCTCATAAAACTAGTGCAATCGTCAAGGAGTCTTTGTAGATTTTCAGATTGTATATTCACCTATTAAACATGAATAACAATTGAACTTAGGTGCAGCAAAATGAATAAGCTCATACTAACTTTACACAACAATTTTTCATCAACAAACAACTAAAAGTATGAGCTAGAAATGCATAAGACACTATAGCATACATCCACCATTAAAGCACAACATGATTTATACTAACTAAAAATAACTCAAACTTGACATAAAAATGTTGAAAATAAACTATTTGAAGATAGAATCATGCACACATGGAGAGAAACACACAAGAAACCATTAACTAAATGATTTTCTCATATACTTTGCAACAACATTCCTTTACAACAACTCATCTCTCTCTTTGAAAATGAGAGGATGCCCCTATTTATAGTTTTCAAAAAGTAGAATGAATGGATAGGATTCATCTACAATGAGTAACTGAGATTCATTTTGGTTTAGGGTTTCACCTACCCCCAATATACTACAATATAAAAAATAGACCTTTTGTCTTTTCCCTATTTTTTCTTCTAGTCTATTTTGTCTTTTAGCTGACTTTTAGCTTTTCAACTATTTTAGCAAGTATTCATCATTAATAATAGGCTTCCCAGCTTCTTTCTGTAGAGTAGCATATTCTACAAACTTTTTGATCATGGCTAGCAACTTCTTTTCTTCAAAAATCTTGGATTTAGAGATCTAGAAAGTAATCCTCTTGAACCCTTCCATTATTTGATCTTGGAGCTTAGTGCACTTTCGCACAACTTTGAGCATTTTTTTTGAATTAGTGAAGGCTCTGGCAACAAAATCCATAAAATCGGCCGATAAAGTATCAATGGTGCCTTGCTCCATCTTCTTATGAAATTCCTCCTTGATCTTCTCTAGATCTAACTCCAGGGCAAGCATCTCATAACCTGTCATCATCTTCAGATAATCATCACTATCAATCTGGTGTTCTATGATCCATTCATGATGACCTTCCATCTCTTGTAAGGCTCTTTCCAAAATTCCCTTCCTGTACTCAAAACCTAGTTTCCAGGCCTCAAGTAGCCAATGATCTTCTTTGGGAAACTCTAACTCCTCCTAGATGCCTCAAGTGAGCTTGAGTATGCTTTCCAATTTCCGATACGTTATCTTATATAGTTCAAGGAAATCTTTGCAGACATCTATTTCTTCCTCAACCTCCTTTTGCAACACCAAAAATTCATTGTGCATTTTAGCTACATGATGGATGCCCATATTGCCATTGTAAATCACCTATTGAACCACTCCAAGGTAGACTTGGTCCAGTTCTTCATTATTTCCATTTTGTTTACCTCCTCCTTAGAAAGAAAGGCAGGTGCAGAAATTTTGTTGGAGCTTCCTCTCCTAATGAGGTCCACTAATGTATGAAGGTGGTCAGCTCCACTACTTGTGTTCTCAATTCCTCCTTTTTAGATTGGTGTTTATTCATTTGTTGGAGGATAGTAGATACTGACCCCTGGAATTTATCTATTTTATGGGCTCGAGTCGTAGGACCTAGATTGACAATGGATATCTAATGGTTGTTGGGTGAAAATTATGTAATCCCTTTAATAGATTACAAAACTTGACTTCAGCCACAACAGTGTGAGATATAATCTTTCCTCTCAGAAAGGGGAGGCGCCCTTCTTACTGCCTATTGAAACTAAGTAAGACTAATTAAGTATTCACAATAATGCACACTACGCTAAAGAGATGGGGGTGTGTTGCATTCATAATTCTCTCTTTTTTTACAGACTATGTTTTACAATGCTTCACGGTTTTAATTTCTTGATTCGATACAACTTCAAACTAAAAACAAAAGTAGTAATTCCAATATGCTTATCTTGTCAAAGCAAAGACTAAGAATACCAGCATAATAACGATAAATGATAAAACAATAAAAGCTCACAAAGGCACAAAGTCGTTATGTAGCTTTAACCAATGAATCCTTTGAGATATGTAACCGGCATTATATTAGAAGCATAAAGTCTTCTAGATACACCACGATAGAAGGGAGAGGAGAGAAAATTTAGGAAAATCAAAGGAGCGAATCTAGGAAAATTAGGTGAGCAAATTTAGGAAAATCTCACCTAACAAGTCGACTTATTCAAAAGTGTTTTCCATCATTATGGGAAAACATCTATGTTTTTGCATGTAATTACATCTTGGAAAATGACATGTAAAATGTCAAGAACTATTTACAAAATGCATAAATGAATGCATAAAACTATCGAACACTAGAGATAAAAAGAAGTCTTTATGGTTCCTTGCATTGGGCGTGGAAGTCCTCATTTTTCTTCTTTGTCTCCAGCACAAATGCCTTGTCTAGACCAACTGTATAATCCACAATGGTGTGAACTCTTTTGATTGATCTTCTTGCAAATGAGAAAATTTTCTTGCATCTATCTAGATGCATCTTGAGACAATCAAGAGAAAGTTGTATATCACATATGGTGTGCATGGAAATCTTTGAAAATCCTTCACCTTCCACTTGCTTCGTGACAACTTCCTCTAATATTTGAGTTATCTCACTAACCGGGAGGAAAGTATGATCATCATCAAGGAGCTTACCCAGTAACTCCCCAATTCCATTTAATAGGATAACACGATGTCCTTTGACATCTTCTTGTACCTGGTAGTTGTCTTCAACAAGAGATTTGATCACTTTTATGCGGTGTTTGAGAGATTCTCTTACCTCCACATACTTCTCTTTTTCGGGAATTACCCCAATTTCCACCAACTTACTTAGCTTTGTCTCTTTCATTCGTGACCAAAATGAAAGACATCTTTCCATTTCTTTTTTCTCTTCAGAAAGTATATTTTCTTCTTTATCAAGCTCTAATTTCAGCTTGTCTATTTGAGCAGTCTTCTCATTTGCAACAGCTATGACCTGTGAACCCTTTTCTATCATTTCATCAATGAAAGCATATAACACCTTACCCTTGGAGGAAAATTTCTCCACCTTTTGCACCGTTGGTTCCTCGATGTTCACCATGGCCATAGTTTGTACACTCCTAGAAGAGCCTGCAATATTCCTCAAAACTGCAGCATAACGCTCATCTTTCTCCTTGTACATATTTCTAGACTGGTCCATCTTATCAAGCCTTCCTGTTAATGCATCCAGGACCACCTGTGCATCTGCCTTTGCACTTGCATTTGTCACTTTTCCAAGCTGGACTCTTGTGACAGTGTAATCCTCCATGTTTACATCACCTTCTTCTTGTGGGGGTAGACCAATCTCTACAAACTTATGACCAGATTTATCAACATGAAGCCTTGAATGGATTTTTGCCTTTTTCTTTCCCTTGGCTTTTAGAGGAGCTATCTCTTCAAGGTCAAGCTCATCTGGGGAGATCATTTGTTTCTTTCGCTTCAATACTTGAGAGATCATCCAAGGAGGAAGGGAGGAAGTATATGCTTCTTGACTTATAGTCAATTCCTGTGTTGTAGCCACTTCTGTAGAAATGGTTGATATTGTAACAATCAGGGTAGTATCGATCATAATTGATCCAATGGACTACAAACCAAGTTGACCCTACAAAGACTCATACGTGAATCTGTAAAATTCGGCTTTAGAAGAGATATCAAAAGATGGAGATGACAAACTGGGAATGGATGAGGGAGAACTCAAAGAGACATCAACAATTTGTAAGTTTGAAACTATAGGAGGAGTGGCAAGGATAGTTGATACTGCAAGGGGAATGGAAACATTCACTGCACCTGAAATTGTTGTAGGAGGTGAGCTAGGAAGAGGAGGTGGAGGAGTTGTTGGATTTGGAGAAGTATGAGGAATATTGGTATTAATAGGCGATGATGTCTATGAAAGATCTTCAACAACATTCTCATGGGGAGATAGAGGTTGTTCATCATCATGCCTGAGTTCCTCCTCATTACCTTCTTTTTCAACTTCATCTTCTTTAGATTCTTCCTCATCAGATTCTTCTGATTCTTCACCCTAGTTCTCTTCTTCGTTGAATGATTGTTCCTCAGAAGCAAGCTCCTTTCCTTCTGCATGTGTTTGTTCAAAATTTTTTGCCTCATGTTCTTCAACTGTCTGTGTAACACTCTTACCAAAGGTGAACTTAATTTTAGGACCTCTTTGGGAAGAAGAGGGAGTAGCTGCATGTTTGTTTTTTGTGCGGAGCTCCTGCCATTGGCTAGTTTCTCCTCCAAGTGCTTCTCCTTCTGATACAGTCCTGAAAGATTTCATTTGGAAACCATGTTTATGTCACCATTCTACGTGTTGTGTAAGATGGGAGCAAGCCTTTCTCTAATAGAGACACTTTCCTTTTTAGACCATTGTATTGGAGGTAAGGGCCTCCTAGCAATCTCACCTTCATAAGCAGATTTTATGATGGCACCAAGATCATTGAAATCCTTTGGTAGATTAGCTACACCAGGATATCTAATCTTCTCTACTGTCAGTCTACAAAAATCCATTTTGGATGTCTTCTTTATCTCTGCAGTCTGCCCATATGTCTTCAAACCAGTAGACATGTCAGTGATCCTTCTTCAATTTCCTCTTCACATCTCGGTAGTCAAAGTCAAATCTATATTTGTATGTTGTGATAGTCATGATTTTCATTTCTGCACCGATTGAGTTTGCTTTTTGTACACTATGAACGGTATACCTCCCAATTGTCAGTGGAAACCTGAAACTTGGCTTGTGTATTCTCTCGTGTTCATTGTGAATTGAGATCAATTGTCTACACAACTCCATTAGTATCCACTTATCTGAGGGATATTTGGGCAACATGTATGGACACCCAGTATAGCAACCTACTCTTATGTAGGTGAAAGTTGGAAACTACAAAAAGATACAACCAACCTTACTAACCACTTTGTAGGCTTCATTCGATACTCTCTTTTTTTCAAGAGTCGAATCAAAAAAGAATAGCAGAGGTGCAAAGAAGGCATTTGTGACTCTTCTGAAATGATGAAGACTTTTTCTCAATTTCAACTATAATAGAACTCATACATACGTACAAAATGTTTATTTCCCTTTGTAGACAGCCCTAGAAATTGCCTCATTACTGTAGTAGCATATACTAGATAGGAAGTCATGTAAAATTTCAAAGTGGTCGGCACATTGATCAATTGTTCATGGATTTCATCACTTATCTGAGTTCCCCAATCAATATGTGCTTTCTTTCTTCTGATTATGTGGATGTATTCATACATCCAATCTTGAAAATTACATCAAACAGGCAATCATTTAACCCTTCTCAGGAGAGTAATCATATCTGTAACATCCTCTTTGAAATCACTCTGAGGAAGCCCTTTAGGCCATCTTGAGATAGTAGGCCTTGGAGTTTTTAACCATTAAGTATTAATCAATGTTTTAGCTTTTTTGAGATCACTTTCATAGACCTCTTGTGCATGTTGAATAAAGATCTTTGTATTTTGTTCCATTTGTGGAACCCGGAAAACAATATCAAAGAATTCAGGATCTAATCTCATCATGCCTTGTCTCGAGGAATCTCTTAAACTTCTATCATCTCGGATGTAATGAGATTCAACTTGGAGCAAAAACTTTGTGTTATGAGTAGAAGTTGGAAATGTGGACACCAGATGCAAGTTGCTATGAACAATGGCTCTCAAGTTGTCTTCTACGGGCTTTTACTGAGTTCTTTTTACAAAATATTCTAGGTCTTGATGACCAATTTCAGTGTCTTTGATTTCATCCACCTTTGAGATCACCACAGTTGATGGAAAGACACCCTGATATTTGTACTTCATCTTGCCCTCCTTAGAAGACAATGGAGGCTTTTTGGCTGTCATCTAAAAATATCAAGACCAAGGAATATCGCCTTCAAGAATCACCTAATGAGAACTTGATAAGAACTACAAGAATAATGGATTAATAGATGTTAGGGGAAAATTGCAATGTTGGAAAGCGTGAAGCGAGCAAGTAATTTAGAGCGCAAACAGAGTCATTTTTGAGTGTTAGAAGAGAAAAATAATTTTTGTGTAGGAGCACTAAAAATCAACACTCCTACATCTTGAGATATTAAGTTACATGTAGGGGCGCTGAAAAATAATGCTCCTACATTTCTTAAGCAGTTAGGAAATTGTGATGTGTTGGAGTGCTAAAAATTAGCGCTTATGCATTTCAGGGCGAGATCTTATTTTATGCTTGGGTGCCAATTTTTAGCACTTGAGCATGTCCAACATCTTCTAGAGTTGAGTGCACAAGTGACCTTTTTTATCACTTAGTCATTTGAAGTCATAAGACACTCCATGTAGGAGCAGTGATTTTTGCCGCTCCTACATCTTGGAGTTAGGAAAAAATATGTGGTTGAATAGCGGGTATTTCCATTGCTTTCACAAGTGAGGGGAAAGATCAAAGCATGTCAAAGCAGTGAAAAAGTATGCCATGACATGTAAAATTCATGTAGAGGTTTGTGTGGTGAAGCAATACAATTCACCATCCGAACAAGATGAGAAATGGTGGAAGGTCATTAAGAAACACCAAAAAGAGGATGAGTAAAAGCGCAAAGAGAACAAACCCAGGGCATGTTTGTAAAACAAGAACAAACCCTAATAAAGAAAACACAATGATCAGGGTTGTTGACAAAACAAAGGAATGCAGATTTAAAACCACAAACCCTAAGGTGAAATAGATTCAAATAAAAGTATTAAAAACCTAGGAAAAGAGAAAAAAATGTGAGAAACAGATAGCATTAAAGAATGACGAAGAGGAAGAAAACAAGGAGCGCCTGGTAAAAACATCGAACCCTAGCTCGAATGCTTGAAAAATCTCTAGACACTGATCGACCTAAGGTTGGATAGAGACCAGCACACAGAGGAATAGTGAAAGGCAGATAGAATGAAGATAGATTAACCTAAAATGACTTATTAAGTCACTAATAGAAGGTCATTAATGAACTCAATGTTCGAATTAATGAAGGCGCACATAAAAGCAAAAAAGATGCACTAGCGGAGAAAATCACCGCTTGTGCATGTAAAAGACTTGGTGAAAGGAGAAATGCACTAGCGCTTATTTTCACCACTCGTTCATTTGAAAATTGTGAGCAAAGTGTAGGAGCGGTGATTTTCACCGCTCCAACACTTGGAGTTAAATTTTCTAACTTAAGGCTCATGTAGGAGCGTTGAAAATAAGTGCTCCGACATGAGTCAAAAATTGACTAACTCCCAAGGATTGGGAATTAATGAAGATACTCGTTTCGAAGATCTTTCAAAGACGAACGGGGGGAACGCTCAAATGGATTGTTTGAGGTTTTGAACTACACATCGAGGTGAATCAAAATTTTCCTCATTTTGTGTGCTTGAACAAGTTTCATAGGGGGTTATCCTGTGAATCTAGCACAGCTGGATTCAAGGATAACAGTTGGCTCTAGCTGGGGATCTTTCTTCAGTCATTCTTAGGATTGAAGGGAGAAGAATTCCAAAATTCAGGTTCCTTTATCCATCCATTGGGCATAGAGTCAGGAGACGAAAATAAAATGACTCAAAAAGACTAAAAATAAAAAGACATAAAGACTAACATATTTACATTGAACACCTGTTACCTCACTATGTAAAGAGCTTCAGATGTTACCCACTGTGAGGAAGGGAAAATGGTGTTCCATCCTCATATGTCAAGAGGAAACTACTTTCACCATGCAGCTGATGAACTTTGAATGGTCCAGTCCACAATGAATCAAACTTCTTGTGCATACCTTTCGGTTCTCTTCGCTTGTCCCATAAGAGAACAAGATCACCAATTTGGAAATCATGAGACTTGGCCTTCTTGTTGAAAATATTCTTGACTTGTTCCTGATGCTTTGTGATGTGGCCAGCCACCTGAACTTGTTTCTCTTCTAATTCGGAGAGATACATTATCTGCTTATCGACTGAATTATCAAAAGTCTCATCCTCAATGGCCTTGGCCAATTTGAGGGCTGGAAGTTCTAATGTTATGGGAATTTTTGCATTCAACCATACAAGATTTGGAAAGGAGACATGCCAATCGCCTGCTTTGGAGTTATCCTATCTGCCCACAAAGTATCATACAAAGCTTTGTGCCACAAACGTTGATTTTCATCCACAAGCTTGCGGATTATAGTCACCAAGTTTTCATTGCTTGATTCAGCCTGACCATTACCTTGCAGGTAATAGTCAGATGAATGAGACAATGTTATGCCATGTTCAAAACAGAACTCATTTATCCTACTTGATGAGAAAGTAGAAGCATTGTCAGCAACAATTTTATTCGGCACATCGAACCTGGAAATGATATTTTCTTTCAAGAAACTACATACAACTTCAGAAGTGGCATGCTTAGCCAAAATTTCCTCCACCCACTTGGTGAAGTAGTCAGTTGCAGTTAGGACATAGATTTGTCCTGCACTTGAATGCGGATTTACTGCACCAATGAAATCAATTCCCCACTACTGAAAGGGTTCTTCGATGATAACCGGTTTCAAAGGCAAGGCTGCCAACTTCAATTTATCCACGAACTATTGACGTAGCTCGCATTTGCGCACCCATGAGTATGCATCTTGAAAGAGTGTAGGCTAGTAATACTTTTCCCTCAAGATCTTGTGAGCAGTAACTGGCACTGAAAAGTGTCCTCCACATGATAAGTTATGATATGACTTCAACAATATTTCTTGTTGTTCTTCATCAACACATGTAAGAAAGTTCCATCCAATGCACATTTGTACAAACCATTGTCCCACAAGAAAAAGTTTGTTGACTTTAGTTTAATGGTCCTTTTCTCCTTTGGAGTCAAATGATCAGGACATTCCCCATAAGTGAGAAAATGGGCAATGTTGGAATACCACTCATCAATAGTACTAATGAATAACACCATTGGAAGTTCATTTGGATCTGACTCCTCAGTCTCAGAAACTTCTCCATTAGGATTATTTTCAGCAATAAGATAACACAAACCTCACCCATGTATTAGCTTGGTAGGCTTGATATCCATGTTGTATTCTTGAATCTTGGCAATCCAATTGCTTCTTTTCATTCCAAACTCCTGTTGTGTTAAGATGGACTTAATGGTTGAATCTAGAACTAGGACTTTGACATGGCTATTAAGAATGTAGAATCAGAAATTTTTAACAACTTTAACCATGGAGAAAGCATGTTTTTCCATTTGGGAATATTTCAATTCATAATTTTTTAGAGGACAACTCATGAATGCAATCAGGGATTCAAAACCCTCACTATTTTCTTGCACTAAAATTGTCGAAAGTGTATGCACAAAAGCATAACTATACATGGTGAATTCCTTCATGTAGTCTGGGTAGACTAACATTGGCACATGAGCAATAGCCTCTTTGATATCATCGAATGCAACTTTTCCTTTTGTCGTCCAATGAAAAGTGGTAGTACCTTTCATCATATTAACAATATGATGAGTCTTTTCTGCAAAATCTAGAAGGAATCTTCATAGAAAATTTACTTTTCCAAAGAAAGAATGAAAAACCTTCTTACTTGATGGTAGAGAGGGTGATTTGATAATTTTAACTCTTTCTGAGTCAATCTTGATACCTTCTGTGGACACCATGTGACCAAGAATCTTACCTTTTGTAACCCCAAAAATTGACTTGTTGGGGTTCAAGGAAATACCATGTTGTCGACATCTCTCCAAGATTTGCCTTAGATGGTAAAAGTGTTGATGACGTTTTTTAAAAAAAACCATAAGATCATCAAGATACACCATAATGAACTTACCTAGCACATCACAAAAATCCAAGTCCATAGCTCATTGAAATGTGGTTCCAGCATTGATCAGGCCAAAAGGCATTTTGTGATATGCAAAGGTACCCCATGACATTGTAAAGGCCATCTTGTGTTGATCACTTGAATTGACTTCAATCTGGTTGTAACCAAAAAAACCATCCAGCATGGAGAGCATTTCAGATCCACTCACGGTTTGGAGAACTTGATCCATTACTGGTAGAGGATAATTATCCTTGAGCGACAACTAGTTCAGATTTTGGAAATCCACACAAATATGGATCTCACCAATTTTCTTACGAATGGGAACAATATTTTCTATCCATGTTGAATGATGGATAGGGAATATTATTTGGGCATTCAACATTTTTTGAACTTCTACAAGGATCGTTCCAAAAATCTTTGGGTTATATTTCCTTTGCTTTTATTTATAAGGCAATGCTCCAATCTTAAGGGGAATGTTGTGTTGCACCTCCTTCGATCAGAAAGATTTTAAATATTCATATGAGTATTCCAAGACATCCATATATTCTAGTAACAACTTAGCAAATTGCTTTCTCTCTTTGATTGTGCAACACTTACCAATGTTTACTATCTTAGGATCCACTTTAGTTCCTAAGTTGATTTATTCAACCTCATTAGATGAATCAGAATCTAAGAGTTGTTTCTTGACATAGCGATCATGCTTATCAAAAAGTTTCTCAAGAGATACCAACCCCTTGGGAATTTTATTCCCTTTGATTTTTAAGAACTCTTCACCTATAACTCATCAAAAATTTCTACCTTCTCCAAAAAGGCAACAATTTGATTATTGTCATTGAAAATCTATCAGTTATCTAAATTATTAGGAACACTCGGGTGGAAGATCAACTCAATGGTATAGGTAGAACCATGAAAATCTTTGTGGTATCAAGAGCGTGGTTTTCTAAAGAATCGGCCATGTCATTGTATTCCCTTAGAACTACAGATATATCAAAAGCATCAAATTCTTCAATGCAATCCCAAACAAGATTGTGATAATGTCTAAGTCTTACGTTTTTTGTCTGATACAAATTCCTTACCTGAAAAACTATTAACTCAACATCACCTTGTGGATGAATATTTTTGATACCTTTCTTACGTGCAACTTGCATTCCTAATAACAAAGCTTCATATTTAGCAGTGTTATTAGTGTTGTCAAATTGTAATTTGAAAGAGAAAGGGAAAAAATTCCTTTGGGGGAAATAAAAACCATTCCTGCTCCAGAACTAGTGGAAGAGAAACTACCATCAAACTCAAATAACCAAACACCATTTGGGTCACCAAGACCGACAGTATTAAAATTTGTAGCTTCATCATCTGATGAAGCTTCATGATCTAAGATCGAAAAAATCATCTGATGATGACTCATTTGTTGTTGAAAAAGAATCAAACTCTCCAACTCATGCCTTGTTGAAGATTCACCAACTTCTTCTATTTGTAAATATAATATGTTCCAAGGCCCGAAGACTCAAATAGAATTTGAGCCCTTGGATCATCGGATTGTGTCACTGAGAATTTTGACTCCATTTTAGGAATCAATTTCTGCATCACGCCTTTCACAGGTATCCTGGCTTCAGACATGTCCATGTTCAGCTCACCTCCAACATCTTTATATAAATTACGTCCAAGGAGAATTCCATAAGATGTTGGCACATCAGCTCCTCGAACTGTCATCTTGATCTTCTTTTCAGGATATGCGGCAAACACATATTGTGCATCTTTGATCTGTCCTATCAAAGGTACTTGTTTTTTCTCCATGGAAAAACAATGGCTAAATTTTTTTGTTAGATTCAAACCCAAGGCAGTAGCTAACTTGGCCGACATCACATTGTCTGATGTGCTAGAATCTATGACACAATTGCTTAACTTAAAACCGTTAACAAGTAATGAAATAAAGAATGGATCAATATGTCCAGAGGCAGCTAGAGGGGTGGAAACAAGGTTATTGTGTGGTTTCTTTGGTTTTGGGGCAGCAGGAATATCAAGAGGTGAATCCTTACTTGGAGTAATTCCTTTATCCTTTGTGAACTTGACAAGCATGTCAAATTGGTCAGGATTTGCTTTAAGGTACTCAACTTCAAACATTTGGATCTTTGTTTTCTTGGCATTGTCAATGATGTCAAAATCCTAAAAATAATTTTGTAAAGTGGATGTAGTAACTTCACTAATAGGTTTAACAAAAGGTACACTAGTCTTAGGAACCTAGAGATTGGCTTTGGGAACAATAAAAACTGACGAAGGGGGGCGGGGAGCACCTGTTTGTTTGTTACACTTTTTGGTTGCCAAGGCAGAGGAGATCCTCTTTTTGAAATGGTAACTAGTGGCTTCTCCTTTGTCAGTGGAGCAGTAGCTTGAGTTTGATCAAGTTGATTTTGTTGTTGCCACGTAAAGATATCATATGAAGCCATCACCAAGTCCTCCTCCTCAGATTCATTCGCCATTTGCAAATAGCCAATATTGGAGTCACCATCTAATTCCATCTCTTCATCTTGAAAGAGATCGGCACTTTCTTCCATGGGATAATCCAACTGTGCATATTCATCTTGTTCAACCTCATAGTATCCCGCAATAGTATTAGTAGGTGGAGCTTCAAGTGTGAGTCTTCCTTGTGGTGCTGAAAGATGATTCTAATTTTTCTTTCTAGCATAGTTAGGAAAAGTCCTTCTCAAAACATCCTTGTAAGTGTTCTTGTTGGAAACTTTCTTTTTCAAAGCCAAGATTTAATTTTCCAACCATTGAACCATGGGATCAAAAAAATTAGAATTAGCATTAGAAGTATTAGCATTAGAAGTTGAAGATCTTGAAACTTGCATCTTCTTGTTGTTTTTGGTATTCATCCTTATTTCTCCAACAAGGATCATGTCATCTTCAAGACTGGTAGCTAATTGTTCAGCTACTTCAACATTGGAGAGAGCTTCCCTACGTAAGAAAAAACTTACTTTGGGGAGTTGTGTATTGATGAAGAAGCACCTCAAATTATGATTCGTTGGTCTCACCTCATTTTGGATTCTCGTCACCAACTTATTAAACTTAGCCACGAACTCACGCATGGGTTCATGGGCCTCTTTATGTATGGTTGTAAGTTGTGTCAATAAGGTGTGTGTGTCTTCAGCAGGTTTGAACCTTTCTTTGAACTTGGTGTGAAGAGTATTCCAATTAGTGATAGAAGCAGCAAGAAGAGTATAAAACCATTTAGCAGCAACTCCTTGTAGAGATTTGATGAACAACCTCACAACAATGTCTTCGTGTTCTATTCCAAGAATACCACAAACAATGTAAAAGGCAGAAATGTGTTCATCAAGATGTTGTTTTCCGTCACCTAGAAACTTTGGAATATGCTTTCTCGAGACATGTGGAAGTTCATGCAGATGTGCAACCAAACTAAGGGGACCGAAAGCATTTCCCCAAGGTCCTACAGGTGGCACAACCATGATGTGTTGCACAACAGGTACTTGAACTGGAACTCTGTGGAAAACAAAGGATTCACTTGAAAGAGGAGACCTTGGTCTTTGTGGAGGATAACTTGTGGTGCGTTGCAACAATGACCTTACTCGTAAAGGAGTAGGTGGAGTATTATGTTGCAACAAGTCTTCAAAAAGTGGATCCACTACTCCTTGAGCCCTCAATCCTTGTGTATAGCTTCTAATCGCTAGAATGTAGATGGAAACAAGAGAGAGATCAAAAATAAAAATACACAAGATCAAAATAAGATACTGGAAAACTTATTCACTTCAATCAAGAGTGTGAGGCTTTAATTACGTGTGTCGTTCCCCAATGGAGTCACCAAAAAACTGTCGGATGAAAATTATGTAATCCCTTTAACATATTACAAAACTTGATTTCAGTCATAGCTGTGTGAGATACAATCTCTCCTCTTAGAAAGGGGAGGCACCCTTCTTACTGCTTATTGAAACTAAGTAAAACTAATTAAGTATTCACAATAATGTAAACTACGCTTAAGAGATGGGGGTGTGTCGCATTCATAATTCTCTCTTTTTTCAGAGAATATGTTATACAATGCTTCACGGTTTTAAGTTCCTGATTCGATACAACTTCAAACTAAAAACAAAAGCAGTAATTCCAACATTCTTATCTTTTCAAAGCAAAGACTAAGAATACCAACATAATAATGATAAATGATAAAACAAGAAAAGCTCACGAAGGCATAAAATCGTTCTGTAGCTTTCACCAATGAATCCTTTGAGATATGTAACTAGCGTTGTATTAGAAGCAAAAAGTATTCTAGATACTCCACGATAGATCCACGAACAACATGAATAAATACAAGCATAAAGTCTTGTAGAGAATTCACCAATAGTATTCAATCAATATCATACATTTGAATAAAAGATTGTAAGTCAAATTTTACACATATTTACTCAAAGCCCTTTAGATCTCAATCACTAATCACTGCTGATTTCAATCAAATCCAAAAGATAATCAATTCCAACATAACATTTGGTATGCAACTCACTTCTTTATTGATCAAAATAGATTCACAAAGATTAACACAAAGTTTCATGTATTTTCTTCTCAAATGGGCAGCACTTCGTTGAAAAAGATAAAAGATAAACATTACAAAAGAATCCTCTCATATTTATAGAAGGGCTAAGAGGAGAGAAAATTTAGAAAAATCAAAGGAACGAATCTAGGAAAGTTAGGTGAGCAAATTTAGGAAAATCTCACCTAACAATTTGACTTATTCAAAAATGTTGTCCATCATTATGGGAAAACATCTTTCTTTTTACATGTAATTACATCTTGGAAAATGACATGTAAGATGTCGAGAACTATTTACAAAATGCATAAATGAAAGCATAAAACTATCTAACACTAGAGATAAAAAGAAGTCTTTATGGTTCCTTGCATTGGACGTGAAAGTCTTCATATTTCTTCTTTGTCTCTAGCATGAATGCCTCGTCTGGACCAATTGTATAATCCACAATGGTGTGAACTCTTGTGATTGATCTTCTTGTAGATCAGAATATTTTCTTGCATCTATCTAGATGCTTCATGAGACAGTCAAGAGAAATCCGTATATCACATATGGTGTGCAAGGAATTCTTTGAAAAACCTTCATCTTCCACTTGCTTCATGACATCTTCCTTGAATATTCTCAATCTCACTAACCGGGAGGAAAGTATGATCATCATCAAGGAGCTTACTCGGTAACTCCTCAATTCCATTTACTAGGATAACACGATGTCCGTCGATATCTTCTTATACTTGATGGATGTCTTCAACAAGAGATTTGATCACTTTTATGCGGTGTTTAAGAGATTCTCTTACCTCCACATGCTTCTCTTTGTCAGGAATTACCCCAACTTCCACCAACTTACTTAGCTTTGTCTCTTTCATTCGTGACCAAAATGAGAGACATCTTTCCATTTCTTTTTGCTCTTCAGAAAGTATATTTTCTTCTTTATCAAGCTCTAATTTCAGCTTAGCTATCTGAGCAGTCTTCTCATCTGCAACAGCTATGACTTGTGAACCATGTTCTATCATTTCATAAATGAAATCATATAACACCTTACCCTTGGGGGAAAACTTCTCCACCTTTTGCACCGTTGGTTCCTCAATGTTCACCATGGCCATAGGTTGTACACTCCGGGAAGAGCCTACAATATTCCTCAAATCTGTTGCATAACGCTCAACTTTCTCTTTGTACATATTTATGGCCTGCTCCATCTTATCAAGCCTTCCTGCTAATGCATCTAGGACCACTTGTGCATCTGCCTTTGCACTTGCATTTGTCACTTTTCCAAGTTGGAATCTTGTGATAGTGTAATCCTCCATGTTTACATCACCTTCTTCTTGTGGGGGTATACCAATCTCTACAAACTTATGACCAGATTTATCAACATGAAGCCTTGAATCGATTTTTTCCTTTTTCTTCCCCTTGGCTTTTGGAGGAGCTATCTATTCAAGATCAAGCTCATCTGGGGAGATCATTTGTTTCTTTCACTTCGATACTTGAGGGATCAGGCAAGGAGGAAGGGATGAAGTATATGATTCTTGACTTACAGTCAATTCTTGTGTTACAGCCACTTCTGTAGAAATGGTTTATATTGTAACAATTGGGGTAGTATTTGTCATGATTGCTCCAATGGATTGCAAACCAAGTTGACCCTGCAAAGACTCATTCATGAATCTATCAAATTCGGCTTTAGAATAGATATCAAAAGATGGAGATGACAAACTAGGAATGGATGAGGAAGAACTCAAAGAGACATCAACAATTTGTAAGTTTGAAAATGTAGGAGTGGCGAGGACGATTGATACTGTAGGGGGAATGGAAACATTCACTGCACTTGAAACTGTTGTAGGAGGTGAGCTAGGAAGAGGAGGTGGAGGAGTAGTTGGATTTGGAGGAGCATGAGGAATATTGGTATTAACAGGCGATGATGTCTGGGGAAGATCTTCAACAACATTCTCATGTGGAGATAGAGGTTGTTCACCATCATGCCAGAGTTCCTCCTCATTACCTTCTTTTTCAACTTCATCTTCTTTAGATTATTCCTCATCAGATTCTTCTTCATCAAATTCTTCTTATTTTCACCCTCGTTCTCTTCTTCTTCATTGGATGATTGTTCCTCATAAGCAAGCTCCTTTCCTTCTACACGTGTTTGTTCAGATTCAGTTGCCTCTTGTTCTTCAACTATTTGTGTAACACTCTCACCAAAGGTGAACTTGATTTTAGGACCTCTTTGGGAAGAAGAGGGAGTAGCCACATGTTTTTTTTTGTGCGGAGCTCCTATTGTTGGTTGGTTTCTCCTCTTGGTGCTTCTCCTTTTGATTTGGTCCTAAAATATTTCACTTGGAAACCATGTTTATGCAACCATTTGCTATGTTGTGTAAGATGGGAGCAAGCCTTTCTCCGATAGAGATACTTTCCTTTTTAGACCATTGTATTGGAGGTAAGGTCCTCCTAGCAATCTCATCTTCTTCATAAGTAGAGTTTATGATATCACTAGGATCTTTGAAATCCTCTAGTAGATCAGCTACACCAAGATCTTTGATCTGCTCTACTGCCAGCCTACAAAAATCCATTTTGGGAATATCTTCTTCATCTCTATAGTTTGCCCATATGTCTTCAAAGTGGTAGACATGTCAGTGATCCTTCTTTAGTTTCCTCTTCACATCTCGGTAGTCAAAGTCAAATCTATATTTGCATGTTCTAATAGTCATGATTTTCATTTATGCAACAACTTTTCTTTTTGTACACTCTGAACGGTATACCTCCCAATTGTCAATGGAAACCTGAAACCTAGCTTGTGTATTCTTTGACGTTCCTTGTGAACTAAGATCAACTATATACACAACTCCATTAGTATCCACTTATCTGAGGGATATTTGGGCAACATGTACGGACACCCAATATAGCAACCTACTCTTATGTAGGTGAAAGTTGGAAACTACAAAAAGATACAACCAACCTTATTTAACCACTTTGTAAGCTTCTTCCAATACTCTCTTTTTTTCAAGAGTCAGATCAAAAGTGAACAGTAGGGGTGCAAAGAAGGCATTTGTGACTCTTCTAAAATGATGAAGACTTTCTCTCAATTTCAACTAATAATAGAACTCATACATAGGTACAAAATGTTTGTTTCCCTTTGTAGACAGCCCTAGAAATTGCCTCATTATTGCAGCAACATATACTAGATAGGAAGTCATGTAAAATTGTTCATGGATTTCATCACTTATCTAAGTTCCCCAATCAATATGTGCTTTCTTTCTTCTAATTATGCAGATGTATTCATACATCCAATATTGAAAATTACATGAAACAGGAAATCCTTTAACCTTGCTCAGGAGAGTAATCATATCCCTGACATCCTCTTTGAAATCACTTCGAGGGAAGCCCTTTAGGCCATCTTGAGATAGTAGGCCTTGGAGTTTTCAACCATTGAGTATTAATCAATTTTTTAGCTTTTTTGGGATCACTATTATAGACCTCTTGTTCCTGTTGAATTGAGATCTTTGTATATTGTTCCATGTGTGGAACCCAGAAAACAATATCAAAGAATTTAGACACTAGATGAAAGTTGTTATCTTGAGGAATCTCTTACACTTCTGTCATCTCGGATGTAATGAGTTGCAACTTGGAGCACAAACTCTATGTTATGAGCAGAAGTTGGAAATGTAGACACTAAATGCAAGTTGTTATGAACAATGGCTCTCAAGTTGTCTTCTAAGGGATTTTGCTGAGTTCTTTTTACAAAATCTTCTAGGTCTTGATGACCAATTTCGGTGTCTTTGATTTCATCCACCTTTGAGATCACCATAGTCAGTGGAAAGACACCCTGATATTTGTACTTCATCTTGCCCTCCTTCTTAGAAGACGATGGAGGCTTTTTGGCTATCTAAAAATATCAAGACCAAGGAATATTGCCATCAAGAATCACCCAATGAGAACTTGATAGGAACTACATGAATAATGGATTAACAGATGTTAGGAGAAAATTGCAGTGTTGGAAAGCATGAAGCGAGTAGGCAATTCAAAGCAACTACAAATGAGCTATTTTTCACAAAAAATAGAGCATTGGCGAAGAAATGAGGTTTGAAGCACAAACGGAGTCATTTCTGAGTGCTAGAAGAGAAAACTGCTTTTTGTGTAGGAGTGTTGAAAATCAGCGCTCCTACATCTTGAGATAGTAATTTTACATGTAGGGGCACTGAAAAACAATAGTCCTACATGTCTTAAGCACTTAGGAAATTGTGATGTGTTGGAGCACTAAAAATTAGCGCTTATGCATTTCATGGCGAGATCTTAGTTTATGCTCGAGCACTAATTTTTAGCGCTCGAGCATGTCCAACATCTTTTGGATTCGAGTGCACAAGTGGCCTTTTTTACCACTTAGTCATTTGAAATCATGATACACTCCATGTAGGAGTGGTGATTTTCACCGCTCCTACATCTTGGAGTTGGGAAAAAATATGTGGTGGAATAGCGGGTATTTTCACTGCTTTCACAAAGTGAGGGGAAAGATCAAAGCATGTCAAAGCGGTGAAAAAGTTTGCCATGACATGTAAAATTCATGCAAAGGTTTGTGTGGTGAAGCAATAAAATTCACTGCCCGAACAAGATGAGAAATGGTGGAAGTTCATTAAGAAATGCCAAAAAGAGGACAAGTAAAAGCGCAAAGAGAACAAATCCAGGGCATGTTTGTAAAACAAGAACAAACCCTAATAAAGAAAATGCAATGAGCAGGGTTGTTGACAAAACAAAGGAACGCAGATTTAAAACCACAAACCCTAAGGCGAAATAGATTCAAATAAAAGTATTAAAAACCTAGGAGAAGAGAAAAAAATGTGAGAAACATATAGCATTAAAGAATGACGAAGAGGAAGAAAACAAGGCATACCTGGTAAAAACATCAAACCTTAGCTTGAATGCTTGAAAAATCTCCAAAAACCAATCAACCTGAGGTTGGATGGAGACCAACACGCAAAGGAAGAGTGAATGGCGGATAGAATGAAGATAGATTAACCTAAAACAACTTATTAAGTCACTAAGAGAAGGTCATTAATGAACTCAATGTTCACATTAATGAAGGGGCACATAAAGGCGAAAAGGATGCGCTAGCGGTGAAAATCACTGCTTGTGCATGTAAAAGACTTGGTGAAAGGAGAAATGCACTAGCACTTATTTTCACCACTCGTGCATTTGAAGGTTGTGAGCAAAGTGTACGAGCGGTGATTTCCACTGCTCCAACACTTGGAGTTAAAATTTTCTAAAGTAAGGCTCATGTAGGAGCGCAAAAATCAATGCTCTGACATGAGTCAAAAATTGACTAACTCCCAAGGATTGGGAATTAACAAAGATACTCACTTCGAAGCTCTTCGAAAGATGAACGCGAGGGGGGGAATTCTCAAATAGACTATTTGAGGTTTTGGACTATGCATCGAGGTGAATCAAAATTTTCCTCGTTTTACGTGCTTGAAGTACACAGAACTACAAAATAGACAAGTTTTGTAGGGGGTTATCCCATGAATCTGGTGCAACTAGATTCCAGGATAACAATAATTTTGGTCCTAAAGGGTGTTCTCATCTTTTCCTGGAACAGGAGTGGCTACTTGTAGCGTCCAAGACCTAGAAGCATCAACTGTAATATGTGATCAGATTTTAGGCTTCTTTTCTTTTCGGGTCCTTACTCGTGCCCTCACTAATATGTCTTGTAGTCAAGCCTTGTGGTCAAAAACCATGGGAGCCTTCTTTTTTAATTGTTGTTCAATCCATGAGGGGACTTTTGTTTGTTGTTTTGGGGATTTGTGACCTCCCTCCTCTTCTTGTTCCTTTTGAGGCTTATCCTCCTCGTTCCTGGGAGCCTCTTCATCATAACTTTCTTCCTCATCTGGGTTCTATTATTTTATAGCCTTTCCTTTGTTAGGCTCAATAGTTTGTTCCTCCTCTTCAATTTTACCTTCTTGTGTTGCCCTTTTATCTTTTGCATGCTCAATTTAAATCTATTTTTTGGGTGCAAAACTTCTATCCTCTGAACTCTTTTCTTCTTCTTTGTTTTCCTCTCCCTCCCTTTTCAGAGGCATTTCCTTATATTTCAAGCCCTCATCTTGGCCAGTTTGTGGAAGCTTATCAATTATTTTGACCTCAATACATGTGTCCATCTTCCCTTCTTTAGAGTGGTGCTCCTCGGGGCTTGCCTCTTTGTCTGGCTCTTGATCAAAAGTCTCAACTTCATAATATTCATTAATATTATCATCACCTTCCTCCTTAGGTGTTTTCTTCACTTCTCCATCAGAGGCTACTCTATCTATATTTACATTTACCCCACCCTCAAGATGCTCAAAGCAGTCATCCCTATCAGAGTCCTCTAGATCCTCAGTAACAACCACATTTGTTTCTTTGTGCTGCTCCTCACTAAGCTTCTCCATCTCTTTAGAGATTTGCATAGTAGCCTCCATTTTTGGTGGCTCATTGGGAGTTGGTGGGCGAGGTAAAGCAACAATAAGTTTGGTCATTAGTGCCTAGAATTGGAGGTTAAGGATTACCCCAGAAAGCTCGGTCGACACAGTCTGTATGTAAGTGGCAAAGGCGTGCGAAAAGGTGATAGGTGTCATAGTAGTTGTTGGGAACAAAGGCGACAGTGGAAAGGGTAGGAAGTGGAGGTGGGAGCGAGGCAAATGATAGTGGGGAAGTAGTGGAAGAGGAAGAGTCTAACACTACCATTGGGGTGGTCGGTGAGGTGGAGGTGAGATGGACTTAGATGTCCAAAATAGGCGGAGATGAGATGGGCAGTGATTTGGGAATGGAAGGGGATGGTGCAACAACAGCAGCGGAAGGAGGAACAGAAGTGGTGGGTGGTGGTTAGTGAGGTTATTTAAACTCTTCTTCCTCTTCATGTTGGGGTCCCTCCTCTTAGATAGTTGGCATTTTGAGGACAAATGTCCCCATCCTCTTTGCTTTCTTCGATGGTTGCCCCTCTATTGACTTTCTCATGTACACCTTGTGTTTGGGTTTTTCGTTCACCCGTATCCTTTCTCTTTTTAGATCTGGTATCAAGAGGAGACCCGGGTGCCTCACCTGATGAGCTTGCAATGGAACCACTATCCATTTCACTCTCAAGCTCATCCTCGAGCTCTCCATATGTCAATTTTGCACCTTGCTCTTGTAATTGAGCTATTTTCTCATCAACCCATTGTTTAGTCCTTTGTTCAATGGGGCAAGTGATAGTATCTAGGTCATTGACCTCTTGTTTAGCCTAGTCAATTATTAGTAATGGAATATTACAAGGCATTATATCTTTCATCCAAGACATTGTCGTCTTCAATAATTTGGTCAAGCACAGGGAATAAATCAGTAGACTTTAAAAACTGGGCAGTCATCCTCATATAATGGATGACACCTCTTGACTTCTTTGTCATCATCACAATTTTCCCAAAAGTCCTCAATGTGAGATCGGTGAGCATATTTCCTTCCAACTTGCTTCTTTAGTTTTCCATGGGGATCCATGCCTCCCCTATCTATATGCAATTCTAGATTGTATTCTACCAACTCCTTAGAATTCTTGGTGCATGGGGCAACAAGGCAAGAGTACATTCCCTGTCCAAAGGTGACAAGATGTGGGACCCCAACATGATGTTTGTTGCTCAACAAGGTGTGGGCAGTCTATGGTTGCCGAGTAAGTTCTAACAAGATGATTTTGTCATTGGGGTAGCGCAGCAACCAATAGGGTCTTCTCAAGAATCCTTCAGCCCTAATGTATGTGAATTTTGGGAATTGGATGAAAAAATATCCAAAACCCTTTATGACTGCCTTGGGATTGTGGGATACCCTTATGTAGTAATCTCCTCCCAAGGCCTTGATGATGTGCCCAATAAATGAATCATTTACTCTTTTGTAGTCCTTCTTGAGATTTATATACTGCATTGAGGGTAGTAGTCATATACTTTAAGTTGTTCGTTCTTCATTCCCAGTGTTCCAACACAAAATAACCCTTTATATGGGAACTTGACTGCTAGGAGGTAGACCAAATATAAGGTCATACAGAATTTGGAGGTCTTCTTTACCGCCATGAATTGATCATGCAAATTGTTGCTTATCATTTTTTCCCAGTGGAATTTGGTGGTGCCTTGAAGGATTTCTTCCACGAAGTAAAACATCAATTCCTCAAAGAAGGTAGCATTGGGTAGGCCCATCACTCTACTCAGGAGGTCACCAAGTTGTTAGATTCTTCTACGAAGTCGCTTTTGAACAACTTCTAGGGCACCTTATTGGCACTACCTCTCTTATCTTTAAGCCACAATTGATTTATTGTTCTCTTGCACCCAAGAGGATCTTGTTGCCAGATTGTTAAGGAAAAATCCTTCTCAACTTCCTCCATTTTATCAAAGATTGGGATACCAAATGTTTTCCTGATAGATTGTGCAGATAATTTTACTAGTACCCTCCCATTCTTTGCAACTATTTTCTCAGTATTGGCGTGGTAGCACTCCCGGCAGGCCATTACTAGTCTAGAGCAACTAGAGCAGGAGGAAAGCCAATTGCTTTAGCGAGGCCACTTTCTTTGATTCTCAAGGCTTCCTTTGTAGTGGGCTTGATCGTCACCCTCTGCTTGAATTCGTCAATGATGACATGGCCTAGATCTGTGTCCCAGTTGGACGTGATTTTGGAGGTGCAGTCTACCCTATGGAATTGATACTTCATTTGTTTCTTCTCCTCTTTCCCTCTAGGGGTCTTGGCTAGTCTCTTTCCCTTTTCAACCTTCTCCATTGGCTTCTTCGATGGCCCCTCAGTAGGTTCCATAAATTCTGCACATAAGAGATGTAGTAACTGCGTTGACAGATTAGGGATACAAATGTTAGTTAAATCATGCAAATTCAGCATTATTAGCATCCACATACTTTTAGAAGATTATAACATTCATCATTGTTTACCATTTGAAGCTTGTTTGGGAAGTTTGCAAGAATGCGGGTCTGGAAGGGCGAGTTTCCACCTTGAGGAAGCTGTGGGACTAAATATCGTAAGGAATGACACAGGGAAGAGGGAAACCCACAGACGACATTCCGATGGTGAATTCCCACAGGGCTCAATTGTAAGGTAAACATAAGGCAAAGTCATTTGGCACATGTGAAATCTCGAATGGAAGCACCTTCAATTATTTTCCTTTATCAAATCGATCCTTTCTGGTTTATGCGGGTGTGAGGGATGCAATCGCTATGGGGCAGAAAGCCCCTAAAGTTTTGGTTGCTAGAGAACGTCATTGGTCAAATGACATCTTGCATGCGGAGTTCTACATCGCGGAACCCATATGGTTATTCTACTCGGCTAAGTTCGTCTAAGTGCCCCTTAACTTGTGATTTGCAGACTGTAGAGTGCATGGAGGCAGAAGCTGGGTGGCGGGTTTCCATCAAGTTTTCACCATTGCAGGAGTGGCTTTATGAGGACGGTGTTTCGACAGTGGCGACTCGCATGAGCGAACCCACCAAAGAGACCCATCTGAAAGTTTGTCACTTGTGTGTTTATGTATTGATGGCGTTGGCAGGTTTAGGTTCTACATGGCGAAGAGATGGGTTGGTTTCGCCATTAAAGAATGGCTCTGGAGTAACTTCCCCCCACAGGCAGTAGTCCATAGAGGCGGACCCACAAGAGTCACTTGTTCTAAAGTTTTGCTAGCGAACTTAAGGTTTAGCATTTAGGAAACATTGCCCATGGGACCCGCATAGCAAAATGGCGCAAATGCTATGTCGTTAGACAACAATGGCGTAGGGACAACTGACCACAAGGGCGAACCCACAGGACCATCTTGACTTGGAATTTTATTACTTCAACATTGGGCTTTGCAGGGGCAAAGGGTGCAGAGAACACAGTGCGAGAATGTGCTTTGGATTCGTCGTTAGGAACGACGTGGATGAGACATCCCTCCACACAAGGCGTCCCGCATGGCTAGACTCACCAGGAGCTTTCGATTTATACTTCTATTGATTTGATTGTTTTATTACCAAGAGCAACATCATTAGAAGCGGGTTCTGCAGGTCAGGAGGATGCGAAGGTCATTTTGTTAAACAACGACGACAAAGGGATGACGGTCCGCATACAGCGATTTGTAGTCATGGTCCCGCAAAGGCTTGGTGACTTAGCTATTTTTTTTAATGTTAACCCTTTCCTAGTGATGCAACAGTGGGGTTTTGAGGGCAGAAATCCATATATGGTGAGTCGCTAGATAGCATCCGTGAGAAAGTAGACACCTGCAAAACCCTACCAACACTTAACAATTATTTCCACCTGACTAGAGCTTTTGAGGACTTAAACACGAGGGACGAATGGGGCGAGGGTTGCGGTCATTTTAGTTGGGTTGGATTGCATTCTGAAAGGCGGACCTCCCAAAGGAAAAGCCTGCGAGGGTGATTTGAAGGTCCCAACCCTAGTTTAATTTTGAATCTAGAGGTTTTATATGATCTTCTAATAAATCTTAATCACAGAAGCTAAACACATAGTCAAGATGCCTACCTCAATCACATGGAGAAAGAAAAACAACCGCTTTAACGTTCAAATCCTTCTTTGCGCGCACGAGCTCCTCTCCTCTCTACAAATTTGAAAATGTTAGATAAAAATGATAGCCCATTAGCAGGCTATTTATAAACAAGCTGCCATTAATGCCCCCCATTAATTGCAAGTACGACGGGCTTCGGGTAGGTAGGGTTGCGTAGATCTGCTCTGGCCTAGACGTTTAGTTAAGACTCAGGCGATGAGAGTGAGTGCGGGACCCTCCATTCGTGCGGGCGCAGTGTGAAAGACACAAGGAGCGGCAAGGCCCAGACGATGACCCACTAAGGGAGATCCGCAGCTGTGGGTCTATCGAGAGCGATGGACACGGCGACCAATGGAGGGAAAAATCCCACACACTAAATTCCGCAAAGGCCAAAATATTACCAATGTTGGGATAGGTGAATTTGGTCAAGGTGTATTTGGAAACTTTAAAGCAATTGACCATCTTAGGCTCAAGAATAGGGGCATGCAAAATAAGGAAAAAGTGAAAACGACCCGACGAGAGTGAAACAGAAAGAGGAGGGTCCCCAATCCAAATGAGGCGTGTTGTGCTACAGACACAACAAATACCTTTGTAATCATTGATAGCTTGGGACTAAGGTGAATTCATAGTTATTGGGCTTACTTTTGAGGCTTAAATATACTCAAGATAACTTTATAGTTTTTAATGCAAAAGTTATATGGAATTTAAAAATATTCTTGTAAATTTAGACTCAATGTTATATATAATTGTTTTGGTAATTACAGTACTCAAAGGACAAACAATGTATGATTAGAGTAATGAGTTAAAATATCACCTTAAGATGAAGTGAGCTTGTCCTTACATTGAGTAGAGGATGGATCATGTAAATTGTAGGTTGTTTACATGATGGAAATTTGAATAGTTCTTGCTATATGCAATAACTAAAGTTGTACTAAGATTATTTGGTTTCTATGATATAAATTTTGAAAATAATGATTGTCCTAATGAGATATAGGTGAGTGGAAACAAAGGAATGTTAAACAAAAATAAAATAATACCAAAACCCATCAAAACACACTTCGGTTGAATATTATGAAGAAATTGACACATAAGATGAAAATGAGATTTCTCTTGCAAATTGGAAAATGATGTTTAAGGTTATGAGAAGTCCTTACATCATGGGGAAATTTGATTGTGATCAAGTAACACTTTCTTGAAAAAGATGTTCAACATTGATCAACTAACATAGTGTAATGAAAATAACTTAAGAAGTTAGAAAGCACATTCATGTATTTTTGTAGCTAGAGTTTCATGTTGGTCAAGTAATACTTGATGTAATCAAGTGATCATGAGGGTCAAGTGACTCTTGATTCATGCTTGGCTAATGTACCCTATTAAGTGACACTTGACACAATGGGATGCATTATGACTGGTTAAGTAACATTTGATTGTGCATTAGAAATGGGTTAGTCAAGTAATACTTGATGATTATATGGGATCATTTGATCAAAAGTACAAATCTAAATGCAAAGAGTTAGTCAACTAGGCTTTTGGCTCAATAATGTGTTAATTTCACAAATATAGGTTAGTTTTAATGCATAGGCTCCCAAGGAAGTAGGATTTTATTTAAAACCTATTTTTAGTGGATGCATATGTGAATATTTGGATTTCATTAGAGGTAAACTTCATCTTGGTGGCACACCACATGCTTTAACCTCAAGTATCTACTTCATTAAAAAAAATTGAGGGTGTGATTTTGAGGGTAATACAATGTGGATGAAACAAAACAATTGGATGAGTAAAAGTGAGATTAATATGCAAGAGTGCCCAAACACTAATGAGGAAATAAAAAGTATGTGAGAAGAATTCAGGACTACTATGTGGACAAATCAAATTGATTGGAAGAAAGCATACTATGTCAAAGAGTTTAACTCAGCATAGAAGTATGCCAAAAAATATTACATAGGAGTAGAAGAGGAAGACAAAGATGTTGATTGCTCAATTAAGGGATGGGCTAGATCATCTTAGATGCAAGACTAGTAGATGGACAATACTCAAGGATTAGTGGGAAATGAGAACATGCTTATTTTGCAACAAAGGGTAGTGGAGACAAATGCCACTACACCATGGAGTGAACAACTTATAATGGCATTCATATCAAGTATGAAATCAACTTAACTGCCTTATTTAGAGAAGTAAAGCTAGACAAAACAACACACTTTTTGATCAAAATCCATAGTAAAAAATCAAACATAAAATAAAAATTATAAAACTATTTAAACAACCTTATATGCTATAATTTCTTTTATATTACAACTCTTAATCCCACTATTAACTCTTGAAAATATTATTAAAATCTTTTCGTTGAGTCATATTATGTGATTTATCAAAATAAAAAATAAAAAAATAAAGAAATCAAATAACCCTTTATTATTACATATGATGATTAGTGTAAAATTAAGAGTGGACAACATAAACATCTTATTTGAAGAAACCAAGTCAATCAAAACAACATTTTTTAATCAAATATTAGAATACAATAACATATCTAAACAACCTTATATCCTATAATTGTTCTTATATTACAATTCTTGATCCCATATAAACATTATTAAAATCTTTCTTTCATTATTAAAGTCCAAAGCGTCTTGCTTGTGTGCGCAAGTGACGGCCGGCGCAGGTGTGAATGCGAAATTCAGGGTGATGCTTCTAAAAGTACCCTCTATGAATCAGGCCATGTGACCAGAAGACTTGCGATAGGCGATTATTGGAAAGTCAAAGTCTGGCAGGGAGTAAGTTGTCTTGTACTTGTATTAGTCTGTATGCTCTGAACTTCATCTAAGCATTGGGTACAAGATTCAGTTATACGGGTGGTACTCAATCAATTTGGCATCATGTAATAAGCTGGTATAGATCAATCATTCGCATCCTTGTTTGTTTGTAGGAAAATGTGATTTTGAAACAAAGAGCTTTCTGGGCATGGGAAATTGTTTGGGCACAAATGGGAAATCGGATGGTCAAATTCACAATTCTACACCGGGCATTTCTTCTGGTATGTTCTTTACCCCTTGTCTTTCTCATTTCCTCTACATCATTTGATCCCCCTGCGTAATCACTCATGTATTGCAGGGTCCAATAGCAGAGATGTGAAATCCTCTCCGCCTTTAACGCAACAGTTTTCCGTAGCTTCCACGACCCAGAGCGATTCCTCTGTTGTAATTCCATCGACTCCCAGACCCCAAGGTCAAATCCTGCCTTCGCCAAATTTGAAGGTTTTTACCTTCAACGACCTCAAAAGCGCAACTAGAAACTTCCGTCCTGACAGTGTATTGGGCGAAGGAGGATTTGGGTGTGTTTTCAAGGGATGGATCGATGAAAATGCTTTCATAGCAACAAAACCCGGGACTGGCATGGTTATTGCCGTCAAAAAGCTAAACCAGGAGGGTCTGCAGGGTCACAAGGAGTGGCTGGTACTCTCTTCTTCTTCTTTTGTGTGTGTGTGTGTGCAAAACCTTATACTTACGGATTCTAATTTGCTTTGGATCGAAATCTAGCCAATTTGAATTGGGTATTATTATATTTATCTAATTGGCTCTACACCAATATTTATCCTATTTGAATTGGGGTCTATTATATTTAGCTAATTGGCTTCATATTTGAATTGGGTACTAATATATCTAGCTAATTGGCTCTACATCAACATCTATCCAATTTAAATTGCTTAACTAATCAACTCTACGTTAATATCTATTCAATTCGAGTTGGGTACTGCTGTATTTGACTAATTGGCTCTATGTCAATAGCTATTCAGTTTGAACTGGTTCCTACAACATTTGTTCATTGGCTCTCCATCAATAGCTATCCAATTTGAATTTAGCTAACTTGAAATGAGTCTCACAGAAAAAGAATTTGGGTTAACTTCTTTTCTTTTTCTGAATTGAGATGTAAGCTGATTTGTTTTCTTTGATGCTCTGGTAGGCTGAAGTGAATTATCTGGGGCAGCTCTCCCATCCTAATCTTGTGAAGCTCATAGGATATTGCACTGAAGATGATCATCTCCTATTAGTCTACGAGTTTATGCAAAAAGGGAGTTTGGAGAATCATCTCTTCAGACGTGAGTATTACATCCAAAACTCTTTAAATATTTATAAAAAATTGCATAACTTCCATACAATATCAATGAGGTGAATATTAGATTTCACTTTGCTCGGGGACTGCAAAACAAAGCTTCTTGAATTACGAGAAACCTGAAGCAATTGCCAGACAATATGATAATTGGCCATGAAACTGCAACACATTATCTGTTCAAATTCATACCAGCTTACAGCAAACGTATTGTTGGGAAAATGAAAGAAACATGTCGCATTTATTTTTTGTGCAAGTTCAAACGTATTATTGGTCAAAAAATGAGGTGTTGTTAGACCTAGTGCCATATTCAAGCCAAGCGACACCGCCATGTCCATTATCTGCCAGATTGCTTTTGCTTCTAAAATAACTTTCATGCTGAAGCTTATAAATGATCTACATTTTCCTTCAAGGGCCTTTGAATCTAGAGGGACTTATCTGTTTTTCCTCTTATGGCTATGTGCAGAGTTTTCTTAGAGATCCAACTGGAAATATTTTAGTTTGGTTCCAGGAACCTTTTTATGCTTTCCCATTGAGAATAAACAATCTTTGGACTTGTGCTTCCCTGGACTGGTCAATTGTGTTGATTTTTACTTTGTAGTGCACTCGATGACTGCATTTATTTGGAGTCCTACAGTACTGTGCTATGAGGATGGAATAAGTGTTTAACATTGGGCTTGCAATGTGCACAGACAACCCTTCACTCGTATTCACTGAAAGTAGAAGGAATGCGCATTGTTAGGCTACAGTTATGAGTTTTTGCATTGAGCCAAGTCATTTCTTATTTTGTAGGAGGCTCATACTATCAGCCCCTTTCTTGGGCCGTAAGGATCAAAATAGCCCTTGGGGCTGCTAGGGGGCTTGCATTTCTGCACAGTGCAGAACCACAAGTTATATATCGTGATTTCAAGACCTCAAACATACTTCTTGACTCGGTATGCCTATTTTATTCAATTTCTGTTATTTTAGCTATTAAAAATGATTTGTTTTTATCTGTTTGTTTTTTATCGATAGTAAATACCTTTAGGTGAACGGTACCCTGAAATTTATAAATCATCGCAGGCTTATAATGCAAAGCTTTCAGACTTTGGATTAGCCAAGGATGGGCCATCAGGAGGTGACACACACGTCTCCACTAGGATCATGGGGACTTATGGTTATGCAGCTCCTGAATATATGGCAACAGGTTTTCAAACTACGTTTTCCTAAGTTGCATGATTATCCTTTGATTCCATATTTCCTTTTTCCTTACAAAAATATGCATCAACTTGGAGCAGGTGGTGTTAGATACAAGGGCCTTTTTCGTCTAGTATTTTATGCATAACATGAAAGTTTGGCGAATTCCAAGATGGTTTTCATTCAAGAATTGTTTTAGTTTATACCTTGATTTGGCTTGATGAATTTGGTGTATTTGAACAGGGCATCTGACAGCCAAAAATGACGTGTATGGTTTTGGAGTTGTGTTACTGGAAATGTTGTCTGGGCAACGTGCTATAGATACAAACCGACCAGCTGGTCAGCATAAACTGGTGGAATGGAGCATGCCTCTTTTAGGTGATAAACGAAAATTTTATCAAGTTATGGATGCCAGATTGGAAAAACAGTTTCCAGTAAAGGGAGCATATAAAGCAGCCCTTGTTGCTCTTCAGTGTCTTAGTGGAGACCCAAAACAGAGGCCTGCCATGGACGAAGTGGTTCAAAAACTGGAAGCAATACAAGCTATAAAGGATAGACTTGGTAATGAAGGAATTGCCACAGCCAATGGACATGGAAATACGAGTATATATCGCTCCCCTGCTCATCCCAAACATCAGCTTGCATCTCCACATCATTCATATCAAAGGCACTGACTGGTGGCCTTGTTTTTGTATCCATGTCTACATTGGACTCTGAGAAGGAATAAGGTAGACTAACCTAACAGCTTAACCAATGTGTACTATTGTCAGATGACATAATAGTGCATGCTAGTCACAGTGCGTAATCTTTATCATAACTAGCTGAAACATTTTAAGTTGTGGAAAAAATGGTAGCTTGTATGTTCTAAGTTTTATCATTCTACTTATATTGCCGTTGAATTATTTCTGTGCTTATATTCATTTCATTTTAGATGACTTTTTTTTGGATTTTCACTACATGCGAATATCGATTGATCAGGTATAAAGAACAACAGATTCTCTTTACACAGCAGGATAATTTGGAAATTTTAACCAGGCATAATCTCTTAATTGGTGTCTGGCAGTTCTTCGTGAGCCAAAACTTACCTAAAAAACCCATAGCCACTTTGATTTTTTTATTTAATATATTTTTTAATTTGACAATTTCTATATATACAAGCATAACATTATAAGTGCATAAGGCCCAAATATGGTTACCACCTGCATATAGAACAATATATTAAAACATTTTGAAATATTTAGGTTGAATGTTTACATTTGAGGAATATAAGATTTGTTTTCTTTTAATTTAAGATGCCAAAAGTTCAGAAAAGTAAACAGTGAGACAACAACCATATCAGTAGCAGATTAGCTTCGCCTCGAAACGGACACAGCCAAAGAATTCTAAAAGAAAGAAATCAACATAAAAACATATGAGGTAGGCCCCCAATTGAAAACCACCATACACATATTACAACAGAAAAGCACAAGCAAACTAAGAACTAAACTATTCTTCTATGTTGAAATTCATCTTACCTGCTATGCCAGACATATACATGCTGCGAATGTACTAATAGGCATGTTGGCTGACTTTTCCTTGTTCGGAAGGAGTATGACCTAGATCACTGAAGGCACCATCAGACCTGTTCAGATCCTGAGTCTCTTTAGAGAGATTCTTCTGATTGGTAGTGAGTTGGATCATCTATTGTTCTAAGGCCTTCATATGTTGTGCAAGCTCTGTGTTGTCCTTCAGGAAGCCTGCAGTAACCTGGAAAGTAAGGACATCTGCAACAAGAAGTCAGTGTAGTCTTTGAGTTTCAATTCCCAGAGGAAACCAATCATGATTATAACCGGCGGTGCATCTATTCTTCTAAATGTGTCTGATTAAAGTCTGCCTGAAGGATTCTGAGATCACATTATGAGATATATTGAGACCCAAGAGAGCATGTTTCTAGTTGAGAGTCTGATCGATCAAGGCTTCAAGTAGATTTGACAGTTTTTCAAGTCCAGAAGACGCACTTAACAGTATTCTTGCACTTGCAAAGAGAACAGACAGGATCATCATCTTTGATGATAATAATCAGTTTGCCAACTGGGGGGTCATACTCTAACAATTTCCACGCTATGAACTTTGAGGAAACATTGGTTTTAGACCTAATTGCCATGCTGAGGCTACCCCATTTGGCCTCTTTCAGCTTGTATGTCTATTTTGAGTTCAATTGACAGTTAAGGGTAGATTTGGAAGGATGTTTTGATTGATGACATTTAGTGGGAAGTGGTCAAAGCAATCTTCATTTCGTTATCACCAATTTTTGGAGAAGTTACACTGTTGATTGGCTGATATTTTGACAATAAGATCATCAATCATAAGGCTGATAATGCCATTCATTATTTGCTGTCACTGTTGCAAATTGCAAAGGCGAACTTTAAGGAGTGCTATAGTTTCCATTTGAGGGTGGGGAAGTGCCACAAATTCACAAAAGAGCTAACACTTCTCTTAAAATGTCTTTTACCTTGTATTGTGGATGACATAGCAAAGGATTGATTGTTAAGTTGAACCAACTGATTCAACCAACTAGAGCTGGAAGGGTTGGTTGGGATGTTGAGACTTTGTCAATAGGCAAGGAGGCTTTCAGCTGAAAGTATTTGGCATAGAGTGTTTTGTTTTGGATAGGAGAGAGGGCCCAATAGTTGAGAGGGTATCAGTAGTTGTGATAGTACTTGTACATTTAAAGCCCAATATTTTGAATAGTATGGTACAATTAGTTGTGAGAGAAGATCCAATAGTTGAACACTCAATATTAATAATTGAAAAAAATGTGCCCATTGGATCCAAAAAGCAACAAATCATGTGATGCCATATTAGCATGCCAACAAAACATGACTTAATGCACAACTATTGATTCCTAATTTTCAATTATTGGTTGAATTGGTTTCTGGGTCTGTTATGATACCTCAACAAAAAACGTTCGTGACAAAGTGAAATGAAAAATTTAAATTGTTTACATCCTTGACTACTTGGTGATATAAAATTTCAATGCCAATATTGCATGTACAATGCCGTGTGAACCAATAAAGTTAGGGCACCTCTATTGACTGACCCCTCTCCTCTATTAATCTTATTTCATTGTCTTTTAGCTATAGCCACAACAATTTAGCAGCAAAGAAGGATCTACCATGGAGCATCTCCTTGCAATGCCCTAATAGTCCATTTGGCAATTAGGTAGTTAGCTTTAACCCAAGGGTCTATGATAGCCAATCCCCTTGTTTTTTATTTGGGTGCAATTTAACCAAGAGATCTTTGGCATACCCTTGCCCTTCTACCCATTTAATATGGCCCAAAAGGATTGGTTAACTTCTTGAATGAGTTTAAGTGTAGTTTACTTGACAAACAACAAATAAGAGTAGAATAATGGGGTAGCTATGAAGATTTTGTTAGTATATTTATTCTCTAGAGACAAAAACTTGGCACTCTATAAGATACATGAAAACTAGGTATTTATTTTTGAAAATTTAATTACTAGATACTTTTCTTGGTTTTATGGAGGACAATTGTTTTTACATTATACTTAACCTTTCATTGATTCATTTGTGATAATGTGTGATTACTACATGAAAGATTAAAAATGAGAACCCAAGGATTTATATTAGCAGTTAAACTATTGAATTTAGTTTTCAATCTTTTGAAGCATTAATCTAGTTTAATAATTTTGAAGTATGTAATACACAATTCAATATGGACAAAACTCTATCAAATGTCTCTTCTAATTTCTTTTTTGAAATACAAAAGTGCTACCCAACAACTATACAACATTCATGTACATGTGTCATTGTCATGTGCAACATTATATGATAATAAGCATGCATAAAATATACATGTTGGCAATAGACAAAAGGAAGGAGAAAAAAAAAGAATAAAATTCAAAGAGGAGTGACATAAATCCCCATATGTATTGGGACTCAATTCAACAATACTATTTTTTTCCCAAGCTTCATTCCCCTTGTGCATTAGGTATCATTTTTATCTATCATATATGACCAATCTAATAAACCTATTAAGGGTCCCCCTTTGTACACCTTAACATCCTCCATGTCCTTATCTAATGTTGTAAGTAACAAAACTCTAAAAAAGCTCTAAATTTGGGAGTGTTTTGGCTAATTGTTTTTGTTATTTTTACAATGTTGTAGACTTCCCAATAGACATCAACTCGTCCATGTTTTGTCTTGACCATTGTTCTCGCATAAAATCCCTGCAAGTCTCTTGGATATTTCTCCCTTTTCATTTTCTTCATTTCTTCCTTTTGTGGGTTTTCAAGTGACATCCAAACTTCCCTTCCCCATTCCTATGTCCCAAACTTCATTTCCCATTATCTTCATTTTCCTCTCCTTTGTGGACTTCTAGAGTGGGTTTCAACGTCTTCCTTTTCCCCTCCATTCCCTCTACCAATCCCACATTCTTTTCTCATAGAATTTCCATTTGGATTTGGCATTCCTCTCATCCAATTGTGGATCTTCATTGGACTTCCAAACTTCATCACTATGTCTAGTTCCATAATGAAACTCTACACTTCTAATCCTACAACATTTTCCTACATTCCCTCCAAGATTTTCTTGTAGACTTTCATTGGACTTCTAGACTTCCATTCCAATGTCCACTTCCACATTGAATTTCCACAAAAGTTCTTAAGTTTTTTTCTATTTGTTTCTTCTTGTGTGAAGCCCAAGACAACTTCTAGATATTCTTTGTTATATCTAGTTGTCACCTCTTGTCCTACACTGAGTCCCCACATTACTTCCTGTTCACTCCAACCACTACCCTAATCCTCCCAAGATGCCATTTATAGCTAGATTTGACCTTGCAACTACTCCAAAAGGATTTTTCCACATAAGAACCTATGCCCATCCCCAAATGCATGGAATTTTATTGCAAAATCAATGGTAGATTATAAAGGCAACCATGTTGCAATTAATGTGATGGTTGAGTACTAGATGTGATGATCTTCATGCAAGCTCTAGATTGCCTATTCAATAGATTTAATAGGATTTTAACTTGTCTCACACACCACATTTATGATGTCTTTCTTGTTCTTAATCAAATTCCCACAAGCAACTAGATGACCAAACAAAATGATGTAAATATCAGTTGATTTTCTAGAAAAAGGTTGGTCATTTTTACATTTTCACACAATTGTAAGCACTTAGGATTGTTTAGGGTTTCAACTCCTTTAAGTTCAATTGCTTATAGAACTTGTTTTATAAATCTCAAAAAGGTCACAAGTTTGTAACTAATGTCTATGACTAAATATCTTCTTAGCCATTTGTAAATATTCAAGGGAACTATCAAGTGATGAATTGTGACAACTTTCTAGCTAAGGGTTTCCTATTACCATATTTTGTAGTATGATTGTTATAAGGATTTGATAAGTGTCATAGCAATTTAATTCATTGTAAGCATTGTTTGTATTGATCTCTTCTTTGTTGCATATGGATTTATGAAGTTGGAGAGGGATTATTAAGAATATTCAGTTGTTCGATATCATACCTCTATTGTTTCTTCTAGTAAACTATGTTTCTATTGCCCAATTAGTAAAACATTGGTCCTAAAAATTAATGATCCACCATACACCCAAAATGAAATATTTCACTAGTAGTTTAGGAGTAGGAGTAGTAATTTGCATATAGTTCATGATTCAATGATTGATCCAATGAGTAGTTTTGTTGAACCATAATAGTTTTAATATTCAAGAATCATGCTTTGCATACCTACATCAAGTAGTTGTGGAATGATGTCTTTATCAGCTTAAATAAAGGTTTTATGTGTAGTAGGTTAGTTTTTGGTCTAGTGACAATTTTTGGGGCAAAGAATAAATTGAATACTACTATAGTGTTTTTAGTCTATATTTTTTGTTGTGATTAATCCTATTAAGGATTCCTCTAGGAACACCCTCCTAGTTCTAGTTGAGCCCAAAGTGAAGGAGAGATTCTTCACTCTCAACAATTAGCCTTAAATCACTCATGTTCTATTGATGAGTTGATCAATCTCCCTTGTAGACAATATTTCTTTGGCTTTGAAGTGGACTGATTCCACTAAAGGTGTGGGCAGTGAATTTGAAAGCCAACAAAATAGCATCGTTTCCAATTATATGAATCATTGTTCTCATATTAAAGACCTTGAAATTTTAGCAAAGAGTATTGCTAGTGTATAAGTTAAATGGCTTGCCAACTTTCACCAACAAAATGGCAAGAGGGACGTAAATTATTCTTTGGTGCTTTAAAATTTTCAACTATTGTAGAAAATTTTATTTTCCAAGAGAAGAGTAGCAACTTTGTTTCAATCCAACCCATGCCTACATATCAAAATTCTTGAAGATGAAAAGGAGGAGGAAACCCATATACCAACACAAACAAGAATAAATTTCAGTCAATGCATGGAGACAACAAGCTATGTGAAAAACTAATAACACCAATAAGTCACCTAGACTAATGCTCAAGATTTGAAAGTAGGAAGGGTGTTGTACACCTTGCACAAGAAAAAAATATTTTAATTATATAAAATAAATATTTATTTGGGTCCACTTGTAAAGTTGTATATAACATTAGTTAGATATTTTGTGAGGTTGTATATTGAAAACGCATTTAGTATTAAAAAACTTAATACCAAAAAGTAAATTTTGGGGTCAATGCTCTTGTGCACTCATGATTTTACCTATACCACTTGGTTGTTTTGTGTGAGCTTGAATCTATAAAAGAAAACACATGTTTAGTGGTTAAGGTTGGCTATCATAACCTTTGAAGTTGGCTATCATTTGTATGGAGCTCTCTTGTTGAGTGCATATGTAAAGAATGACATGGGCTACATAGTTGCATGGTTACCAATTGTGCTTGGACATGTGGATGATGCATTGGAGGATCCTGATCTTTCAAAAAAAATCATGGAGACTCTATAAGTGTATTGTAATGTTTTATTGTTAAATAATACATTGAGTGTAGATGCTTTTGGAGATTGATTTTTCCTTCTTGAGGGTTTTTCTAGGGAATATCTTATATAATCTTGTAATATGTCTTTGATCTTTGCATTATGATTATCATGTAATCTTATATTCATGTTTTTCTCTCATAGGGTGTAGGAAATGGTTTGATCAACTTACTAAATTCTTGACAACCAATAAGGACAAGAAGAAATTTCAATTAATGCAAGGAGACAACAAGCCACATGAAAAGCTAAAAAAAATAGCAAGTCATCTTATAGAAGACATAAATCTATCAAACTATGAAATGAGAATAAATCAATAAAATACCCAATCCAATAATCAAATAGCCTACTTCAGTAAAGTGTGTGCACAAACAAAGTAAATGTAATAACAATTTCACTTCCACCAAAATATGCAGTCTTACACCATTGTGTGTGATAATCCTATGATAAATGTGTGTGGATTGCTCTTAACCTTGGCATAACCTTGATAGAAAAATGGATGCAAGATTGTCAAAATTTATGGAGAGATTGGATGGCTAAATGATGGGTGTTTTATAGATTTTGTTGATATCTAATCAATGGTGTAGGATGATTGGCGAGATCAACAGATGAGGTTGGTTGAGAGATCATAAAGAATGAGAAAGTGACATGTGTCAAGATGAAGGGTTGAGATGTGGAGTTAAGTGGCTACACGGATTAGATGACCGGTTGTATGGGTGGATGAAGTGGAAGTGAGTGAAGCGGACTGAGGTTGCTTTTCAATCACTAAATTTAGAGATGGAAGAATATAAATAGAATGATATATTTAGGAAATAAATAAAATATTGATTTTATTTGTTTTTAGAAGAATTTAAAGATAGAAAGGTCAAATTAAATAATTTATTTAATTTTTGAGGAAATATCAGCTAAATAAATAATTAAAATTATTTAATTATGTTGGATGAGAGGAATGCATGATTTAATTAAATAATTAAAAATTATTTAATCAATGTGGATATAGGAAAATTAAGAATTGAATTAAATAATTGCAAATTATTTAATTAAGGTGGTTGGAGGAAAATGATTAATTTAATTAAATAATCTATAATTATTTTATTAATGTTGATTATGGAGAAAGATGGAATAATTAAAAAATTAAAACTATTTAATTATAGAGGAAAATGTGTTAGCTTAAAATTACTCAATTAATAATGATGAAGAGGTTGATAAAAGATGATGACAAGAAGTGATGATGGTTTAGACGAGATGGGTTAATCATTTTTAGGTGTCTACATTTTGCCCCTCTTTGAGACAATGTGTGATGTTGTGTTGTTTCAAAGACATGTTGTTGGTATGAAAATTTTAGGTGACGATGTGTTCAGTGGACCAAGGGATGAAGGTTGGATGGTAGGTTGCCCCCTCAAGGGATTGGCCAAAAAAATAAAATTTTGGGTTGAGCTCACGATAGGTAAACATAGTAAGTTTAGTGATAAAAATGGTGGGAAACTAGGGTTCAAGGGTATGGGTTATGAAGAAAAATGGTTTGGAGGAGGGTGCATTGGAGAGAATCTTTTTTGGATAATAATCTAGGCATAGAGGATGGTGATATGGATCTTAGGAGAGCGATGGGAAAATTTGATGCATTTCCATTAGTTTTGGCTAGATTGATAAGAGGGTACTAGTCCTTGATCGAAGATCTAGAGGATTTTCTATTGGCTAGGTTAGAGTGTTGGAGCGGATGCTTAGTGATGACATCATATTTTATTGGGTTCCTTGTGTTCTTACACATTTATATCATGGTATGCACCAGTTAGTGTACATATATGGTGCCAATTTGTCGTGTGGAGTGGCATTGCTTCACATTTGGGTATGGGAATATGTGGCTATTACACGACCCATGGGATAGAGAGCATGTGGTAGTGGTATGCCATATGTATATGTATATGATAGTGTGTTGACACACTAGTGACTAGGGGATCTTGCATATTGGAGAAATTTTTTTGATGAGTTGGATACTATTGTATGGAGGCTCTAGCGACTATGCAAGGCCTGGATAGATGATGCTACACATTTAGTGTATTATTGACATCCTATATTTTTATTGGGCATATTGCACCTATTATCGATATGTATCTATTAGAGCGGGCTAGGAGATAATTTGGAGAGGTACATGGTCTACCTAGTGAGGGGCCATTTTTGCATGGACATAGAGGGAGATGAGCAACTAGGGGCCCATGATATCCCCATATACTACTATAGGATATTTTGATTCTTTAGTGCTAGTATAGTGGGCATGGGGTGCAACTATTACGAATGCAAGGACGAGTGCATATTTTGATAGATGGTGAGAAATACATTAGTTGATTACGATGACTCGTCGAGGGGTTGGAGGAGTGGGGAGGTAGAGATGGGATACAAATCCTACGAGGGCCCATTAGTAGATACAAAGAGTGGAGGAGAGTCTTGCTACAAGTGGGGGAGATGGAGGAGGTGGGGACAAAGATGGAGCCCAAGTTGGAGATGGCGATGAAGGGTAGGTACAAGGATAGTAGGAAGTGGATGTAGATTGGGGACATGGATTGTAGGGAGGAGATGATGGTTGTAGAGAGATGGAGATGATGTTAGAGGTTTGGGGTGGACAAAGAGGAGGAGATGGTGATGGGGAGATGGAGGAGGTGGTGATGGGGGGATGGAGGAGGATATGGGGGAGGTGGTGTTGGGGGGATAGGTACATATGGGTATGATTGTTAGTTTCCTTATCTAAGTGAAATCAAGCTCATTAAGAGAGAGATGGATACTAGGCAAAGAGGGACAACTTATCAGTTTTACTTTCTCATAGGACTATGGAGAAGGATGCTAATATGTCCTAGCATTAGCAAAAAATGATTATAGGTGGCGTACCTATGATGTAGATGATGGGTGATACAAGACACAATTGTTGTTCACAAACTCACAATGCAACATAATCTCTATTGCAAATAAGAACAAATCATAAAACCAAAAGAAATGCAAACACATTCAAATTTTTATTGCATTCAATTAGTTTGAGACAATTACATAATTTGTTCAATACATTCTGGATTCAAATCTACATAAACTAGTCTCCTTGTAGCTTATTGTTTTTGTTCAAAATCCTCCTCTAGTTTCATCTTCTTGCTGCTCCAAACCTCTTCATACAACCCCACCAAATTTTCTATGCCTCTTCCTTGAACTCCATGTTGCACTATGCACTTTTACCCCACTCTTTCTCCTCTCTTCACTGTTGATTTTTTGATCTTCTAAAACCCATCACTTTCTATCTATCACTACTCCATCATTTGTTCGAATCTTTTAAAACGATTTCTAGGTTTTGTGTGCCCCCTTACTAGCTTTCTAGAACATTTTTAAATTTTTTTTTTGTTTTTATATGAGAAAGTTATGCCCCATTTACTGAGATTGGGTCTCACAGTTACAACCTAGATAATATTCCTCTTCCCAAAAAATAAATATCAGTCAAACCTCCAAAATGCTTATTACTCCTTCCAGGTGTGGGTGTCCTCTTTCTGGCATGTGCATTCAATGTTCAATTCAAAATTTTCTTCTCGCTCTCCAACCCCCTCTCCACTCTCCTTCAACACCCTACATTCTAATCTTGCAATTAAATACAAATTCAAATTTCAAAATGGAGTTATAGAGCATATTAAATGCCCACTCCAAGCTTCGGTGTGGGATTTTCCTTTTTGGTAAATTAACATATTTCAACAATTTTAAAACAATTTAAAAAATGAATCAATATACAATTTGATTTTCCCAATATCCATCACCAAATTTGGTTATGTTGGAGGAGTTGATATTTTCAATAATTTGTGTTGCAACTAAAAATTAAAACAAAACACAAGCATAAAATTTTAAAATATTTTTGGTCATGCAGGATTGCTTAGTACCCCTGGATGCTCTTGCATCAAACACTTGAGGTAGAAATTTTGTGAGCATGGGCTCACAAAAGTGGAGTTGAATGGTAGAACCATTCTTTCAAATTTCAAGCAATCTGCAGCGAACTCCATCGTTGACCAAAGTGCACATGAAATGATTTCTTCTTCCTCTTCTTCTAGCACTTCACTAGCATAAGCACCATCCTCCTTCCACAACTCCATTCACCATTCTTCTCTCCTCTCATGTATTTACATCCACCATGTATTTTCCTCCACCAAATACACTCTACTCTCCTCTTCTCATTCATGGGTTCAACCCCACCATAGACTAACCACCTCCAGCAAGCTTCACCTCCATCATCCTCTACAACATCTATATGCAAATATTTATCCATATAACAATCTACAACTTTATAATCTCTCTTATTATTTACTTGCACTATCTCCTTATTCACCTTAACAATACAAAATTTCAACTCAACCTCCACTTGACTAAATTAAAAAAAAATCAACTTTACCTCTTTCTCTTCACTATCCCATCATCTTTTTCTTCATCTTGTGTTGCAACTTCCTAACACTCCATCACTACAACTACATCCTTTACTGCTACAATTTCATCAATAGCTACAATTTCTTCACGTTCTATCACTGCAATCACAATTATATCTTCATCCTTTATAGGGGTTGCTCTCACTTCTTGGGCTGCAACACTCTTTTCTTCCACTCTTCTTCTCATTGTCATCTTTCTTCTTCTCACTTTTCTTCACCAATATCCTCTCATCTTTACCAATATTCTTCTTCAATTTCTCTGTGCTCATCTTGATGTTTCTCACTTCCTCATGCACCATCTGTCCCATCTTCTCAAACTTTTCATTTTCTACCTTCTCCCAAAATTGTTCCCAGAACAATATTCTCATGATTCTCCTCATGACCCACCCCATTTTGTCTGCTATAATCTCATTTCAACTCACATGCTTTGTATTTCCATGGCTTGTCCCTCTCAGATCTTAATTGGTCAGGACTTCTCGCACACCTACAAAAATTCTCTCAAGCTTCTCAAACAATTTTACCATGCTTCCTCTATCCACCCATCGTTCCTGGCATAAGCTACCTCACGTTCAACGATCTGCTTATGCACTCAAAACCTTTGGCTCTTAAACCATTTGATGCAAGAAACAACTATTGCTCACAAACTCACAATGCAACATAATCTCTGCTACAAATAATAACAACTCATAAAACCAAAAGAAAATCAAACACATTTAAATTTTTATTGCATTCAATCAACTTGAGACAATTACATAAATGTTTCAATACATTATGGATTCAAATCTGCATAACTACTCTCCTTGTAGCTTATTGTTTCTTCTCAAACTCCTCTAGTTTCATCTTCTTGCTGCTCCAAACCTCTTCATACGTCCCCACCAAGTTTTCTATGCCTCTTCCTTGAACTCCATGTTGCACTCTACACTTTTACCCCACTCTTTCTCCTCTCTTCACTGTTGATTTTTTTTATCTTCTAAAACCCGCCACTTTCTATCTATCGTTACTCCATCATTTGTTTGAATCTTCTAAAACGGTTTTTGGGTTTTGTGTGCCTCCTTCCTAGCTTTCCAGAACGCTTTTAATTTTCTTTTTTCATTCTGATATGAAAAAGTTATGCCCCATTTACTAAGACTGGGTCTCATAATTATGACCTAAACAATCTTTCTCTTCCCAAAAAATAAATGTTAGTCAAACCTCCAAAATGCTCATTACTCCTTCCAGGCATGGGTCTCCTCTTCTTAGCATGTGCATTCAATGTTCAATTTAAATTTTTATTCCCACTCTCTCCACTCTCCCTCAACACCCCACATTCTAATCTTGCAATAAAATACAAATTCAAACAAAGCATATTAAATGCCCACACCAAGCTTGGGTGTGGGATTTTCCTTTTTGGTAAATTAACATCTTTCAACAATATTAAAATAATTTAAAAAATGAATCAATTATACAATTTTTTTTTCCCACAATCCATCACCAAATTCTGTTATGTTGGAGATTGAGGTTTTCAATACTTTGTGCCTACAACCAAAAATCAAAACAAAACACAAGCATAAAAATTTAAAATATTTTTGGTTGTGCGGGATTGTTTGGTACCCCTGCATTCTCCTGCATCAATGGGGGAAGTGCAAAGGTTAACACAAGAGGCTACATACTACAAAACCCTCTACAAGAAGGAGATACCTACATATCAGAGGGCTCCTAGTTTTTCAACTCAGATTCAATCAGAGGCCTCTCAGTTGGTTAGATCAAATGGGAGGTCAAATATGGGGGCACCCTCAAGACTACCACCATCAATACTGGCACAACTAGGAAAGGGTCTAGTAGGATATGCAACAATGCAACTAGTGGCAGTATCACTTTCCATATCTATTTGAGGTTTTAGGACTATTATCTGTTGTTGATCATGTCTATCATAGGAACGGATCCGTTAAGACATATCTCAGGATGTTGTTGGTGAATTTTCAAAAGATAGGTAGTTGATACTTAGCTTTGTTTCAGTCTATTTTGTAATCAAATCTTTGTTATTTTTTGTTTGAAGGTTCTAGCTTTTGATGTTTTCTTTGTTTGTTTGTTTGTTTTTTCAAAGGGTGAGTGCGACGATTTGTTTATTATGGGTAAAATTTTTATTGCGGATTATGATGATGGGTTAGGTCTTTTTGATTTTTTGAGTTTTATGATGTTGTTTTTGTTGTTTTCAAGGGACTAACCTATGGCCTTGGGGGCTCATCAAAGATAAGACTCGCCTACGTTGTACATGCAGAGGCTTGTAGTTCGCTTGGTTTTTTGAATGTTTTTAACCTTTTATGTTTTGTGAATGTTTTTGGATTTTGTATTTTTGATTGTTTTTGGATTTTGATTTTTCTAACTAGTTTTTGGATTTTGAATTTTTTGACTGTTTTTTAGATTTTGAATTTTTTGACTAAGTTAAAATAAAGCATGATAGAAACCTAAGGGGATTGACCTAGCATCTCGGGGGTTGTTAATCATTGCCTGTGTTGTACATGCAGAGACCACATAGTTCAACCGTTTGACTAAAAGCATAAATTATTTTTGGATAAACAACATTGATAATCTGGATTGATGTTCCACTTCTGTGTCTAGAGGATATGTTGTGGGAAATTCACTTGAACTAGTTGTAGGGTTCAAGCAAATTTTGATATCTTAGACTATTTGAGTGAAGGAATAACCCAACGATGTTGTTTGTTTTTTATGTTTTTTATTTTTTTGTTGTTTTTCGAATGCTTTTGCTTTTTTCTATTTTATGACCATGATAGGACATTCCAAGATCTAACCCATGACTAGCTTCGAGAATATTCCCCAGTTGGAGAGAAGACTCCTTTCCTCAATTAGTGACAAGTCATGGTTGGATACACTATTTTATTATGAAATGGATGGGTGGATGTTGTGGATAGTACTGATAGATAATGATGTGAGTCTTTTTCAAACATAGTACCTATTTGCCAAGTTTTCACTATGGTACCTATTTTAGGAGCGCTATAAAGTAGTTTTCACACAAAGAACGTTTTATTTCTCTTCATTGTTTTTCTTGCTTTTTTATTTTTTTGTACTTTTTATCTTTTTTCCATTTTTTTGGATTTTTACCCTTTTGCCTGGGGTATTCTGGCATGCTTCATGTGTAGAACTTATTGAGGTGGTTGTTTTTCAATGGTTTAGCTAAAGTTTCTCCTTCAGGAGTAGCCAACTGATATGCCCCAAAGTCGTAGCTTACTATGATGACAAATGATCCTAACCAATTGGGTTCAAATTTTCCTTTGTCATCTTGATTAAGTTGTACCTTTTGATTTTCCTTAAGGACTAGGTCACCAACTTGAATGCTCCTATCCTTGATCCTTTTGTCATAGTTTTGTTTGATCCAATTCTGATAAACCTGCAAATGGTTTAACGTGCTCAAATGCTTTTCATCTAGGAGCTCTAATTCATTTATCTTGGATACCTATATTCTTCGTTGCTGACCATGTCCTTTAATGAGATTTGGAATGAGGGTATTTCAACCTCGATAGGTAAGACAACCATCTGTAGACCAAGGAAAATGGTGTGGCACAAGTAGGTGTTCGGATACTAGTACGATAAGCCCATAAGGTTAGGTTTAGCTGCAAATTCCAATCACGGTCAGCATCATTGAAAGTCATTTTCAGTATTTTTAGGATTGTTTTATTAGATGCCTCAGCCTGACCATTTCCTTGCTAATAGGGAATGGAAAATCTATGCTAGATAGAAAATTGGGAACATAGTTCTTGGACATCCTGATTTTTCAATGGGGTTTTGTTGTCCATTGTTATAGTTTAGGGAATTCCATACCTACATATGAGATAATTCAAAATGAATTTTGATATATGTTTGTTGATGATATAGGTCAATGGAATTGCCTCTATCTATTTAGTGAAGTACTATGTTGTGATGATGAACATGTGCCTATTAGATGAAGTAGGCGATATCTTACCTACTAGGTCTAATCCCCATTGTGAGAAAGGCCATGGTGTTGTGATTGGTCTCAACTCTTATGCTGGTACATGAACCAGATAATTATGTTGTTGGCATTGATGGCATTTTCTAGAATATTGTATGCATTCATGTTCCATGGAGGGACAATAATACCTTGTTTTGAGTAGTTTCTAGACTAAGTTGGGTCCGCTAGAGTGGGACCCGCAAATACCTTCATGGACCTCTTGTAAGGTTGTTTATGCTTCTTCTGCATTAAGACACCAGAGTAACATACCATCTAGACTATGACGGTATAGGGTATCTCCTAGGATTGTGAAATGGGATGTTCTATGGGTGAGGGTTTTCTTTTGAGTGGTTGTTAGATCAAGTGGTATCATACCATGCTAGATGTAGTCAAAAGTATCTTGGTACCATGAGGATTTAGGACCAACAACAACACATACTAGTTCTGATTCTAGGATGTCAAAGACAGGTACGAGCAATTATTCCACAAGGAACTCATATTTAGGGACATTCTATGGAATATCAAGTAGTAAGCCTATTGTTTTCATTGCTTCGACAACTCAATTTTTTATTCAGAGAACTTGCTCAAAGGTTATTCTGATGAAGTATTCCTTGAAGTTGTCCACCATCCTTTTATAAGGCAGAAATTTGTCGTCTTTTGTCTAGTACTCATCATTCACCTATCTAATCACTAGCTGAGAGTCTCCAAAGAAATGTAGCTCCTTTATTCTCCATTCGATAGCCATTTTTAGCCCTGTGATCAAAGCCTCATACTCTAATATATTATTTGTGCATGGTAAAGTGATCTTGTAAGCCTTGGGTATACTATCTCCCTGTAGTGTGAGAAATAAAACACCTAATCTAGAGCCATGTTAAGTATGGGACCCGTCAAAATATAGAGTCCAATGGACTGTCTGTTCTGTCATCTAGATTCTCTCATCTAGAAAGTCTATTGTGAGAGGCTTATGATCATCTATGGGTGCTTTGGCCAGTTGGTCTACTATAATTTGTCCCTTAATAGCTCCTCTATCCACATACTCTATATAAAATTCACTCAGGATCATCACCCATTTGGCTATTCAGCCGGCTAGGGTTTCCTTTACTAGCAGGTACTTGAGTGGGTCTACTTTTGAAATCAGCTTCACCTTTCTGTTTAAGATGTAGTGTCTTAGCTTTTGTGTTGAAAACATGACTAAGAGACACACTCTTTCAATGGGCGAGTAGTTTAGTTCATAACCCACCAATGTTCTACTGATATAGTAGATTTCCCTTTCTTTGTTGTTATCATCTAGCTAGGCTAGGAGAGCTCCCAGTGTTGCTTGTGTGGTAGACACGTAAAGTACCATTCCCTTGTCTGGAATAGGCGGCATGAGCATAGGAGGAGTAAGTAGGTACTCCTTGACTTGTTGGAACTCTTGATCACATCTCCCATCCCACTAGAAGGTGATGTCCTTGTGTAGAAGATGAGTGAAAAGGGTGACATTTGTCTACCAGTTGTGTGATAAATCGCCTGATGGATTACAACTTTTCCTATAGAATCCTTAGCTATTTTAGTGTCTTTGGTGAAGGAATCTCTATTATAGCTTTCACTTTTGCAGGATCCACTTCAATCCCTCTTCTTGACACTATGTACCCCAACAGATTTCCGGATGTAACTCCAAACATACATTTCTTAGGGTTGAGTCTCAAGTTGTACTATTCAAGCCAATCAAACACCTTTGCAAGGTTTGTCAAGTGATCTTCCCTTTTGACTGACTTTGCTAGAATATTGTCCACATAGTCTTCCATGATTGTGTAGCATATCATGGAATATGGTCTTCATGGCTCTTGGATATGTTTCTCTTGTGTTCTTTAGACCAAATGGCATTACATTCCAACAGAATGTCCCCCAAGCACAAGTAAATGATGTTTTGTGTTGATCGTCTGGAGAGATCTTTATCTAGTTATATTCGAAGAAACCATCCATTAAGAATAGCATCGCATGCCCTATTGTTAGATCCATGATCATGTCAATACTTGGTAATGGAAAGTCATCCTTTAGACAAGCCTTGTTTAGGTCTTTGAAATCCGTGCAGATCCTTATGCCCCTAGTAGGCTTTGATACTAGTAATAGATTAGACATCCATTCTAAATAATCAATGGGTCTAATGAAACCAACATCTAGTAGCTTCTTGAGTTCTACCTTTACCAATAATTCTATCTAAGGATGCATTTTTCTGAGTTTTTGCTTGATAGGCTTTGCTCCAGGGAAGACAGCTAGATGATGTACCACTAGTATTGGATCTAGTCCAAACATATCTGCATAGGTCCATGCAAAGTTTACGTTTTGGGCATTGATAAAAGCTGTGAAGTTTTCTTTCTCTTCATGGTCAAGCAATGTCACATGGTATGTTATCTTTAGGTCTTCTATTGTGCCAACATTTATGGACTCTACTTCTTCTACTAGGAGCGTTGATCTTTCTTGATATTTCGATATATGGGGAGATTGAACCCTCCATCCTCGGGTGCCTCTAGGAGGTTTTCAGCTTTAGATGCGTCCTTTATTTTCTTCTTTTCTAGATCTGATAGATCCACACTGTGGTTTTCTTTAGGGGATTGTAATTTTATGTTCTTTCTTTCATTTTTGCGACTGGAAGATTCAATCTCTCCATCAAAGTATGCATCATGTTTGAGCTCCATGATGAACCCTGCTTTGTGATCTCCTATTGGTATGTCTATTTGAATTCCTATGAACTCCACAATTGCCTCATCATTCTGGAATTGATCCAAAATAGGTGTTTGTTATTTTTTATCCCAATCTATGAGTTGTGGGTAGCAAAGTGGTAGGCTATTATCATCATCCACAAAGCTTACGAAGGTTGTCAAAATGGTCAGTATGGCTTAGGTGTCTTTTTCCCACTAGGTGTCTAGGTCGTCATTGCTAGAAGTGGGGGAATCATATGTGGTGACGAAGGAAGGAGAATCCCATTCATATTCATTAGAGTTCGTTCTAGAATGGTAATAGATGTTAGGAATGGTTTCGATATACTAGAGAGGGAACCTATCAATGCTAAAGTTGTTGAATAAGTCTTCGACGGGTAAATCATTGTCCATGATATGGTATATATCCAGTGCCTTAACACTAGCAAAAGTTTATCATTCCTTCCAAGAGGTTCATTCGGTTTTTGGAATAACCGCGTCTTCTGGCTTATAACCTAGTACCATATTTTTCTTCCTCTATTCCACTATAATAAGATATGATTGGCCTTGTTTGTGTAGCCCAAGGCCACTTGTTCCTTGATACCCCATTTGTTTAGCTAATTGATAACCTCCAATGTTAGGATCAATTAAAATGGGTTATTGATTTTTTTGTTCTTCTTAGTCCTCCTTGTAGATCATGGATGAGAAGTCCTCGAATATTTCTTCCTCTTTCATGTCTCCCCACCTAGTGAAGATCATGGGCTTGGCTATCATTTGCACTATCTTGATCTCTTTCAAACCTCCATAGAATTTGGGCGTTGGTGGAAGCATTTCGATGTAGAATGCTTGGTTGAAATGGTAATTCTCATTACCCTTGTCAAGTACTTGAATCTTGGCTTTTGGTTTCGGTTGCTCACTTGATGTGTTCTTGGTTGAGGTTGATGGTAGCATGGAAGGGTCAACATAAGAAAATGAGTGGATGGCTATGTCATTGTTAGGCACACATTGGATTTTATTGTACTCCTCTAACTTTTCACATAAATGAAAAGGCTCAAGATTGGCATATAGTGTTACTTATTTTCCTTCATGGGGAAATTTAGGCACTCATGAAAGGTCTATGGTACTGCTTGTAATGCATGGATCCAAGGGCATCCTAGAAGGAGGTTATATGGCAGCTCAAGTTCAAGTACTTGACAATTAGTTTATGTGATGGTCAGTCCTATTTGTATTGGCAGCCTGACTGTTCCTTCATAATTCCTTTCAAGGTCATTGTAGGCCCTTATGGTGATACTCTTTCCTTTGTCAATCACATTGTCAGAATACCCCAACTATTTGACAAATTTTAAGGTACATATGTTTAGACCTACAACATTATCTATCAATGCTCATTTGACCATGGTTTTGTGAACACCAACCTCTATGTAGAGGGCTTGGTTGTGGAATGTTCTTTTTGGTAGATCTTTCTCGAAAAAGATCAAATGATTACTTGCTATGATCTTGCTAACCATGGCTTGGAACTAACTAGGATCAAGATCGTTAGGGACCATTGTTTCTAATGGATTTTCCAATATTTCCCTATGTGCGGGTGATAGTTTTAATGACTCTAGGATTGAGATTAGGGCAGGTGTTTTCTTCAATTCTTCCATAATGTTGTAGTCATTTAATCACTAAATTGTGGGTTTGGGTGGGGCTCCTTGTATTATAACTCTCCATCGATGGGTAATTATGTTATAGTTGTTGTATCCACCTCATATTGTCACTACGTTTTCCCTATTGTCATTTTCTTGCGAGAGGGTTCCTAAAATCATGTCACCATAAGTGTAGTTAGCATTGTGGTACTCTTATTCCTTTCCTTTGTCATTCCTTTTGGTGTGATTTGGGATTGGGTTCAAGTATATTTGAATATTCTTATTTCTAGGAAGATGCTCAATGTCCACTTCCCCTTTTTCTATCAAGTCCTAGATGAGGTGTTTGAGTCGCATGCAATTTTTGGTCGTGTGTCCTTTGAATTTATGGAATTCGCACAAGTCTTTCTCGTTATACTACGGTGTCTTGAAACTAGGTTCCTCATAGTTTGGGTGATCATTAAGTTTGATGAGGTTTTGTTGTACTAGCTTTCACATAATTGTTTCAAGTGATTCACCTAGTACTGTGAATTGACTCCTAGGTTGATCGTACTGCCTCTATTTCCCTCCATGATTTTTTTGTTGGTTTACAACCTGATTGTTCTTGGGATAGATAATTTGGTTGTTTTGTGTGTTGTTGGGAACATAGCTCATTTGTGCTACCTATGGTTTGTTTCGAGGCATGTTCTGTGCATTCCATAGTGCTCTAGCGTCCACCACTCCATAGTTTGTGACATTCTTATTTTTGGCCCAGACTTTAGGTTTCTCATTTGAACTAGAGGGACTATATTTTGAGCTATTCAATTTAAGGACTCCCCTTGTGATGAGGGCTCTCTCAATATGTAATCCATTTTTGATGGATTCTTCAAATTTTGTAGGGCATAACATAGTGAGTTGGTAGTTGATTTCGGGTAGGATATTTGTGATGAAGATATCTACCAATTCCTTATTTGGAATGGGTCATTTGCATCAACTAGCCTTGTGTCTCCATCTCTATAAGTAAGAGGTAAAGGACTCTCCTTGATTCTGTTTGATTGTGGACAGACTCATGATGGTGACATCTTGCTCTATGTTAAACGACAAGTGGCTTATGAACTTGTTAGACAATTCATCAAAGTTTCTAATTCCTGGTTGCAGACGGGTGAACCACTCCATAGCATGGCCTATAAGGCTGCGTGGAAAGAGCCTCATGAGATAAGCTACATTGTTTTGTACCTCCATACATGACACTAAAAATTCTCATACATGCTCTACTAGATCCCCTCTTCCTCTATATTTGTTGTCAAACCTGGGTATTTCAACATTCTTTAGAAAAGGTAATGCAGTGATAGAACGATCGAATGGGAATGGACAAATTTCCTGAAGGGTGTAGGTCTTCTTTTTTTTCCTACCTACACATCTGGTATCTATTGAGTGACGGCCTCTATTTTTAGTTCCATCTCTATTTTCGGCATATTTGTTTGTAATCCTTGTGTGCGATAGCCTTGTTGTCCCACAATGTTTGTTTGGTCATAAGTTGGATAGAACGGGGGCATTGAACCTTGGTAGTTGTTTTGAGCATAGGGTGGGTTAGGTCCTTGTTGTGTGTAAGGAGGGTTTACTCCTTGTTGTTGGGATGAATTATACTAAAGGTTTCCATGTTGATGCGTTGGCGAGTTACCTTGTTGGTAGAATGAATTGGGAGGAGTGCCCTATGGCACACCTGGTTCTTGATATGAACTATGTTGAAGGTTTCCCTGATGGTGTGTTGGCGGGTTACCTTGTTGATGGGATGACTAATGGAGGGTGCCCTGTGGCATACCTTGCTGCTAGGAAGGACTATACTAAAGGTTTCCCTAATGGTGCATTGGTTGGTTACCTTGTTGATGGGATGAATGGAGAAGGGTGCTTTGTGGCACACCTTGCTATTGGGAAGGACATACTGAAGGTTTCCCTAATGATGCATTGACGGGTTACCTTGTTGATGGGACGAATATGGAAGGGGACCCTGTGGTCCATCTTGTTGGTGGTATTGTTGGTTCAAAAGGGGACCTTGTGGTCCACCTTGTTGGTGGTACTTTTGGTTCAGAATGGGACCCTGTGGTCCACCTTGTTGGTGGTACTCCTAGTTTTGGGAAGGGTTAAAATTTGAAGTGTTATGAGGTATATACTATCCAAGAGGTTGGGGTTGTTGTTTTGTGGTACATATTGTCCTAGTGAGGGATTAATTTTTTGTGGTTCATACTGGGATGGCCCTCCTTGATACAGTTGTGCCATTGCTGCTTGTTTGATCTAAGTTGGTTTTTTAAACAAGGGGTTTTCTTTGGGTTGACCACTGTTTTGTGAGAACATGGGTGGCATGTTTGGAATCTCTAGAGGTTTGGTTATTTGTCTCACAATTGAGTTATCCACTAAGGGAATAATATTGGGATCTTTGAGAGCCTCCACATTGAATTCTACTAGCAATTTAGCACCACTCTATGCTAACTTGAAATATTATGAGTTTGGGTCCTTTCTCAGCAATTTGTCCATTAGTTTGAGCACTTTTGGATTGTTGGAATGCTCAAATAGTTCCTCATCATTTATCTCCACCTTCGTATCCACCTCCTCTACAACCACTTTGTTTGGGTCCTGGTTGTTTTGTTCTATCACTTCCCGTATTTTGTGGTTTATCTCTTTCTCATTAAATGTGTCTCTATACATAGGTCTCTTTTGGGGTGTTTCAAGGTCACTTAGCCTATAGCCCCATGGGCCACCTTTGTCGTTCGTAATGTTGGTTAGTGGGATGTTGGTGTTGTTCTTGCTTTCTTCCATGTTTTTTCTATGTTGTGATCTTTTAGTTGTCATAAACAACTTCCAAGCTCTTTGTGATGGTTTTCTTGACTCATATTCTCTAGAAAAGACTTGTCCTATTGGTGCAAAGCGTAGATAGAAAAATTCTAGTGTATTTTCATAGATGTGATACCTTCTTTGGATGTACCCTTTGGAAAACCTTTTTGTAGGGCGGTTCTTTGAAAGTCATAATATGGATTTTTGCCTAAGGATTTTTCTCTTGCCAAGGATCATAAAGGGTGTATGGTGGTAACATGGGTCTTTCAGCTGCTATGTTTGCTTTCTCTTCCTCTTCATCTAAGATTTGTGTTGTGTTTCTCCACTGGTTGAGTGTTTTGTTCTTCTTAAATATGAAGGTTCTTAAATTGCTAATGATATCAATTTGTTCACCTTCAATGTGTGTGAGACTAGGTTGTAGGATTGGTGCTACAAAGTTCGGTTGTTGAACTAGAGTAGTTGGTCACCAGATGGTCATAAGGTGTGGGGTGCTGCCATAATAGTGTGTCTCACTTTTGGGATGTGCTAATTTTTGCTTGAAATCATTGTTTTTAGAAAAACTAATGATTTAAGTCTTGAGAGGCTCCATCTAAAGGATTGTAATTGAAGAGGGATAGATAAGACCCCCTTAGATCAAACCCCCTTGGATAGAACCCCTCTAGTATTAAATCATATCCACAATGGAATCTCCTTGGCACCTATCAAAATGTTGGCAAAAAACCACTTTTTCTTCACATCATTTAAAAATAATATTTTGCAAGATTGTAGCCCTCAAAATGAACTTTCCAAAAAGTATAGGTTTTGTATATTTTCATTGTATCGTGTATTTAATTTTCAATTATTACTAAACATAGGTTTTTCTCTAAACGTCAAGCTCTTTGTTGTGCAAAGGTGGAAAAATAGTAAACCATTGTAAAAAAAAATCAAAAATTGCTATTCCCTAGGTATTTATGTCCTTGTTTCACCCAAAAAATAAAAATTGGATTTTGATATATACACAAAAATTTAGGTTGTATGACACACACGTATGTCCAAATTATAGTTACAGTGACTTTAAAAAATAATTTAAAAAAAATCATACAACAAAAAATTATGAAAAAATATCCTTTCCTTAGATATTGATGTTGAGAATGTATATTTCAAAAATTATAATTTAATCCTTTATAGAAAAAAATTTATGTTGTACGACACAAACGTTACTTTCTGAGAATGTTGTTTTCTGTCTAAAACCAATTATTAAAGGAGACGTTGAAAGATTCATGATTTATTTCAAAAAAATTCAAAAAAATATATTTAAAATCTACACATAAATTGCCACAAATCACCAATTCACATCATCTTCAAATTTTTAATGGTTTAAAAGCTATAGGTCTCAAAAGATGAAGATTCAGTTAAAAATATTGATGTAAATGCCCATCTTGGGAAAAAAGTGAGACATAGTAATGTGATTTCACCCTGTGATGGTTTTGAGATGGTTGTTATGAAACTCAAGACCTTAAGGTTTGAGTGTTGTTTTGGAATGGTGCTACTTTATGGAAATCAAAATGTTGAAGGAATAGGGTTGATATTTCACTTCCTTGTCTAGAGGATATGTTGTGGAAAAGCTTACTTGAACTATCTGTGAGTCCCAAGTAACTGTTGATATCATAGACGTTTGAGTGAAGGAATTGTTACCTATTTTTCACTACCAACTCAAATAGGGAGAGCTGAAATGATAAAATCATTGAGAGGTACACAAAATTTCAAGTTTTGCTGCTAAGTATTCATTGTTCATCATAAAGATCAGATTATTTTTTATTATAGTTTTATTATGCAAGTATTTGAAACAAAAAAATGGACATTTTGCATAATAATGCTTTTTATTCATTTTGAAAAAACTGAAATCCCGCACAAGCCGCAGGAGTAATTGGATTTGATTGTCTTAATCAAATAATGAATACAAGATGGGATTGAATACTACACTAATAAAGATAACGTAAACATAAAGGAGGTTAGCAATTCATCATTTCCTGTAATGATGAACCGCTTTTGCTCGATGTCTTCAGTTGTTGCGTCTCTAAGCTGCAACAATCTCGATTCCACGCTCCATGAACCTGCAAGATTGTAAAAAGAGTGATGTTAGAGATCTACTCTAAGCAATGATAAATTACATTCTACTTCATGTTTACAATACCAACAGGAATGTAATATGCATTCAATCAGGCATCCATCAGATGATTTCACTGCTCAAAAGAAAACATAATTCAATCGAAGCTTTCAACTTCATTTTGTTTGCTAACATGTTTGTTTAAGTGTGTAGGTACAGGTATAATCATCATTCCAATCAATAGATATGCTTATGAGTGGTGTGAAATGCAGCTCCCACAAGGGTTGAGCCTAGCTCATAAATAGTGACATAACAGCATGTAGAATAAGTGACCATAGTGAGACTACTAATACAAAGTTGATAAAACTGGAATAAGAAATCACATTTTCAAGAAATCCATGTTTGCATACATGTTCTTATGCTGCCACCGATTTTATATCATGTTTTCATATCATTTTGCAATTGTATCATCATCATTTATGTTGTAAGGAGTCAAACGGATTTATACAATGATGTTACAGTTCATCTCATGAATAGTTCAAGCAAATGTAAAGAGGGACAGACAGTCATGCTTTGTATTGATACAACATCAATATTCACGGTCAACAGCAATGACAAAAACCATGGACAACATCAAATGCAGCAGTACTTGAGGAACAAATACAACTTTCATCATATTGCTACAAAAATAGAAATGTCAAGAGATGCTATCGGATCATGCATTGATCATATTGCTGCTAATAGGGCAGTACATAAGTTTACAAATTTAAGAGCAGCAGATGATATTCATTGCAAAAGAATGACAGTGAGTAGGTATACATGATGCCTCATAAATCAATTATAAATAACCGCTAAATCGGAAAAGGAGTAGTAGATTTAATTGCATAATCAGCTATCAAGCATTTATTATAGCGGAATGTAATAGCAAGACAGAGGACAACTATTATGTTTTGAAAAGAGCATTAAGATACAATACACTGGTGAGTGTTTACATTCTAGTTTCCAGCATTCATGAGTTTTACATGCCAATAATAAATGGTTAGAGTGCAGTTACATTGTAGTGCTTAGTCATAATGTCAAAAGAAAGCAATCATAGTATTTGTATAAACTTGAAGAGAGGCAATGCAACTTCAGCTGAAACAAACGGAGAAGCTCTAGGATGTCATGATCAAGAGAATGTAAACAACATCACAGTGGGCATTAAAGTAACTTACAAGAAAATCACTGGAATCAATGTATTTGAAAGAAGAACAGTGATGACAAATGCCTTCATGCATAGCAATATTAAGGAGAGCACTTTCAGCCATTTGCAAAGATTCTTATTGTCAAAAATAATAGAGGTAATAGTATAACATTGATCTTCAGCTCATAACATATGCATAAAGTCATGAAATCAAACAATGAGAACAAAATTTTGACAAGATATGAAGATCACAAAGAGATGTAAAATTTTCATAATCAAGAGTTTCAGATGGTATCAATAGACAAGTATGAGATTAATCAAGATGCAGTCGAAGAGCAATTCATAAGCATGGTGAATTTTTGAGGGAAAGGAATTGTAGTCATAAGTTCATTGCTTTAATAATTGTTTCCCACGTAAGTCAAATGCAATTTGGGGGAATTTCAAGCCATGCAAAATGACAAATACCCAAAATTCCATGAAGTTCGCAGCCTTTAATGGTAAAAAAATACATGAAATCTCTTGGCGGCCCTATGGCAGCAGGAGAATAAGACAAAGAATCTGGAGGCCTGTACATGTTGAAACCACAATGAAGTGTAAATCCAGTTCAAAGATAAACTCAGTTGATTCAATGATGGCAGCCTGCATACATAGTACTCTAAAACATTGAAAGGAAAATGAAAACTCGTGTGTTAATTGCTATTTCTCATGAGATCTCATACATTTAGAGATTTGGGTTTTTGTCATCTATAGAAATTAAAAAAAAAAAAAAAACTGCCTCATGTAGCCGCCGCCTGGAAGTTCAAGACCAATTACAGAGATAAATGGAAGAGACTTTCAAGGATTTATAAAACCAAGAAGTCTATGTCAAATATCAAGGTTTTTACAGACGCTAAGAATGTTGAAATAGGGGATTCGTATGCAGAGAGGAAATCATGAGAAAGAAAAATTATGAGCATAAATAAAAGCTTACCTCACAAATTCGATGGAGATTCAATCAGCTTAACAGAGAAGTTTGTTTGTTTTCTTTTATAGAAAATGATTCCCAATAGCTCAAACAAAGATCCTCTATAGTGGCCTTATGAACAAATTTAAGCAACAATAGAGGAGCAAAGCAAGAAGTATATTAAAAATGTGCCACATCCACGGCTATAAAGCCTGTAAATGGCTTAAAAAATAGACGAAATTCAAGATCCATGACAAGAGGAAAAGCTTACCTTGCATTTTCTACAGAAATCTTCAAAAGAATGCACTGGAAATATAGAGAAAATGTTAAGTTCTAGCATCAAACCCTCATGGCAGTGCCAACAGCAGACTTGTCTCCAGAAATTACAAGTGCAAATGAGGAATGATGATAATTGTTTAGGGTTCGCTGCTTTTGTCATGCCCTAATTCGACTTAGGGTGATTTTTGCAAATGATTTTAAATAATCATTATGTTTTATTTATTACCCACAGTCTATAATTACCTAAGTCAAAAGACTTATCATTGCAAGTCCATTATCATGCAAAATAGAAAGGAGAGATATGATCTGAGTTCATGCATATGGAGGAGTGGACTAAACAACTAAATCATTATTCTTTTCCACGAGTGTTAGTCAAATTTTAGCTCATGCATTTTTGCATAATTTTATTTGGAGTTAATATGTAATTAAATATTAATGTATTATTACATTAATATTTAAAATGAAATAAGGAGGGTTTTTTTCACATTAAATATTAAAATAATCATATATTTGGTTATTTTTTAATATTTAATTACTTATCCTCCTTGAGTAAAATCATGCAAATGATGAAGATGGAGTATCAACTAAAGATCATCATGCACATTACAGAGATGGAGTTCTAGTTATCATGGACGGATTTCATAAACAAGATGATTTCTACATGCTTGGGCTCACTTTTTCAGGGATTTTCAGTGCATTTTGAGTGCTCTATAGTTCAGTTATGAGTTGACCTCGAGTTTGGATCATCATACATTCATTTTTGCATGAGTTGGAGCCTTATTTTTCAGGGATATTTATTTTTGCTCAGATTTTGCCTTGGAGTTGTCATTTTATACTGAAATTGACTTTCAATTTCATTTTTCATGCACTTTGGACTGCACTCTCATTGTATATATTGGAAAAATTTTATCTTTTTCCACTAGTTCTTGTTTTTCAGCCTTTGCATTCTGCAAAGTGAATTATCATGTAACTCGGCTTTATTTACAAATTAATACAGTAACAGGTTTATAGGTTCATTAGTTTGTGATTTGCAAAGGATTCCTTTTAATTTTCAGTATTTTCGAGTTTGCCTTCTAGATTTCAGGCATCGTTATTGTGAGGATTTTCATCAAAAAATTACTATGTTTTCAATTTTGAAACCTCTAATTTTTCTGTCCTTTTCACATATCTGTATGCAATTTAGTTTAAGTTCACTGGTTATACACTATGCATGTAATTGATTAATCAATTTAGTCGTGAAAACCTCGTTTTCCCTCAATATTGCATTAAATCGAAGCCTTTGTTTAAAGCATTCAGGTGATTAAGCTATCAAATCAGGTTGTGCGAATTAAAGTGCTAAGTGATTATTTGTGAGTTAGGTTGCAATTAGATTTCCAATCAGGTGCATCACCTTTAATTTACAGTTTTTTGTGCATTTTTACATACTTCTATCCCTTTTCCAGCAAGTTACCAGTTATTAATTTAAGCATCATATAGGAACCATCCTAGAATCTGGAGGTCTATCTTCGCCATAGGAATACCCACAGCCTAAAGATAGTTCCCATGTTTTAACAGATTGTTGAATTTAATCATTCAAGCATTCGGGTGCAATTTGATTGACAACAGGAATAATCCCAATGGTTTGTTTGATTTTGATTTATAACAAGTAGGATGGAAATAATGGATGAGGGACTATATGACTTATTTGGTTTTCCAATTGTTTTGTTCTAACAATGATCCTCTAAATAGCTTTGGTTTGTTTTTCCCAATTGTCAGCAGGATAAAGCAATAGCACTCGTTTATGAGCAAATGCACAAGACTATGAGCAAAAGCGGCCAGATTTATCAAGTGCGGCCAAAAATGTGTCAAGTGCTCAGGTTTCAGAGAAGCAAATGCGAGCTAGAATGGCAAGTGCAACTTTTATGTGTTACTGTTAGATGCAATGACTGCTCAGGAAAAAGCGAGTTTCTTGGGAAAATGCAAGCATCTTAGTGGAAAGTGTGTTTGGTTCTCAAAAGCAAATGCAAGGAAATAAAAGCAAGTGCACGGATCCCATAGCAAGTGCTTAGTTTCTATCAGATGTAACTAATTTTCATTAGTGAAGTTTCTAGAATAGAGAGAAAATGCAATGAATTTTTAACAACTGCTCCAGAAAATGTGACAACTGCACTAGAATTTTGTGCAAAGGCGGTCTCTGTGTGTTTTGTTTCCAATTTAAGCAATATTTCTCCAATTTTTTGTAAGTTAAAGTTGGTCTTCATCTCATTTTTTTTGTGTTTGGAGTATGGAAAGTGATACAACAATACTTGGACTGGCTCAAAAAGTGTGGACTTATGTGACCTTCATGTCTATAGCTTAAGTTATGAAATCACGACACCTAAGTCATAGTTCCCAAATTTTTACTTTGATCAATGTAGCCTGAATATTCAGAAACCTTTAAGGAAAATCCTTTCAAGGAGTACAAATATAGGGCTACTCTAAAAAGAATACACTAAGTCAAATGGTTTGTGGTTCAACCATCATATTCAGTGTTTGTTTGGATGTGTTATTTTTAGATCAAGTACAAAGTTTGATGTCAAATTTTTTTGAATGTATTTGGAAAGTTTAACATAAAAAAGAAATTACAACCCTAGTGGATAGAAACCATTCTTTTAGGTAGGCCTACCTCATGTTCCGAAGAGACAATTTTACATGCAACTTATGGTGCGGGCCTGTAGTCGTACTAGGAAAATAACTTCTCAGAAGTAAATTTTGATGCACCACTTTCAAAGAATGTTTTTGGATAAAGGGGTAGCTTCTAAAACAATTTGGCACTTAGTAATGTTCTGGGGATATTATTTTCGGTCCCCTATACATGCGGCATTTTGCTCAATTAAAAGACCTCCCAACCCTTGCGGGTTTGTATGCATCACAAGGATATTGAGGGAGAATACGTCGACATAGGCTAGTAGCACCCGACAGGATGATGAACTTTCCTCACACCCACAACTTATTTATATAGTGGTCCAAAATGAAAGTATCGCTTGGGTCGCCTATGAGTTTTCTAGTGTAGGATGTTTCTCAATAGGCAGGCCCTCTAAAAGGTATGCTTCAAAAAAGATACAAAGCTCAAGATGTTTTCGCTCACCCAAGATTGCCAAAAAGGTACAAGGGGAGAAGACAACCATCTAGCTTGCCAAAAACTGAATGCATAGAAAACACTTCATAGCGTTTGATTCTTTTTAAGCACCTTGAGTGGTGCTATCCCAAAAAACATGTGAATAAAGCAAAACAACTTGTTCTTTTTAATTACACCAATATGAAGCATTCAGGATATCAATCACTTAAGATAGCAATGGTGCAAGACATAAAGAATAATTTATTCATTTTTAAGCCCAAATTTGAGTGTTTCTAAGAAATCAATCTTGGTCTTTACTTGGTCAACAAAATCAAATATGAGCATGCATCAACAAAAGGAAATCGTTTTGCATTTGTTCTTTTTATGCACCAAAATCAAAGTTCCTAATTATGAAAACATGGAAAGAATTCATTTTTAGAACACCTTAATTGAAATGTTTTGTTCTTTTTATGCACCAAATGACAATTCCTAACTTAGAAAAACTTTGAGATAGTTCATTTTTAAGAGCACCAAAATGAAAGATTCATTTGTGTTGTTCTTTTTAAAGCACCAAATAAAGGTTCCTATTTTAAGAAAGCTTGAAATGGTTCAATTCTTAATAACACCAAAACAAAGTGTGCATTTGTCTTGTTCTTTTTAAAGCACTAAATAATGATTCCTACTTTAAGAAAGATTGAAATAGTTAATTTCAAGAGCACTAAAAACAAAGTTTGTTTGTTCTTTTTATGCATCAAAACAAATATTCCAAACTTAACAAAAAATGTTGGTAAATTTGGAGTGCTTTGAACATCCATCTTCACTACAAAAAAAAAAGTTAGTGTTTCTTAAATATTGCATACAAACATGTTAGCACCTATCACACATTTAAAAACAAGCACCTGTTAGCAAAAAAATTAGTTACAAATTTGCAGATCTCATGCACAGGTCTATCAGAGCAAATACACAGAAATCAGAGTCCAGTGTGCCCTCTGTCAAAGAGAAATTGTGCAGGTTTACAGCAAGTGTGCCCCTGTCAACAATCAAATGATCATAAATTTTGCAAGTGTGCGGTTCTTAGTGTCAGATGCACGGGTTTCAGAGTCAAGTGCACAGTTTTCTTGACAGGCAATTGTGAACTTTTCTAGGACAGTACATGAAAACTTCTCCAAATGTGATTCCAGAACCTGCAACTTCAAAAGTGACTCATAGAAATGTTAGTGTAGGGGAAAATGATCCCACCGGGTGTGCCAGAATGTGTGAGGAGGAAATTCATAGATGTAAACAAGATAAATGTACTTGAAATCAGAATCTAAGCTAAGATCAAGAACACTAATCTAAGATCTAATCCTACACTTATGAAATGAAACTAAGCTATTGAAAACATATTAATAAATCCTATGATTACCAAATTGAATTCAAGAAAAAGAAAATTGTTACCATCCTATATTGGAGTGTGTTTGCTTGATGTTGGATTGCTCATGTCACTGCGAAGCCTCCATAGTTCGTGTGCAAAGCTTTGATGTGATATCTTGGTTGTTTGATCAAAGAAATGTTGAAGCTCTATTGGTGGTTTTGAATGTCAACAGTACTTCGTTATGCAAATGATGTTGACTCTTTGATCCTTTTTTGTGAGGAAAGAGGTTTGTTATATAGAAAATTAGATTCAAAATGAATGATTAGGAGTAAACAATGTTGAATCAAGATCGACGGTCGAAACATGTTGAGAGGATTTAGACATGAATAGATTATGCAAAGTAGATTGCACAATTTGTGTGATTGAATAAATCGATTGAATGATCAGTGGGATTGAAGAGTAGATTGACCAGTCAGGGAATCATAATTTGCTCAATCAGAAATGGATTGATCAGTCAGGATTAGATTGAGAAATTAGGGGATCATAATTTACTCAATCAGAAATAGATTGATTAGTCAGGATTAGATTGAGAAATCAGGGGATCATAATTTACTCAATCAAGAAAGTGGTTGGAAAAGATTAATTAATTGTATAACGGGGAGGGGAAGTGGATCATCCAAATTAGTTGATTAGTTTCACTGGTTCATCAAGAGAGAATAGAGTTTAGTTGGATGGCTAATGTATCAATCTAGTTTAGCAAGCTGGATGTTTGGATGGAAGGCAAGTAACAAAATAGAAGTTCAGGATGGAGCACCCCCGGTGAGGAATGGAGCCTAACAAGCTTGACTGGATAAGATTGTTGGGAAGGAAGGTAGTTAACTGGAGTTCTCACTCTGCTTTCTCTCTCTCTGCTAACCAGTTCAACTGGCGAAGGGTAAAGAAAGGATGGCCCGGATGGAGGTTAACAAGGATGGACCAGCATATAGTCAATTTTCTCTGCTTTCGGATGAGCTAATACACCCCCACAATAAAACAGGAGCTTAGCTCTTACCCGGGAGGAAGCGGTCCAATGGCAACATTGATTGAAAATGCCCGACCTACCTCTTCAATGCAAAATTGAAAATGTGTTTCCCTCGTAACGATGTCCAATTGCCCTTTGGGAAATCGGTCAAAATGCCTAGGGTGGGGGAACTAAATTCGGGTGGGAATGAAGTTGTGTCGTTTGGGCGGACCCTTTTCAAAATTTCCCTCCTGGGTGGGCCCTCCCATTTCAAAGAGGACTAGTTTCGATAAGGAAGGAATCGAACCTTCACTCCTACTATTTTATTAGTGGAGCCCACCGAGAAATAGAATAATAGAATTAGGTCGGTTGGGTAAGAAAGAAAATATAGGTCGGTCGGGTTCATTCATTCATTCATTTTGGAGTTGAACGTGCAAATCAAGTTTGACTTTTGCAAACAAAGTTGCATTAGTTTGATTTGATTTTTGATGAATGATTTTTTGATTTAATTTATTCAAATTTTGGAGGGAAAGTGTTGAAGTTAAATTATTTTGATTTAATAATTCAATTAACTTAGGGGAATAATGTGATTTAGCAACGTAATTAAATAATTGGTGTTATTTAATCAATCAGGACGAATAAAGTGAGATTAAGACTTCATTAAATAAATGTAATTTATTTAATTGGTTGAAATGATGAAACATGAATTAATCAAATAATGTTGTTTTATTAAATTAATAGCAAAAATAGAGTTTTCTAGAATTTATTAAATAAATGAAATTTATTTAATTCGTCGAAAACGATGAAAAAGTGGGTTAATTAAATAAAGTCATTTTATTCAATTAATAGAGGAAATTAGGGTTTTGGATGTTGTTTGATGTTGTTTAGGGTGTGTGATAGGTGTTAGGTCAATTTTACATGTCTACACTTGTATCTCACCTTGGCTATATAACCAAGGGGTTTCTACTACATTGTACATCACACAACATTGACTCATAATTGATAAGAATACAACTTATTCTTGTCATATTTCTTATTCTCTCTTTGTGCTTTCCATTTGGCCTCAAGATCTTGGCATGCTATCTCCATAGCCAATTTTGACATGGTATCAGAGCGGGTTGGGTGCCATTGGATAGTCATTTTCTGAAGATATTTTGGTAAATATTGAAAAGTTGAGTATGCTCTTCTCTTACATCGTATGACAATCTAGAGAATCAAAAAATCTTGAAAAAAATACTAGATTTTGGGGGTTCCTTTATTGGATCTTTATTGCAAGTTCAAATTAAAGCTTGTTGGTGCAAATCTGGGCTCACCATTAAGTTCAAGAGGTTTGAGATAGTCAATTTTTTCTTTTTTTTCATCCAAATCAGACTTATGAGGCCAAATATATGAGGGTTTGAAGCTAAAGAGTGGTTGCTAGATCCAGAAGGTAGCTGCAATTTTGGAGCATTTTTGGGTCAAATCTGACCCTGCCATCGTGTCCAGAAGGACCAAAAATCCTAAAATCAACTGTCAAATCATCCAAATCCGAGTAGTTTCCAATCGAGGCAAAAAAAAATTCCTAAGGAGTCATACGGCCCCCCAGGTCGTCATTATGATAGTGGTACAATTTTTCAAAAAATAAATTAAAAAAATTGAAATTTTTTTATTAAAGAAGGTCTGCAAATTTTTTTACTGAAAAATAAAATCAAAAATCAAAAATATTTTGCGGTACTAGTCGTATCGCAAACCTACAGAGGGCAGGGTACTGGCGTACCCGCCACCCTAACCACCGGGCACCACATGGCCTCCACACTGCACACTCAACTGATCGGTCAATTCAAATATTTGGCGGCCACTGTTTAATAAACTGGCTAGTAAAATCAACCTTCGGTGACCAGATAAAGAAATCTGATAGTTCAATAAAACCTGGTTAATAAAAATTCCATGACGACATCTATAGTGAATATTCTAAACTAGATTCCCTTGACTAACAGTATCAAAGATTCCTCAAAATATTCTCTTTGACCCTAGGGACCAACAACGATGGTGATTTCTAAACGGACATCAAATTTAACATAGCATATTGTTGACATCAACATGGTTTTTGAAATTTTTCTACCCCCTCTCCATTTGCATTTTCCGTTTGGGAACTGATTTTCAAACGCACTTATCTTGCTCATTTTGACTCCTTTTTTCAAGATTTTTTTTTATTTGGGCTATTTTTTCATGCTCTATGCAGTGGTGCAATAAAAAATTTCTTTTGGTGTTTGGTTTTTTAGAAATTGTAGATTCTCACAGATGTTGTTGCTTCGTCCTCATTTTGGGAACTTTAGGAGCTCATATCTTGCTCCTACGGCAACATTTTTGGGTGCAATTTTTTTTAAAAGTGTATATTTTTTCATGTAATTTTTAGTGGTATGATCAGATTGATCTCATTTTGTACCAAAAATTGTACTTGATTTTGTGGCCTATTTTGGCATCTATAAGCACTAAGATCAAGTTAGATAGCTTTTTGTTTTAGGCATCTAGCAACTATAAACGTACTAAATATAAAGTGCCAAATCATATATTGTTAGGGAGGTTTCCTAATTAAGTGATTTGGCGGGTGGGGGGTCTCTTGGTGCATTCTTTTGATCTGTTCGCTTGTGCTCTCTCATTTACATGGATCATTCTAAGGTTCCTTTGCTCACATCATGTAACTATTCAACATGGCATCAAAATTCATATAGTACTCTAATGAATGAAGGTCACTCTCTATATGTTGAAAATAAGGTACATGAACCTATAGATGCAGATAAAAAGATAAAATGGATGATTAAACATACCAAAGCTCTTGGATGTCTTCATAGACTGGTTTCTCAAGATTTGTTGTTTCAAATTGAATCATGTAAAAATTCTCATGAAGCTTGGGACAAATTGATGGTACTACAGGTGAAGTAAGACGCTATTAAATTGATAATGAACTAATGAGCCTTGATCCTAAGAACTTTGACATCTAAAACTACATCACTAAGTTTAATGATATAAGAGAGCAATGTAAAGCATGTGGAATTGATAAGAAGGACATTTAGTTGGTCTATAATACAATGACCAAACTTGGTCTTGATTATGCTTCTTTTGTTTCTAGCTATCATACTCATATATTGACTATGTAGTCTACATATACTACACCTTCACTTGCATCATTTTTTGAGATGTTCATACATGAGCAACAAAAGCTTATCTCAATGGGTCTCATCAAGACTTCTAAATCTCAAGAATTGTTGGTTAGTCAGGTGAAAGAATCATAATTAGATAAGAAACAGAAGAAAGCAAAGAATAATCAACATTCAAATCAAGCAAAGAAAAAATCCTCTTCTAAAGGGGAATCATCTAAGGAGAGGCCTACTTGTGCATATTGCAAGAAGGATGGACATGAAGAACATTATTGTTATAAGAAGGATATTGATGAGTTGAAACATCTTCTCAAAAAGAATCATATTGATTTTCCTTGTAGAATGTTTGAATCTCCTCCTTCTTCTTCAAAACAGTCTAAAAAGGACAAATGTCAAGCTTCTACATTAGGAAATAAAGGACATGCTCTTTGTGCTTTTCTAGGTCATGGACCAGGGAGATTGCTTCTAGATTTAGGAGCATCTCATCATATGGCATCTTCATAGTCTATATTCTCTTCTTTTCAGCCTTGTACTATATCTCTTATCTTGATGGGAAACAATACATACATGAGTGTAATTGTGAAGGGGTCTATTAGTTTTGGGGACAACACTTTCTAGGATGTTTTGTGTGTTCCTCATTTGATGAACAATCTTCTTTCCATATATCAAATTACACGTGGTAGAGATGGGAAAAATATGGAGTTCACACCTGATTCAGTTATCATTCGAGACTTGGAGAGTAGAGAGATCATTGCTACTAGGGTGGTTGATCATTCATCTCAGTTGTATACCTTTGTAGATTTTTCTTTTGATGGTAACATTGTTCCTTCAGTTGTTGATCACACTTCTAGTATGAACCATGATTCAAAGGAGAAATTTGGATTCTTGAACTTGGGAGTACTCACATCAGATCTAGTTCTTGAGTCATGCATTCTATCTCCTCCATCTACTATTGCAGTTGATGATGCTTGTGATTCCATAGTTTTGGTTCCTAGTGATTCAGTGCAGCAGGATCCTCATTGCCTTTTAGATTTGGCTACTTTGGATGACTTCTTGAAAAATATTTCAAACTTGTTTGTGGAGTCTCATATTGCAAATTTGGAGGACACCATTCATCTTCTCTTTGATGAAGATAATCCTTCATCAGTTATTGCGAGGGACCACTTTGAACCTCTTTTTCATTCTATGCATGATCATTCTTTGTAGTTTGACATGACTATGGATACTTTTGGACAACATTTGGAGGAGGCTTCTTTGTCTTTAGAGGGGATAAATTTGTCTTTGGATCATGTTTTTCATTCATCTCTACTATATTTTGGATTGTCCTCTTCAACAATGTGTCCTAGAACGCTTGTTTGGAGTGTATCATATTTCGGCATCAACATGGAGACACTTGAGCATGCTTCAAAGACATCATCATCCATCATCCATCTTCCTGACATCCTACATGCATTCTTGGTTTTGTTTCTTCCTAAGGGTTGGAACATTGTTCAACACTTTTGGATCATCTTCGGCATTCGATGTCGAGCTTCTACCATTGCAGGAGACTCACCATTGAGGGGGGATGCATTGTCTCTCTTCTTCTTCTCTCTTATGGGGGGGTCTTTTTCCTCACATGGGTTTTTGGCCTTCTCATTCTTTGTTGAGAGCATTTCATTATTGTATTTCATCTCTCTTTTGGGGAGGAGTTTTGTCCCACTGGGTTTTCTCCTTTTCTCTATTTGTGAGATATTCCATTTGCATTTGTACATGGGTACCTAACATGGCCTCATAGCCAGGACCCATTCTTGCATCTTTATGTCATTTGCATAATAGTCTGCTACTCCCTAAGTTGCACTTAAAGGGGGTGTTGGTATAAATAAAATCTTGTACCTAGTTAATTCATTACTACGAGACTTATTTACATGTTAAGTTTACTTAGGTCCTACGAAGGAATCTTTCTAGAAGGTGTTAGTTGTCAATAGTTGTTATCTTATCTTTTGACTTGTAACACATGTGACCTAGGTGGTTGTGATAATTTATCTCATTTCATATGATTAAGACACTTGTCATAATCTTATGTCATCTTGTATCTCACCTTGGTTATATAACCAAGGGGTTTCTACTACATTGTACATCACACAACATTGAATCATAATTGATAAGAATACAATTTATTCTTGTCATATTCTTATTCTCTCTTTGTGCTTTCCATTTTGCCTCAAGATCTTGGCATGCTATCTCCATAGCCAATTCTAATACTAAGGATAAGAAGACTAAAATTTTAGTATCTACTAATTCACCCCTGCTCTTAGTAGATTGTTGTGTTCCAACATCTAATATAGATTCTAAAACATTTCATTGATCAAGAGACAAAATTTTCTAAGAATACATTAGTCTAATAGTACAATCTTCTCTAAAAAAAATTATTCTTCCATCATAAAATGAAACCCCCTCATTACTATATTTAATTTCCTAATTTTACAAATACATTGCCAAAATTTTAGTACAACACTCACTTATTACCTTAGGCTTATTTATACTTTTTGATATTAATATGATTGAACTAGACTAAACTACACATTAAATATTTGTTTATTTCCTTGCATATTATTATTAATTATGTTAATAAGTGTTACCTTAGTCAAAAGAACTATGTGAAATACATACATAGATGGTAAAGATTAAAATGATTACCATCAAATGGATCTTGACCATACAATTTGCAATAAATATGTCATCGTGACATGAAATTTTTTCATGTTACAAAAAAATACTTGTGGTATATAAAAAATATCTTGATTGACAGGTTGTCGTGAGGTCCTAACACTTTAGTTAAAAATATGTCAGTTATGTCAACTGGGTAGTGTCCAAAGGCTCTATGCAATAGCAGATATTTTGGCCATCTCTCTTAGTAAGATTTTTTGAATTTTTGAAATGTATAAAAACATAAATTAAACTAGAAAGCACGAAATTTTTTAAGCTAGAAAGCACTCAAATTCCTATTTTAGAAAGCATGTAAATTATCTAAGAATTGACACTTACAATTAAACTATGAAATTCAAACAAAGATGACTAATTGTTAAAGACTAGCTACTAACTGAAGATACACTTAACGGCTTGTAATTAACAACAAGATTGGTTTCTTCTTCAAAGGTTTGCTCTAATGAGCGAATTTCTTCTTCAAGGGTTTGTTCTAATGGCTGAATTTTTGGGGTATATTAGAAAATCTCAGGGATATGGAGAGAAGTCTCAAGGATATACTGGGAGGCCTCAGGTTGATCCTGCTTGATCAATTCATCAATACGTTATTCAGCTGAGACTTCTTCCTCCCTGCTTGTGGTTGGAACATCTTTTGGGGGGGTTTTGGTACGTATCTTCCATGTGGACCTCATTTCCTGACCATGCAGAAAAAGAATTCTAACAACTTTTTTTTTCTAAAAGAGGTATCCAAGCAGTCTCCTATTAACACTAGAAAAGGGTCCCCGGCAACGGTGCCAAAAAGTGACAACATGTTGTGAGGTCCTAACACTTTAGTTAAAAATATGTTAGTTATGTCGACCGGATAGTGTCCAAAGGCTATATGCAATAGAGGATATTTTGGCCATCTCTCTTATGAATATTTTTTGAACTTTTGAAATGTATAAAAATAGAAATTAAACTATAAAACATGAAATTGTTTAAGCTAGAAAGCACTCAAATTCCTATTTTAGAAAGCATGTAAATTATCTAAGAATTGACACTTGCAGTTAAACTATGAAATTCAAACAAAGACGACTAACTATTAACAACTAGCTACTAACTGAAGATACACTTAATGACTTGTAATTAACAACAGGAGTGGTTGCTCTAAAATTTCTAAGATAATAGAATTTAATGATCATAAACCTAAAACTACGACCTGCAGGAACATGAAGTAACGTTTATCTACATGCAACATACACATAATGGAAATAACAACATTGACAATAAAAATACTTATCTATTCTATGAAATCCCTTGAGTGGCCAGCTCTTAGGCATTCCTACAATTAACTCAAATCACATGTGGAACTCTCTCAACTTCAAGGTAGTCCATTCATAGCACTTCCATTACTCAAAACCAAATTACTCAGAATAAGACTAGCAACATTTATTTATTCATATTATAAAAGTGTAACATCGTAGATAACATAACTGAACAGTATTTAGAATATATCATAATAGCATATTCTTGTTTTTGGTAGTTACACATATATACTGCTCTATAAAAAATCCTAGTTTTTAAATGGCAGGTAAACACCATTGAAAAAGTCTTAAATAGAATTACAACTAACCAACTAACTGATGTTCATGACATAAAACATAATAAAGGATTTGAGTGGAGATGCAAAGTCTTTAAACAGAAAATTAACATAAAGCTTTAAAAGAGGTCGTTCCACTTTGCACACCTAAACTTCCGATGCTCTAACTTCAACCACTTGAAGTCCACTCCATTCATCGGTCATGCATAAGTCCTATACAATGACTTAAAGTCTATACCATTATATCAACATTAATTATCTAATTTCAATAAATTTGAGTCAATAAAGATTTATACATCATTTTATAAAAAGTAGACAATTATCGCTCCTAAAAATAAACAATTGGCAGGGCTAAAGTGGTTGGTAAGAACAAAGAAGAGTATTTAGCTTATTATAATCATGAGGTTATTTATACCTCGTCATTGACCTTTACATTCATTTCATTTTTAAATATAATCTTATTTAAAAAGTCATAAATAATGGGGAGCCAATAAGATCTTGAGCTTGCATTCATTTCTCCATTCAATTTAAATTTCTTTAGATACATATAAGAACTTTGTTTAGTCTTCACATAAATAAATAGATTTCATTTAGCTAATTTATTGCATTTTGTCATTACTGATCAATTATGTATATAAAGTGCAATTGTTACTTTTGAGCTAGTAGATGATGTCAAAACATATTAGTGTTTGCACTCTATGGAATGGTATGATAAATTTTAAAATTATTCATAATTACCATATTGAGAAGAAATGCATAATGCATAAGATAAACCATTTGAATGAATATGGTCTTACGTAATTTTTATAATTCTTGTATTGAATATTTTATTTCATAGATATGTTGTTGGGTGAATTCATAATTGTTTGATCCTATGAGCATGTCTTAAATGTGTTTGGATCAAAATATATTAAATAAGAAATGTTCTAGACCCATGTTTTAAAAAATTGTGTTATAGCAATAAACTGTAATATGATATTTCTTTTCATTTTACTATGTTAGGCATGAGCAAGGGTATATAAATAGAAACATCATATAACTATAATATCTTCATAAGTGCAAGATAGTGATCAAATTCTTTTAATCGTATAGACTATTCATATAATATGGAGAGATATCATATAACCATATAGCTTATTCATTCAATCAATATACAATAGATATATCAAAAAGAGATAACATATGACTTTTCTTGTGCTAATTATTTTATTTTTAACAATTGGTGTATGCTTAAATTGGTTATTAAGCATATTTTTATTTTCTTGAGAAAAATTTGGTAAAAGTCATTAATAGAGTCTTATGGGATTTTGAGGAAACCTTTTATGATTTTAGTTTTATAGAAGATAAAATATATGGTTTTATATTTGATTTCATAATGGTTGACATCTTTGATTTCATTTAATTCTAAGAAAATATATTTTCTCTATTAAATTTAATAAATTTTGGCAAGGGCTTCACCATATCTAATTCCAATGGAGATCTCTTAAAATGAACATATATGCTTTCACTTTCAACCAACTTATTCTAGTGAAATAATTTTGTGTAGGGGAAATACAAATGCGATAATGTAAGGACAATGCTCGATGGGAATGTTTTCATTTTGTTTATTAAAACTGACATAAATTAAGAGTTCATGATGCATTTAATTATTATGGTCAAACATATCTCCTTGGTGACACTCACCCTCCTCATGTGAGAGGATCACACAAAGGACGAGATAATTACACCACCCTCCTTTGCTACCCAATACCAAAGGAGCGAGGGAATTTTCTTTATATTTTTTGTATTTTTTCCCATACAAATAATTTATTGGTTTTAAAGGGGTGACCCTTTAGTGAAATGGTGGGGCTTCTTACCTATAATTCCAACAACCAAGGTTCAAACCTCACGGGGTTGCTCTCTACTTTGTCAAATATTGAGATTTAGGGAGACCCTATGGTGAAATGGTGGGGATTCTTGCCTGTCATGCCAACAACCAAGGTTCAACCTCACAGGTTCACTCTCTACCATGTCAACAATTGAGATTGCTTACCCTCAATTTTTAAAAATAGCAAGGGATTTAAAAAATGGCAGAAAGGAGTGAAAGGCGTGAAAAGGAAAACGCAAAGCACGAAGGGCGTGAAAAGGCTATTCAAGGGTGCGAAAAGGAAAAAGAAGGAATTTGATCTTGGGCTGAAGTGGAAAAAAATGAAGTACCTTTGGAGCACTTACAATCATGAGCAACAAATGAAGAATGGTGAAATCATCTGAATTGGCATAGAACCAACAATTTTGGTAATGGGGGTTGGAATGGGCGACATTGGCATGGCACCCCTAGGTGTAATAATCCTTGGTGAAGTAATAGGCACCAAAATGAGTAGTTCTTAGCTGAAAGATTCACTAATGATCATGTCTAGGAGAACCATGATACATCACACAAGAATACCTTGAAGGATGCTTTGTTGTGATCAAATGGGAAGTCTTGATGGCTACCAAAAGTATAACCCTCCTCCCGATGGTCATCACAATGGTTGTAGGTGGGGAAATAAGAAAACAATGGTGTTAAGTTCAAACCTATTAAGGCCTTCAATCACATTGTTCAAACAACAAGGATTACCAGTTAGATGGTATGGGAAAAACCTAAATTGGGATAGTATGATTCATTGATGGAAAGATCAATGGGGAGCGAACATGAACTTCAAGGCATTAGCGAATGGTTATTTTGTGGTTATTTTCTCATCGTAGAAAATTAGAGAAGAAATCATAAATGGGATCTGGTTGATGGATGGTAGTGGTTTTTACATCCACAGATGGGAAGTAGGGTTTGATCCCCTCCATCACCAAATGGAATAGATTCAATATTGGTATAAACTCCCTATTCTTCCTTTGGAGTTTTGGAAGCCAGATACCTTAGAGGCAATTAGAAATCATTTGGGTAAATATTTGTGCATGGAAGAAAGAATGAATCAAGATGGTATCAGCACATATGTAAGAATCTACGCAGAAAACAAGCCTTATAGCTCACATTGGAAATAACTAGAGATCATAACAGATTGGGGAAATTTTTGACAACCTTTGGAATTAGATCCACATCCAGATAATACCTTAATTGATATATTGGGATGGTGATCTTTGGGGCTGTCTGCAAATATGGAAGCCAAGGTTGATTTGGTCCCACTCCCTGATTTGGTTGGGGATTTTGGTTCAAGGAAGAATATAGAATTGTAATTAAATCCAGGGTCACAGCACCAATCCCTAGAATCAATGGATGCACTCAACTCTAATGAGCAAGCAAATGATACACTAGAATTAAGCAAGGTTCTGGATGATAAGTTGACAGAATTTATTGATCTAATTTGTAATAACATGTGAATGGATGATCTTAATTCCCTAATGGAGGTAGGAAAGGAATTGGTGGAGTTAGCGCAAGAATCCAAAGAAGTTTCTATGGGAGTGCATGGGGAGGAGTCAAACTCTAAGGAGGATTGGGAAGTGAGTCTTGATTTGGAAGAAGATAGCTCGGTGGCAGAAAGTCATGAACTACCCGACTGTCAACTGGGGCAGGATAAATTAGGTATACATCAAAAGAAAACAACAAAGACTTCACCAGATTGTGGTGAAAGAATTCAGAAAATCTCAAGCTTGATGGAGAATCTAATGGTCAAAAAAAGATCAGTGAGATGTTGAAAGTAGGGAAGGGTGAGGCCCTTCTTGAAGAAAGATGGAAATATTAAGTTGGAGTGTTAGGGGCTTAAATGCCCCTAACAAAAAATGCCTAATTAAGAATCATTTGAAGATGTATCAAGCATATGTTTGTCTTATTTAGGAAACAAAAATTTTCCAAGGTGAGGTGGAATGCTTTGACAAAAGAATGAGATCTTAGAAATTGTTGGCAGTAAACTCTAAAGGCCAGGTAGGTGAGCTGATAACACTATGGAAACCCCAAAGAGTGCTAATAGAAAAATTTGCTACAAATAAAATGTGGGTAGCATGTAAGGTTAAAATTATTACTTGTATCTAAGCTTTCTTTTAGTTAATATTTATGGCCCAAACACTTGCATCCAGAAGGAGGTTTGGAAAAAATTAGAACCTATCTACTGCAATCCTTATTTTGAATTTAGTCTAATTGGGGGTGACTATAATGCAATCCTTCACTTGGAGGATAAGCACGGTGGTGTGGGGAGTAATTACAATCCCAAATTGATTTTGAAAACTTTGTAGAGAGAAATTTATTGATTGACAATTTGATTGCCAATGGGCAATATACGTGGATAAACAAGCACAAAGGCTTCTGCAACATTTCCAAAACATGGACAGGTTTTTATTCAAAGGGGACTTAAGTGCCTTCCCCTTCTCCATGGAAAGTAATATTTTACCTATATCAAGCTTGGATCACTTTCTGGTTCTTCTTGAAATTTTGGGTGAAAAAGGTCTGTCCAGATGTCCTTTCAAGTTTGAATGTGTGTGGTTTAAAGATCCAAACTTCAATGATCTAATAAGTAAATGGTGGAATGAAACCTCTTTAGAATGGGTCAAAAATGTTTAATTTGGTAATAAATCTAAAATTGATCAAACAATATTTGAAATCTTGGAATAGAGATTATTTCAAAAAAAAAATTGAAGAAAAAAGAAAAATTGAGGAGGAATTGAGGATCTTGAATGAAGAAGTATGTGTCTTGGGGACGGACAATAGTAAATATATGAAGGAGAAGTAGATTCTAAAAAATATGGGATAAATCCTAGCAAAGGAAGAAACCTTTGGAGGCAGAAATCAGGGGAGTTGTTCTAAGTGCAGACGATAAAAACACTAATTTTTTTCACAAATCCACCAAAGCAAGAAGAGAAGAGAATAGGATAACCAATATCAAGAAATCAGATGGAAGAACCCTAGACAAAATAGAAGACATCTCAATGGTAGTTGTAGAATTTTTTCAAAATTTTCTTAATGACTAGAACAGCTCCAGTTTGTAGGATCAACAACAAATTCTTAAGTGTACATCCCTAAATTAGTCACTGAGGCCCAAAATGACATGTTGATAAGAAAATTTTCAAAATTGGAAATCAAAGAGGCATTTTTCTAATTGCATCCAAACAAGGCCCCGGGCCTGAATGGGTTTCTGGTTGCCTTCTTTCAACATTGCTAGGAGATTGTTGGGAGTGATGTGGTGGCTGCAATCGAATATTCAAGGTCTATGGGCAAGGTGATGAAAGAGATCAACAACACCTTCATCACCTTAATTCTAAAAAAGGAGAAACCTGAAAAATTAGAGGAATTTCATCCTATTGCTCTATGCAATACCATATACAAGATTCTGGAAAAAGTAGTGGCGAATCATGTCAAGAAGATTCTCCTTGGCATAATCTTCAATGAACAAACTACTTTTATCCCCGGCAGATCAATTTTAGATGGGGCGATCATTGCGTAAGAAGTAATCCATTCAATCTCAAAAATAAGGAAGCAAACAGTGATGATAAAACTTGTCATCAAGAAAGCATATGACAAGGTAAATTGGAGATTTTTATTCAAGGTTTTAGAGGTGTTTGGTTTTCACACTGGCTAGTTATATTGGATCTTAAATTAGATTGCTTGCCCAAGATACTCAATATTATTAAATAGCACTCTAGAAGGTTTATTTGGAGCCTCGAGGGGACTCGGATAAGGGGACCCCTTGTCCCCCTTTTATTTATCATCATGGTAGAGGCTTTTAGAAGGTATGTCTCCAAAGCTGCAGAGGTGGGCAAGCCAAAAGGAGTTCAAATTACAACGTGTATGCCTACAATCACTCACCAATAATGTGTTGATGACACCATGTTATTCAAGTTTGCAGGGGAGGGCGAAGCTGGGAACCTCAAAGAGATTCTGGCCAATTACACCGCTACTTCAGGCAAGAGGTAAGCATTGAAAATTCTGAAATCTTCTTCTTTACTAATCCATCAAGAGAAAACCAGATACTAATAATTCTAAGGTTTAGAAAAGGTAAGCTCCCATGCAAATATTTAGGGTTTCCTCTAGCATTTGGGGTGTAGCCTAGGAAACTTTGGGACCCGCTAGTGACAAAAATAGAAAAAATATTATCCTCATGGAAAGGAAAATGGATTTCATGGGCTAAGAGACTTACAATTATTAAGGTGGTAATTGCAACCCTTCCTATCTACATGATTTCATGTTTACCTCTATCAAATGGTGTAAGCAACAAAATCAATCAGCAGATGAAAAACTTCTTTTGGAAAGGAAACTCAGATCAAAGGAAGTTTCCATTAATAGTTTGGGACAAGATATACAAATCAAAGGAGGTGGATGGGGCATGTTTAAAAAGATTGACTCTATAGAACAAGGCTCTAGGTGCTAAGATGGTTTGGCGGCTATATGTGAATCAAGACCTCAAGTGGGTAAAAATCATGAAAGCTAAGTATTTGGAGGAAGGTGAAACTAACATATTTACCTCAAATTCTCTCCCCAAGGGTTCAAGAATATGGAATTGCATATGCAATTGTAGAGATTTAGTCTCAGATTACCTTACTTGGGATATAAGAGATGGGAGATTGACACTCTTTTGGGAATACTCCTGGGGTGGATACAATAAACTGTCAAACAGAGGTGATCTTGTGCAAGCGATGACATCAAAAAAACAATCTTGGGGCAGTTATGTAAGGGATTATATGAGTTTTTCAAATGTAAATGATTGACAGGAATATCAAGGTAAAAATGTAAGGACGTTAGGCTTAAGTAACGAGGTGGAATCTACCTTCAAGGAAGTTCTTAGAAATCAAATAATTTAGATAAGGGAAAAAAAATATGTGTTAATATGTCATGACTTGTCTTCAGATGTTTACAATGCCAGAGATGGTTACAAATTGCTGATAAAATAACAAGAATCAGAGACAAAATTTCCTAGTGAACTATGTTGGCATAGTAACTATCTCCCGAAGGTGGGAATTTTCACTTGGGTTGCAATTCACATAAGAGTTTTAACTATGGACAGGTTTTTAAAAATGGGATATAGTGGCCCATCTAGATGTGTCTTATGTAAACAAGATGAAGAATCAGGTGATCACATTTCCTAAATTGCCCCTTTACTTTAAGTTGCTAGGGATGGTTGTGTGCCAAGTTGCAATGGTTTTTTGCCTTTCCCAGAGATATATTGAGTATGTTCAAAGGGTGGCCTATCCTCAATAGAAACACTATGTTTGTTGGCTTCTAATGGACAAGCCCACCATTACTTCTCTAGGAGATTTGGAAAGAAAGGAATTGATGCATTTTTCAAAACACTGAGATGCCCTTTCTCTCCTTTCTTAATAAGGTGGAGGCAATCATTGTGGAAGTGATAAATTCCAGAATCAAGGTCTTTAGTAGGAAAAAGGTAACTTTTCAAGCTAGGACACAATTATGAGGCAAAATTGGAATAGAATGAAGGTTCCAACCTTTGTGGGTGAAGGTGGCACAAAAAAGTAAGAGGACAGGAAAAATGTGAAATGGCATCCCCCTGATAGAGGTTGGTTTAAGGCCAACTTCGATGGTGCATCTAAAAGCAACCCCGAATGATCAAGAGCAAGGTGTGTCATCAGAGACTGGTGTGGTAAATTTATAGGAAAGTTAGCAAAACCACTTCCTAGTGGTTCCAATAATGCAACTGAATTGCAAGCTGCTTCTCTTAGAATCAAATTGTGTGCAAAATTGAAGTTATCAAATATTGTGGTTGAAGGGGACTCGGTTGTGATCATCAACACTCTTTAGACCAGGCACTTGAAAAATTAGAAACTTGGTGCGATGTTAGAGAATAATATGAAGTTTCTTAAGAGTTTCAATAACTACTTCGTTAATCATAGCTTTCTAGAAGGCAACCAAGGGGTGGACAAACTCTCAATGTAGGGGCAGATGGGTTTTGATTAAAGCAATCATCGATACAACTGTTACAAAGTGACACACAAAAAATGTGGGTGGTTGGGAGGGTGACTCTCCACAAACATAGTTGTGGAGAGTCAGATTTGGTAGCAACTGTAATGACTCATTGTCCCTTCCACGAGTGCTTGAGGGGTAAAAGTTTGTATGATTGACACACAAGATAATCTTCTCTCAGCTAGTGGATAATTTTCCAATGGACTGCTAAGTTGGTCATTATGATCGCCAACCTCAGACTCATGAGGCTTGCTCCATTAAAACACATTTTCATCATGGCTTTAAGTGAAATTGAAGTGTGGTCTTTTCAAGTGGATTGTTCACATGCTTGAGGCCCAATGGCTTAATATGGCTTCATTCTTAGCTATTGAGGCTTCACTTATAATGATGTGTAAAGAATTATTCCATATGTTCAGTGCATTTTGTGAGCTCTCATTCTAACAAAGCCTTGGGCTCTCATAGGTTATTTGGTGGGTTAAAATAGCAACTTTGGCCAGTTTTGATTATGGTGATGTTCATTATCCATGTCTTAGCGAGCGAATTATCTTGTGGCGACATGGATACACCATTCCAGTTGCTGAGTAGCAAATGATAGATGGCATTTCTAGGCCCTGCGATATCATTAAGGATGAGGCACATTATACTCCACCCAAAATATCTCACTTTCATAGTTGTAAAATGCATCATAGGAAGGGGCTTCATGGAAGGCGCGTAAGGGTATCATTTTGACACTAATATTTCTTCCAAAGTATGGCTAGTCTTTTGGATGTGAAGGTTCCCAATCATGAATCCAAAGTTTTGATGTAGAAGCTATTCAAGAAGGACCTATTAGTTGGGTCAGAGGAAATTAGCAGTGGCTACACTTGGGGTCAAAATCCCTCACCCTTGTGATTTGAGTCTCCTCGTGGTCCCAGGGGAAACAGTCAAATATTATCCATTCCTTTTGGACTTACAAGGAATGGATTTGATTGAGCACCATAGGTTGGATACCGTTGGGGTGGAGTTTCTCAAGAAAAAGTTTCATATCTATGTGGTGTAGAGTGCTACATGGAAGTATGAATTTAGGGTATTCGCCTAACAAAATATTTGGTAAAAATGGTGTACACGCTATTTTTACTATTGTTTCATGTTTTTAGGATTAGTTTATGTCAATCAATCATACTAGTATAAAAGGATATGACCCTGCAAGGTCAATTTTGGGGTGCTCTCAGTTTCATTTTGTTAGGGTTGTTTTGGGTTTGTGGGTTGCTATAGGGTTACAAACTGTGAAAATCTTCTACCCCTATGTCCATGGGCCAGCATTGTAAACTTTTTGCATTATCAATATAACTCCTCTCTTATCTATCAAAAAAAAATTCTTGGTTTTGAAAATATTCATCAATAATTTGACTTATGTTATATCAATTTTATTCCTAGATTTAATATAATTTGATGTTGTACTAATTTTTTCTCAATTTCAATATTTTATTTTAATTTGTATCGTCACTTTATGACGTCAAGATCAAAATATTACTTTTTAGGATGTTCATCATGTTACTGTGCTAGCCATGATACAAACATAATAGACTATGCAGAGAGGTTTTGCACACAAGGTCTTCTATCTCTCTACACTCTACTTAAGCATCACACTTTCTAATGATCAAAGTCAAATACCAAATTTACACTTATCCCTATCGAAAAGTGGTATTATTGAAGTTCATTTGTTTCCTAAATATTGAATAGATTTCATGTTCACTTTAGGATCTCAAATAATTGAACAATGTAAATGTATAGATTCATTCCCAAGATCTTGGAGTGTATGTACACTATCATCTGTAGGTGTTATTTGAGTCATTGTAGACATTTTAATATAGATTTTAATTTTAGTTATTTTTTTGTTACTTTGTGATTGTCTAATGGGTTTAGTGTAAAATCAATTGAAAGTAGAATTAACACAATTAGGGTTAGAAATCTGAAAGACCCACATGAAAAAGATTGATCAAAATCCACTAACAAATGAAATTGAATGCTCCAACTTAGAAAATGGCAATTAACATGAAAACAAACATTCAAAACCAAAATCCAAGAAGTGCAAACCTAACATTCCATTTTGAATTGTGACGGATTGATGTTGGATTGCTCAAAACACAACTCACATGGTTGTAAAAGCTTCAATTGACCTAAAAGATGCACAAATTGATATGAGTCAATGCTCAAAATGACATGTTTTCACTACAATGCTTCTAGGTGATTTGAAATGGAAAGAGATGGTTGATTTTATAGATTTTTCAAAAATCACATCGATGGTGGAGATTAGATCTTGAGATCATCTATTTAGATTAAATCTTGAAGATCAATGGCTAGGATTAATTGAAACTCAAAATATCTCCTCAATTTTAGGGAATTGGTTGAGGTATTTTTTAAAAAGAATATTCTTAAAATTATTTAATTATGTGAGGATGAGAATATTCCTTTTTTGAAAAACGAATTTTCCATGTGCAAGTGGAGGGAAGAAAATTAGATAATTAAATAATTAAAAATTATTTAATTATGGAATATAGAGGAAAATTATTTTTTTCTAATTAAATAATTTAAAAAATATTTAATTAAGGGGGATGGAGGAAAATTAGTGAAAAATGATTAATTAATTAAATAATTCAAAATTATTTAATTAATAGAGTAAATGAGGTGAAAATGGTGGAAAATAATGAAAAATGGTGAAAAGTGACAAAAATGATGAAAAATGATGAGAAATGATGAGAAATGATGAGAAAGTGATGAAAATGTAGTGTTAGCGAATGTGTAATACATTTTAGGAATTTTTGCATGTCTACATTTTTCCGCTCTTTGACATAGAGTACTTGTTACATTGTTTCAAAGACAATCACTACATAGAGAAAAAATTTGAAATTTTTCCTAATGCCCCACTGTGCCCCAACAAATGACAGAAGGATGGTAAGATGTTAGGTTGCCCCCTCAAGAGGTCGGATAGAAAAAAAAAATTTGGGTTGGGCTCACGATAAGAATTCAAGATGGGTTATGACAAGAAGAGGATAAAAAATCAAGCCCTAGGGGTCCTAAAAAGTAATCAGGATCAATAGTCAAGTTTGAAAAATGAGTTAGTAGAGCGGCCGAGGGTGAAACCCTAGGGTTTGGAGGTCATATATATATATGTATGTATTTGGGTTCAAATTGTCCTCATTTGTACACTTTGAGTTATATATTTTTAGAGCTCTGAGCACTCAATTTTCACAGACACCTTCTTGAGATGGCGCTCGTTCCTCATGTCACACACCACGCAAATAGAGTCAAAATTCCCAAAGGCTAGTGGGAGTAGACCTCCCAGTACATACTAAGTTAATTTTTTCTTACACATAGTTTTATCCTTCCAAATTAATAGCTAAAGGTAGGAAAACAAATGTGTCGATCCTTGGATCAGTGCCTTTGTAACCCGACATGTCACGTTTGCAATCATAGAACATCACCTTTGTAATAGCATGTTGTGTTTGGGTTACTATATCGTGTTTGGGAAACCTTATCATGGTTGTCTAACCATAAAGTGGTGTGTTTGTAAATGCACTCACATTTTTATTTAGGATTTCGACATGTTTGACAAATGAACCACGTTTGACTAGCATACCTTACCACGTTTGCATAAAGCGATGTGTTTGTTTATTTTCTTAGTAGACTTAGGAATTTTATAAAAAAATCGACAAATTGACATGGGCACTATCCATGTAGGTAGTACTTCACCCCATCTACTCTTGGAAGTGGAGACCTAGGATATTGGATTAGATGGCCCTCTTGGGCGAGGCAAATATTGAGTTTCTTGCATTGATTGGACTTTATTACATCGTATACATGCCTAAGATTTGAGCACATAGGGCCATGATGACTATGCTCATTGACCGATGGCAGTCAGAGACTACAAATTTCCACCTTCTTATAGGAGAGTGTATTATCACTTTGGAGGATGTATGGCACATCCTTAGGGTACTTATCAAGGGTGTTCACACTTTATATGATATGGATAAAGGAACAAAGTCTTTGGAGAGACTCCTCAGTGATGACAAGCTAGAGATTGTGGATGGAAAAATAGAGTTGTGTCCTTACGTCAAAGAGGTCGATGACATTGTACTTTTCCTAGAAAGATTGATCATGGGTCCCATTATGCCTAACCACCAATCATGAGGATTTTATGTTGGATGGAGCTATGTGATCGAGGATATGGTTATAGAGGGTATCACATATGTGTGGGGACCTTGTATCCTCGCGTATCTATATCATGATATGCACCAAGTTGCTTATAGAGCAACCACTAGTTTATCAGCAAGTGTGGCATTGTTACACATATGGGCATGGAAGTGCATAGCGGTGAGTCGACTGGTTGGATAGTCAGAGAGTGGCAAGAGAGCCATTCATTTACAGATATGCCCCGATGTTGACACACAAGAGGATGGGCGATCTACATTTTTGGAGAGGCAATTTTGATGATATGGTTGAGTTTGTTTGGAGACCATGGACATGATGTGAGGCCTGGACAAATGATCATGTGCACCTAGCTTATTGTAGGAATACACGCTGGCTCATTGGGCGCACTGCACACATTTTGGAGATGTACTTGTCTGACAAGATCTTGAGACAATTTGGTGAGAGGAAGGGGTACCACCAGATGATTATCATGTTGTTTATGCTAGGATAGTTAGAGAGATTGTTGAGTGGGGTGGCATGGTAGCACCACAAATAACATTGATAGAGTTTGTATATATGGCTCCCTTAGCATGAGGATGGGCAAGAGGACCTAAGGATGCAAGCACCACCCAGGATTATGATGCCTGGTGGGTATCGAGGAGACCACTAAATTTTACACATCCTAATAGTGTGGTCAAAGTCATAGGTGCACCCAAAAGGAGGAGAGAGGGAGATCCTGGTTGGGAGTGATGTATGAGATAGAGAGTAGCAACAAAGGCTCAAAGAGGTGACCAAAAATAGAAGGTGGATCAACATGTGGCACAATAGGATGACCAACATCAAGATCCTCCTTAGTAGTAGGATCCTCCATATGTTTCCTTCAACAACAAGAGGTTGGGGGTTATGTGACCAAGATCGAGATTTCAGACTAGACCTGGCTTTATCAAAGAGATACTAGGCTCACTGAGAGTGAGATGGTTATAGATCAAAGCAAGACGGTCTCATAGTTTAGTTGATTTTGATGATGATAAAGAGAGATCAGGTTCAGACTGAGAGGGATCAACATGTAGCTAAGCACAGTGCTAAGATTACCCATCATCAGCAGGCGAAGACACAAGTAGCTCAACTCACAACTAAGAGAGATGCAGAGAGGGCACATCGGAATTAGCTAGAGATAGGTTAGGGATCTATGATTAGCGTGTCACAACACGTAGGATATGAGATCCTTGATTCAAGAGGTCACTTATTATCATACTCTATATCAGGCAGTTGTCCCTCGAGAGCATAAACAACCTTGATTTTAGCTTGGAGTAGCACAATAGCGACATTAGGATAATCTGATGGTGGATCCATAGGATAGGGACAACAACTGCAAGGGTCCTAGGGATAGGTCAGGAAGTAGCACCAAATCATGGGCCCACCACCTCCTTAGCCACCCCTTGATAGAGAGGATTGAGGGAGCTCTGGGTAGAACACATGGTACATATTGATGTATAGACTTTTGATATAGATATTTTTATGATGTATATACATTCATTGGCTTTTGAGCCTCATGTACATATATTTTTTATGTATAGATTTTATCACACACTTGATGAGATGATGATGTATCATGACACTTTTACTTTTAATGATATATGAGATGAGGTTTTTTTTTTATGTGATTATGTTGTGTATGATTTTTATGATGCTATGCATGATGTTTATGATATAGTGATGATGATTATATAATGTGATGATGCATATCATGATATGAGGATGCATGATTATGTGATGATGCCTATACTAATGATTTGTTGATGCAGGATGTGATGATATGATATCGTGATATATGGATATGATTCATTTTTATATTTTTATGATATGCATGATTATGGATGTATGATTTTAGATGATATAATATGATGTATAATTGATGGATGCATGGCTAATGATTTGGTGGATGAAAGATGCATGTGGTACTAATGATGCTATGAATGCATTATACGATTGATATTTTTGTGTGTCATGAAACTTGAATAGAAATGTTAGTAAGATGAATGGATATATGGATAGAGATTAGATGATAGAAGAATAGATAATTTTGATCCAATTTGTTGAAAATATATTTATTATGATTGTGGATGTGGATGATGATTGATGATATTGAATTTTTTTGATGAGTATGCTTTTACTTGTGGGCATACTAAGTAATTTCATCATAGGAATCCTTATTAATATAGCAAATAGCCACGATGCACCAAGGTATGAAGAACCAGGATGGCTTTGTATTCATTGTGTGGACTTTGACTCTACAAATAAGAGGAGTATTCTTATTCATACCAGACACACATAAACCTTGTTATGAGTATGGATTGCAAGTTTAGAGCATGTTAGACCAATGCATAGAGAGGTATGAAGAACCTAACATGCAAGGGCCATTTTATGTTGCCTAAGACAACTTTCACACACACAAGGCAAGTATTCACCATGGTCATATTACAAAAATATCTAACAAACACGATATATGAAAGAAATGATTGTGCCCCATTCCTTCTCTCTAAATCATTTTTTTAGAAATCCTTGAGAGATCATCAGAATAGGACAATAAAAAAAATCAAAAGAAAAGACAAAAATAGATGAACAAAGTTGTCATATCACTTGCCAAAGATTCTTGTTTAGGGATTTTATCCATTAATGATGCCTATTGTAGGAACGATATATATGTTAAGGAATGTGCTTGGATGTTGATGTTGATGATGATGGTAGGAAATTAATGCATACACATTGTTTTGTGTGATAGTGATCAAGTCTTCATGATTTTTACATGAACGTTCTAGATGTTGAGAGTTGCTATGTTTATTTTGATTGCTTTGTCAAAGGTGAAGGTCACGATAATTTTATTATGGATGGACAGTTTGTTATGGATGGGTGTTGACGGTGATTGCTCATTTTTAAATTTTGTTTGAATGTTTTTGTGTTGTTGAAGATTATTTGAGGTGATTTTGGGATTTTTGACATTTTTGTGTTTTTAGGATTTCTTTTGTTATTTCGAGATGTTTGGATGTTTTGGATTTTTTGGAATATATGGATGTTTTTGGATTTTTAAAATATTTGGATGTTTTTAGATTTTTTGGAATATTTTGATGTTTTTGGATTTTTGAAATATTTGGATTTTTTGGATTTTTGAAATATTTAGATGTTTTAGAATTTTTGGAATATTTTGATGTTTTTGGATTTTTGAAATATTTGGATGTTTTTAGATTTTCAAAATATTTGGATGTTTTTGGATTTTCAAGATATTTGTGAGACTTGAGAGAGGAATGAGAATCCAATTCGATAACCAAGTTCAAGAGGATGCCCCCAATTAGGCATGGGATTACTTTATTATGGATAGGTGGAATGATGTGAATGGAGATAGTGATGGTGTAGCGAAGGTTAGACTCTTAACAAGTGATCAAGCCATGGTTGGACGCACGTTTTATTATGAAATGGATGGATGGAATGGAAGAAGGTATCCATAGATGATGGATGGATGGGAAAGATATTTTGATAGATAATGAGGTGGAAATTATTCATACATGGTGCCTTTTTACTAGGTTTTCACCATGGTACCTATCTTAAAAGCACCACCAAAGTGGTGTTCACTTAAAGGCCAATTTATTTCTCTTTACTATTTTCCTCTTTTTTATTTTTTTTATTTTTTTGACTTTTTTTTAAATTTTTTTGCTAGGATATTCTAATAGGCTGGTGCAGGGGCACCATTGAACAAAGTTTGCCCAACAATATTGTTAAGGGCTAGGCTCTAGATTTTAGGAGGTTTTTGTCTAAATAAGGTATTGAGACCATTTTTATGATATAATTAGTCATTATTGTGTCATGTTTAGGTGTTTAGGAGGTGTGGTTATTCAAAAGTGCAAAAATGTTGAAATAGTGCAAGTTGTGCAAAAATTGCAAACTTGAAATGTTGTAAAAGGACAAAATAAGAAGACTAACGGTCATGACTTTTGAAAGTCAGATTTGTGGAAGTTGTAGCAATTTTTTTAGGAGGGAAACATTCTATAAATTATGTAATCATTGATTGAAAGAGGTCTTGGAGTTTGGAAAGTGAAAAGCAATAAAAATCACTTATTTTTCTATAAATTTTGAATTATCTTATTATTATCAACCTGTGTACAGCCTAATTAGTTGATTTTCATTTGGAAAGTTTCTAAAATTGTTGAATATTTGTGTGAGAAACTATTTTGAAGTGGTTTGATTGCATTTTAGTAGTTTAGAAAGGTTTTACTGTTCATTTTCTCTAAGCGGCCAGAAAATAGGGTAATTAAGGGTTTTGTAGTTTCTAACATGAATTAAACCCATTCCACCTTTTGTAAAGTTTGTGCCTCGGTGGAATGGGTAGAAATAGGTAGGAATAAATTTATGTGAGTCTTGTGAGTGCAGGGGAGGTTTGAAAACGTGTTGGGCATGAAGCCCTTGAGAAGAGACTTGAGTTTTCCTAGTGAAAATATGAGATTTTGTGGTGCTAAAGTGGGATTTGTGTTGGGGAAGCAAGTTTTCTTGTTGTTTTGAGTTTTTATAGGTTAATTTGGACTTATTTGAAGCATTGATAAGTTTGTGTAAGTGTGGGATGAGTGATTTTCAATAAGCCCTAGGGTTTATAGGCTTAAAAAGAGGGTTTTGAGTTAGGGCATTGGGTGATTGAATTCCTGAGATTTGATTGAGGATTATTTGTCTTTGTGACATATGTTCTGCTTCCCAATTGAGTTTACAAGTTTTGGAGAAGAATTGTGAGTGGTTTCTTTGCAAAAGAGGCCTAATTGGAGGCCTAAAAGGCGTAAAAACCCTGTTTTGTGTAAGTTGTTACAAAGGAGTCATTGGTGATTTGTCGGTATGTTATTTTTTGTCAAAATGGGTCCCTAAAATAGGTCAGTACTTGGTCTGAGAGGATGAGATTGTGAAGTTATACCCGATTGAGTAGTTCACCAATGCTACAAGGAATAGATTGGAAATTGAAGAGATTGAGTGAGTTTGAGGGTTTGTGGATTTGAAAATTGTTGTTGCTAGTTGGAATTGTGTTTTGTCGTTGTAGGACCTCCCCTGATTGCATCAAGTGGTATCAAAGCAAAGGTACCAGGTCTTTGTGGATAAAAGTTGAAGATTGTGAGAGAAAGCTTGGAAGGTGAAGGGGCAAGATTGTGAAGATACCTCCTAAATACAATAAAGGAGATGGATGAATTGAAGATTCAGTACATAAGAGAGATCAGAGAAGGAAAGAGAGACTGGCAACCTTAGAAACCAATAAGAGAAGAGAAGCAGTTGAAAGTAGTGAATCAGATGATGAAGATGATGAAGAGTTTGAAGATGTTGAAGAAGAACTTGATCTAGAAGATTAGAGAATGGCCAAGTTGTTGAAGGCAGTAAAAAGTGACAAGTACAAGGTGAAAATTAATGTGCAAAATTCTTGTGGAAATTTGAATGAAGAGGAATTGTTAGATTGGATATCTTCTTTGGACAACTATTTTGAATGTGAAGAGATTCCAGAGGAAGAAAGAGTCAAGATTGCAAAAACAAAGCTTAAGGGTCATGCACTTGTATGGTGGGATTATTTGCAGTCAGAAAGAAGGAAACAAGGTAAGTCCAAGATTGTGGCATGGGACAAAATGGTAGCTAAGTTAAAAGGCAAGTTTCTTCCTTCAGATTATTCAATTCAAATGTTTAAAAGGTTGCAAAGTTTAAGGCAAAAGGAAATGGATGTAAAGGAACACACTAAAGAATTTTATAGATTGAGTATGAGATCTAACCACAATGAAAATGAGGATGAAAAGATAGCTAGGTACTTGGGTGGCTTGAGAATGAATATACAAGATGAGATGGCTTTGACAAATCTTACGAGCATGGAGGAATGTTATCAAATGGCATTGAAGGCTGAAGATAAAGAAAAAAGAAGACAAGAGAAAATAGTTAGAGGAAGAGGCAACACCATGAGAGGAAGAGGGTCTTTCTCTACTCCAAGACAAGAAAATGAAAGTCAAGAAGAACCAAGCAAAAGAAATGAACAAGTTGCAGACTTTAGAGGAGGTTATAGAGGTACAAGGGGCAGATTTGGAGGTGGAAGGAAGTCTAACACCTTTGCAGGTAGATGTTATCATTGTCAAGAATATGGCCATCCTGCTTGGAAGTGCCCTGAGAAGATTGGTTAAACAAGTGGAGGAGAAAGAAAACCTGATAGGAGAGCAAAAATATTTCATAAAGATGAGGCTAAAAGTAGTTCAAGCTCAAATAGATTGATTGCTACTCCTGAAGCTAGTGAGATGATGATGATGAAGAAACAAGTTTTGAATACCACAAAGGAGGAAGAGTTGCTTCAAAGAAGAGCATTGTTTAGGACAGCTTGCAGATGTAAGAACAAGGTATGCAAAGTGATTGTTGATTCAGGTTGTACTGATAACATTGTGTCTAGTGAGATGGTGGAAAATTTGCATTTGCATAAAGTACCTAGGGAGAGCCCATATAAGGTATCATGGGTTAGTGATAATCAGTCTTTGGTGGTGAGTGAACAAGCAAGAGTTGAGTTTCAGATTGGACAGTATAGAGATGAAGTTCTTTGTGATGTATTACCCATGAATTATTTCCATATGTTGTTGGGAAGGCCCTGGCAGCTTGACAAGTTAGCCTTGTATAATGGAAGGCAAAACACCTACATCATTGAGAAAGATGGAAGAGAGATTATTCTAACTCCATTGGTTGAGGGGATGAAAGAACATGGTTAGATTATTGTGCTAGGGAGAAAGGAGTTTATTACTATGGATGAAGGTAAGGATAAAGAGTTGGCAGCTAGTGTAAGGCATGACAGAGGTAGGATAGTAGACACAAGAAGAGAAAGTGATTTGCAATCAGTTGTGAGAAAAAATGTTTTTGTGTGGAAAAACAAGGTTGAAAATAATGAGTTTTAGACTGGTAAAGTGTAGAGTAAGGTTGAAGAGCCTTTGGAAAGGCAAGACAAGAGTGAAAGCATCATGGTTGGAATGGTTATGTGCCCTATAACAGGGAAGAAGGAGAAAAGATAGTGAAAAGAGGTTATAACAGTGGTTGATGGTACTGGTAAAGTAGTAAGAGAGAGGACAGTGGATCATGAAGGTGTTAGGACAGTGAGTTGGGATGTTGATATGACAAAGGATGTTGGTATAGAGAAGAAACAGTTAAAATTTGACAGTACAGAAATTTATGAGATTGAAAAGACAGTGGAAAAGAAGGCAAAGGTTTGTGAGGATGCTAGGATAGTGAATAAGATAGTTGCAGGTCTAACAAGGATTGGTATATGCAAATGTACAATGGACAGTGTTGAAGATACAAGTGGAAAGAACAATGGATAGAGGATAGAACAAGAAATAAGAGGTAAAGTGATGAAAATTGGAGAAATCCAGAATACAGATGAAAATGAAGGTGAAATGGCAATATTTGAAGTTGGAAGAAATGAAAGACACCCCACAGTATATAATAAATAGTTGGAGCAGAGTACAAGCGTTGGTGGTTGAAAGAATGTTAAAGACAATGAAGAATCAAAGCAAGAAAGAAGACAAAGAGGATTGAAGCGTGAAGAACAAAAACGTGAGCAAGTTACAAGCATCTTTCCAAGGGACTTGAAAAGTTTTCAAATTGGGGTGTATGGTGCAGGGGCACCATTGAAAAAAGTTTTCCCAACAAGATTGTTAAGGGCTAGGCTCTAGATTTAGGAGGTTTTTGTCTATATAAGGTCTTGAGACCATTTTTATGATATAATTAGCCATTATTGTGTCATGTTGAGGTGTTTAGGAGGTGTGGTTATTCAAAAATGCAAAAATGTTGAAATAGTGCAAGTTGTGCAAAAATTGCAAACTTGAAATGTTGTAAAAGGACAAAATAAGAAGACTAATGATCATGACTTTTGAAAGTCAATTTTGTGTAAGTTGTAGCAATTGTTTAAGGAGGGAAACATTCTATAAATGATGTAATCATCGATTGAAAGAGGATCTTGGAGTTTGGAAAGTGAAAAGCAATAAAAATCACTGATTTTTCTGTAAATTTTGAATTATCTTATTATTACTGTTGTCAATCAGATTGCACCCAAACACTTGAATAATTAAATTCAGCAATTTGTTGAAACATTGGATCAAACTCAAGTTGTGGGTGACCTATAATGAGATTGAACCTCTGGATTCTAGGCTGGCTTCCTATATGATTCTTAAATTAATAACTGGTAACTTGCTGGAAAAGGGATAGAAGTATGTAAAAATGTACATAAAACTGTAAATTAATGGTGATGCACCTAATTGACAAAGACTTGCAATTATGATTCACAATAAACCTCTCAGTACTTCAATTTGCACAACCTGATTTGATAATCTAATCACTTGAATGCTTCAAACAGAGGCTTTAACTAAATGCAATCTTGAGGGAAAACCTAGTTTTCACGACTAAATTGGTTAATCAATACATGCACAGTGTTTAACCAGTGAATTTAAATTAAACTGCATACAGATATTTATGAAAGAGACAGAAAAATAAAAGGTTTCCAAACTGAAAACACAATAATCCTTCGATCAAATCCTACACAATAACGATGCCTGAATCTTGAAAGCAAAATTCTGAAAATGCTGGAAAATAAAGGAATCTTCTGCTAAATAACACAATTTGAACCTGTAAACCTGTTGTTGTATTAATCTGAATATGAAATTTGAGTTACAAGATGATTCACTTTGTAGAATGCAAAGGCTGAAAAACAAGAACTAGTGAAAAAATGACTAAGTCATTTCACTTTATACAATAAGCCTCTCAAAAGGCATGAAGATGAAACCGGAAGTCAAACTCAATGTGCAGATGATAACTCCAAGGCAAAATCTGAGCAAAAATAATATCTTCAAAAGAAGAGCTCAAACTCATGCAAAAATGAGTGAACTCGGGTTCCAACTGGCAGTTACAATGCATATAACTAATATGTAACTCAAACTGAACTGGAAAACTGAAGATGTGAACCAAAACATGCAAAATCCACCTTGTTTTAATCAACTCGCCCATGATAGTTGAAACTCTATTTTTGCATAAATTGCATGAGGAATCTTCAGTCAATAATTTGATATGAAACTGAAGTAAAGTGCTAAAAATCTCCATGACTTGCATGATTAACTCGTCCTCCAGTTAGCTCTACTTGTATTTGCATGGATTTGAGAAGGTCTTTATTTAATTAAATATTAAAAATAATCAAGTGATTATTTTAATATTTAGGCAGCTGATAATATCACTCTTCACTACATGCCTAAATATTAAAGTAATAATAAAATTACTTTTAACATTTAATTAAGTATTTGATATTTTATTAATCCATGCAAGATAGCAATATTTAAAATCAAACTATTTCTTTGAGGTCAACTTCAAAACCCACAGGCCCCTTATGCAGTATTAGGTCGATTGACCTCAAGAGTCAAGACCACGGTGATGGTAAAATGAAATGATTTATTAAAATCATTAGCAAAATAAGTCAGCCTTGGTCGAATTAGGGCAAACAAAAGAAATCGAACCCTAATCACTTTGCATTATTTTGAGCTTTAAGTTTTGGAGAAAATAAAGCAAGCTGCTGCGCCGCCATGCCTGGAGAGGTTTCAAGCTTTGGAGACCAAATTTTGGCTACCTCTATGTCGATTTTCTTCTTTAAACTGAAGGTATACCTCTTCTTCTTCAATCTGGGTCATTTGACTTCATTTTGAACCATTTTCTTGGCTTTAAACAGCCGCAAGCATACTAGTTTCTGATATATTTAATTATGTTGTCTTTTTCACTTGGGGTCACCATGAGTGCATTGAGCTCAAGCTATGAGTTTGAAAGCTCTGTGAGAGCTTAGCCGCCATGCATGAAGATAGCGTTTCAGCTGGAAAACACGAAGATTCTGATCTTTAACCCTCTGTATGTTGAATCTCTATCAAGGAACAAGGTAAATCAAACTTGAGCCATTATGTAACCTATTTTCTCCACTTTGAAACAATCTTTTGGCCTTAAGGCCGCGGGCTTAGCATATAGTCTTCTGATTTTATTTTTATTTTGCTCCATATTCCTGTGTAAATTGGCCACCAATGGAAGCTTGATCTGGGCGCTTGGAGTCCATGTAACTGCGGGTATCATTGACTTTTTATGAAAACTTTGTTTTGTATTACCTCCAGACTACCTTTGTTTCTGATTTCAAAAGATTTGGTATAATCTTTGACTCTACAGGCAGCTTAATGCTCTTTTCCGTCAAATGTTCACCTGCTCCTCTTGAATTCTATCCTCTGTGCATCACATGCTTATACAACTAAATAAGCATCTTTGCATTGGTGAATCACAATTACCTTGAAATAAAAGCATCTTTGACCGCAGTTAGCATTTGAGACTGCCATGGTTGCCTCTCCATCTTTTATTGCACAGTATAAGTGTTTATTGAAAACCCTACACTTAATAAACTTGTAACATGATATGAATGGTATACACAGTTTCAAAATCATTCTAACTGAGATAAATTTGTATTTAGACAACACCTCACTGTCATGTGTTTATATTCTTCTATCACTGGGCATATTCTACTGTTCTTTTATCTTTATGATATTATGGGATCCTGGTATGAGATCGCCAATCTATTCATTGACTTACAAGAATGCCATCAGACTCACCATGGTACCGTGCTCTAACTACTGCATTATGCCATAGATTGCTTATATTTATGTTCTTCCTTTTAAGTATGCTATCTCTTGAAAGCAACAAGTCAGGGAACAATACTTTACTCCATGATTGCTCCTATTTGGAAATGCTATTATTATTATAGATACATCATTTATTCCTGAGAGCACTCTTATTTCTGCAGCACTGTTATTGATGCTCTTCATCACACTGTCACACTGTATTGTTGTTTATAGCACTGTAGATCATTGCATCATATCATTTCCGTGATGCATATGAGTCTTTAAATTTCATGTACTTATGGTGGTTGATCATGAGTACTATTTGTTGCTCCTAAGATTTCATGTATGCTTCACGTATGTGACTGTCCTCCATGATTCTATTACAGATTACTCTTCTGTCAATTATTTACGGAAAACTTGCATTGTATTTGACTGCCTTCATTGAATGGATTACCATCCTTGACTATTTATGGCAGTGTTATTCAAGCTCTTTATACATGCTTACTGTTATTATTGCCTTGACTATGATTGGTCCTTTATGGCTGTCATATTCACATGCTTGTATTTCCTATATTGTGCTTATGAAAGCCTCAAACTGCTTTATGAATGAATTTTGTTGTCCTCTTCATTGGGCTAAACTACTCATACTTGAAGTTCACTCACTATATTGTTCTATAGACTTCTCACCATTCTTTCATGACTTTCTTGGATTGATTAATCATTGTTGCTCCCTTGATGATAAAGCTGAAATTGTATTGCTATCTTATAATATAGTTGTACAACACTATGATTTCCTTCCTTGATTATGAGTTTGATGATCAAACTATCATGCAATCACTAATACATGACTTTAAGAGAACATCATAATGCTGCCATTATTTTCCTGTGAACATAATAACTGTGATTGCTCAGCTTTTATATGTTGTTCCTTCATTGTTTATGAGCTAGGCTCAACCCTTGTGGGAGCCACATTTCACACCACTCATAAGCATATCTGTTGATTGGAATGATGATTACATGTACCTACACACTTAAACAAACATGTTAGCAAAATAAATGAAGCTGAAAGCTTCCATTGAATTTTGTTTTCTTTGAACAGTGAAATCATCTGATGGATGCATGATCGAATGCATGTTATATTTTTGTTGGTAGTGTAGGCATATGATAGGATATGATTTGTCATTACTTAGAGACCATCTCTAATACCATATTTCATCGTTCTTGCAGATGCTTTTGGAGCATGGAGCTGGATCAATTCGAAAGCACAACACAACAACTGAAGACTCCAAGTGTAACGATCATTCATCATTCCAGGAAATGACGAATCACCTTCTATCTTATGTTTACATTATTTTCAGTTGTATGATATACACTTCCTTTCTGTATTCATCATTGGATTATAAATATCAAATTAGCTACTCCCACGGCATGTGTAGGACTCTGGTTTTTTCAAATATGAATAAAAACAACATTCTTTTATGCAAATTTATGAGTTCTTCTATTACAAACATTTGCATAATCAAATTTAGAAATTAAATGAATACTTTTAGCAGAAATTTTGCACCTTTATGTGATGAATGCAATTCAGCTCCACCTATTTTGAGCTTGTGGTAAAAAATAGGTAACAATTACCAGCCTGTGTATGGCCTGATTAGTTGATTTTCATTTGGAAAGTTTCTAAACTTGTTGAATATTTGTGTGAGAAACTATTTTGAAGTGGTTTGATTTCATTTTAGCAGTTTAGAAAGATTTTACTGTTCATTTTCTCCAAGTGGCCATAGAACAGGGTAATTAAGGGTTTTGTAGTTTCTAACATGAATTAAACCCATTCCACCTTTTGTAAAGTTTGTGCCTTGGTGGAATGGGTAGAAATAGGTAGGAATAAATGTATGTGAGTCTTGTGAGTGCAGGGGAGGTCTGAAAACATGTTGGGCATGAAGCCCTTGAGAAGAGACTTGAGTTTTCCTAATGAAAAAATGAGATTTTGTGGTGCTAAAGAGGGATTTGTGTTGGGGAAGCAAATTTTCTTATTGTTTTGAGTTTGTACAGGCTAAGTTGGACCTGTTTGAAGCATTTATAAGTTTTTGTAAGTGTGGGATGAGTGATTTTCAATAAGCCCTAGGGTTTCTAGGCTTAAAAAGAGGGTTTTGTAGTTAGGGCATTGGGTGATTGAATTCCTAAGATCTGATTGAGGATTATTTGGTTTTGTGACATATGTTCTTCTTCCCAATTGAGTTTACAATTTTTGGAGAAGAATTGTGAGTGGTTTCTTTGCAAAAGAGGCCTAATTGGAGGCCTAGAAGGCGTAAAACCCATGTTTTGAGTAAGTTGTTACAAAGGAGTCATTGGTGATTTGTTGGTATGTGTTTGTCAAAATTGGTCCCTAAAATAGGTTAGAACTTGGTCTAAGAGGATGAGATTGTGAAGTTATACCCAATTGAGTAGTTCACCAATGCTACAAGGAATAAATTGGAAATTGAAGAGATTGAGTGAGTTTGAGGGTTTGTGGATTTGACAATTGTTGTTGCTGGTTGGAATTCTGTTTTGTTGATTACAGTACCTCCCTTGATTGTATCATAGGCTAAGTATAGAAATTCTTGAGATGGCTACTATTGATAGTTTCCACTAAAGGTTCTCCTTCAAGGGTATCCAACTAATATGGCCCTGAGCCATAGCTTGTGGTGATCACAAAGGGTCCTAACCAATTTGGTTCAAACTTTCCTCTTCCCTCTTGGTTAAGTTGATTATTTTGATTTTCTTTCAGTACTAGGTCACCCACTTGGAAGCTTCTATTTTTTATTTTCTTATTTTAGTTGCATCAAAGACGGTTTTAATATGCTTGAAGGTGGTTGAGTGCGCTGAAATATCTTTCATCTAACAACTCAAGTTCTTGTAGTCTGGATACCCGATATTCTTCATTGTCGACAAGGTTCTACAAAGATACCCTCAAGGAAGGAATTTCGACCTCAATAGGAAAAATGGTTTCAGTTTCATAGACTAGGAGAATGGATTAGTGCCAGTGGGTATTCAGATGCTTGTTCAATAGGGCCACAAGGTTGTATTTAGTTGAAGGTGTCAGTCACTACCAATGTCATTAATTATCTTTTTGAGTATCTTGAGGATGGTTTTATTATAATTAAACTCTTTAGCTTGACCATTTCCTTGGGTGTAATAAGGGGTAGAAAAGTAGTGTTGGATATGAAACTTAACATAAAGGTCTCAGACATCTTGATTCTTGAAATTTGTTCCATTGTGAGTGATTATAGCTTGGGGTAGTCATAGTGATAAATCAAATAGTTGAGGATAAACTTAGCTATTTGTTTGCTTGTGATGTAAGTTAAGGGTATGGCTTCTATCCACAATGTAAAGTACTCGGTGGTGGTAATAATGAATTTATGACTGTTGGATGAGATGGGGGATATCTTGCCTATGAGATTGAGTCTCCATTATGAAAAGGGCAATGGTGTAGTGATCGAATGTAATTCTTGTGTCGGTGCATGAATAAGATCACTACGCTTCTGACATCGAAGACACTTCTTAGTGAACTGATTAGCTTCATGTCCCATCATGGGCCAATAGTATACAGTCCTTAGTAGCTTCTTGACTAGGTTAGGTCCCTTAGAATGTGATCCACAAACACCTTCATATACTACCTGTAAGGCGGTCAATGCCTCTTTAGGGTTAATACATCTAAGTAATGTTCCATCAAGACTTTGTTGATATAAAGTATCACCAAGGATTGTAAAATGTGAGGATCTTTAGATAAAAAAAATCTTTTGATTGTTGGTGAGGTTAAGAGGTATGATTGCATGTTGAAGATAAGCATAGATATCATGATACTAGGGTAAATCAAGACCAACAATTTTGCACATGAGTTTAGATTTCGGGACATCGAATGTGGGTATAAGCAAATGTTCTATGAGAAACTCACACTTATGACTATTTGTTGGCATGTCGAGAAGAGACCCAATAGTAGCCATGGCATTGAAAACTTTGTTATTGATCCTTGGAAGCAATTTATCATCCTTAGTTTGGTATTTCAGTGAATTGTTTGATTACTAGTTGTGAGTTGCCATAGACTTGTAGTTCCTTGATTTGCCATTGAATTGCCATTCTTAGTCTTGTAATCAATGCTTCATACTCTGTTATGTTGTTAGTACAAGAAAAGGCTATCTTGTATGTTTTGGTTATACAATTTCCTTGAGGTGTAACAAAGATAATGTCAGATCCTAATCCATGATGGGTGTAAGATCCGTTAAAGTAAAAAATTTAGTAGTTTGTTTTAGTTGCTACAAGGATTCCCTCATCCAAATATTTTGATATCAAAGGATGGTGGTCATCAATAGGTGATTTGGCCAATTGATCCGCTCTCACTTGTCCTTTTGTTGCTTTTTTATTAACATACTCTATGCCAAATTTGTTGAGGATTATGACCCATTTCACTATTTGACCAGTTAGGGCTGCCTTCGACAAAAGATATTTTAGCGAGTCTACCTTGGAGATGAGCTTTATTTTTCAATTAAGCATGTAATTTTTAAGATTTTGTGATGCAAAGACAATTATTAAACAAGCATGTTCAATTGGTGTTTAGTTTAATTCATAGCCCACCAATGTATACCGCTCTTTCATTACAGTTATCATCATGTTGTGCTAATAAAGTGCCTAGAGCTATTGAAGTTGATGATATGTAGAGGATCATTGGTTTATCTGGTAGAGGAGGCACCAAAACAAGAAGGTGATGCTAAATAATCCTTAATTTGTTGGAAAGCATGCTAGTAGTTCTCATCCCATTCAAAAGCAATATCTTTATGAAGTAGATGTGTAAAAGGATGACATTTGTCAGCTAGTTGGGCTATGAATCTTCAGATAGACTAAATTTTTCCTTGAAGACAACGCAATTTTTTTAAATGTCTTTGGTGGAGGCATTTCCATGATGGCTTTATCCTTAGCAGGATCCATTTCTATACCTCTTCAAGATATAATGTATCCTAGTAGTTTCCTTGATGTGATGCTGAAAACACATTTCTTCAGATTGAGGCATAATTTATACTATTCCAATATGTCAAATATGCATGCTAAGACATCCAAGTGACCTTGCCTATATTTTTCTAAAAGATCATCTACATAATCCTTCATGATGTCATGAAACATGTCATGAAAGATAACAATCATCACTCTCTAATAGGTAGCTCCAACATTTTTAAGCCCAAATGGCATGACGTTCAAACAATAAGTTCTCCATGGATAAGTGAAAGTTGCCTTATGTTGGTCTTCTTGAGCTATTTTAATCTAGTTATACCCCAAAAAACCATCCATGAGAGAGAAAATTTTGTGGCCTACTGTTAAATTCACTACGATGTCTATATTTGGTAGAGGAAAATCATCCTTCAAACAAGCCTTGATCAAATCCCTGAAGTTTGTGCATATCCATATGCCCCAATGGGCTTAGAGACTAGCACAAGATTTGATACCCACTCAAGATAATCAATCGGTCTAATAAATCCAATGTCTAGGAGTTTTTGCAGTTCCACCTTGACCAAAAGTGTTATTTGTGGATTGTTGGTTAACCAATTTGTCACTTCAAGTTTATACTCCTTTGCCCACACGAATGACAACCTGACCAACAATTGAGTCACTTGCAATGATAGTCACAAGTGGTCTCTGCTTGTTTTACAAGGTGCAACTACCTTTGAACAATTTGCAATGAATGAACACATGGTATGCATTTCACCAGAAAGCAGAAAAGGAAATACCAACACCTACCCATAGCCATGATATAGGTGTGAGAGATTGATTCAGAATGAAATGAATGCAAATAAATGATGCAAAGTCCATCTATTTCAAACCCACAGATAGTAATAGATTATTAAAAGACAGCTACATTTCTCTCAACACATACCAACATAACAGGGGCAATATTGAAGACAAATTACAAATTGACACAAGAACAACTACAATCAGAGAAGACATTTAAAGAAAGAAAGTTCTAAAAATGATTCTTCATTCCTGCAACAAAACAAAACTCAAAGTTTATGAAAAAGCTCCTATACATAAGTTGAATTAAGGAAAATAATAATTGGTTACAAAGAAATAGAAAATGAATTTGCTCCTTCTCCCCTCTTTCACAGAATAGCTGGAAAAAAGATCCCCTCCTTGTCTGCGAAGAGCACATTTATAATATTCTGGGAAACTTTTCGTTTTCATAACTGTTTCTTGAGAAATTCCCTCTTTTCATCTTCTCCTCGTAACTAATTTTATCAAAGACCCTTTGGTTCCCTCTCCACTTTATTACATCTTAAGATGTCACAAATATAGCCCTTAGTTATAACAAAACCCTTAAATTACAAATATTTTTGGAGTTTGTCCACAATTTTCCGCATAGTCCATGTGAAGCACCATCTTGATATCATAGTTACACACAACAATGCATTTTGCATTTGTCATTGTATGTCCCTCAAATGTTAAGAATGCTCGGTAATATTGAATACATATGCACAAAACTAATTTGCATGGAGAGTTTGTAATTCCACCTTGCTTAAGAAGATTCACTCACTACTCTCTTTTGCAATAAACCCACTGTTAATTTATCAAAATATTCAAAAGTAGAAAAGATGTGACCTTCCTTGTCCATTCTTGTTCATGTGTGCACTATGATAAATTCAAGGTAACCAATGATTCCATTAATAGCTACATCTGTAGCATTCACCAATTGCCTGATTTTGGGAACCATATAATATGCATCTAGCTCGAGGTTTCTATGAACAAAACCAATCGTATAGCAAATGTGAACCACCTTGATCATAGTCCTACATAGTGAAGGAGCAACTCTCTCCTCAAGAGGTGATTTGTGCCCCTTTCTCAAGCTCTTCTGTCAAATTCTCAATAAGAATACCACTTTGAAGCCAACAGAACAATCCTTAGCAATGATATTGCTCTTCCCAACTCCTCGAGCTCATGGGTATTTTCATTCTCAAATTGCCTTCTGCAACTTGCATACATATTCATCAGAGCATTTCGTTTTAAAGTTTCTAGATCTTTTCAACAAATCTATTTGGTGATTCCCAAGATGACATCTCTTAGAAGCATTATTTCAAACAATTCACTTGCCTTCTCTATGCATTCACATTTCGTATGCACTTAAAGTTCTAGATCCATTTCATTCACATTCTGCAATTGCGGCATCCCAAGACTGCATATCTTCAAAGCATTTTGTCAAATGGTTCACGTGCCTTAAATATGCTTCCACACTTCACATACCTGTCTTCCACGACACTTCCAAACAGGCCTGGAATTTGACGGTCACCCCTACCTGTCATATGAAAATTTTATGACGGTTTGGTCATTTAAATGCCTGTCAAAAAATTGTTTAATTTATGAATTTTTATATAAAATTTTTATAAATATAATATCTTGAAAAATTAGAAAACAATGATAATTATTAGTAATAAATATAAAAATCTACTGTTATAATTAACAATTAACAAAAGTTTCTAAGTTGATATTAAAAACAAATCTTGTTAAATATATAATAAAAGTTAAAAATAGTTATATTCTATTTTGAAAAGATTGTAAATTAATATATATTTTTATAATAATATTATAAATCACATATATTAATATAAAAAAAATGATCACTATTAGAAAAATATCAACAGTTTCTAAATTCATATTGAAAATATTCTCTAAATTTTTATCTTTTCATAAAAAAATTTGGTGATTCCTGATTAACATATTATATTATATTTTGCTTATAATAATTTTTTATGGTTCAATAAAAATTAGCAATCAAAGATACGCATAATAAATTTTATTTTGTAATATACACGTAAAATTAAAAAACTTCACTAGACACATAAATTCCCACGACACTTCCAAATACAACATCAGAAAAAAGTCCATTTTCAATTATGCTCGGATGGATGTCCATACTGTGTCAGGCCGCCAATTGCATTTGCTTTAAAGTTTGTAAAGCCTTTCAACAAATCCATCTTGTGTATATCTAGCAATCACAGTGGAGGGATCGGGTTTAACATCACATTTGCTTTGGATTTTCTAAGAATTCATCAACAAATCCATGTTGTGAATATTTCGTAACCATTACGGCCTCTTCTTTGGGGTCGCCTGTCCAACAGTTTATGCACTTTGTTCATCTTTCCACATTGTGCACTGGCTGTGGAAGTTGGCTTTACACCCATGAATGAATACAATCTGCATGTATCATATATTCATTTCATTCCAATGAGATCATAATACTGGAGGCACTCTGGCGATGGTAGTGGAGTTTGATCGGACATCTTTTCAACAAATCGATGTGTATACTCTGTGATCGCTGTGAATTGGATTCTTCAAGGCCATCTGCTAAACATCTCATGTTCCTCACTTATGTTTCAAGTTAAAAAGAAAATTTATTCAAAACTCCCATGGTGAGTGTCGAAACCACTTTATGCATATCCTCTAAAATTGACATCGAATGATGCCATTATACACAGTGCTCTCGACCATGATAATGCAATGATTTTCAGTGAGATGCCTTCTAGACTCGAGAATATCTTCCACGCTGTCACATCTTCTGAATGGCGCCAAGCATTGGCGAAACTGGTCCAAATCCTAAAATTTCCATACTGTCAAGAGAGAAGTCAAGAGATCAGAGTTTTTACAAACTTTAGAACCTTTTGCTAGGAGTTCGGGAGTTCTAAAGACTCCCAACTCAACAACTTCATAAAAGTTCATGATTATTTAGTATGGTCGTGCTTCTATAGAGTTCCATAACTCATAAATTCTTGACAACAAAGGGGGTTCTTCATAAAGTTCATAAAGGACCACCAAAAGTATTTGACTTTTAATAAAGTCTTTTATCCTTTAAAACACGAAACTTCATAATTTACTTCACCTTTATAAACTTTGGGAAAATATAAAATGCTCCATCAAAAATTTATCCTATAAATAAACTTGAGACTTCTATACTGAAAACTTCATAACTTTCACACAGTGACTTCGACAAAATTTGGACTCTAGGATGGATAGACCTTCTAGAGCAAAACCCAGAAATTATTTTAGTTCCAGCAACCAGAAAATTGAATTGTGACCTTATTTGCGAATTGAGGGCAAGAAAAAGTGAAGCTAAAAATCTTGCACCTAGTAAAGCCTTTTAACATAGAAACTGGCTAGATTGGGTGGAATAGGGTTAGGATCAAGCCTATAAAAGGATTTTTTTACTAGCTTCTATAGATTTTCAAAAATAATTATTTTTGTGATCTTGCAGGTTCAGGGGTATATAGGAGGGATCCACTAAAATTTGAAATTTTTCAAGTTCAAGTTTTGGGGTAACAACAGGCTCTGATTGGGGATGAGGACTTAGAAGGATGACGCAAGGGACCCGAAATCTCAAGCGTGGACCAGTGCTTAAATCCATTGGGCAATGAAGTCAGAGAGCATAGGGGAGAAAGGAGCCAGAGAAGGCCAAAACCAGAACAAAATAGGAAAGAAAACTACACTACCAGCACAACAAAAATTTCTAATATGTACATGGTAGGAAGATCCTACCTCAAATGAATGCAGGATGATTATGCAAATCCATTAACAGGCTGGGAGAAGTAACTGCCAGTGCGAAATAATGTTTGGTGAATGAAGAGCCCGCAAGCAATCAGCAGCCAACTGGCAACTATTACGATCAAAGTGATAAGAATGGCATCATATAAAAAATTTATGGATATGATTTGTTGCTCAAGAAGCCATTCTTCATTGTATGCTTCTTCAATTGGATTACTCATATCAGCATTGTCCAGCATATGACTACCGTCGGCATCTGGCTGTGTGACACTATGTGTGATATCATATTGTACCTAATTTGGCTAGCCAAGAGAAACCAACCCTCGAATTGGACATCCTACACAAAAATCATCAGATAAAGACCCCTCTTTGGTGCTAAATGTGTAGATGACTGTATCATTTGCAACATATGCCTCACCATGTCCCTGCATATGATCACCTCTTTGGGCAGCAGATAAAGTAATATCCCATGTATGAAAAGAATCATTCGAATCATCAAAAGACCGATTATCAACCCTATGCAAAACTGGAGGTATGTTAGGCTAAAAATTTGTATTGCAAATAATATTTTCATGTGACTTAAAATCACCCCCAGTTGGGATAATTTCCTCTACTTTTGTAGGATTCAACTCAACATTTTCATGATTACCTTCATCATCCCTGTCTATATCCAACAGATTAGACATGACATCCTCTTCTCCACACAAAAATTCATCCTCGCATGTGTCAAGACACCAATTTGGAATGTAAACAATTGGAGGTTTAGCACATTCATTCATTTGGTTGCTTTCATCAAGACTAATATGGTTGTTTATAACATCATCTTCAAATGTTTGTTTAAAAATTATGGTATCCATATTTTTAAAATAAAAAGATTCAAATGTAAGATTGTTCCTAACCTCTTCTTGTAGCCTAACTTTTGTATACTCCTATTTGGGAAACCTGAGAGCCTCATATTCAACTTGTATGCAATCAGAAGAAAAGACACTCAATATATCATCTATATGTTGTGTATCCTCAAATTGGTCTTCGTTGCTGATAAAAGTAAATGTTTCCATTTTTACAATAGACAAGGATGACAGGGCAACACTATTTGCATTATCCTCGTTATGATTTGCATCATGGGAGAATGGTTTATTTTCTTCACCATTTGAGGTACTCCTAGATTTATCATTATCTTCTTCATAATGCAAATAATATGCCTCAACTCTTTCATTCATATGAGTCTTGGTTCTTACACAGTTTATCTCATTTTTACCAAAGTGTTTTGGATCAAAGACAGTGAGATTGAGACATTCAATGGTAGGAAGTTGCATATATTGGAAGTCTATAGGCTGAGAAATTGGCTTCTGTATGATAGGCTTCCATATAGTTTCACCATTCAAACTGTTTATAGCTTGTTTTTTTTCCATAAACCACTTAATATCAAATCATCTTCTATTTTCACAGCCTCTTGTTGTGCAATTTTAATATTATTTACTTTACTCTGTCTCAACTCAAATTGAAAATCTAGATGCAATGCAAAAATAAAAGTACAGAGCTGGATTTTCTTACTCGGTTGACTAGAGGCTAGAATATTTTTGAGTAGTCGGTTGAATCTGTCCACAAAATCTCTAATGGATTCACCTTCTAGCTTTTAGATGTTGAAGAATTGACACAGCAAACAGGTCCTTTATATCTTCCCAAGAACTTAGTCTTTAATGAATCCCAATCAGTAATACACTTTTCTTCCAAATAATAAAACCAATCGACTATAGGCCCAATAAGAGATTTAATAAATAATCTCACAAAAACATCTTCTTCACTTACCCGCAAAATGCCACATGCAACTATAAATGTCAGAATGTGGTCTTCAACATCTTGATGGTTTTCTCCACTGAACTTCAGGAAGTGCTTTCTTGATCCTTCAGGCAATGGTGAATATTATGGCAAAGAAAGAGGTTCAAAGTGATTTCCCCATGGCTGGGAAGAAATTAATGCCATAATGTAATTCTGAAAAATAAATCAGACAACAACCTTCGCCAGAATAAAATGCTCTTGGATATGTTCCACCTCATAGAGCTTCCAGCCTCCATTCTCAGGGAAGCACCTTTAAATTTTTGGGGAAAACAAGAGCACTATTCTTCAATTTCGATCCCCAGTAGAGTTGCCAATATCTGTTGGTTAAAAAATTTGTCACTTCAAGTTTATACTCCTTTGCCCACACGAATGACAAGCTAACCAACAGTTGAGTCACTTGTAATGATAGTCACAAGTGCTCTCTACTTGTTTTACAAGGCGCAACTACCTTTGAACAATTTGCAATGAATGAAACACAGGGTATGCTTTTCACCAGAAAGCAGAAAAGGAAATACCAACACCTACCCATAGCCATGAAATAGGTGCAAGAGACTGATTCAGAATGAAATGAATGCAAATAAATGATGCAAAGTCCATCTATTTCACACCCATAGACAGTAATAGATTAATAAAAGACAGCTATATTTCTCTCAACACATACCAACATAATAGGGCAATATTGAAGACAGATTACAAATTGACACAAGAACAATCGCAATTAGAGAAGACATTTAAAGACACAAAGTTTTGAAAATGATTCTTCATTTCTTCAGCAAAACAAAACTCAAAGTTTCTGAAAAGGCTCCTGTACATAAGTTGAATTAAGGAAAATAATAACTGGTTACAAAGCAATAGAAAATGAATTTGCTCCTCCTCCCCTGTTTCACGGAATAGTTGGAAAAAAGATCCCCTCCTTGTCTACGAAGTGCACATTTATAATTTTCTGGGAAACTTTTCCTTGTCGTAACTGTTTCTTGAGAAATTCCCTCTTTTCATCTTCTCCTCGTAACTGATTTTATCAAAGACCCTTTAATTCCCTTTCCACTTTATTACACCTTAATATGTCACAAATATAGCCCTTAGCTATAACAAAAGCCTTAAATTACAAATACTTTTGGATTTTGTCTGCAATTTGCCACATAGTCTGTGTGAAGCATCTTGATATCATAATTACACACTACAATGCATTTTTCATTTATCATCGTATGTCCCTCAAATGTTAAGAATGCTCGGTAAGATTGAATACATATGCACAAAACTGATTTGCATGGAGAGTTTGTAATTCCACCTTGCTTAAGAAGATCCCCTCACTACTCTCTTTTGCAATGCACCCACTGTTAATTTATCAAAATATTGAAAAGTAGAAAAGATGTGACCTTCCTTGTCCATTCTTGTTCATGTGTGCACTATGATAAATTCAAGGTAACCAATGATTCCATTAATAGCTACATCTACAGCATTCACCAAATGCCTGATTTCGGGAACCATATAATATGCATCTAGCTCGAGGTTTCTATGAACAACACCCATAGTATAGCAAATGTGAACCACCTTGATCATAGTCCTACATAGTGAAGTAGTAGCTCTCTCCTCAAGAGGTGATTCGTGCTCCTTTCTCAAGCTCTTCTGTCAAATTCTCAATAAGAATACCACTTTGAAGCCAAAAGAACAATCCTTAGCACTGATATTGCTCTTCCCAACTCCTCGAGCTCATGGGTATTTTCGTTATCAAATTGCCTTCTCCAACTTGCATACATATTCATCAGAGCATTTCGTTTTAAAGTTTCTAGAGCTTTTCAACAAATCTATTTGGTGATTCCCGAGATGACATCTCTTAGAAGCATTATGTCGAACAATTCACTTGCCTTCTCTATGTGTTCACATTTTGGATGCACTTAAAGTTCTAGATCCATTTCGTTCACATTCTGCAATCACGGTATCCCAAGACTGCATATCTTCGAAGCATTTTGTCAAACGGTTCACGTGCCTTAAATATGCTTCCACACTTCACATACCTGTCTTCCACGACACTTATGAATACAACATCAGACAAAATTCCATTTTCAATTATGCTCAGATGGATATCCATAACGTGTCAAGCCGCCAATTGCATTTGCTTTAAAGTTTGTAAGCCTTTCAACAAATCTATCTTGTGTATATCTGGAAATCACAGCAGAGGGATCAGGATTAACATCACATTTGCTTCGGATTTTCTAAGACTTCATCAACAAATCCCTGTTATGAATATTTTGCAACCATTACGGCTTGTTCTTTGGGGCCGCCTGTCCAACAATTTATGCATTTTGTCCATCTTTCCACATTGTGCACTGGCTGTGGAAGTTGGCTTTACACCTGCCAATGAATACAATCTGCATGTGTCATATATTCATTACATTCCAATGAGATCATAATACTGGAGGCACGCTGGTGATGGTAGTGGAATATGATCGGACGTCTTTTCAACAAATCGATGTGTATACTCCATGATCACCGTGAATTAGATTCTTCAAGGCCATCTGCTAAACATCTCATGTTCCTCACTTATGTTTCAAGTTAAAAAGAAAATTTATTCAAAACTCACATTGTGGGCGCTAGAACCACTTTATGCATATCCCTGAAACTTGACATCAAATGATGACATTATACACAGTGCTCTCGACCATGATAATGCAATGATTTTCAGTGAGATGCCTTCCTGACATGAGAATATCTTACTTCCACGCTGTCACATCTTCTGAATGGCACCGAGCATTGGTGAAACTGGTCTAAATCCTAAAATTTTCGTACTGCCAAGAGAGAAGTCGGGAGATTGGAGCTTTTACAAACTTTAGAACCTTTTGCTAGGAGTTTGGGAGTTCTAAAAACTTCCGACTTAGCGAATTCTTAAAAGTTCATGATTATTTAGTATGGTCGTGCTTCTTTAGAGTTCCATAACTTATAAATTCCAAACAACAAAGGGTGTTCTTCATAAAGTTCATAAAGTCACCAAAAGTATTTGACTTTTAAGTCTTTTTAACCATTAAAACACGAAACTTCATAATTTACTTCACCTTTATAAACTTTGGGAAATATAAAATGCTTCGTCAAAAATTTATCCCGTAAATAAACTTGAGACTTCTATACTAAAAACTTCATAGCTTTCACACAGTGACTCCGGCGAAATTTGGACTATAGGATGGATAGACCTTCCAAGGAAAAACCTAGAAATTATTTTAGTTCCAGCAACCAGAAAATTGAATTGTGACCTTATTTGTGAATTGAGGGCGAGAAAAAGTGAAGCTAAAAATCTTGCACTTGGTAAAGCCTTTTAACACGGAAACTGGCCAGATTGGGTGGAATAAGGTTAGGATCAAACCTATAAGACAATTTTTTTACCAGCTTCTATAGATTTTCAAAAACATTTGTTTTGTGATCTTGTAGGTTCAGGGGTATACAGGAGGGATCCACTAAAATTTGAAATTTTTCAAGTTCAAATTTTGGGGTAACATGGATGCCTTTTACAAAGCTTTTGTTTCATCAGCTTTGTTCTTGGAAAAAATGTCAAATGATGCACTACTAAAGATGTGTCTAGTCTAGGAATGTCAGCATAAGACCAAGCGAAGTTGATCATACAGGATTCTAAGAAGGATGTAATTTTTTTTTCTCTTCAGGATCCAAAGAGGCTGCAAAGTAGGTGATCTTAGGTGAATCAAATGTTCCCACATATTTTTTTCAAGTCTTCTACTAGTACTATGGATCTTTTTTGATGTTCAACAATACTCGGGAGATTGAATCCTTCATCTTTGGATGCCTCAAAGAGGTTTTCACCCTTAGATATATCCTTTATTTTTAACTTTTTATGATCTAATAGCACCACATTGTGGTTTTTACTAGGGGGTCTCTTTTTTCTTTTTATATTTTTACTTTTGCAACTGGAGGAACCAATCTATTCCCAAAGTATGCTCCTTCACCAAGTTCAATGTTAAAGCCTTCCTTATGATCTCTGAATGGCATATTGTCTCATAGTCCCAAAAACTCAACAATAGCTTCGTCATTCTGGAATATATCTAAAACTAGTGCTTGTTGTTGGTCTTAATCAATTAATTGAGGATATACAAGTTAAAGTTTGTGTTTCTGGGATGGTTGGTCAAATAAAAGGTTCATGATGGTGTTTATGAAAGCATTCATGAAAAGGTTAGTAATGTACATGAAAGAGTATTCGATGGAGTCATTTTCATCAAATGTCTTAACCACGGGAGAGGATGGACCTTCCTCACAAGATGTATTTCTAGTGTTTACAGTAGCATTATCTAACAAACCATACCCTAGTCCTTGATATTTCTTTCATTTTTCAAAGATAATGGTTTCCCTTATACCTTGCTAATTTATTCCAAGGCCGCCTTGTCCTATGAATCCCATATTTTTGATAAGTTGGAAACCTTTGTTATTGTGATCAAAAGAGATAGGTTGTGGCCCTCTTCTTCTTCTTCTTCTTCCTTGTATAACCAAGTAGATACATCCTCGTCATCTATGACTTCCTTGTTCAACTCTCCCCATTTAGAGAAGACTGTAGGTTTGAATTTGATTGTGGTATGAGCTTTATCAATTTCTTATGGTTTTCCATATGTTCTTGGAGATAACAGAAGTTTTTGAATGCAAAAGGATTATTTGAGATGATAATCCCCATAACCATTGTCTAGAATTTGGACCTTGAGCTCGGGTTTAGATGGGTTTGAGGTAGATGATGAGGCTAAAGATGATGGATCGACATAGGAAAATGAATGTGCAAAGATGTCATTGCTAGGAACTTGGAAGATCTTTTGATATTTTTCTTCTAAGTTCTAACAATAGTGGAAAGGTTTTGGAACACCATAAATGGTAACTTATTTGTCGTTATATGGAAATTTCAAGCATTGGTGATAGGTAGAAGGGACATCTTGTAGAACATGAATCCAAGGACGTCCTATGAGAAGGTTGTATGGAAACTCAAGGTTTGAGACATCTTGATAGTACCTTTGAAATCTTGCTCATTATCATCATATGCCCTAATGTTTATACTTTTTTACTTTTCAATAACCTCACCTAAATATCCTAGTTATTTTACAAGTTTCAAGGTACAAATATTTAAGCCCACATTTCCATCTATCAATACTCTCTTGATTTTATGTTTATGGATGTAGACTTTTAGATATAAAGCTTGATTATGGTATGTATGAACATGAAGATATCTTTCGGTGAATATGAGATGATGTGTAGAAGCAATGTGTCCTACCAGGGCTTGAAACTATTTAGTGTTAATGTCAGTAGGCACAAAAGACTCTAAGAGAGATTTATCCAAAAATTCTTTATGAGCTGGGGATATTTTGAGAAGTTTAAGGATGGAAATCTATGTAGGATTCTTTTTTTATATGGTCAATAAGGTTATATTCAGCTTGTGGAGGTTTAGATAAAGCTTTGGATTATGGATGGGCTTTCTTGGATTGTAACCTTCCCTTGTCATGTAGTAACACCACACTAAGGATTTTTATCGGATATGGTTACGAATGTAATGTGATGGTTAGATTCGTGAGTATCACCCACTAAATTATCATATGAGTATGTGAATTTATTGTTATCCCTTCCTTTTCCTTGGTCATTTCCTTTTCCATGGTTGGGGATTGGATCCTTATAGATTCCCAATTCATTATTACTAGATGTTCTAGGGTGGTGTTCAATGTCAACTTCTCCTTTATCAATTAGGTCTTGTATGTGATTTTTGAGTTTCATGCAATTCGAGATTTTGTTTCCTTTGGTTCTATGATACTCATAATAGTCATTATCATTGTACCAAGAAGGATTGAATTGAGATTCTTCATAGTTTTGAATGTCTAGTAGTTTGATGAGATTAGTTTGGATCAATTTATGTAAAACTGTTTCTATCGAATCTTTAAAGGAGTGTGCTTTTATTTGGTTTGATTGAAGTTGTTGTCAATAGGTCTTGGTGGTCCCCTTGGGGTTTGGATTTGGATTGTTCGGTTGGTTTTTTGGTGGATTATTCGATGTAGGTTATATGTTTTTTATGATCTTAGCATCCATTACTCCATCATTGGTAACATTTTTATTCTTCGCCCATAGACATGGTTTGTCTTGTGAGCTTGTGGATTGATCTTTGTTATTATTGTATATCTTCACAAGTCCTTTTGCAATGGGGTCCTTTTCAATAGTTATGCCTTTTTCAATGATGTCTTAGATGTGTTAGGACATAGCATGGTCAACTTGAATCCTAAGTTAGTATTTAGATTTTGTATGAAGATGTCAATAAGTTATTTTTCGGGAATGAGCCACTTGCACTTGCTTGATTTGTGTCGCCATTGTTGCAAGAAAGAGGAAAATGACTCGCTTTGGTTTTGTTTTATCTTGTACATGTAAGTTACAAAAATGTCTTGTTCTATGTTGTATAAGAGTGATTAACAATTTTTTTCATAAGCTCATTGAATTTTCTAATTCCAAGAGGTAAATGTGAAAACCATTCTATAACTTGTCCATCAAGACTTATTGGGAAAAGTCTCATTAAGTATGTGTCATTATAGGCTACTTCCATGCAAGCCATAGAAAATTCTCGTATGTATTCGATAGGGTCACCTCTTCTAGCTTATACTTGTCAAATTTAGGAATTTTGAAGTTTTTAGGGAAGGGGATCATGGCAATGCTTTGATTAATGGATAAGGACAAATATCTTCCAAGGCATAACTCTTCTTAGTTTTTCCAAGTTGTATGTCAACAATCTTTTGATTTAGATTTTGTATTTGTAATTCCAACTCATTACCTTGAGATTTTGAGATGGATTAGGTGGATAGTAATTTTGATACCCAAGGAGGGATGATGAATTGTAGGATGGGTTTTGATTTTTCATCCGACCTTGAGGGATGTTGTATGTGTTCGAAGGAACATTTGGTCCTCGTGGGATGTTATATTAATGTTGTGGGGGTATGTTTGGATTTTGAGCGATGATATGTTGGTGTTGAGGGATGATGTGTTGTTGTTGAGGAGTGATGTTTGGATTTTGAGGGATGTCGTGTTGTTGTTGAGGAGTGATGTTCAGATTTTGAGGAAAGATGTGTTGTTGCGAAGGGTTATATTGGTATTGAAATGTGCTTGGATCAAGGTTTTAGAAGTTCAAACCTTGTTGATATTGGGTGTTGTATGATGGGTTTTAGTTTTGAGGAGGAGGTTGTTGTTGAATGAGGTATTGGTGTGTCATACCTTGAGGAGTGTTAAGTGAGGGGCTTGGATGTGTGTTTGTTTGATACATGAGTTGTTGTTGAGGTGGATTTGTTTGTGTGTATTGATAGGTATGTTTTTGTTGAGGTGGATCAGTTTGTGAGTATTAATAGGTAGGTTATTGTTGAGATGGGTTAGGTTGTTGTTGAGGGGGATTGGTTTGTGTGTATTGATAGGTAGGTTGTTATTGTGGGTTAGGTTGTTGAGATGGATTTTGAGGTGCATTGGTTGGATTAGGAATGGTGTAGATAGGTGAAGTTGTATGTTGTTGTTGTGATGGGATATTTGTGTGGAGTGATGGATTAGGTGTGACATTTGATGGTCTACGAGGAAGGTTTGACATGTTTTGCATATTGGGTTTTGAATCTTGTTGAGGTTCATTTTGTGATAAGGAGGTTTCATATAGGTTCCTTGATATTTTTGTTCTCCCAGTTATGATTGAAATATTATGATAGCATGTGGTGTGGTAAAAGGATTGTTTGAATTTTCTGGGAGATTTTGTGATTGTGTGACATTAGGATTTTGTTGGTTTTTATATGTTGCAATTATTTGGCCCGTTTGAGGTTGGTTTTGATACAATAGATTGACAAATTATTTTGCATAAGGTGCATCATTTGATGGTGTCGTTGGTTGTGTGAGGAAAGCTGGGATTTTTGGTTGTCTTATAGGTTCATAGATTTTTCAGACTACCATGGTGTCTTCACTAAGAATGTTAGGTGTCACCACACTAATGATGGGTTATTCCTTAAGAGTTTCAACATTGAAATTTTTGGTAGCTTAGCACCATGTTGTGCAAGTCTAAGAAAATAAGTGTTTGGATCATAGGCGATTATCACATCAAGTGCTTGAGCTAGTGTGGGATCTTGGGTCATTTCTAAGAGTTTTTCTACAGTAAATTCCTCACAATCTTCTACACGTACATCTTGTTCTTGGGAAGGTTTCTTTTATGGTTGTTGGGTAGTATACCTAGGAGGAACAAAGTTAGGGGCATTCCCCATGGTTTTTTGGTTGGAGTTTTAGCAATTGTTGTGTTGTTGACATTAGAGCTACTAGGATTTGACTCTGTGTTCTTATTGTGTTGGGATCTAGTAGTAGGCATAAAATCACAAATGACCTTAGAGGATGAGAGATTTTGAGATGATGGGTGTGATGATATGGTTTGATTTCAAGATAGATTCAAAGGATACATTGCTTAGTATTTTGTACAAAAAGGATGATGTTTGGGTTGATTGAATTGTGTTAGATCTCAAGATGTTTTTGATATATTAAGTAGCATTCACAGGGCATTGTACCTTTTACACAACAATCCTAAAGGGCCAAAAAAGATCAGGTGTAGAGCATCAAAATAGAAACCACCAAATACATGACACAGAAACAACAAACTGACAACTGTTCAACAACAACCCATACAAAACATAAAATAAAAGCAGTAGACTAACTAGCACCCTCCCATTTATGAGAGAGGAGGTTTATAAAATCCTCTCCAACCCAATTGGGGCCCTCCTTAACAGTCTCCTTGTCCATTTCTTCTTTGAGCACAACAAAATGGGTACCAACAACATAGTGGATCATTTTGACAATGAATTGGGTCAACCCAGCAAACTTCCTTTCAAGTTTATCCATCCGCTCCAATAGCATGCTATAGGCGTCCTCCTTGTCCATAGTCTTAGCCTTCTCTTCCTCCATAGCCTCAAGGTCCGAGGACTGGGTCGTCAAATCCTCCTTGAGCATCTTGTTGAGGTTGGAAAAGTGACTAGGTCCTTCCACAAATTCCTCCTCCTCCTCTGTATCTTCCTCCTTCCTCTTGCCTTTACTATCATATTGCTCCTCATCACTAGAAATATCATTCATCGACACTTTTTATTGTTTTTAGCCAATCTATGGGATCTCCTTATGTTGGTATTCTCCATCCCCATATCCATAGTAGCAGCCACAATGGTGTCCCCCTTAGAGTCTTTACCCACATTGTTCTTCCCTTCACTGTCTAAGGTTGGCAGCTCCACTTGGCATTTACCCACCTCCTTTACTTTTTTCCTTGCTGCAGGTTTGATGTCCATCTTGTGGGGAGCATTTTTGAGCTCATAGAGCCCGACTACCACTCTCGACTAAGCATTCCCCACATCACCCTACTTTTTCTTGGCAGGAGGTTTAGGCTTAGGGGTTTTGGTGTTCACCAGAGGAGTTTCCCTTTTAGGGCCTTTAGACTCGATCAGGGAGGGAATCACTTTGGGCTGGTTAGGGGGTTCAATCTCCTCAATACAAACAATAGAAATAGGTTTGGGAGGACAAAGAGCTAGATGGAAATGATAAATCCTTAGGATGAGGCCTTAGTGGAGTGGCAGGGGGCATTTCATCAAGGTTTTGGGTAGCAGTGTCCAAACATTTCTCAATAGAAATCTCCAAATTAGTGAGCAAGAAAAAAGGAAAACTCAATAGCATTTTGTGATGAAGATGATTGAGAAGAGGCAAATGGTAATAATAAAACACCCTATGCCTACCTTCTAAGGTCGCACATTCCATAATAGCCAGACAAACTTGGTCCCAAGGATGAGGGAGTGCTTCTGAGGGAGTGCTTCTATTTTGAAAGAGATCTCAAGATGTTGATAAAAGGTTGGATGATGTTTTCACTTGGACTAGACTAATGAGTACAAGCAAAAGGGATGATGGTGATTTTGCAAACCTAGAGGGGAGATAATTCCACTAGGTTAACAAGCTCACAAGATAAGGATAAATGTTAACAAGAGACCCTAGCAAAGTGATGGGTTTGATTGATAGCTTGATGTCTAAAGATTAGGTTGATTTTTAACAAAGGATGTTAAGGACTTGCTTGACAAGGTTGATGTTGTTTGAGGATATTGATTTTTTAAGGATTTGATTGGTTGATATTTGTCTAAAAAGGCTAGAGTAATATTTCCTAAGAAAATCCAAGATGAAAGTGATGTGATATTTTCGGGATAAAAAGGACTATGCAGGACTATAAGGCCTATTATGTCAAATAACGCTGGTTTTGGGATAACAAGTTATGAAAATATTACGCTTAGAAATTTGTAGAGTAAAGAATATCAAGTTTAATAGTCAAATACGTTGATTTAGACAAAAGTGTTATGCTGCCCCAAGAAAAATGTGTGAAAATGTTGACAAATGTAGTAAGATGCAAGCAGAAGTAACAAAGAGTCATAGTCAAATGCAACAAGATGCATAAAAGCATCATCAAGCATATTAGGTTTAATAGAGTAAGGTTTCAGATAGACGTGTCGATGTGCAAAGGTGTCGATATGTAGGAAAAAGGCATCAAGATGTTGAAACAAAAGTGACAAGATGCAAACAAAAATGGCGATATTTGCAAACATGGTAGACTATGACAGACAAAAGCAAGTTTTTGTGATAGGTTTCAGTAGATCAGTGAAAGTTTGGAAAATTTCAAGGGTAATTGTGAAAGTTGTATTTTCTTGGCAAGTGATACAAACAACAGACATAAAATCAGAACTAACTCTACCATTAGGAAATTTCACAAGCCTTCTTCCATAATCTCGCTAGTGGTATCACAGGTATACCACAATTGAAAACACACTAGACAAGTACAACCTAGCTAGTAGTAAAAGGTGTGTCAATCTATAGTGGGCCCTGTTATCACCTGAAATTGTACCCTGTTGAACCTGATGTTCAACACCTCAGTGTAACATGGGAAGACCTCTAAAGCTGTGGGTCACTTGTAGACAGAGGTCAACCTCCGAAGAAGGCCGACTTCCTTTGGTATCACCTAAACTACTGATTATGTAAAGGAAAAGGGAGAAGGAATGCATAAAAATAAAACTAAACCCTATGGTGATACACCGAACTGATAAGAGCAATGGAATAATTGATTTACAATTGAAAATTGACAATGAACACAAAATTACCCATCAAACTCTGTAAGCTTTGCATTAATGTTTCACAAACAGGTTCGATTCACACACTTTTTCAAAAAAAGGAAAAGATTTTCACATATTAGAATCCATGTGTGACTATGTGAACACAATTTTTGATTTGTATAATGATACTTTTGCAAAGGAAGGCATGAAAACAGTAGATAAAGTTATAAGGGAAAAGAAGAAATTCACAAAATTACTTGATCATGAACCTGAAATGCACAACACTTTGCAAGAACAAGATGGTAATCTGAAACATCAACAGTGACCAAGGTAAACTCTATATACTATGCTCCAAAATGAGTTACAGAAGTTTGCTAATTTGAGAAAGGATTGCCAGAGTCACAAAATTTCAAAAAGCATAAGAAGAACTCCCTTACAAAGAGGCAAAAATGCCCTATATATCAAAATTGTGTCAGGCCCTGCCCTAGGGCTTACAAAAAATATCATCCTCTAGAAAGATATGCCCTTAGATCTTTTTTAATCAAGTTACTTTTGCATTGAATGTATATCCCCGCTATCCATGCTCAAGCCTCCTTAACTAGCCGCTTTGAATGCTCTAAAGCATTATAATTAATGTTGATGCCCCTTTGCCAGTAGCGATCCCAGTTGTCACTGTGACTCACGGTTTCTTCCTCCTTTGGCCTGATTCTCGCTCCAGATCTTTCTTCAAATCAACCATCTTCGAGAAGCAACATCCGACCTGCCCTGTTAGATTCAAACACCATGTTCACCTAGCTGACTGATCACCTTCGATCTCAAAGTAGATTGTTATGCTCTGTTGATCTCGTTCACAGGGGGTAGTCAAATAGTCAAACGGCTCATGGTCCGTCCTTAGCTCCCTCTGATTGGTTGAACTCGTGCCACGTAGATTCCCAGATGGTCAAAGGTCGCTTCATCAGAATCGCATGTCAGTGAGACACTAATGGTGTCTCCCCGATGTGATTAGACCTCGCAGCAGCATTCGACAAGACATACATCTGTCGGGAGGACTTCATAGCGAGTGAAAAAAGTTACACCGATGTCAAAGATGATCGCCCAGACTGTCGCTGTCAGTCAGAGGTCATAGCGAGTGTAAGCCATTTCGACCAAAAGTCTCGGCGAGCCTCAAGAGTTATATCGCTATCATATAAACCATCGGCAAGACAAACATTCATCGGCAAGAGGTCATAGTGGGTTTCATTAGCCATACTGATATCCTTTTCCATCGTTGAGACCTCACTTGTCGACAGGACATCATATCGAGCTCAAATCTTTTGCTCAGAGTCTCCCCAATCTCAAGCTTGTGAACCATTGTCGGCAAGAGATTACACCGAAGGCATAACCTTCAGCGAGACATTCAGCAGTCGGCGAGATATCATAGCGAAGGCACAAGCTTTCGCCGAGACCTCCATCCGTCGGCAAGACCTAATGCTAAAGAAAAAATCCTTCGGTGAGCTCGTTTCATCATCTATTGGCAGGACCCTAGCGGGTCGGGAAGACTTCTCCCTAAAGAAAACCCCCTTCATCGAGACTTTTCCGGGTCAGTGAGACCATGATCATTCAGCCAGAATTTATGCTGAAGGCAATCCCCTTCGATGAGACTCTATTGGGTCGGCAAGACCTCACGGCGAAAGCACCCTCTGTCGGCGAGACCACCAGACATTGGCAAGACATCACGCTGAACTCATAGCCTTTCGGTGAGACATTCACTTCATCGTTGAGACATCTCCCTGAGCTTAACATTACACCGAGAGTTCCATTCTTTCGGTGAGACTTCGCTCGGTCACCGGGACGTTACAGCGAGGTCTTTCTTTTCTCCCCGAGACATCTCCTTTTGCTGAGACTTCCATCTTTCGGCAAGACCTTATACCGAAGGCAAACCCCTTCGACGAGACCTTATGCATTCAGAGAGACATATAAAACTTCACAGCAACCAAGATGTCTTGGCAACCATGAGGATTTCAAACGGGTATCACATACTGCTAGTCGGCAAGACATTCAGCTGGTCTTAGTGACTTTCTCATCAGGAATTTTATGCCCAGATCTGACTGAGGCATGATTTCAAATAGACTTCCTTTAGAAATACATCAGGTGTATGATTTAATCCCGCACAACAAAGTCCCCATTTGGCCTTCGTAATACCTGAAACATAGGTTGCCCTGCCTGATTGAGCCCATAGGTGAAAATTGGGTAACATTTCTAGGACCTCAGTTGGATGTTTTCCTGCTAAACATGCAGGCCAGTAGCCTAGGCCTATCCATTGGGCATGGAGTCATTGTTCTACTCTTCAAATTTTTGAAAACCTTGTAACTCAGCACAAACCACACAAACTGAAAGAAACTATTGCAATTATGTTGAAGACAAAATCTGAAAAACCAAGTGCATCAACTGCACTTATTGAAAAACATGACAAAACTAAAGATGAAACATGCCAGCAGGAACTTATTGAAAGCATAACTGAAACTCTACCCTACCCTACACTAACCAACAGAGTTAGTGCTCAGACATGACCATTCACTGGTTGTGAGAAGTAGTTTCCCTTTCTTAACAACAGAGGATGCTTCAAATCCTTAAGATCAATCAAAAAGAGATATGTAAATGACAAACATTTGATTAACTACTGTAGAAAAGTCTAAAACATCTCAAAAGGTATCCCCTCCTCGTTTGATTGTCCATCAAAGATGTTTTGAGGCATATAGCTGAAATTAACTTGTTGTTGCTCTTGGCACGTTGTAATCACATGCCTTGGAAGAACCATGAATTGTTGTAATTCTGTAGACCCCTCCTTGGACAAATATTTGATCGAAGACCCTTTAGAGAGCATAAAAATTGGCCTCTCACTGCTGCCTTCACGTTTATAAATTATTGGCACTCCATCTTGTCGATTAGACTACTCCACTGCATGTAGTGTAAGATTTCCCTTTTTCCTTCTTGTTGCCTCAATTTTAATCTAATTTGAAAGAGATGTTGATCTTTCATCAAGTGATGAAGGAATGATTACTTCTTTCACCCGAAAAGGCTGATCATATACTGTTGGTTCACATGGCATCAAACTATCATCAATGTTAGAGAAAAAATCCTCTATAATATTTAGGAAAATATTCTCATCTGATTCATAATTATGAATTGGATTCATATGAGTCTTATCACCCTGCTGCTCAAGGGTAGTAACTGATGTTAGTAAGCATGTGTTGTATTCATCCTCATCAACAAATTCAGGTAATTCCTCGAACAAATTAGCTAAATCCTGAGAGTCAACCTCTATTTCCTTGTTTAAAACATGTTCAACCTGATCTCATTTTTCATCTTAGTTTAAGACAAAGGACTCAAGATCATTCCAAAATATCGCTTCTTCACAATCATCATTTACATTACTTTCTGGAATTAGATGAGCAGTCTCTAACTCAACCAGCAACTCATCACATTGTTTGTCATCTTCCTGCTGCAAGTCTATTTTGCAAATGGTATCAGAACATGCATGCCTAAGTTGGCCCTCTTGAATAAGAATAGGTGACTGTTCATGAAGATTCATAGCTTGATTTGCTACATGTACTTGACTTTGCAATAGAAGAGGATCTCTGAAACTTGGAATGGGAGCCTCTTGAACTAGATTTGGCATTTTGAAGTCAGGATGCTTGGTCCAAGAAGGCCGCCAAGGCTGTTCAGTAATTTGATTACTTGGTTCAGGCTCTTGTTATGACTGAAAATGAGAGTTCATGAGCTCCTGTAGGGACTGAGCTATTGAAATAGAGGGAACTTGAGGAATCTCTTGAATTTCTTGAAGGAAAATAGGCACTTCATGTGGCTAGACAAATTCAGGTTGTACCAGCATAGGCTCTTGTATTGGTAAAACATCTCTAAAACTTGGAACCTTGATTTCAAAAGGGTTAAAAGACTCACTTTGCTTGAAACTTGGAAATTTAAAGTTACGAACCTCCTCCTAAACAGGCTGATGTGGAATATAAGGAGCTACTTGGACCTCATGCCTTTGTGTTTGAGCAAGCAAAAGCTTCATTTGCTCCTCTTTTGCTGCTAACTCCCTTTTGAGCTTTTCCCCAAACTATTTCCTCTGCGTCAGTAATTCTTGCTCATGAAGGTAGGCCTGATAGGCCATCTCTTCTTCTTGTTGATCGTACTCCTGCTCCCTATTGACCTCATGCTGATTTTCAATTTCTTCAAACTACTTTTTGAAATATAAAGACATATTCTCTATACTCATTTTAATCAAATTTTGAGGCTCATATGAAGAATAACTTTGCTGATTGGAGATAAAATAACCCTCCTAGGGTTGTTGATGAGCATAAGCATGTCGCTGCAGAACTTGTGCAGGGGTTGGTGGGTGGTAGGCCAATTGAGCTTGCTGGTAACTTGCTGCTACATAGTTATTTTGAGTAAAACTAACGGTATCCTCAATAGGGTATGACTGATAAAAAGATGCATGCACAATACCTTCATGAAATGGTGAATGGTAAGACATACTACCATGAAACCAACACTTAGACTGCTGAAACCAGTTACTTCGGGCTTGGAGTTGCCAGGTATGTTAAAAACTTGCCTCCAAAGGCAGAAAGTACTGTTGTACACACCAAACAACAGTAATACATGGTACAAAAGGAACTGACACAGTCAGTTCTCGAGTCCCACCGGGCGTGCCAAAACTGTTATCACCTGAAATTGCACCTTGTTGAACCTAATATTCAACACCTCAGTGTAACATGGGAAGAACTCTAAAGCTGTGGGTCACTTGTAGACAGAGGTCAACCTCTGGAGAAGGCCGAATTCCTTTGGTATCACCTAAACTACTGATTCTATAAAGGAAAAGGGAGAAGGAATGCATAAAAATAAAACTAAACCCTATGGTGATACACCGAACTGATAAGAGCAATGGAATACTTGATCTACACTTGAAAATTGATAATGAACACAAAATTACCCATCAAACTCTATAAGCTTTGCATTAATGTTTCACAAACAGGTTCGATTCACACACTTTTTCAAAAAAAGGAAAAGATTTTCATAGATTAGAATCCATGTGTGATTATGTGAACACAGTTTGTGATTCATATAATGATACTTTTGCAAAGGAAGGCATGAAAATAATAGATAAAGTTATAAGGGAAAAGAAGAAATTCACAAAATAACTTGATCATGAACCTAAAATGCACAACACTTTGCAAGAACAAGATGGTAATTTGAAACATCAACAGTGACCAAGGTAAACTCTGTATACTATGCTCCAAAATGAGTTACAGAAGTTTGCTAATCTAAGAAAGGACTGCTAGAGTCACAAAATTTTGAAAAGCATAAGAACTCCCTTACAAAGAGGCAATAATTCCCTATATATCAAAATTGTGTCGGCCCCTGCCCTAGGGCTTACAAAAAATATCATCCTCTAGAAAGATATGCCCTTAGATCTTTTTTAATCGAGTTACTTCTACATTGAATGTATATCCCCGTTGTCCATGTTCGAGCCTCCTTAACTGGGCGCTTTGAATGCTCTAAAGCATTATCATTAATGTCGATGCCCCTTTTCCAGTAGCGATCCCAGTTGTCATTGTGACTCACAGTTTCTTCCTCCTTTGGCCGGATTCTCGCTCTAGATCTTTCTTCAAGTTGACCATCTTTGAGAAGCAACATTTGACCTGCCCTGTTAGATTCAAACACCATGTTCACTGAGTTGACTAATCACCTTCGATCTCAAAGTAGATCGTTATGCTCTATTGATCTCATTCACAGGGGGTAGTTAAACAGTCAAACAGCTCATGGTCTATCCTTAGCTCCCTCTGATTGGTCAAACTTGTGCCACGTAGATTCCTAGACAATCAAAGGTCGCTTCATCAGAATCACATGTCGATGAGACACTAATCGTGTCTCCCTGATGTGGTTAGACCTCGCAGCAGCATTCGGCAAGACATACATCTGTCGGGAGGACTTCATAGCGAGCGGAAAAAGTTACACTGATGTCAAAGATGGTCGCCCAAACTATCGCTGTCGGCCAAAGGTCACAGCGAGTGTAAGCCATTTCGGCCAAAAGTCTCGACAAGCCTCAAGAGTTATATCGCTATCATATAAACCATCAGCAAGAGAAACATTCATCGGCAAGAGGTCATAGTGGGTTTCATTAGCCATACCGATATCCTTTTCCATTGTTGAGACCTCACTTGTTGGCAAGACATCATATCGAGTGCAAATCTTTCGCTCGGAGTCTCCCCGATCTCAAGCTTGTGAAGGTCACTATCGGCAAGAGCTTCCTTGTCGGCAAGAGATTACACCGAAGGCATAACCTTCGGTGAGACATTCAGCAGTCGGTGAGATATCATAGCGAAGGCACAAGCTTTCGCCGAGACCTCCATTCGTCGGCAGGACCTTATGCCGAAGACAAAATCCTTCAGTGAGCTCGTTTCATCATTTGTCGGCAGGACCCTAGCGGGGCGGGAATACTTCTCCCTGAAGCAAACCCCCTTTGTCGAGACTTTTTCGGGTTGGCGAGACCATGATCATTCGGCTAGACTTTATGCCGAAGGCAATCCGCTTCAGCGAGACTCTATCGGGTCGGCAAGACCTCACGGCGAAAGCACCCTCTGTCGGCAAGACCACTAAGCATTGATAAGACATCACGCCGAATTCACAGCCTTTCGGCGAGACATTCACTTTGTCGTTGAGACATCTCCCCAAGCTTAACATTACACTGAGAGTTCCATTCTTTCGATGAGACTTCGCTAGATCGCCAGGACGTTACAGCGAGGTCTTTCTTTTCTCCCCAAGACATCTCCTTTCGCCGAGACTTCCATCTTTCGGTAAGACCTTATACCAAAGGCAAACCCCTTTGGCGAGACCTTATGCATTCAGAGAGACACATAAAACTTCACAGCGACTGAGATGTCTTGGAGACCATGAGGATTTCAAACGGGTATCACATACTGCTAGTCGACAAGACATTCAGCTAGTCTCAGCGACTTTCTCATTAGGAATTTTATGCCCAGATCTGACTGAGGCATGCTTTCTAACATAATTCCTTTAGAAATAAATCAGGTGTATGATTTAATCCCACACAACAAAGTCCCCATTTGGCCTTCGTAACACTTGAAACATAGGTTGCCCTGCCTAATTGAGCCCGTAGGTGAAAATTGGGTAACAGGCCCACCTGTCAAAGTTATACCATCCAATGAATGGGTGACTAGGGTATGCCAAGGTCATGTACCGCCTTGAAAGGACAAGATCCTAGCAAGGAATAACGGTCACCTCAACAAGGGACAGTACATGGTGAGTAACTTTATGCATGATATTGTATGTTGTACCAATATAGACTAATGATCGAAGGTCTAAAAGGCTACTAAATCACAAGGTTTGTAGTGGTGTATCGGTGAATAGTGACCCCATCTAATAATACCCAAGATTGGAGGGGTCTCCTTCGCTCTCATCACCAAACGTGTCTTGATGGACCGAGGGTCACACAACTTGGCTCAAATGATACTAGAAACACCTTAGGGTACACCTTTTGTTCTCCCCCCTTTATATACCCTGCTCGAAAACATGGTTGAGATCGAAACCTAGGGTGATGAAATCCCTAGGCAGGCCTCCTGAAAATAAAAAGGGAAGGAATAGTGTTGCTATTTCTGATCACCCAAGATCGCACTAGGCACAAGGGGAGAGCATACGTAGACAAATTCGGTAAAAGAAAAAAATGCAAAATAGTGGTATTTTTTTATCTCCAAGATCACACAAAGCACAGGGAGAGAGCATACACACCCCTAGTCTACTAGACACAACAAATAAGGTTCATTTTAAAGTACCAAATCAAAATGTGAGGTTAATTTTAAGATTAGAAAAATTATAAAGCAAATAACCCTACACCAAATTTGTTAGTAGTTTCAATTTTATTCTTCTCCCAGTTATTGTCAAGTGTTGCATACATAGGTTAACTCAAAATCATCAAAGAAATAGGCCCATGATAGGGTTCGCAAAAATTTGAAAGCACAAAAATCGAAAAAGATCCTACAAAAATAAATGTGTCACTGTGCAACAGTCAAAAGTGATATTATACCTCAAATACGCCGAAGGCTAGACAAACATATCATTGTAATTTCTATCGATGTGAAGATCCAAAGAAAACACACTGATCCACAGTCAAACATGTCATTGTACCTAGAAATAGAGAAGCAAATGAGAAATAAACAAAAGAGTCAATTTCAAGACAAACATTCCCTTGTAATGTTTGTAGAAGCGTCAAAGCATGACAAATGCACCATGTCGCCAATAAATGCATCACTATGATTTTCAATAACGTCGTTGTAACTTGCAGGTCATGAAAACTTGAAAAAACTATTAAATCAGGGATGTGGGTCCCGTCGAGCATGCCAAAATGTCTGACATGGGTTTAGAAGAAAGTCAATTAAAAGTAAAATTAACATAATTAGGGTTAATCTCAAAGACCTACATGAAAATATTGATCAAAACCCACTAACAAATGAAATTAAATGCTCCAACTTAGAAAATGACAATTAACATGAAAATTAACATTCAAAACCAAAATCCAAAAAGTGTAAACCTAACATTCCATTTTGAATTGTGATGGATTGATGTTGGATTGCTAAAAACTTAGCTCCCATGGTTGTAAAATCTTTAGTTTACCTAAAAGATGCACAAAATGATATGATTATGATATGATTCAATGATCAAAATGACATGATTTCACTACAATGCTTCTAGGTGATTTGAAATGGGGGGAGATGGTTGATTTTATAGATTTTCAAAAATCAAATCAATGGTAGAGATTAGATCTTTAGATTAATGGTTTAAATTAAATCTTGAAGATCAATGGCTAGGATTAATTAAAACTCAAAATATCTCCTCAATTTTAGGGAATTGGTTGAGATGTTTAAAAAAAAAAAATTCCTCTAGAATATGCTTTTGAGAGGGAAAACTAGATTAATTAAATAATTCAAATTATTTAATTATGTGAGGATAAGAATATTCCATGTGCAAGTGGAGGGAAGAAAATTAGATAAATAAAATTATTTAACTATAGGATATAGAGGAAAATTAAACTTTTCTAATTAAAAAATTATTTAATTAAGGAGGATGGAGGAAAATTAGTGAAAAGTGATGAATTAATTATATAATTCAAAATTATTTAATTAATAGAGGAAATGAGGTGAAAATGATGAAAAATGGGGAAAAGTGACGAAATGATGAGAAATGATGAGAAATGATGAGAAAGTGATGAAAATGCAGTGTTAGTGAATGTGTGATACAATTTAGGTATTTTTGCATGTTTACAGTGATAAATATTATATTCAATTATATAAGGAACTATATGTGTTAATGAAAATATTAGATAATCTAACATTCAAATTATGCTTGTGGCTAGTGAGATTTTTTCCCATTGATTCACTTGCCCATTCACGATAGAAACTTTTGGATTCTATCAATAAGTTTATTTCAATTCTAACACACCCTCTAGGGTATATTCATGTTGAGATCAACTATGATACTAAATTCAAATTTTCGAATGAAATATATTTGAGCTATAAGATATGGTTTTTAATTTTGATTATTTTTCTCACTGTATAGTAAAAATTATTTCATCAATTTCTATCCTATAAAAAATAATTAATTAGTCAATAGGTTATATCTTGTAGCATCTTTCACTTGAAAAGCTATCTCACACCAAAAAAATAACTCTCATGTAATTGAAACATTCCTCACCCCATGCTTGATTTTTTAAACTCGCAACCAATATTTTCATTTAAAAGGGTGCAAAAATAGTGTCTTGACCTCAATAATCTAGTAGCTTTGAAATATTAAATTTTTAAATCTTCTTTTTGCTTCCTATAAATAGATTGAAGTAGGAGTAGTAGGGAGAATGGTTTTGGTTTGTCTCATTTTTATTTTTATTTTCCTTTGGTAGGGTTGCATAATATTTTTCCTATAAGCTCTACCCATTATTTCTCATTGGTATCATTGAAAATACATTCATTTTAGCAGAATCTTGAGGTAATTCACTTGAAATGGTTTTAGTGAGTTTTTTTTGGGAATTTGTACATGGTCGTATCATTTTTCTTGTGTTTTATTTCATTCAAAAATATTTTTGTTGTTATTTGTTAAATAAATGGCATTGGTTTTGTGGTTTTGTCTATGGCTATTTTCATATATGATATTATAGTAATACATGGTGCTAGATCCCTATTTGTTTTTCACATAGAGACATTTTTAAATGTGAAATCAATTTTACATTTATTTAGTGGTTTTAATTTTTTTCATTTTATTTTCCTTGTTCTTGAGGTTATTTTTAAGACAAATTTTTCCCTACAAAATCAATTATTGCTAATGTTATAAAAGTGATGGTTGCCAAAGTTAATTTCATAGAGTTAATAATAGAGATCAAACCATATTCATATGCTAAACTTATCACATTCTTCACAAATCTTATACATTATAAAACAAATTTCTTCAAAATTTTGTGCCATTATATTGGATATTGTACTTTAAAGACCAAATATCAGAAGGCGAGGGATTGGTGTAACATAAAACAACTAGAATTTTAAAATATTATGCTAAATAAGTGGCATTTTTTAATTTTATAGATGGGAACATACTCTCACATGGTTGGTTACTTGGTTAGAACTCAACAGTACAATTAGGTACCAATATGCTTTTGATATTATTACATTCTTTGTTGAATCCACATGTCTTTGTTAATTCAACAAAAACATGGGTGCTACATTTGAGATATCATCTTCCCAATAAAAATATAGCTCCAACATCTCTACGTTTTCATCAATTTGAAATGATTAAACATCCTTTTATAAGAAATTCCATACATTATTGTTTTTGGCATGTTTATCCTTAAAGTATTAGGTTTTTGTAATTGCATAAAAGAATTCTCTCTATAAAATGTGATTAAGTCTTCTGTGTGTGAAAAAAATGCATAGTTTGGGATTTATCTCTTTTGGTCTCCAATCATCCAAATTTCCTCTCCTAGTGTTGTTTTCCATTACAAGGCACACAAAGAGTCTCCTATAATATGCTTTTTTATGCACCCTTAAAAGGTTTTAGTTTCTTTTCACCATTTCAAGGTGCATAATATTGTTTCTTCTTGATGTAATTTAACATAGTTTTAATGTCTATGAGCCTTACTTCTTCAATCTTATCTTGATTCATGAGATCTAATGGAGAAGTAATCAACTCAATACTTTCTTCTTAAATCATTTTTATTTTTTTGTCTTCTATACACATATGCAACCATTAATTATTAGGTTTTGGGTCCCCATTCATTAGTCAGTTGATAGAAAATATGAAATTTGTTTCCATACTTGTCATACATAAAATTATTTTCATTGAAGAAAAACTATCTTATTAGTCCATCTTCATTCTCTCCAAACATGCCCCCAATACTCTATTTACATTTTATAAAAACACTTTGGAGGACTAACTCTGCAAACACTAGGCAAATTGGGTTATCCAATCCTATATGTTTTTGGACTTGATGGAATATCCTCAAAATTTAAAGCATTTTTATTTTTATCTCATAAACTTGGAAAAACCATACTCTTAACAAGTGCTTTCAATTCTAATTTGGTGTGCTTGCCCAATTATCTTCTAGGTTTAGAAAATTTTCAAGTCTATTGAGAACCATTAAATCATTGTACTTGGAGAACTCAGGAAGACAATATAATAATTTGAGCATACTTTTGTTTTCAATAGTTGTGAAATACCATTGGTAGCTATCACATATTGCAAACCATAGGAGCCCGATGGTGGGAAAGAGGTTTTTTTATTGGCCAACCCTTAGTAGCTATCACAAAGTGTGAGCTAAAGAGAATTGGTTGATAGATCACTCCTAGATTTAAATTTTAAAAATTATGATAAATGTAACATGCCCATTTGTTCTACACAATAACTTTATTATGTTTTAATCTCAAGTAAATAGTTTAAGCATCTAACCATCATGAGCAATAATTTTTTTCTTTTCAAACATAAAGATAACATGAACTTTTGAAATAACGTGTTTCCAAACTTTCTCATTGCATTATATCAAAGTATTACAACCTTCCAAAGTATAGATTTCATAGTACAAAATTTCATGATAACATGATAACATTTCTCTTTTATAACCTTTCCATCATAATGGATACAAAACACATACGTGGCTCCATCAAATCTTGGTCGCCAACTAATGAGGAGAAACATCACTCAAGTGCTTTTTCGCCAACCTTGGACTAACTGTGATCCCCTGCACATCTACCAAACTGGTAAGATGGCCTTACCCTTCGATGAAGAGATTGGTTTGGTAACCTCATAATTAAATTGACCTTTCCTAAGCTTGGTGTTGTGTCCTACATATCTAGAACAGTCACACAATGGCTACAACCTATCATATGACATTACCTGCCTAGTATGTAAACCTGGATCACAGTGAACTGGCAGTGTATACAGTGGATACATACACTACTTTGGCTAAAGTATTCATCATCCCTAATTTAGAATGGACACCACATGCTCACCCACCTTCCTAGCTCGATTTGTATTTTACCATTCATATTCTATGCATAGGTTATTCCCTTTCCCATGGATTAACCTAACCCCAAGAACAACCCTTACCTCTTACATTTACTATGACACTTCTACTCGAGTAGTTCAAGTAATTATATCATACCAACTAACCATACGGTTAAACATAATGTCACATCCATAAATGACTCTATTTCAAAAGTACATTCACATCAATAAAATTTCCCATACAAGAGTGCAATCTCAATAATAAATCACTTTGATCAAGAGGTATAACCTTATCAATAAATGACCTTGATCAAAAGTATAATCTTCAACAATAATTGAGTTCAAACATAGATAATTCCAATATGTGCTTCATTCACTAATCAAGTATACAACCCAACCTAATGGGTTATTCCCGACTTAGGGTTTCAATCAAAGTAAAGTAACGTTCAAGTGAACATGAACCAATCATAAGACTTCTCTTACAAAATACCTCAATTATTCATATGTTTACTACATTTGTATATCATCTGGAGGACATTATCAACTTGCGAGGGGTTGGTGCATCTACACCCATAGTCCTCTCACAATACGATTTGGGTTATCGATACATGAGTATTCTTTTAGAATTCTGTGAATAGGAATAAACTCTAAATCAAAATTTAAAAAATAGCATATAACCAATAAATATAACTCTCAACCCTATTGTTGAGTATTGGTATAACCTTCAATTTTATACCCTAACACTAGGGATAATAATCTCTTCCTAATTTATAGGAGAAATAAGTAATCAATTAAATAAGGATTATCAATCAAGGTTTGCATGACATCGTATCCTAATAATATTGACATTTCTACTTATGCAATTCAATGCATCTCAAGTAACTCTATCCCTTAACTTTACAAATTAAGCATCAACTTTACAAGCTCTATCTCACTGTAGTATAAAATACTAATATAACACCCACTCCTTATTATGGAGTATGTACAAACAATCAAAAAGTATGATTTCCTTAAACAAGATTCATTATGAACCCCTTTCTATATAAACAAGATAAAAACTACTTCATGATAAGTGGTTAAAACATATTTCCAACAAAGCATTCAAAGACACATAATCTTTTCAAACATAGAAAGCATTATAGAGGGGAAATCAACATGCTTGTATGTGTAAAGCTCCAATCGAACAACCCAGATTCCTAGCTTATCTTTCCCCACAATCAACAAGCTATTGCCAACTATCTCTCTTCCACTCACCAAAAAGCTCTCTCACACTCTCAAGAACCTCTCACATACTCTTAAACTTAGAAAATCAAAATAACAACTCAGAAAATAAACATCAAGTGTGCATAATGCATCTCAAAGGGAGAAAGCACCTCTATTTATACACAAAAGTGAGTAGTTGTAGGATAAAACAAGATATCAAAGATGACACTTCTCAATCCAAAAGGTTCGACTCAACAAGAAAAAAGAAAAAGTGGCTACTAAAATTATTGCACAATAAACACATGCACAACCAGACATTATTGTGAAGAATTAGTCACCCACTCAAATGGACATCAAGAATGATAATCAGAAATGCAAGGTTATTGTCTTCTATAGGTCGACTTACTTTGGCCAGCTTCACATTTGACCATTTCACATATTTCAAATTGCTTCATATTATGGAATTCGTATTGCAAATCAAACTTCTAATTGGTTCACAAGTTTGCGCCCATTCTTTTGGTTGTTGTTTGGAAGACCGGGACAAAGTTCCTTTATGCATTGATATTTACTTTGCCTCCATTTTATTTGACTAAGTCACAACAGATTTCATTTACACATTGGTTTGCTTTATTCTCCAAGCGCTTTAACTATAGCACTGCTTATATTCACATTACACTGTGCTTAAATACTTTATGCAAGATTTTTAGCTTATGTGCACCCTTTACTATGGTGCAAAATCTTTAATTTCAGCGCTATACATTTAAATCTATATGTCGCGCTTAATATACCATATGTTGTCAAATACATTACGCGCTTTGATAAATATTTCAACGCTATTTGAAATCATTAATTTATATATATATACATATATCATAACAAGTGTATATATATATATATATTTATTTATTTATTTATCAACTTATAAAATGCATCATTCGATATTTGAATGTATACACTCATATTTACATATTCCTCAAAATAATAATGCATATACACACATATATACATACATATGTATATATATGTATATGTATATATACATATATGTATATATATATATGCTAGTATGTATGTTTCCATTACGTCGATGCATACACACATTAATATATATTTATATATACATATACCATATATATACTTATATTCTCTAAGCGCTTAACTATAACGTTGCTTATATTCACATTACACGACGCTTAAATACTTTATGCAAGATTTTTAGCTTATGTGCACCCTTTACTATGGTACAAAATCTTTAATTTTAGTGCTATACATTTAAATCTATATGTTGTGCTTAATATACCATATGTTGTCAAATACATTATGCGCTTTTATAAATATTTCAACGCTATTTGAAATCATTAATATATATATATATATATATATATATACTATATATATATATACATATATCATAACAAGTATATATATATATATATATATATATTTATCAACTTATAAAATGCATCATTCGATATTTGAATGTATATACTCATATTTACATATTCCTCAAAATAATAATGCATATACACACATATATACATATATATATATATATATTGTATATGTATATATAAATATATATTAATATGTGTGTATGCATCGACGTAATGGAAACATACATACTAGCATATATATATATATATATATATATATATATATATATATATATATATATATATATATATATTTATTCCTTGGCATTAAAACACATATAATCCCTATTCATTGATCGACAATTATATATATACCAAATGTATACATACATATATATGTGTGTGTGTGTGGTATATGTCGATTTCCCTATGCATGTGATGTACTCGTACCCAAGTTATCATTTTCACCCACACACATATGTGTATATATATATATATATATATATATATATATATATATATTCATTATATGTATATGATCATCAATTAGTAAATACACAAATAAGAACTCAAACTCAAAATAAGGATCTAGACACACAATTCACCAAAGAAACAATCACGAAGTTAAAGACCAAAAACAAAAACCATAATCAATCAAAGATGACCAAATAAACTTCCCAATTTATCCAAGACTTCGACTAAGGGTTTACTTACCAAATTTTGACTGTCTTGACTCGACTAAACCAAACTAGAAGAGTGAGTGTGTGTGTGAAAGCTCATATTAGGTCTTATTAAAGGTTACCAGACCAAGCCCCTCTCCTGAGTGATACTTCCCCTCTCTTCCGAAGGCTTGAACCTATTCCTGTATCCAACTTAGCACATAATAATAGTAATCAGAAGTTCACATGAAATCCACTTGCATCATAAAAAATATGCATTGACAAAGCATTAGAATATTCCAATTGTAACTCATATCTTTTCATCACATTTCATCAATATAAACATAATCAATCCTTTAAAAGCAATATCATCTTAATGCATATTTCAATATTTCTTTCACCCAGTAAACATATTAAAGTCACAATTTGTATTTATCAACATTTTCACTCATGAAGGTAAAAGTAATTTAGTAACTATGAAATAGGTTGTGACATACTTCCCCCCTTGTGAATCATCGTCCCCAATGATTTTAAGTCCTTAACATATATATAAATTCAAATAAAGTTTTTACCTTCAATTCTCTCATTATGTAAGAAATAAGTATATTTCCAACTAATCTTCCCTCATAGCACGACCCCTTGAATTCTCATCTTTCCTAGACCTTGCACTGAGTGACTATGCTAACGAGCGAGGGGAACTTGTGTGCTTCACACATACCTTCTCTTCAATGACTATAAATTATACTAACTCATTTGCGCATCACAAGTACAATAGTGACCATATCCTATATGACACCTATATCCTAGTGACTGGAAAACACATCCTCATTGGCTAATGCAATTATCCTTAGTGCAACCCAAATAGAAAAGGAATGGCAGTGTATTGTACACTACACCGTAGGTCCCATCCTTTCCTTTGGTGTTTACACCATCGGACAACTAAAAAGTCAAGACTGTCCATCACTGACACAACCATCTACCTTAAGCATAATTATACTGCTTCATAATTTTACACTTTGTATCAACAATTTTTCCTTGATCCTTCGATCTATTATTCCATTTATGACAACATTTTTGATCCTAGCAAGTCTTCCAACTTTTAGGAATTTTAACCCCTCTTTCGTAAATGGATCAAATTATAATGATATAAGTTTATTGTTTTCCAAAAAAAATCCTCAAATCTTCCAAGAATGGATTTATCCCTTTTGCCTAACTAGCTAACTTAAAGTAATAATTGAGAATTCATTCAATTGAATTTTTCATAAGATGATCATGGTTTTCTCAAAACCTTATAGTACTTTTTTGTTCCCATATGAGATAACCTTCTCAGGAACATTAAGCAATTGCTTCACACAATAAGTTGTTTAGGATTGTTATCTTATAAATCAAATTTCCAATCTATATTGGTTACCTTGGTGAGTCTATCCACCATAACATTATGTTAGTTCCATCGACATAGAAAGATCAAACTATTCTAATGATCTACCACTTCCTCACTAGAATTTCATAAGAGTATACAAGTCTTGTTGATGGTGACATTCTATCTTCATCCTTTGGCATACTGGACGACAACTTGCTACATACCTTTCAACATCTTACTCTATCCCTTTTCAGATTATAGTGATTTCCCATTCATCAAATAATTTTGTCATTACTATGTGTCCTAAATACATCATCAATTTACCTCATTTCATTCCTTAATCTTCCAAGAAATTGGTACCTAGATTCTTCCTCTGATTCATAATAGTCCATTTTGACTGAGTGAAATCTCTTCCTTGGACTTATGCCATATTTTATTTTCATAATATAATATTTAAATATTGATGGAGGAGCTGAACTCCTTCCTCTTAGGACATCCATATCTTGGATTTATTTCGTCCTTTTATCATTTCCAAAGTTGTAATCCAATTTTTAACTCTATCTCTTCCGAAGAGCAATTATATTAGTTCGAGTAACAATTCTCATTTAATCATGCTGACTTGACACTATCTTCCAAATGATGTCAGCATTTATTACACACCTAGTTACCAGCCATGACCATTTCTTGTTAACTCAAAATCACGAGTTCATGGATCTTCCCTTTTTGATAGCAGAGGCGATAATTTTGCATTGCATGATCAAGTATTTTGACTAACCTTTTCCAAAACATTATTGATAATATCAATTTGATCTTCCAAGAAAAATATGAATAAAATTATGTCAAAAATACTTCTCTCTCATTAGTCTATCTACTCTCCTTCTTCCCCCTTTAGTGTTTCCATGATATTAGATCATCTTAAAGTTGAAATCTTAGCAAACATTAGCTTTCCCCAAATTGAATTGATTTATCATTCCTTATTGTTGGATTTTGATAGTTAATTGACTATTACTTGTCTTTCTTACCCTCCATGGTATGTCTTAAATATGATTTTTCATTCCCAAAATTGGATTTATCATCACCCTTTAATCTCTCAAAAAATAGTTGGATCCACCATAACAAGATCTAATGAATACAACTTACAAGCTAAGAGGTACTCTAGTATTTCATTCCAATTCTCTTTTTCATGTAAGCCTTTTAACCATTGTAGAAGAATACCTCATATCCACAAAGCCTAATTTTTTGATGTGTTAACAAGCTTGCCTAAATATCCCTATATCAATTATGTCCTCACCTTTGTGAGTTTTTACCAAATAATTCTTTTGATTTGACACATAGTTTTCCTTAATAGCCAAATTCCTTTTGGAACATCTAACATAAGTTTACTTTCATTGACAAGTTGGTAAGTTCGTGTTGCACTTTCTACCAAACTATGTACTAACCAAGCCTTTGTTGGTTTAGTCTGATTTACTTTTCAATTCCCAACTTGCAATCATCTTTCCAAGTGATTTTGTTTCATTCCAAGGTAACTTTATTTTCTCTCAACCTTAAACACTCTAAATTTGTTTGGTTTATTTTCCTCATTTTAATTAGAACTCCAAATTGACCTTGCCTATTCCAATTGGTGGAATCATGTTAGATTTCATCTTCTCATTTTAAGTTGTTTTCCTTTATTGACCATTATGGTCTCTAACCTTTATTCTAAGGTATCAACCTTTCACTCAATTAATATGCAAGATCTTAATCTTGTACTAAATTAGATTTGTCAAGGGTTATCCTACCTCTTGGATACCTCTCTAGTTGATTTTGATTCTCAAAACGTTGACTTCCTACTTCGATTGAAGTTTCCAATTTATGCCAATAATGCATACTCATAGTTTCATAGTATCCCTTCTTAATCCAAATTTCTTGACTCTTCGCATCTACAGGTTGCTATCAATGAGGGAGATTACTTCAATTCTTCCTATCCCTTACAATCATTTAAACTATTTTGTAAGGTGAGGGTACTCATTGGTAATCCTCCACATCCTTCCAAACAAACCTAGTTGTATATTCTTCTGCAATCCAAAGGTGTATCCAAATGTGTTGTTGGTTTAGGAGTTTACAACTTCAGGGAAATTCTTCCTAGTCCAAACTTAAACAAGTTTTCAGGAATCTTAACTTCCCTTTTTGTTTCCCCTTTGTTCTTTTCCTCTTGCCTTCTAGGCATAAGAACTTTTCAACCTTTAACTTCCAATAAGGTTTACGTTTTACTTACATAATGAGCCCATAGGTTCTAGAGCTGAACCTGGCTCTGATACCACGTGTAACATGCCCATTTGTTCTACACAATAAATTTCCTATGTTTTAACCTCAAGTAAATAGTTTAAGCATCTAACCATCATGAGCAATAAATTTTTTCTTTTCAAACATAAAGATAACATGCACTTTTGAAATAACGTCCTTCCAAACTTTCTCACTGCATTATATCAAAGTATTACAACTTTCCAAAGTATAGATTTCATAGTATAGAATTTCATGATAACATGATAACATTTCTCTTTTACAATCTTTCCATCATAATGGATACATAAAACATACATGGCTCCATTGATCTTACTAGAAATAGATATATGAATGGTCTAGGTGCCCTCCATCAAATATTGGTCACCAACTAATGAGGAGAAGCATCACTCAAGCGCTTTTTTGCCAACCTTGGACTAACTACGGGCCCCCACACATCTACCAAACTGATAAGATGGCCCTACCCTTCGATGAAGAGATTGGTTTAGTAACCTCATAACTAAATTGACCTTTCCTGAGCTTGGTGTTGTGTCCTACATATCTAGTACTGTCACACAATGGATACAACCTATCATATGACATTACCTTCCTAGTATGTAAACTTGGATCACAGTGAATTGATAGTGTATACAATGGCAACACACACTACTTTGGCCAAAGTATTCATCACCCCTAATTCATAATGGATGTCACATGCTCATCCACCTTTCTAGCTTGATTTGTATTTGACCATTCATATTCTATGCATAGGTTATTCCCTTTCCAATGGATTAACCTAACCCCATGAACAATCTATTACCTCGTATGTTTACTATGATACTTCTACTCAAGTAGTTCAAGTAATTCTATCATACCAACTAACCATACGGTTAAACATAATGTCACATACTTAATGAATCTATTTCAAAAGTAAATTCACATCAATAAAAGTTCCCATACAAGCGTGTAATCTCAATAATAAATGACTGATCAATAGGTATAATCTTATCAATAAATGACCTCGATCAAAGTATAACCTTCAACAATAACCTCAAACATAGATACAATCAACAATCAAATGATCAACTAGATCGTAACGTCTAATTCCAACCTATGTGCTTCATTCACTAATCAAGTATACAACCCAATCTAATAGGTTATTCCCAACCTAGGGTTTCAATCAAAGTAAAGTAACGTTCAAGTGAACATGAACCAATCATAGGACTTATCTTACAAAATACCTCAATTATTCATATGTTTACTACATTTGTATATCATCTGGAGGACATTATCAACTTGCGAGGGGTTGGTGCATCTACACCCATAGTCCTCTCATAATACAATTCAAGTTGCCAATACCTGAGTCCTCTTTTAAAATTTTGTGAATAGGAATAGACTCTAAATCAAAATACATTATATATATTTGTGTATATGCATTATTATTTTGACGAGTACGTAAATACATTATTTGAAATCATTAATATATATATATATACATATATATAATATATATACATATACATATATGTAAAAATATATAATATATATACATATACATTTATAAGTTGATATATATATATATATATATCAACTTATAAATGCATCATTCAATATTCATATTTACGTATTCGTCAAAATAATAATGCATATACACAAATATATATACACATATGTATATATATATACACATATACACATATACATATATATATATATATATATATGTATATACATATACATATACATATACATACACACACACACACATATAACCTGAGTATGAGTACATCGTATGTGTAGGGAAATCCCCTATAAAATACATATAATCCCCTATTTACTGATTGACAATTATATATATACCAAATGTATACATACATATATATATGTGTGTGTGTGTGTGGTATATGTCCATCCGATTTCCCTACACGTGCAATATACTTGTACTCGAGTTATTGTTTTCACCCACACACATATGTGTATATATATATGCATTATATATATAATCATCGATTAGTAAATACACAAAGATGAACTCAAACTCAAAATAAGGATCTAGACACACAATTCACCAAAGAAACAATCGCAGAGTTAAAGACAAAAAAAAAACCATAATCAATCAAAGATGACCAAACAATCTTCCCAATTTATCCAAGACTTTGACTAAGGGTTTACTTACCAAATTTTGACTGTCTTGACTTGACTAAACAAAACTAGAAGTGTGTGTGAAAGCTCAGTTTAGGTCTTATTAAAGGTTACCAGACCAAGGCCCTCTCCTGAGTGATACTTGCCCTCTCTTCTGGAGGCTTGAACTTGTTCCTGTATCCAACTTAACACATAATAACAATAGTCAAATGTTCACTTGAAATCCACTTGCATCATAAAACATTTGCATTGACAAATCATTAGAATATTCACATTGTAACTCATATCTTTTCATCACATTTCATCAATATAACATAATCACTCCTTTAAAAGCAATATCATCTTAATGCATATTTTAGTATTTCTTTCACCTAGTAAACATATTAAAGTCACAATTTGCATTTATCAACATTTTCACTCATGAAGGTAAAAGTAACTTAGTAACTATGAAACGAGGTGTAACAATAAGTCATAATACGATGATCAAGTAGGTGGTGTTTCTATAATATAATGAGTTTTTACCAATTTTGCTTATATATAATAGAGTACCATAACCCTCCATTCTAAACTGTGTTAAACTTTATAGATTTTCTAAATCTATCTCTATCTTAATGAATCTTAGATTACTTCATAAAGTTCATTGTCATCAATTGAGTAGTAATAGTAGCTATCTCAATGTAAGACTCAAAACCTACAATAATTACTCTCTACAAAACCTTTTCGTGAGCTTACTTTATTCGAGAGAATACATGATTTAGAATTAAGAATACATGGGAAAAATCTCAAAGCACCTAGGCTTGCATCCCAATACTATCACAATAACACTGAATATTCAAAATACATATTTTTAGAATTGTGTTAGGGGTTACAAACTACCTATAAATGATGTGAAGATTTGAATTCAACATGGTGCCTTCACAATCACAAAACTATATTTATGCTTTATATGATATACTACCCACTTAATAAAAGTGGAAACAAAAGTCACCTTATTTACAACAATAAATATTTACTACTTAATAAAAAATAATTTAAAATGATGCATATGAGACTTGAAAGTGTGTCCTGGATAAATTTCGGGAGTGGGTTAGTCACTAGACGTATAGATGGTTGTCCTTTTCTAGGAGAATCCTGCTTCTAAAGTCTATGGTCCAAGCTCTCCTAATTTATAGGTGTATGGTTTAGATTGCTCTAGTTAGCTTCATTAAGGAGCTAGATGTGCTATCTAGACAATTTCTTTGGGCTAGTAATCTTGCTTCCTCAAAGTGGAGCTTAGTGAATTGGGATAATGTTTGTAGGCCAAAGTAGTTTGGTGATCTTGGGCTTTGGCAAGTTGTCCTTACTGGGCAGGCATTGGTAGCGAAGTTGTAGTGGAGATGGTGCACTAACTCGAATCAAGCTTGGGCCAGAGTCTTGTCCTCTAAATACTTCTAGGGGATTGATTTTAAGGAGATACCTAGAATTTCTTTGGAAGGTAAAAGCTCTATGATATGGAACGCTCTTAGTGAGGAGCTAGACTTGTGCAACAAGGCTTGTTTAAGATTTGTAATAGAGGTTCAAAGGATCTCTTTTGGTTTGAATCTTGGGATAAACATCCCCCAATTATAACCTCTCACCCACACTTTCAAAATATTTGTCTTGCCTTTGTTGAGGCTAGTTGGAATAGGGTGGAAGACATTAAAGCCGCTAAGAATCTTTGACAAGTGGTGATCAGTAGGTGGAAGGATGTTCAGGATTGGCCTCCTGGGGGATCTGAGGAGGACCAGGCTAAATTATCTTGGATTTTGGCTAGCAAACCTTGTAGCTCCTCCTTGTAGATGGATGACATATTGGCTTGGGGTCTGAATCCCAAGGGTGTTTTTTCGGTTGTTGTTGGGTATCATGTCCTGGATAGGCAGAAGCATGGCAGGGAGGAAGTCCCTTACTAGAAGTATGTGTGGAACAAGTTTACATGGCCTAAATGCAACTTTTTCCTCTGGCTGATGGCTTGTAATAGTTGCCTCACTTGGGATAATCTTCTGAAGAGGGGCTTTCTGGGGCCTTCCAAGTGTGTTTTGTGTGGGAGTGGTGTGGAATCTGCTATGCACTTGTTGCTTCAGTGTAGGTATTCGAGGATTATTTGGCATTGTTGGTGGGAGGCAATCTTGTGTGCATGTTTCTTATTTTGTTGAGTTTTGGAGGACTTTAGGTAGGCCTCCTACAAGGACATTTTATCTTTAGGTGGCTTGGAGTACTGTCCCGTCTTGCATTTTGTGACATATTTGGTTGGAGAGGAATCATATAATCTTTCAAGGAGTGAGTTTTTTTGCTCTCCAAGTTTGGCAACATATATGTAGCATGATTCATGAAACTATTTGAGCTAGGTGTGAGTTGGATATCCCTCAGGAGGTTGCTAAGATGGGGGTGTTTCATGAGATGGGCTTGGGTGGTGGTGGTTCATGGAGGTCATGCTTTGTGGGTAGGAGACAATCCACTATGAGGATGCAACATGATGGTAGATGGCATTCACCTCATGCGGGTGTCTTGAAGATTAATATTGATGGTTCTTCCAAGGGTAACCCTGGGTTTGCGGGGTTGGTGGTGTTGGAAAGGACAGTGAAGGGTCTCCCATCTTTATCTTGTTTAGCTTTCAGGGGATCCAAAGTAATAACTTTTTGGAGGCTTTGGATATCCTTTATGCTTTGGAAAGGAGTTGTCTATTGGGATGTCACAAGATCATTTGTGAGTCTAATTTGTAGATTGCGGTGACCATGGTGAATAAGGGCTCCTTGGGTGGGGCAAATTGGCTATTGGATTCTATAGTTCATCAAATTACTTGAATTAGTTCCTCTTTGGATTTAGTTTCCTTTTTCCATATCCCTATAGAGTGGAATAAAGTTGCTGATTGTTTGGAAAAATGGGCTTCAGAGTATAAGGATACTTGGGTGATCCCATAATATTGGTTTACAATTCCCTTCATGAAGGAAAATTGCAAAAATACTCCCAAAAACAAAAATTCAGGTTTTTAGGGGTTCACTCAAACTAGGGGGTTCACATGAACCCATAAAAGTGTTCACTCGAACCCCCTAGTTTGAGCGAACCCCTTTTTCATGCTAAGTTCGCTTGAACCCCATATGGCATGTTTATTAAGAAAACAAAGGAAAATTACAAAAAAAGGGGGGTTCACTCGAACCCCCCTTTTTTGCCCTTCTTCCCCTCCTTTCTCATTTTATTGCATAATTTTGTGTTTCCAAGCTCAGGTTGAGGATGAAAATGGAGGAAACTTCACAGACCTAATTGGATGATGGTAGTCCTCAGAACGAGCTATCCATCAAATCTAATTTTAATATATTTTGGTTTTATTATGTATTTTTTTTAGTTTAATTAAACATAGGTTTTTCATTGAAAATCTAACTCTTTGTTCTACACGTGTGGAAAAATAGCAGATTATCAAAAAAAATATCTAAAAAATATCTATGCACTAGATATTGATGTCCTTGGTGGGTGGTATGGAGGGCACCTTTCCACATAGGACTATGCGGATTGGTTGGGGTCATGCAGGGAAGGTGGCTTCCCACGTGGCAATACATGCTGGCAAACCATGTGAGTTGGCAAACCAAATGGGCAAAAGACAGTCTTTTCATTGAGTGCCTTTGGGCATCTTGTTCGAGTTTGTAGGGTGGTGAAAGGACATATAATAAATGCATTTATGTCGATACGTGCCTCTGGCACCAACAACAACAAATAATAATGAGATGGATCTTCAGGTGATTAGAGCTTGCTATGGCTCATCTCCCAGTTGGCTCGCCATGACGTGACATCATGCATGATCATGGACAAGTGACATGAGCTAAGGAATTTAGGAAGGGCACACATGCAGTTGCACAACATGGTATGTGTGGCAAGCCTTGGTAGAGGAAGGGCCTTAAATGTTAGCAGTTTGGCATGGTTTTTACCATCTTTTGGTTTTCATTTTTTTGGTGTGCTCTCCATGGGTAGTCATGGTAGAGCGATCAAAATTTATTGTGGAGATTTTGTTGGAGGCAGTGGTGAGTATAGGGCAGGACACTCCCACCCATCTGGATAGCAAGGTTAGGCAGACTGCATTCAAGGCAATTACCGACCAATGATTAAAAGGATAATGCTCGAGATCGATCCTCATGCGGTGGTTGTAGTTAAAATGATTTTGGACAAGGAATTTTTGGTGAATTAGGAGATATTCCGGGTTAACACCCACATTGCCTCTAGGTTCCTAGCATCATTGCTTGATGTGAGGACACCAAAGGCAGAGGCGAAGGTGATTGTCTGCAAGCTCTTTAAGAAAGAGCTCCTAGGCGGCCTGGACAAATATTTTGAAGACTTTGTCAATTGACAATAGAAATGTATATGTTTTTTCTGAAAATTTTCATCAAGTGACAAATAATTGGACCCTATTGAGCTACCAAAATCTCTAATTTTTATTGAAAGACAGTTTATCAAGTCTTAAGAATGCATTAACTTTTCAAGTATAAATACTATATGGTTTCTACTAGTTAATCCATCTAAATACACCATTAAATTGTGATTTTCATATTTTAAAAATAAAATTTATTTATAATTATTATTCAAGGAAAACAAAAAAAATATATTGAGAGTTTCCATTTTTAATTAGTGATTGAAGAGTTAAGGGTACTAATTGATGTAGGTCAAGGAAAATTGAAAAAATAACAATTTTTTTATCAATAAAAAGTAACAAATTTTAATTTTATATGTATGTATACACATGTACATGTATGTATATATACATATGTATATACACACACATATGTATATACACACACATATGTATACATGTATACATACATACATGTGTGTATATATGCATACATATATGTGTGTATATATACACATATGTGTATATGTGTATATGTATATAAGGGTATATTTTGATAAATGATTTAGTTTTGTATAAATTTGATCTTAATTTTTTGTTCTCTTATCTTCTTATCCACTCTTTTCTTCTATACACAAATCAAATTTTACTCTAATATATTAACTTGCATATAATTTCCTATTGACTTAACCATTACACCTCTTTCAGATTTATATCAATTTGTTTATTATTAAAATTTGAACCAAGATTTATTTATTATCTTATTAAGAGAAATGAAATGAGAAAACAGCACGGTTAAATGATAAAACAGAACGCGAAGAACCTTATCTCTGCGTTTACGGGAAAGAAGCATCTCTACTCCCCTAATTCCAGTTCATTTTATCCAGCCATCTTGACATCATTCACAAAAAGCCCTCAAAGACAGAGAGAAGCGTTTAGAATGGAATGGTAGATTCATAGCGATAGCCATTCTTAAATCTTCTTGTGTTTTGTAATCATGGCTGCCGCGTCAATGGCTGTTTGTTCCTTGGCCACCACAAAATCTGTATTGGGGAGGCAGAGTCTGCACTCCAGGGGAGCAATGGCAATGCCAAAACAGAGGAGGGCGGGAATGATTTGTATGGCGTCGTACGAGGCAGGCGTGGGAGTGATGGGCACCAAGCTGGGGATGATGACATATTTTGAGGCGGAGGGGAAGTGCGTGCCGGTGACAGTCATAGGCTTTCATGAGGGCAACATTGTCACGCAGATAAAGACACAGTCCACAGATGGGTACGATGCTGTTCAAGTGGGATACCGGCGAGTGAGGGACACCAAGCTCAGCAAGCCCGAATTGGGTCATCTCAACAAAGTGGGGGCGATTCCCATGCGCCATTTGCAGGAGTTCCGCTTGGCCTCCGCATCTCAGCTTGATGCCTTCCAACCCAATCAACGATTGAGCTTCCATGAGTTGTTTGCCGAGGGAGATCTGGTCGATGTATCTGGCACCTCCATTGGAAAAGGATTTCAAGGTACCCCTACCCTTTCCACTATCGTACCCCATTCATTTCATCATAAATAATACGCATCAGTAAGGGGAAATATAACTTTGTTTATGGGGCAATTTGAATGGTTTTTAAATTTGCTTTGCAATTTTACTTCTTAAATTTTTAAGGTTTGAGGTCTAAAGATGGTGCCCTATCAATATACTTTTCTTGAGGTATGTTACAGTGCCAAGAAAAAGTTAGCTTAATGTTAGTGTATTAAATTTTTAAGAGTGATCATGTGATGCTACATAAGTTGTTTTTTTAATGGGACTCAATTTAAAGATTGAAAATGGTGTTATGTAAAAATATATATTTTTGTTGAGGTGTGATAAAATATTTATAAAAATGTTAAGAGAGCTTACATTTGATAGTCAATCTTGCTTGTTAAGAAAAAATTTCAAGACCTACCTTATTTTAAAGAAAAAAACATTTATATAGATTAAATATATATAAGAATAATTATAGAGAAATTTGGATGGTTTATCCAAATCTCCCCTTCAACTGATACAATCTTCATAAAATTGTAATTGTATTTTATAGCTAAAAGGACTAAATATGGCAATATGACCATCAAATTTAGGCCCTAAATCCAATATTCATGCATTAAGTTATTTTTTCTAATAGTGTCCATGTGATCAATATGATTTGTTGTTTTTCCAGCGGAACTTAGTGTAAAGATTATATTTCATTTAATTATTAGTAATGAGAGTCACCACTAAAGTGAAAAAAAAATGGTCTTTTAATATTGGATACATTGGCAACTAGTAGAACTTGCTCAACTATTGGGTCTTCACCCTTATTATTGTTTTCATTGACCTCACAACGACTCCACTGTCATAGCTCATTTATGCACCTTTAGGTTTCAGTTGCTTGAGGTCATTTATGTGCTTAAAGGTCTAGTCAGTTTTAGGATGACACATGTACATGATTTAAATATTATTATATTATGGACACTTGCTTAGAGGTGCCATTTATAATATACATTGACATTTACCTTAGTCCTCTAGAAGACACATGAATATATTTCTTACAATATTTAGAAAATTTCTCAATGATTTGCTAACTATGGAACTATCTCATTTGGAAGATTTAGTTTATTATTTTTATGACAACACACAAAAAATTGGTGGATGAGGAAATCCTCTTTTCAAGAGGGGAAGCTCTTTGATTTAATCTACCTTAAATTTGAAACAAAGAACAAATCTACTAATATAAACACTATACAGTTTGTTTTTTGGGGCTTTGAATAAAGATAAAATGACTAAGCAAACTGTCTACTTGTTTTTTATTTTAGAGGGTAGAGAATGAGACTTTGAAGAATTCCTATCTCACCAACGAGATTTCTCAATCTATGACAGTTAAAAAATAAATTGTAAATAATAACACATCCAAATATTAAAATAGAGATCTTTGGAGTTGTATCAACAATTAATTTGATCTTGAAGAAAACATAATACATGGAAATAACAACACCTAGAAGAAGATTGGATGAAGACAATTAATTATCACAAAACATTCGAAGTTGTTTCATGGATTCAAACATTGGTCACACAAAGTTAACATAGATCTTTTTATGAATTGGATTCTTCCTTGAATAATTACAACACTTGAGGATTGGTTTTGAATGGAAATCTTTGCAGCATAAGCAAGTTTCTACTTTGCCATCTTTATATAAAAACACTAAACAAATTAATTGGCTTTGAACTTGAATGATAATTTTTGCAGCATAAGATTGACATCAACTCTCATTATATTGTATGTATGAATGACACATGTTTATAACCTTCCAGCTCCAGCTTCTTGAAACTTGAAAAGTAATAAAAATAATTGCTTTGAAAGCAATTCTATCCATATAAAATATATTTTTGCTTTTCATCTTGAGCGTTCATCTAAATCAAGGGCTCTGATCTTCTGACTTTTTCTTTAATTTTCTTTAACTGATTCTCATTTCCTTTGAAAAATAATACAATATTGATATGCTTCATTTTGGGGGTCCCTTCAAATGGAGGGCTCATATTCATCACTTTTCCTCCTTTATTTCGCTTTATTTGATGTTCATCTTTCACTTGGGCTCAATATACTAACTTGGGTGCCACTTTTGCTTTGTTTCTCACTTCATTTTGGCAAGAAAAAACTTGCTATTTTGGTGTTTGATGGAGTTTAGGTGCCCATTTATTTTTTGGTGGAAGTTTTGCTTCATTAACGCCGAGTGGAGATTTACAACACTAATGCCAAAAAGTGGAATGTTTAAAACTTGGCACTAGGTGGAGGTGGAAATAACTTGATGCCAAAATAAAACTTGGGTGCTCATCCTTGTGTTAGCTGGTTTTTGATTTCCACTTGGACATGAAACAATCCATTTGTCAATGATTTTTTGGGTTCTGTAATGTCTTTATACAGCTCCATGATTCAAAACATTCTTTCATTGTCACATCTCAGAAATAATGGTTTTAATTTTTGGCAGTATGAAATCACTATAACAGACTGGAAAGGAATATTTTGCAGGTACAGTCACTATAGTAGTGATTTGGCAAGCATGAAATTGCTGGAGACTAGTATAACTGATGTGGAATGAACATTAAAACCTTGCTGTGCCCTTTTGTTTGCTTGTATGGCATTGGAACTAGAGCAATAAACCTGCAAACAATCAAATTTGTGCTTGGAGAACGATGTAGACTGAGATTTTGATAAGGAACGATCTTCATTACTGCTGTGTCCCCATGGATATGCCTTGAATGCCGAAATTTGCCTGTCAACAATCAGGCTTGAGTTTGAGAAGTGATGACAAAGCATTGTGTATTATGAAAATTTGATGAAAAAGAAGCCTTTGATCACTAGCGTCTCTGATTTCTAGAATGGATGGCTTCTTAAACTTGAAAAAAGATTGGATATGGAAGCTCTATTGTAAAGTCCCTTTTGGAGATATACCTGATTTTTGCCCAAAAATAAGAATTCTAACAATACAATTTATTTGCTAAGAGTATTCTATAAATAAATTACACAATTACAATGGAACTTAGAGAAAACCGTAATCAATTAACATCAAGTATTATGATCATAGATAATCCCTATTGGAAACACCATATCCTAAATACATTTGTATCCATTTCATAGCTTATTTCCAACAGCCAACCATATTAGGAATTCGGTGGGAAAGCATGATAGGACGCTGGGAGCCTGTCCTCCTCAATCAAGCCCAAGGGCACGGAATGAGCCTTCGGGTCATTCGGCCCCTTCGCCCTAAGTATTGGCACATCCATCGTGGGGTTGGCTACTTGATGAGGGAACCAATACTGCTACATCTCCCTATCAAACATTTCACATTGGTTCCAAACATGGTTGCAATAACTTTATATATATATATATTCATTCAATCAATCAAACATACAAACATTCATCATTCAAACATTAACTATTCTAGCCTTGAATCATTCAAATATCAATCATTAAGACAATCATTCAAATATATATATATATATATATATATTCTAAAATTATTCATCAATTTGATTTTTGAATTCTTTCAATTGCTTATTGATGTCTTAGCAATTGATATTTGAATGATTGTCTTAATGATTGATATTTGAATGATTCAAGGCTAGAATGGTTGATGTTTGAATGATGGATGTTTGTATGTTTGATTGATTGAATGAATTGATAATTTATGATGATGATTTGCTGATTGATTGTTTGCTTGATTTGATAATTGATGATTGATTTGATGGATTCATGAGTGATGATTGAATGAGTGCTGATTTGAAGCATTGGTGAGTGATGATTGATAAGTGATCTTTGAATGCTTGGAATGATTTCTCTTTTATACTTTATTGGTGAAAGAGTCACCACTTTTTGTAAGAATTGAGTTACCACCCTTCATTGCTGCCTTTTTGAGAATAATAAATTATTTTCCAAATTGATCTCTTGCATGTCCTCCTCAAATGAAACCTTCTCCCCTTTATATCTTCCAATGTAAGGGAGAAGACACACCTCTTCATCATGTCTGCCCTTTGCAAGAGTCACAACCTTTCACAATTACCACCCTTTGAAAGAGTACAACCCTTCATAATTTCTGCCCTTTGAAAGAGTCACTTACTTATTTTCTTCCCATTCCTTTCTTCTTCCATTAATCCCTCGATTCCTATGCTCCCCTTTTTTTTTCCTTCTTTTTCAAATGAACTCTTCTCCCTTTTATATCTCATGTTTGAGGGAGTCACAACTCTTAATTTCATGCCTTTTGACCATTTATTAAACTTTTAATTGTATTATATTTTATTTTTACATTTTTTTTAATATTTTAATTTTATTACTAAATCCTATTTCAGAAAGGGGACATTACATCTATGGGACACCTTAGCAAGAAGCTTTTGAAATTGGAAAGTATGAAGTGTAGCTTCATGCCTAAATAGGCAAATTCTATGCTTTAAAGTTGAAAACTGTTTTCACCCTTCCTTGGAATCCAGGAAAACTTGGGTGCCCAATTTGTCTTTATTCAATCTTTGAATAACAATTTAAACATTCTATTTTAATTCATGGCTGACCTTTTCAGCCATAGGCACCAAATAGAGGAAATTGTCAAAATTGGCATCAAGTAGAAATTTCACCACTTGATGCCAAATGGAACTTTTGGTCACTTAACGCCTCATGGAGGTTGTTGTAACTTTGACACCAAGTGGGGAAATTGACTTTTAAGTGCCAGAAAGTGAAAGCTCTCAAAGTTGGTGATAGGTGGAAGTTTCTCCTGTAAAATTTAAAGATCAGATTATATGCACAGAAATAAATTCAAATCAGACACAATAACACAGCAGATACCTTGGGAAAACCCTCCTTTTGAGGGAGAAAAACCCAGCAACAAAGATCCTCTCTTATATATATAATGGCAACAAATCTCTTTACAATGGGGCCAATCACAAGGCCAATATTCAGCACCTTCACCAGATACAAATGACAGATAACAATCTGTATGATATCTAAATTCTGCCTGGAACAAATTCGCAATCTGCTCTTAAGAAAATTCGCACTTCTCCTTCAAAGAATAATATTGAACTGACTTTTTAACTTCATGATTTACAATGAGAGATGTAATGAATATAAATACAAAACAAGGGGGTGCGTCTTTTTGCCAAGAAGAAGTTGGCCACATCAAGAAGACGACTTATGAAAAATCGCGTCTCTTCTAACAAGGTCGGCCATGTTAGGAAATACATGCCAAGAGAGAAAATCGTGGAAAGTAAAGAATGAGGTCGGCCTCATAAAATTCGCGCCTCCTCATTAAATATATGTTAATAAGAAATCGTATATAAATTAAATAGCCGAAGAGCTATTATTTAATTTATGTTTTTTCGAATTGATCTGTGCTGGAAGGATCGCCTGAAGCTGCAATTAACATTAACACTCCCTCTCAGCTAGGGAGAGATCTTCCAGCTGTACAAGACTTATCACCTCAACGTGATATTAGATATCGCCTCAACACGATATCAACCATAATGGCTACAACCATACTATGGTAAGTACAAGTGTTCATCACTTGCGTGGTGTTGTCACCTCAACGTGACTTTCACCATGACTCTCTCAGAGGGTGAAACACAAGTGCAACATATGTCATGGAGTCTCACACATGACATCCACCATGACTCAGCTCAGAGGGTGGAAACAAGGGCTTTCACCTCAAATTCCTCCGTCTTAGAGGAAAATGCATTAACAAGGGCTTGCACCTCAAATTCTTCCGTCTCAGAAGAAAATGCATTAACAAGGGCTTGCACCTCAAATTCTTCCGCCTCTAAGAAAATGCATTAACAAGGGCTTGCACCTCAAATTCTTCTCGCCCAAGAAAATGCATTAACAAGGCTCACCGATATTGAGACTCTTTTACTCACCAAAGCCAGATTCTCCACCATACCAAGCTTATCTCTCAAGTATACAAACTTTACCTCGGGCGAGGCTTCTGGTGAGAATATTCACGCTTGCTCATCAAGGCCGATGTACCTCAACCGGTATTACCTCCGCACAAATTACATTCTAATATAGTGGTACTTGATCTCAACATGCTTGGTTCTCATGAAACAATGCATTGACGTAGTGCTTCACACAACTCGACATCACACAATGAATGATAGGCTCCATTGATTGTTCAAACAATCTTGCAAGGAGCTTATGAAGCCACACTGCTTACCGAGTTGCCATACAAGCTGCAATATACTCTGCCTCTGCAATACTCAATGCCACAGATGACTACTCTCCTCACAGACCAGAAATCATAGCGCATCCCAAATCGGCAACAACCGTAGGTGTTCTTCCTCATCTACACAACCTCTACTAATCGTAATCAAGGAAACCATGTAACTCCAAGCTCCCAGATTCCTCCGAAGTATACCAAACCCATATCCAATCGTACACGCAAGTACCTAGGATATGTTTAGCTGCAACAAGATGTATCTCGCTCTATCACACATAAACCGCTATGCACTCTCATCGCATAGCAAATAATGTGTCTAGTGTTAACTAGATACATCAAGGATCCAATCACCGTCGACAATGTAGGATCCACCAAATCTGAACTAGCTGCAGCCTCCTTCAATTTATGTAGATTGGTCTCCATAGGTGTAGACATGGATTTGCAATCCATCATGCCAAATCTCTTAAGTATATCAATGGTGTACTTTCCTTGACTTAGAATCATCTCATCCGGTTTCTGCCAAACTTCTTAATCCAAGGAAGTAATGCATGAGCCCAAGGTCCTTCATATCAAATTATGAAGTCAACTCCTTCTTACACTCAAGAATCAGGTGATCTTCTCCAGTAAGGATCAGATCGCCAACATATAAAACCAAAATTAATGCATCACCATTGATTACCTTGAAGTAGAGATTTGAATCAGCATCATTCTTTAAGAAGCCCAAACTTGACAGGTAAAGATCAATTCTTTCGTACCATGCACGAGGAGCCTGCTTAAGACCATACAAGGCCTTCTTCTTCAAATTTTGCAAACATGTGACTCTTTGTCAAGCGAACTCCCAAATCCATCGTTGCTCTATATAAACGTCCTTTCCTCAATCACTCCATTGAGAAAGGCCGCCTTCACGCCCATCCGGGTGAATCTTCCATCCCTCTAGATGCAGCAATAAGCAATGATGGTTCTCGACTTCGAAGTGTAGCGAAAGCAAATGTGGAGCAAATGTCTCATCATAATCAACTCCTCTTTCTGAGAGAACCCATGAGCCACAAATCTTGCCTTGTACTTCTCAATGCTTCCATCTGCAGCATGCTTAATCTTGAATAGCCATTTAGAAGATACCACAGACTTGCCCTCGGGTCTAGGAACAATATCCCAAACATCATTTTTAAGAATTGACTGATACTCCTCTGTCATAGCATCTCTCCAAACTTGAAGACTAGATGCTTCCTCAACACAGGAAGGCTCAGATTCTATAATCTGACTCATCAAGGCAACATAACTGGAGAACTTATGTGGCCTTTTGCTTTTTCTGAATGTGCCTCTAGGAGCTACAAAACTTTCAACCTCTTGCATAGTATGCCTGGCCCATAGAGGTCTCTTTCTTCCAATACAATGTCAGTAGGCCCATCAGTAGGTTCCAAGGGTTCAACAAGATCAATATCTTCTTTGTCTCTAAAGTCTCCTTTTCCTAATCTCAGAGTATGGCTCAAATTCCATATCCCTCGGTGAGACTCTTCATTATCAATCTCCATATGAATCCCGGATCTCCCCCGGTCGCAACATCTTCCTCAATGTGACATCCCCATCGATCTCGACCATCTTCTCGACTGAATGTAAATTCTCAGAGGCTTTCGGCCCTCACTCATAGCCCACACAAATATTCCCCTTCTTGCCGTAAGGTTCCAACTTGGTTCTCTTTTCCTTGGGAACATGAATATAGACAAGCCATCCAAAGATCCTCAAATGATTGACTTCGGGCTTCTTCCCTGTAAAGGCTTCTTCTGGAGTCATATTCTCTAAGATCTGATGAGGACTTCTGTTCTGAACATACACAGCTGTCTTGGAGGCTTCTGCCCATAGGAAGGTTTGCAAATCTTGATCATGGATCATGGCCTTCGCTGCTTCCACAATCATTCTGTTATTTCTTTCTGCAACACCGTTTTGTTGAGGATTATAGGGAACACAAAACTCCCTCTTAATCCCTGCATCAATACAAAAATTCCGAAAACTACCAGAGGTGTATTCTCCACCATTGTCAAATCTGAGGACCTTAATTCTTTTACCAGAAAGATTTTCTACCAAGGCTTTAAACTCTTTAAACCTATCCAACACTTCCTCAGACTCTTTAGATTTCAAAAAATAAATCCAAGTCTTCCTAGAGTGATCATCAATGAAAAGAACATAATACAAGAAACCACTCGAAGAAGGAACAGACATAGGACCACATAAATCAGAATGAATAAGATCTAAAATACACTTAGATCTATTTTCTCTACTATGAAAGGGGGCTTTTATATTCTTACCCAATGCACAACCCTTGCAAGTGCCTTCGTGCTCTTGGTTGAACTTAGGAAGGCCGTCACCATCTTCTCCATGATAGGTAAAGCTCGGAAGTGTAGGTGAGCCAATCTCCGATGCCAAAGATCGCATAGACTTGAAGAGTCATGAACCAAAGCTTGTAATGAACGTGTGCAGACCTTGTAAAGGTTTTCATGTCTAACTCCAATTACTTGAGCATCCTTGAAGCTAGAGTTCTCCATCCACACTAGAACTTTGCCTTTGGAGAAGGCAACTTGATATCCTTTATCTTCCAAAGCTGAAATAGAAATGAGATTGCGCTTGATTCCGGGAACATAAAGAACATTACCCAATTGAAGTGATATGCCGGAATCCAAATGAAGTGTAGAGGTCCCAATTCCTTTCACCGAAGTATCTAGCATCATCTCCAATGATGACTTGTTCAGAAGACTCCTTTTCCACCAAACTTGATAAGTGCTCCTTAAAGTCGGTGATGTGTCGTGAAGCACCACTGTCGATTATCCACGTGTTGGTGTCGGAAGGTACACTGCTTGATAATGCTGAATAAAACAAATATTCACTTGAATCCTTTTGAGGAGAGGCATCATCAACATCCGCAACGGTGACCCGTTGCTTAGGTCTAGTTGGACAATACTTGGCGAAGTGCCCAAACTTGTCACACCTAAAACATTGAATATTGGACATATCCCTCTTCTTCTTAAATGGAGGTGCATCATCATTTCCCTTGTCCCGATTCCTCTTGAAGAATCCTTTCCTTCCATCTTTTCCTTTCTTCTTTGAAGTATGGGAGGCAAGAACATGAATATCTTCATTCTTTGAACTTTGACCAACGCCTCTTGCCATCAACCTTGATTCCTCTTGAATGCAATCTGATCTTAGGCGATCAAACTTAGGCAATTTCGATCTTGCACTGATTCCCTGAATATAAGATTCCCAAGACAAAGGCGAGCGAGCATAGTCGATCCTTGTCATCAACCATATGCCCAATTGTAGAGCTGATCTCTCAAATCTGCAATCCTCATAAAGTATGCAATCACTGATTCACCTTTCGCCATCTTCACATGATGAAGTTGTTGCTTCAAGCAAGTGCCCGACTGGTATTGTTGATTTCGTACATCTCTTCCAAGGTCTTGAGCATATCTCTCACTGTCTTCAACTTAGAGATGATAGGAACAATGTGATCCTTTACGGAATCAACCAATATCTTCATTGCTTTAATGTCTTTCTTCAGCCACTGCAACTTTTCTTCTTCCTCCTCAGGTTCAAAAACGCTAGACTCCACGAATTCATGCAAGTCATTTTCACGCAAGGTAAGCATGATCCTGAATCTCCATGATGTGAAGTTGGATGCACCTTCAAGTCTATCCTCAACCTTCAAACCATTCACCATCTTGATTAAGTGAACAATAGGGTATGCTGATTAGCAATAATCTGATCACGGTCCTCTCAAACCCGCTCTGATACCATGTAAAATTTAAAGATCAGATTATATGCACAGAAATAAATTCAAATCAGACACAATAACACAGCAGATACCTTGGGAAAACCCTCCTCTTGAGGGAGAAAAACCCAGCAACAAAGATCCTCTCTTATATATATAGTGGCAACAAATCTCTTTACAATGGGGCCAATCACAAGGCCAATATTCAGCACCTTCACCAGATACAAATGACAGATAACAATCTGTATGATATCTAAATTCTGCCTGGAACAAATTCGCAATCTGCTCTTAAGAAAATTCGCACTTCTCCTTCAAAGAATAATATTGAACTAACTTTTTAACTTCATGATTTACAATGAGAGATGTAATGAATATAAATACAAAACAAGGGGGTGCGTCTTTTTGCCAAGAAGAAGTCGGCCACATCAAGAAGATGACTTATGAAAAATCGTGTCTCTTCTAACAAGGTTGGCCATGTTAGGAAATACGTGCCAAGAGAGAAAATCGTGGAAAGTAAAGAATGAGGTCGGTCTCATAAAATTTGCACCTCCTCATTAAATATATGTTAATAAGAAATCGTATATAAATTAAATAGCCGAAGAGCTATTATTTAATTTATGTTTTCTCCAATTGATCTGTGCTGGAAGGATCGCCTGAAGCTGCAATTAACATTAACATCTCCACTTGATGCCAAGTGGAGATATTGATCACTTAACACTAAGTAGAACTTTTAGGTACTCAACACTAATTGAAGAAATTTTTGAATGCTTAACTCAAAAATTTGAATTTCTTTTAATTTTTTGTCATTTTTCATTTTTTGTACATTGACCTTGATAAAAATTCCATTTCTTATTGTCTTTCATATTTCTTAATTCCATTTTCACATGATGAAGTTTGAAATAGCCCTAATAACCTTTTGCCATTGCTATCCATTGAAAAAGCAAAAAGAACTTTCTAAAAATAGAAACTTTTGTGTTTTATGCTTCTCTCCTCAATTTGAAAAAAAAAAAAAAAAGTAAAATTAATTTTTTCTAAAAGTAGAAAGTTTGATCTCTGGTAAGCATTGGAACTGTTTGTCTTGAATTTTGAATTACTCGTAGTGGCAATTTCATGCTTGGAATATGACCCTCATATTATTTTGTCTCAACGAGTTAGAGAAGATTTGTCTTGATCTCAATCCTTTCTTTTTGCCACAGTTGGCTTTCTTTTAGCTTCACTCTTTCTTTCCTCTGCCTGTGTTGGAGTCTCCTTCATGATTTAACTTGATAATCTTCATGATGAACAATTTGCATACATCGTTAGTGAACAAGACAAATCAACACCTAAGAACTTGGCTAGTTTGACAGTAAAGAGAACATAATTGACATTGATGTGACAAGAGTGACCTTGCATTTGGTTACAATAATGATTGATCTTCAAGTTTTTAGGGTTAGCATGTTTAGGTACCAATAAATTTTTCTAAAATTCTCTCCTTTAATTTTATGGGTAATTTGGAACATTGAGCTCACACAAGCTAACACACTAGTTCAAACATTGTTTTGCTATAAATTGGTAACTTCACTAATGGGATTGACAGCCTATCGAATTGACCAAGTTGCTTTGGTGGTAGGGTGAGAATGCTGATGTATGTAAGATACAAGTAATTAGCACCTAATGTAGATCTTTAGATCGATAAGAAATCTAATAATTTATATATGTATATTAAAAAATTAAGAAATTTAACAATGGTAATGAACATTTAAAGTAAAAAAGTTACATAATATCAAACATTAGCAGACACATTTATATGATTAAAATTTGAGATGTATCATTGCTCATGATTGCATATATGACATAAAATATTGAACTTGATTCAAGCTACAACATGAGTTTGTTAAGGTTTAAATCTCTTTTAGAATGTTCAATTTTACTTCTCATTTTGGTTCTTTTTACAATTGGTTTTGTTAATAAGTTTGATTTTGTTGGTTAGTTACACTGTATGCATGGGAAATGTACACTATTTTCATTATGATTCTTAGATGCACCAAGTGAATGATTGTAAAGTACCTAGGGTTGTCTATGCTACCACATTTTTCATACATGTCTACCAAACCATTTTATCAAACAGTTCACTTCCTTGCTGCTATGGCTAAAAGTTTTGCTTGTCATGGCATTCCATCATCCATGAGACCACATTTCTTTGAGGCATTTTTTCAAACAGTTCACTGCCTTGTCTATGCTATTGCTTACTATTATGCTTTGATAGATTTTTTCCAAGCATCCATAGCTTGTTCGAAAGCACCTGTTTTAGGCTTTTAGCCATAGCAACAAAGACAGTGAATTGTTTGATAAAATGCTTTTGTAGACATGTATGAAAAATGTGGTAGCATAGAAAAGGCAGTGACCTGTTTGAAAAAAATTACCTCAAAGAAATGTGGTCTCATGGTGATGGAATTGATGGCATTCCATCACCATGAGACCACACTTCTTTGAGGAATTGATGGCATTCCATCACCATGAGACCACACTTCTTTGAGGCAATTCCATCACCATGAGACCACATTTCTTTGAGGCATTTTTTCAAACAGTTCAATGCCTTGTCTATGCTACCACATTTTTCATACATGTCTACCAAAGCATTTTATCAAACAGTTCACTGCCTTGCTGCTATGGCTAAAAGCCTAAAACAGGTGCTTTCAAATAAGCTATGGATGCTTGGAAAAAATCTATCGAAGCATAATAGTAACCAATAGCATAGACAAGGCTAACCAATAGCATAGACAAGGCAATTAACTGTTTGAAAAAAATGCCTCAAAGAAATGCGGTCTCATGGTGATGGAATGCCATGACAAGCAAATTGCTATGGATTGTCATGGCATTCCATCACCATGAGACCACATTTCTTTGAGGCATTTTTTCTAACAGTTCACTTCCTTGTCTATGCCACCACATTTTTCATACATGTCTACCAAAGCATTTTATCAAACAGTTCACTGCCTTGTTGCTATGGCTAAAAGCCTAAAACAGGTGCTTTCGAACAAGCTATGAATGCTTTGAAAAAATCTATCAAAGCATAATAGTAAGCAATAGCATAGACAAGGTAGTGAACTGTTCGAAAACATGCCTCAAAGAAATGTGGTCTCAATGTGCTTGTCATGGCATTCCATCACCATGAGACCACATTTCTTTGAGGCATTTCTTCAAACAGTTTACTGCCTTGTCTATGCTACCACTTTTTTCATACATGTCTACCAAAGCGTTTTATCAAACAGTTCACTATCTTGCTGCTATGGCTAAAAGCCTAAAATAGGCGCTTTTGAACAAGCTATGGATGCTTGGAAAAAATATATCAAATCGTAATAGTAAGCAATAGCATAGACAAGACGGTGAATTGTTTGAGAAAATGCCTCAAAGAAATGTGGTCTCATGGTGATGGAAGTCCATGATGGTGATGGAATGCCATTACAAGCAAATTGCTATGGATTGTCATGGCATTCCATCACCATGAGACCACATTTCTTTGAGGCATTTTTTCAAACAGTTTACTGCCTTGTCTATGCTACCACATTTTTCATACATGTCTACCAAAGCATTTTATCAAACAGTTCACTGTCTTGCTGCTATGGCTAAAAGCCTAAAACAGGTGCTTTTGAACAAGCTATGGATGCTTGGAAAAAATCTATCAAAGCATAATAGTAAGCAATAGCATAGACAAGGGTGAATTGGTTGAGAAAATTGCCTCAAAGAAATGTGGTCTCATGGTGATGGAATGCCATACAAGCAAATTGCATTTGTCATGGCATTCCATCACCATGAGACCACATTTCTTTGAGGCATTTTTTCAAACAGTTTACTGCCTTGTCTATGCTACCACATTTTTCATACATGTCTACCAAAGCATTTTATCAAACAGTTCACTGCTTGCTGCTATGGCTAAAAGCCTAAAACAGGTGCTTTTGAACAAGCTATGGATGCTTGAAAAAAATCTATCAAAGCATAATAGTAAGCAATAGCATAGACAAGGCAATTTTTCTGGTTGATCGGCGTCAAAGAAATGCGGTCTCATGGTGATGGAATGCCATGACAATCCGCAATATAGATGTTTTGGGCATTCCATCACCATGAGACTCATTTTTTTGGCAATTTTTTCAAAAGTTCGCTGATTTGTCTATTGCCAACATTTTTTTCATGTCTACCAAAGCATTTTAATAGGAGTTCACTGCTGCTATATGCCAGTTAAATTGCTGATCTGCAACACAATAGAAACCTGCTGAGTATCTCTGCCTAGAAGAGTAAGTCCATAGAGATGCAGCGTTTAATAATGGACTCTTAAACTGCCATCAATCAAAAAGAAGTCACCTCCAGTAAATAGATATATAAGCTCCTCATATGCTGCCTAGGTCAGATCCGCTCAATACCCCTGCTATTAGAAGGATTTCCTTATCAGATTCGCACCCAAAATAGTTATCTACAGGTCATTGACTAATGCATATATGTTCGAACTTGCAAATAGGACTGGTAAGGTTTTCATCTTACCAAGTGCGAGTTACTTAGGTTGGCGTCTAAGTTCTCTACTGCATTTGTTAATGCAAAGGAGATATAAACCATTTGATACCAAAATCACCCAACACACCTCTATGTATACCTTTACCACTAGTTGAGTTGGTTAAATAGAATAAACCGACCAAGGAATAAGTCGGCCTCATTATTTAAAATAAAAATAAAAATAAATAAATAATAAAGTAACAAGACGCTCTTAAGCCGATTTTATTAAATTAGCATTTATTTATAATTTTAAATTATCATTTATATAAATAAGAGGTCCGCCAAAACAGGTTCATCACAGTCCTCCAGCCCCTAATTGCTTGTCCTCAAGCCATTTCAGGTTAGGATGTTCAAAAATCTCCACCCCTTCCCACGTTGCATCTTCAAGGGGAAGTCCTTTCCATTTCACCAAATACTCAGGAATGACCTTGTTGCTTAACCTCTTCTCTCTTGCATCCAGCAGTGTCTTGGGCACGAGAATCAATTTTCCTTCATAGTCAAGTGGAGGTAGCTCTTGTGAATGGGTGACCTGCTATCCAAGGGCCTTTTTAAGGCACGAAACATGAAATGTGTTGCGAATTTTTCTGTTAGCTGGAAGTTCCAGCTCATAAACTACTTGACTAATCTTCCTTACCACCTTATAGGGTCCATAAAAATGTGGTTTAGCTTCTTAGCTCCACTCCCCTTGATTGAGGACTGCCTATAGGGCTGCAATCTTAAAAACACCATATCACCAACCTCAAAGACTCTCTCAGTTCAGTGCCTATCAGCATATTGTTTTTGCTGATTTTGAGCTTGCTGCAAATTTTCCTTGAGAGATTACAAAATATCCTTTGCTGTACTATGTCCTTTGCACTTGGCACTCTACCATTAGTAAGAAGCAAATCCATAAATGAAGTAGATCATAACCATAAAGTCCCTTAAAGGGAGTCATACCGATTGACATATGGTGAGTTGTGTTGTAGCAATATTCTCCTAGATGCAACCATTTAATCCATGTTGTTTGCTTCCCTGTGACATAGCTCCTTAAGTAGCCTTCTATCCATTTGTTCATGATTTCCGTTTGCCCATCCGTTTGTGGATAATAGCTAGTGCTTGGTGTCAATTCGGTATCCGTCAAACAAAAGAGTTCTTGCCAAAACAAACTAAGGAAGTTGCTGTCCCTATCACTTACAATGTTCCTGGGCAACCCATGAAGTTTGAAAATCTCCTTAAATTATAAGTCTGCCACTTGTGGAGCTTTGAATTTTGAAGATATGGCATGAAAGCGTGCATATTTAGTGAGCCTATCAACAACCACATATATACAATCCTTACTTTGAACCTTTGGCAGTCCCGTAATAAAATCCATGGATATACTTTCCCATTTTTGATTTGGAATAGGTAGGGGTTGCAAAAAACCAATTGGAAGGACATGTTCCGCTTTGTTTTGTTGACATTCCCTACACTCCCTTACATGCTTCATCACGTCATTCTTAAGCCCTTTCCAAGAAAAACATTCTCTCACCTGCTAATATGTCTTGTAGAAACCTAGATGACCAGCAAGCGGTGTGTCATGACAAGCCCTCAAAATGCCTTTCTTCATCTTAGATTTTGGTATTATATACGCTTGGTCTTTATAAAGGATGAGATCATCTGCTATTTTGAACTTGTCGTCCTGCACTTTTCCTTCCAAAATGTCATTAGCAAGGGAGTCTTTAACATACGTAGCTATTATTAAATCCTTCCAATCAACAGATATATTGGTTATGGAATAAAGATAAGGCTTCCTAGAAAGTGCATCAGCCACCACATTGTTATGCCCTTTCACATATTCAATATCAAAATCATAGGCTTGAATTTTACTTAACCCATTTCTGCTGCCTATCGTTTAAATCCCTTTGGTTAAGGAAGAACTTCAGACTATTAAGGTCTGTTTTGACTACAAACTTCCCACAAACCAAATATTGTCGAAATTTAGCTAAAGCATGCATTATGGCCAGCATTTCTTTGTCATAAATTGAGAAGTTTCGTTCAGCCTTCTTGAGTTTCCTACTCTCATACACTATTGGGTGTTTATTTTGCATCAAGACATTCCCAATGCCTTCTCCTGAAGTATCACATTGTAGAACAAAAGGAAGTGAGAAATCTGGAATTGCCAAAACCAAACATGAGCTCACTACCTCCTTAAGTTTGTCAAAAGCTTGCTGTGCTGTTGAACTCCACGAGAATGCTCCTTTCTTGGTCAAATTTGTCAAAGGGGCTGCAAGTTGTGAGAATCCCTTAACAAATCTTCTATAATAACTACATAGCCCCACAAATCCTCTAAATTGTGTCAAATTCCTTGGCCTAGGCCAATCTTGGATTGCTTTAATCTTCTCCTCATCCACACTAACACCTTGTGCACTAATTTTGAATCCCAAATATAAAATTTCAGTCAACCCAAACTCACATTTGGAGACTTTGGCATAAAAGTAATGCTGCTCAAGTATACCAAGCACCTCATCTAAATGTTTCAAATGATCTTCCCATGTCTTTTTTTCATTGAAGTGGTTTTATTTGACCCCATTGGTCCAACTACTTTGACCCATTTTGTGGATTACATGTACCCTATCAGGAGGCTTTTGGTCCCCAAAAGCTCAAGGACTAAGTAATATGGAAATTTCTTCCCCACATCATCTTTGGGAATCCACTTGGCTTTGCTTGGAAGTTAGACATTTCAATCCCATTAGCCATGTCTCATGTTCACCACGCCTTGTTATCCATACCTTCTTGTCTAGGACTATTCACCTCTAAACTCAGCTCTTTTTGTCCATTGGAGCTAAATCTAAATCATTTACTGAAGGTAACACGACATCCTCTTCCTCATTTAGCATAGAAGGCTTAAACAATCACCAACTTATCCACATTGATGACTGAATACATTTTCATGTATGTGGGTGGGCCCAATTGAAAATCATTTTGTCATACGGTATACCTGTTCAATGATCTAAAAGGTACCATACCTGGTTTGTTTCAACTTCTTTGATCGTCCTTGAAGTCTCTCCTTGCCTAAATACACCCACACCTTGTCACCAACTTGGAAATTGTGTTTCACCCTATGTTGATCATGACTTAGCTTATAATTAGTTTGAGATTCCTTGACTTTTTCTTGCTCTTTGAGGCGTACTTGCTTTACTTTATCAATGAAATTCTTAGCCTTTTGCACTTTAGAATCTGTTTTCCAGCCCATCCTTTGACTGTCCCAAACAAACATGAAATGGACTAGTTGATAAGTACCCAAAATAAGCCTTGAATGGAGGCAGTTTGGTTGAAGACTGGACTGGTCTGTTGTAGGAGTGCTGCATGTAAGTCAAGGCTGATAACATCCTTTCAAAAACCGTTGACTATATCCTCGAAGCTGCTACACCAATGCTTTATTTACAACTTCTGTTTTTGTATCATCTGAAATTGGCTCACATAGGATACTTTCATGTTAATTGAATAGGTTGATAGGTTTCTGGTCGCTCACATGGCAGGAATTGGTCTAGTGGGGGTGAGAGGTGGACTACCTTTTCATATGGAAGGAGTAGGTGGAGGATGTTGTCGATGTTTGGCTGTTGAGTATTTTATTCCCAGAGGTTATTGATTCTTTGTTGGTTTACTTGGAAAAGAGCATTTAAAGAAGCAGCCACATGTGCAAAACTCTTAGTAAGAATAGCTATCTCGATTGCTTTTAAGGGATTGTTTTCTCGCTGGATCTTCTCAAGAATAGTTTGTTACTCAACAACTGTAGCTGCTGGAGTAGGTAAAATCTTCCTAAGCTCTATTAGAGTTTCCACTACAAAGTCCTATCTCAACCTAGGACACATTGACATGAAATGTAAATGGCAACCAATAAAGTCAAAATGGAAGTTTCAAAGAAACTTTGAATTGCTTTATAGTTCTTGATTTGGGTTTTAATTGAATTGTTTGGAATGTTCAAATTATTGTTTTGGATATTTGAATGTTTGATTGCTTTGAATGTTTTGTTTGAGTTTTGTGTTGGTTTTTCCAAATGCGAAGTGTTGATTGCTTGCAAGAGAGTTGATTGAAACAATGTTTGAAATGTAAATATTTTTGTTATTTTGTGCCTTTTTATTGGCTGTTTTGGTGTTTTTTTGAGTTTTCAACTGCAAGCTGAAAATGAATGAGTTTAGTTTATGACAGGAGCTGAAATTAACTAAAGAACTTTTTTTTGTATTGCCTTTTATGTGTGTATGGAACTAACTAATAAAGTAAACCGATGCTGAAAATAGAACTTCTTTGCTAATTTAATTCGCTGAATCACTAAACAAAATACTTTCTTTTTCTCTTTTCATAGATAAATTAAAATTTCAGTAAACCAGAGAGCAAGATAATCAAACAAATATAAACAATGAACAAATCTTTCCTTCAACTTCAGCAATGTAGTTTACTGTTTTCCTGAATTTATGTATATGGTTTATGCCTTGGATTTTTTGCCGATTTGTGAATGTTTGCTGAAATAGAAATCTGAGTTTGTTTGATGATAACTAGATCTTTGATCTGCTGTTTTTGTGATGGCTTTGAAGTTTTTGATTTGGTTTTTCTCAACGACTTATAAATACAAATCTACCCTGCAACAAAATCTAAATCGGATCTAACACTACAAATTAATATAAACTCTAAGCAATTTTTTTTTTCATACAGCAAAGAGAACTATTCTACAAATAAAATCTAATCTAATCAAATTACATCCACAATAAATCCACACCTGGGATTGGATATAGCTGATGTCTGGAGCAGATATGAAGTTGGCATTTGTCCTTCAATTTAGGTATCTCCTCCTCTTTCTATTGGTGGTATATTCTCCAATGGTGGAACTATGGGAAAATTCGATAAACTGGCCTGAATGCTAAAGAAAGAGTCTGCATTGGCTGTATAAGATGTTGGTTTCGTGAGCTTAGAAGCTTGACAAAATAAACCCACAAGAATGTTGGTGTTCCTATGGTAAGACTTGTTTAGAATGTGTAGTGAGCCGACACTCCACTGATTTGTTTTCACTGTGACTGGGATTGTCGGTCTGATTTTCGTTTTCAATTGGTATTCTCCCTTTTTGGGGTTTTTGAGTTTACTTGATAATAATGCGAAATAAGAGCTAAGAACATGTACATGAAGTAAAGATTTACAAGAACTACTCTACTAAGACATAGCTGATAAAATACTTGATATTCGAAGCCAAATACAAGTTCTTCATTACATTATAGATGGCATACAACATATAACATACATCAGTTCAAAGGCTAGATATATTTTAAACTAAACTTAAACTTACAGCCATATAACACTGTGAATAGTGTTTTGCTACAGTACCCCGCCCTTAGTAAATTGCTCGCACAAACTAAAATACGAGTTTCTCCCACCGAAATCTGGATTGGAAGGCTTTCTAAAACAAGGGCGCCCCCTTTTGAAGTGATTGCAGCCTCTAAAGGGAGGCATTTCTTTTTCTTTATGCTAATTGAAACCCTCATGAAATGGCGGCTGGCTGTAGGTGCAAAAATCAGCTCCAAAACCCTCTAAAATGCGAACAGCTCCCTTGTAGATAAGAATGGAGTCAATGGCAGCAAATTCCCTCTCAAAAGATAGCCCTAATAACTTGCAAACAGCAATGTATGGCTCCAAATGAAGTAACCAAATTCTGATCAGCAACTTTAAGATGGTCTTTCACACCCTCAAGCAGCTCGTAGACGAACAATAAGCCCCACCAGGCTCACCCACTGCAGAAATCAGGAAACCCTAGTTTTCCCTCTTCCCCAAACTCCAACTCACAAACTCAAGCAAGCAAAATGACTCATAACATGAGGGGGTCGAACTTCTCCTCTTTCTTTTATAATTTTACATTGAAATCACTATTCATTAAAGTGAGTTACTATTCACTTAAGTTATAACTTTTTCCACTTTAGTAATGAATAGTAACTGAAAAATATAAAGTGCCCCCTTTAAATAATAGACACATGGTCCCTAAGCCAGAGAAGGTGAAATAAGAGGTGGAGATCATAATTTTAAGCACAATTATCACGCCAAATCCACAAATTCACCCCGTCACCATACTCCAGATATCAATACTGCAGATTCACGACCAAGTGCCCGTTCAAGTGGCCCTCTATCCAGAACCATTAGCCTACGAGGGTTGATGTTATAGGCTAATCCACCATATTTGATGCTTGTGAAAGAATGGGAACATTACAGAATGAATTGTTGCAATAGCTTTGGAGCTGTAGGTGATCACAAATTCTTGACTCTACTGTTGCGTGGAAACAAAATTAGACAAAAAACTTGCAAGAGCTTGGACATTGTTTGGACCTATGTCACAAGGTTTGAGTTCATGTTCATGTTCGACAACAATAAAATTTAGATGATGTTCAACAAGAGGGAAAAATTTGAAAAAAAATTGCGATCGAATTAGCAAAATATAAATTTGGTTTTAAAAAAATATAAGTAATAAAACCATAAAAATAAAACAATATTATGTTAAATTTGAATACTTTATAATAAATTTAAAAAATTATAATATAGAAATGTTTAAAAATTTCATTTAAATTTTATTAATATACAAATAATAAATATATTAAATAATAAATATATTATAAATAAATATCTAATTTAAATATTTAAAAATATTAAATTTTAATATATTGAATAAAAAACAAAATTAGAAAGTAAATCAATATTGCTTAAAAATTAAAATATAAAATGTTAAATTTTATTTAATATAAATATAAAATTTAAATATATAATTTATAAATATTATTAATATATAAATACTTAATATATAAACAAAACAAAATTATGGGGTGTAGTCATAGAGAAGTGCTCGAACAGAGCGGCATCGTGGAAAGGTAGGTGGTTTTCTATGGCCGGAGGCCCGAAAGGATTTTAATGATAAAAGTTGTTTTGGCAGTAGTGCCCATCTACGTCATGTCCTGTCTACAGATAATGAAAAAGCAGAGAACGTGATGAAAGGATGCATGAAACGATTTTTGTGGGAGGGATCCAACTCGGAGAAACAAATTTCATGATACACTCGGATATGGTCTGCAAGCCAGTGAAAGGAGTAGGAATAAAGGAACTCAGAGCTCATAATAAAGTTATAGGGACAAATCTAGTGTGGCAAATGTATACCAAGCCAGACAAACCATGGTGCAAAATTATGCGCAACAAGTATCTCGACAATGAAGAGCCAAGCCGGTTCTTAACAATAGCAAACACAACGGGAGGATCTACAACATGGAAATTTCTATGGGAGTGTAGGCCGATAATTATTGAGCATTTGACATGGAAGATAAATAATGGAAAGATGGCCGATTTTTTGAAGGATTCATGGGAGGGCTATCTCTCAATATTCAAAATTGAAGAGCTGAGACCTATTTAGAATTTGATGGAAAGGGTAGTAGGAACAAAGGTGGTGAACTATTTTAGATTGCTGGACAAATCTCCATCAACAGTCTACAAATGGGTAAACCTTGAAAATGTCCCAGGGAAAGAAGCGCTAAAAACATTCTCTCGGCTGAACAAAAGAAGCGGAAAATTGTACCAAATCGGGAGTGTGATAGAATAGTCTGGTGCGGGGCCAAATCGGGGCAATACATGGCGAGATTAGGCTACCAAATAATGTAGGCTCAAAAGAATATGATCGGTTGGAGAACGAAGCTGTGTTGGGGTGACCAAGTACTCCCAAAAGTTGGAGCATTTTTGTGGACGACGATACATAAGAGGATTCTAACAGGGGATAGGCTATAGAGTATAGGCATTTTAGGGCCCAACAAATGTGTGATGTGCAAAAAGGAGGCGAAGAGGGTCAACCATGTTTTACTAAATTGTCAATTTGTAGAGAATTGTTGGGATTGGATATAGACAAAACTTAATTAGTTAGGCCCAAGAAATGAGGATATGGTAGAGTTCCTCAAGGGCTGGCCAAGGCTTCGAGGTAATTCACTTTGGGGAGCCATTTGGATTACAACTCCATCAATGTTGCAATGGCATGTGTGGAAGGAAAGGAATAGACGCATATTTAATGAGGTTGAGAGCTTAGTAGAGCAAGTAATCTCCAAGATAGAAGTAGGGATATGTGAAGTGTTGAATAACAAATCGTAGAGGAATTGGAATAGGCATTTATGGGTTGGGAGAACAAAGTAAGCAAAGAATGGCCAAGAGTCAAAATTCCTCATCTTGCATCAACGGGAAATGAAAAGAGGCCAAATGGATTGCTCCTCGAGTGGGAGATTGAAATTAAATTTTGATGGGAAAGCTAAAGGCAATCCAAGAAAAGGAGGTATAGGATGCATAATGAGAGGCAATATGGGTAATTTAATTTAGGCAATTTCGAAGAACATTGGGGTTGCAACAAATAACGAAGCAAAAGTGGAAGCCTTGGCAGGGGGACTTAAGGAATGCAAATGTAGAGGGATAAGTCATATAGATATAGAGGGAGATTCCATGGTATGTATCAACACAGTCTTGAAGAAGGGAACAACTAATTGGAAACTACAAGCGTGGGTAAAAAGGATTTTGGAAGATCTTCAAAACTTCGGGAATTTCTCGATAAAACATGTTTATAGAGAAGGGAATAAGGTGGTGGACCTTCTAGCGAATGTAGGTATAGAAGGTTGGCCTCCCGAAGTTGTGGATTCAAATCCCAATTTGTGGCACGACCTACAAGATATTTTGGCGGAGGAGAGGTCATGGGCAGAAAATGGGGAGACATGACAATATGAAATAGGCAAATCTGATAGCAATCCTATGATGAATAGCACGAGGTGGCAAAAGGAGGAATGCTCGAGCTCATAAGAATAAGGAAAGTGCATATAGGAGATCGACATTGAGATACAGAGAGGTGAAGTGTAGAAGGAAAATTGCACAAAGTATTTGCTTTGTGATTCTATTGTCAGGATCAATCAAAAAGAGATGAGACGAGGATCTACAAAAGGTGGAGTTGGGGGGAAGAAGAAGGTAAAATGGTAGAGCATAAGATATTCAAAGTGGGTTGTCGTTGCAATGCGAAAGCCAGAGAGGCTCAAATTTGGAGGCTCTTCAATGCAAAAGCCGAAGAGACGAAGATTGCAATATCTCAAATTGCAAATTGTAGGCATGGAGAAATGGGCGAACGGGCACATTCATGACGGAAGGGTGTACAAAATCTTTCTAACAAATGTGGTGTAGGTGATGGGAGCCAAAACGTGGGGGAAAGTCATTGCAAATAGTTTGCTTGTGCAGGAGAATAAGGAGGCATTTATTGCATGCATATCCACAATTAACAAAAAATTGACGACGAGATTGTTGGTCGGGATCTTTGATGTGAATGCCTTAAGGAAGAACAAAGTTTCCACCCAGGCTCTTGCTCTTTTCAAGGAAGGTTTGGAGAACAAAATTCTCCAAACTTTCAGTTATTTTATCAGCCAAAATGGAGACTTGTTTTTTGCAGCACAGATCGAAAGGATTGTGGCCTTCTCTGAAGGCATAATGTATGTAATGCAACTGCTAGGCCAGTAGTATGGGTTAATCGCAAGAAATATGTAACATTTTGGTTATTCTAATAGAAAGGAAGCTGCCCCCAAGGCAGCACTTACCAAGCAAAAAAAATAAAATAAATACTGTTAATATATAAATATAAATATATTAAATTTTATATATTAAATAATAATATACTATAATTAAAAATCTAATTTAAATGTTTTAATATATTGAATAAAAAATACAATCAAAGAACAAATTGATATTGTTTAAATTTAAAAAACAAAATATAAAGATATTAAATTTTATTTAATTTTTTTGTAAATATATAGCTTGCTCATGGGAGCATTCCATTAGATTGTTGTGTGTGCATGCTGAATAGGAAACATTGGAAAATGAACAATGGCAGGAGGGGGTGGAGAGATAGTGTTGATCTTTTGATCCGTAGCAATTGGTAGACAAGTCAGCTACAAGTGGGATTGGCGACCAAAGTTGCTATCTCCTCATTCACATTTCCCCTTCTTCAAAACAATTAACCAATCTATTTGGTCCCGCCCAACAGCCTTTTAAGAATGAACAAAAAAACCTAAAAATTAAACAAATATTAAAACAACGACCTACCTTTGCCACCCGCTACTGTTTGCTCGCTTGCAACACTAGATTTCTCTTTGTTAAAAAAGGTAAGCCCTTATTTGTATGAATACTGGGGTGAACGAGAACAAATTTTTAAGATTTCTTTGAAGTTTGCTGAATTTTGATTTTCATAGATGAAATTTGGCAAACCTTGTGACTAAGGTTTGGACCAAATTTCTTAAAACTCAGACTTGTTTGAACAACATTCACAAAAATTTGGAGAAAATTATGGTTAGGTTTGGAGGGAAAAACAAAATGAGTACTAAAGATAGCTGAATCTAAAAAGGTGCCAATTGGAGTAAGAAAATCAGAAATTAAGAAAAAGTAAGTGCATGCAAAGGCTCACAGACACAAATTTAAAACACATGTTCTCCCCTTTCAGTAGTAATTTGTTCACTAGGGTAAATGCTTGTTCACTGGGTAGAACTGATAGCTTAAGAGGTGAACCCTCAAATTTAAGTGTAAAACAAAGATTTTTGAACAAAGAAAGACTACAAACACTTTGTGGGTGATTAAAAGTGACAAGAAAGAAGCTCAAAAAGGCTGACTACATACTTCCACCATGGAAACATAAGTCAAAGTTAAGTTATTATTACTTTTCATGGCATGCTGGGTTTTGAGCTGGGTTATTGAGTCATCATTGGACTGCCATGTATGCTTGTTCAGTTTTTAGGCACTTACAGTTTAACCATTTGTTTGTGGATGGAATGTGATTGAACTTTTCATCTTGGTGTCCATTCTCCTTCAAAGTGTGCACCAAAATTTGTCTAGGAAGTGAGCATCCCTCTTTGAGATGTTTTTTCTCTAGAAGTCCAATATGAATCCAAACAGTCATAAAGAAGAGCTTAGCTGGATCACTTTTGGTTAGTCTTTTTACAAGCAATCAGTACTACGATAAAAAGGTGATCATGCTCATGTTTTGTCATGGGAAGTCCACCTGAAAGTTCATTGAGATGCTCTCCTAAGGTCTTGTAGGCACATGCAAAGGCTTGTACAACCCATGTTTCCTATTGTTTGGCTTCCTTATACTACAAAGCTTGCAACTCCTAACAAATTTAGAAACATCTACTTGTATGTATGGTCAATATACATATTGTTGAAGTTTAGCAACTGTCTCTGTTAACCCAAAATGTCTTAAAAATAATGATGTGTGAGCCTCTCATGAACAAAAATCTTCTCTCTTTAGGTACACATGGTTTCCCCATTTTGTATAATAATCCATCCTTGACCTAAGTTTTCTTAACTATTTTGTTTGTCACACCATGTTTGTATTTGATCGCAAGATGAAATTGTTGCAACAAGCCCATTCATTTATAGTGTCAATACTCTTTTAGCTTCATTTGTGCTTGAAAATATTGCAAAGGTTGGTGATCGGTTTTACCACAGTTTCTTTGTCCACAAGGCAGTGTTTCTTGTAATGACTAACCCCAAATATTTTTTTGAAAAAACTTCAATACTGCTGATATAATTTTCTGTAACTTTACTCTGATTTTTCTGTTTGCTGTTTGTGAGTTCTTTGTGGTGTTTTTTTGCATTGGTTTAATCATAGAGTTTGCATGTGATTTGATGTTTCACAGAGTATGCACACAGTAGCATAAAGAAGAGAAACATAGTAGAAAAATGAACACTTTCAAAGCTACCCTTAATCTGATTATAATAAGTAATTATGTCAGTCATACAATTTCATTTCAAATCAGATTTAGAACATAACCAGACCTGATTGCAAGCGCCCAGCAGTAGATAGATTGCTTTCAGGGGGACTTCCTTCACCAAAGAATGTTTCCATGAAAGACATTGCTGTCTTGATCTTGGCGTCCAAACTTCATCACTGAAAACACTGTGTATTCCCTTGGCTGAAGCAACGCCTGGCTGCAACTAGAAACCCCTTTCAAGATGTGTGACAGGAATAAGAGTTAGGCTCCCTTTACCCAGCTATCTAGCATCCCAGAATGCTGCAGAAGTTAGCCTCCGAGAACTGTCCCAATCCCCATCCAATAATCTGATTTCAAACAGAAACCCCAACACATCAAGGCTGTACGACCTCAAGAGGGCGATTTGCTCTAGTAAAATAGATTCTTCATGGAAAAATACATTCTTGTGCTTGATAGAAACACCATTAGTAGGAGCTTCTTAATAGGCAATACCCAAAAAGACATAAAAACCCTTCTCAAAGTAATGAGTGAAAATGTGGGTTTCAGGTACAAAGCAAAGTGCCCAGAAAACTTTAAAATCTCCACCAAAAATGAGTTTAATCTTCACCAAAATCGAAACCAAGAATAAGCAAGCCAAAACCAACAACTCTACTTAAAAAATGATCAGATTTTTCCTTCTCTAAACTCTGAAATCTGCAACCTTAAAGCCCAAATGAAGCTCTTGTGTGAAGCCTCCAATATCCTCTCTTGATGTGGTCTTTCACACACGAAGAAAGGCGATCTTGCAAAGGTTTTCGTCTCAACAAGTCGATACCAAACCCCAAAGCCAAGCTCCAAAGCCAATGCACCAGAATATCCAAACGTCCATAATGAAAAATAAGCCTCTAACATGAACTTTTATCAAAGCTTCTCCAACAACCCTAAAATCCATGCCAAACTCCAAGGCTTTGATTTTAATTCACTTTTTAATATTTTACCTTAATAAGCTTGGGCACTGTTGTGACCTTTTCACACATCGCCCCATTCAAAATGGGGACCCCCTAATTTTTGCTCCATTCTGGTCTTTTGGCTTGGGTTTTTCTCTCTCTCTCTCTCTCGCTCCGTCTTTTTTTCTGATGTCTGCCTTTCGAGGGTTGCGCCCGTCAGCAAGTTTAAGCATGAAATTGACCAAGTCTGAAAATTAGGTTTCATCTTTCCTAGTCACCCAAGGTCGAACGAAGAGAATAAATTGAAAATTGAACTTAACGTTGTTGTCGGCATTGAAGCTCTCAAAGAAAATTTCATCCGGATTCCGAGGTACTTACTATTTTTAGTGTGTGAAATTCAGGCAATTTATCGCATTTTTGAAATTCACAAATACACGGCATTTAGAGCACATCAGCCGTTCAGATGCAAAATTTGAGTTGAAACAGCAATTTTCTATTTTAGCAAATTCACCGACACAAATTTCAGGCTCGATGCAAAGTTTTTCTTTGCATGTTGGCATATTCCTTCTGGTTTTTCGAGACCTTCGCGATGATATAACATGCAAAAAGAGACTTTTTAGAATTCAGCCTTCCGAGGCTATTTTTAGGGTTTGCATGTCAGGGTTTCTTTTGCATGTCAGGTGATTCCTGATGGGTTTTTCGAGAGCTTCGCGATGGTGTGACATGCAAACGAAGATACTCACTTAGTAAGGAACTTACTATTTTAGCGTGTGTCCACTCCTAGCAGCTTTAGAATCAATGGCGATCACAAAGACTAAACGAAGAGAAACGATCTTTTGATACGATGCAGAGCGAATTAGGGTTTCCAGTGGCTTGAAAAGAGGGGTAAAAGGCGAATTTTGAAAACCGGTAAACCACCGCTGACGGCCCGTGCTATCTCACGGTAAAATTTGAAGTCAAACGGAGCACTTACTATTTATAGTAAGTCAATTTGGAAACTGGCTAAAAATAGTAAATCAACTGCATGCGTTGATGTTGACAGTCAGGTCACGTGGTGAGGAGCGCCTCATTCAAATTTCAAGTCAATCGGAGCAGTGGAGCTATCAGAAACAAGAGGTTACTATTTATAGTAAACCACCTTCAGAAACAGGGTAAAAATAGCAGGGTAACTAAAAATGGCAGTGTCGACAGAACAACGAGATGATGAGGATGCAGTGTGCAAAATTTCAAGTCGTTCCGAGCTTCAGAGGTGCAAAATTGAGAGGACTTACTATAAATAGCAGGGCATGAAATACTGGCGAAAAGCGATGAAAAAGTCTAAGTCTGGAACTTCATCCAGTAGACATGCTAAAATGCGCCCAGTTGATGAGGAGGTAGGAAAATTTTTAAGTTTGAAGCTCGTCCTTCATCAGGGGCAAAATGCGCCCAAGGAGAAGAAAGTCAAATAAAGTCAACACCTTTCATCCTGTTGGCATGGAGAAATGCGCCCAACTTGAAGAGAAAAAATTTGATTTTTTTTTTTTTTAAAGTCTGGATATCCACCACCACCTTCAAAATGCGCCCCAAATTGCAAGTTCATCCTTCTCAGGGGGTAAAATGCGCCCAAGTTGTGAGTGGTCAAAGCAAAGTCAACGATTTTCATCCTCTTCCCTAGGCAAAATGCGCCCAAATACATGCATGTCAAGACAAAAACGGGAGGTGAAGAGTCACCCAAGGGCGTTGTTATCCACTAGCTATGTCTAAATGCGCCCAAGAGGAAAATGGGTCAACAAGTCAACATTCTTATCCTTCAGCTACATAAAAATGCGCTCAAGTTGAAAGCAAGTCAACAAGTCAAAGGAAACTCGTCCTCCTCACCCCCCTAAATGCGCCCAAACAAGCTCAAGTGAGGACAAAGAAATGGAAGTTGAAAGGTCATCCTCTTGCCAAGCTCAAATGCGCCCAAGTTTAGGTGGTAAAAGGTGAGTAAATGGAGTAAAAGGTGGTAAATAAGGTGAAAGATGCTTCAAAGTGTGGTAAACTCAAGGTAAATGCTAGGCGTTATCCTCCATCAAGTGCAAAATGCGCCCAAGGTGGTAAGTCTTAGAGGATTTTTCCAAGGCGTGGTGAAGGGTGATGAATGCTAGGCGTGGATTTGAATTCCCTCCTCAAGTGTGCTAGGCGCCAAGGGTGATGGGAGTTATAAGTGTTAGAAAATATTGCCAAAAGGTGGAAATAAATTGCTAAGGCGTGATTTTCTTTCCTCAGTGTGCTATGCGCCTTAAGTATAAAAGTATAAGATGAGTGATGAAATAATTTCTAAGCCGTTGGGATTTCAAATAAATATTTTTTTAAAGTATGAAACGGTGAGTGAGAATAAAATGTGCAAGGCGCCTCTATGAATGAAATTTTTTCCAAATGAAGTTGATAAAATTTTCCCCACTGGCAAATGAAATAAAATTTTCCAAGGCAAATTCTCAGAATGCAAGATGAATTTAAAATATTTTCTAAGGCAAAATATTTTCTCCCTTGGAAAATACGCCTAGAGCTCAAGGTGGTGAATTTTTCGTGAGGCACCGGCAAATTTTTTTTAGGGATGAAGTCAGAGAATGATGATAATGCAGATGAACTCAAATCACAGGATGATCACAGGCGAAGAATGGATTTAATTTGACAGAATAATATTTTTCTAAGGTTTAAAATTCAAAAAATTAAATGAACCCATTGCTGGGTACCCATGGATTCAAGCCGCTCGGGAAAATTTTCTTCCTGGCACCAACATTTGTGATGATAGATGGATTTCCAGATCTTCCGCACTTCGCCAACACTTTTTCAGTGAAGAATTTAATCAGTGCTCAAATTGTGAATTTTCCTAAGGGAGAATTTAAATTTTTCTAAGGCAAAGATGAATAAAATGTGTTTTCAAAATGAATTTCTTCGAATGATGAATTCAAGATGAGTTGCCTAGGTGATTTTGATGGAATTCTTCGAAGATGAATTTTTCCAGAGCTAAGGAGAGGTTAAATTCGAATTCAAGTGACAGAGTTCCGGCTGGTGAATAAAAAGGTGGATTTAAATTAAATTTTTCAAAAATAAATTCAAAGATGCCAGTCAAAGTCAAGTTTCTAGAAGAACAAGATTCCTGACGTCGAGTGACAAGTGTCAGAAATACCAAAGAGGGAAATTCGAATTCTTGAAGTGGAGTAGTGGAAGTTTAATGCACTGGCTAAAATTGGCTCCTTCTGGAATTCGATTTTGAGCTATAAAATGAAGAAGTTTCTCACTTGTTTTCACAGTTGAAGAAGTCGAATTTGCTCTAAGTGAAGCATTGCAGTGAATTGTTGAAGATTGAAGAATTCGAAGTTTTGCTGAAGTTTAAATTTGAGGTTGCTGAGGTTGCTGAGGAGGGACGCCTTGAGTTGCTGAGAGGTGCCATTGCTGAAGTCAAGGGGTGCGCACTTGCTGGTTGGAGAAGAGAAGTTGCTGAAAACTTGAAGGGTACGAGTGTGGCTGAAGCTTAATTCGTTGCTAAAGTTGAAGTTGCCAGTTGGAGGGGACGCCTTGAAGTGGTGTGAACTTGCTGATTGCTGATGTAAAGTACGAAGTTATAAAAGTTCAAATTGCTGATTAAGAGTGCTGAAGGCTGAAGCTTACTTAGAAACCTTTTTCTAAGTGTTGAGGCTCGAATTTATTAGAGAAGAAGCTGAGGTTTGCAAACATGAGAGTTATTGCAGCTTCTAGAAGTCGACTGCAGCCCCTATGCAATGTCTTGTTTTATTTTTATAAACTAAATTGCTGATGAATGTTTACTGTTTGCAGATGGTTGAGGCAAGGACGACTGGAAAAGACAATGGTGCCTCCAGACAAGCTGTGATCAAAAAGCTGAGCAAGACATTCATGCCGGAATCAAAATTTATTTCAAAGTTGGGCAAGCTGACAGACACCAACTTGGGCTCCGTCAACCTGGATACCTTCAAGAACAGGATGTTGGGAATTGGAAGTCATCGGGCTTCAACCACTTCACACAATATTGTTCGAAGTGGGTTATATGCAGCTGCTGGTTTCCCACCAGCCATTCAATGCTCGGAGCTGATGATGGAGTGCGCCAATTACTATGAGAAGGATCATCGATCGATCACGTCACCAGATGGCCAAGTGCTAGCCAATCTTACTCCAGCAGCCATCGGTGAAGCTTTCGGGATCCCGGTGCACAGGAACATGATTTACAAATCCAGAGAACGAGTTGAGCGGATGTACGCTTCTGCATTCGAGAGATGCATGGAGACAATCAACACTCACTGGATGAGCACTCCCAAGCCTTCTCGAACGAAGTTGCCGAAACAGATCATAGCGGATGACTTGAAACAAGAGTATTGTGATCTCATCATGATGCTGAGCAGGGTTGGAGGTTGCCCATAGTCATTCATTTTTGAGCCTTGGATGTTTTACTACATCAACCTCGTGCTTGAAGGGAAGGATTATGTCAATTGGGCCGAGATGATAAGTGATAATTTGCATGAGCAGCTCCTGGGCCTCCGAAGAACGAAGACATTTTATATGAGCTCCTACATCATTTATATGTTGGCACGTATGACAAAGTACAGGGGGATCTCTTACAAGGAGCCTGTCGGTTGTGGCTCCCATCAGTTTAAAATATATGATGCTTGTCCGCAGTTGCATTTGGCAAGCACAACTCACTACAAACGTGTCAACGATTCCTTCACCATGTACATCACGAGGCTGCTTCAGGAGCGATTACATCACAGAATCTCGAGGGATGCCCAAGAGCTGATTGAAAGGTATGGGTGCTAGTTCATACAGTTTCCGAGATTTTCTTACATTAGGCTACAAGGTTTCTCCTCATATCCATATAGGCTGCCTAAGTACCCAACAGATAGAGTTATAATGCTAGAGATATCTAGGCAATTGCTTGCCTTTGATAAGATTCAAAAGAAGAAGAAGAAGGGAGGGGTAGAATTTCCAGTTGTCATGGGAAACTCGGATGAGGTGTGTCCTTCAATACAGGCAGCTAGAGAGGCTGAAAGCGAACTTCAATTTTATCATTTCTCATATCATACTAGCCGACAGCACTATGACCCACATCATAACATCAAATGGGTACTGTCAGAGGAGTTTAAACATAAGGCCACCATTGAGGATTATTGGGCTGATGCAGCTGATGAAATTGAAGTAAGAAAGAGAATGTTCTCTCGGTTGCCTATTACTTTGATCAGGGAGTGTGAAGTTGTGTCGGTTCTAGACCAGGTGAATGAGGATATGGACGTTGTCCATCCTGATTATGCAGTTGTTAGAGATACTCTACTTCCACCTCCGGATTGGTCAGAGCCTGAGATTGCTGATTTGGACACTCTTTCTATTCCTGTCCTGACATTCACTAGAGCATGGGTTGATAGACGTGTAAGCAGATTGAAGAGTAGGTCAATTGCTTTGACTTACAATTTGATGGGAGATCACAGGACACCCACCACAGGCGGATTCAGCCAGGATACACAAGGCCATGGCCAATATTATAGATGGAGTTCAGAATACTTTTGAGGCCATATTTGCTAGGCGGCTGAATCCAGATGAGATTAATGTTGATAATTTGAGGGGTAGGCTGGTGCCTTTCTTTTCGGAGGTGAAGACCTTTGTACAAGATGATTTCGAGAATACTTCTACTTTCTCCACCTTGATCCAGAACACGCAAGATTCCTTGGCTGCTTGGAGAAAGTCTTGTGCAAGGCATGAGCATTTAGTCACAGTGTTAGAGTTTCAGCTAGATTGCATTCCACCTATTTCAGTTCAGGAGGTTGAGGCTGTACTTGGCAGATTTGTTGAGTTTGCAGTCAGAGAGAAGGCAAACGGGAATGCACTACTGGACGAAGATCTTCTAGAAGACTGATTGTGGGCATTAATTGCCTTTACTATTTTGGGAGTGAGTGGGAATCTTTGATTCATTTAATGTACCACTCCCTATTCTGGCAGTTTTTAGGGTTAGGGCTGAGGTGGCGCGGTTCTAGCCACTCTATTGATTGTAACCCTAGCCGTCTTTTGGGACTTGGCTAGCTATATAAAGGGGGAGTCCCCCTCATTTGTAATCCATTAGAATTAGACAGTAGTATTGGACATTAGCATTGGAGCTAGAGCTAGAGAGTAGAGCATAGTAGATCATTTTGCTTAGCATAGTGTGGAGGAGAAAGAAAGTTTTCCCTTTGAAAACTTTGTGGAGATTGTTGTGTAACACTCTTCATGATAATAGATCTTTTCATTGATGGTGGAATTCGTCTTGTCATGAATAGCTAGCAAGGTCTCTTCTTCCTTTCGAATCCAAGTAGTGTAACTTTCATTCATGCAAGTAGTTTACTTTGATGTGTGGTGTTTTGTTGAGGTAGCTTCTTTCATTCCATACCACTAGCGGCTTGTTGATGATAAGTTCGCCTTGCGTGGTCAACTGGACATTATCTTGAGTTTAACTTCGATTGTGGTTTGCATGCTTATATGCGTCGTTGTGATGGTGTATGTATGTTAGATCATAATTTGAACATCTTTTGCTATCCCTTTGAAGATTGCACCAATTTTACTGAGGCTGTCCGACGTGAGGCTAGGTGAAATTCGGTTGAAGTCTACTAAAGCAAAGCTCCACATATCCTGCATTTAGAATAGAACATAAGTTTCTTAGGCCCTATACTCTTTACTTTCCGCATATTTCTGATTAGTTTTTAGGAAAACGAACTATATTGCCAAATCACTCGCACAAAATCCCCTACTGCTAACTGCAAGAAGTCTGAACAATTATGTAAGTCCCCTCGTAAGAACACAGCAATACACATCAGCCAACTGAGTCTATTCGCATTTAAGGAACCTTGGAGTTGAACGCATGAACTTTCTTGCAATCTTAGCATGCGGAATACTTTGATCAAGAGAGAATAGAGTATCCGTTGGGAAACTTTGTTCTGCTGTTTGGTGTGGTCACAAAAACCACGTCAACAGGCGCCCAAAGAGAGATAATATAATAATTTGATTTGATTTTCAATCATCCTCAACATTAACTTTCAAATATAAATTTAACTCCATTTCCTTTTCTCCTTTGGCGTCCTTCAATAATGTGCATTTATAAATTATTTTTTGAAGCTCATTAAAATGACTTAAAGTCATTGTACTAGGCGCCAAGGTACAAAATGGGACCCTCATGACCCTCAACAGATAAATATAAGTTACTTTATTAAAGCTCCATATTTCGAAACATTATTCAAATATTTTAATGATTCCACCTTAGTAACTTTGTATCAACTAAATTTGTGCTGCTGAGGCCATCTTGACCAGGACTGGCTAACGCTAATTGACTTACTATTTTTAGAAAGTCCTAAAAATAGTAAATAGTGCCCTACAGCATGAGCTGGAGAGAAATTGAGGCGCTCGAGATGGCTCTCCGAAGACCGAAACACTGCACCAGACCCCTTGCTAAAAATAGCACTTACTAAAAATAGTAAGTGTATCGAAATCAACCCCAACTGAAAGAGGACATCGTAAAATGGGTGCATTACATTTCTACTTCTTAATTGTGGACATCAATGCATAAAGCTCGATATCATAGGTACTGTAGTTTAGGAGGACCCCTTTGAATAATTAGAATGATAGCATACAGGCCTACCTCCTTGCAACAAAACTGCTTCCATGGCACAATCGCTTGCATCTATCTCAAAAAAGTTGTTGAAGATTTTGAAGAGCTAACACCACTGCATTGCTGATTTTGTGCTTTTGTTTTTGTACCCTGATGAGAACTCTTTCCACCCCCTGTTATGGAATGCAAAGGAGCAACAACTCATTAAAATGATTTGACAGACTTTTAGAGGCACTGTGCAATGTCCCCCTCTTTAAATTTGCCTTAGTTTCTTTTGTATAATAAACCCTAACTCAATAATAGTTGCATAATTAATTAAAAGTATGAATTTAACATAGAAATTGCAGCTTAATAATTTATATTTAATGCTTAGAATATAGTTTAGAAAATGTAGAACTTATCCTCTAATTTTTGCTGTAAATCATCCTTTGATCTGCAGTAATTTATCTTCAATGAAATACCGATAAAAATGTCTCTAAAGTCTGCCTAAATTAGGGGGTTTCATCCACTAACTCAGTTATAGGAATTAAGGGGTTTCATCCTTAATTTCGGGCCTAGGGAGCTTCATCTTGGGGCTGTTAGAAATTTGGTTCATATTCCACAAGGGAAAAATAATATTATTAAATATCTTCACCAAAAAAAATGATCCTTCTTCTCCTTGCTATTCTATCTTAAATAGAATCTTGCTCCAGCAGTCACCACTCTCCCAATGCCCCTTGAAAAATAAACTTTAATTATAACTTCATCAATTAATCTAGGTGCTACCTTTTGACCTTCTACGCTTTCTTTTATTTGGTATCTTTTTGTATTTTAGTGCTGATGTGGTTTACCTCATTCAACATTTCTAATTCCTTTGGTGGCTGTTGACTTTAGTGGCAGTTTATAAAAAAGTAACCCTCCCTTGTCCTATAGCAGTTGCTCCTAAGTGGTGTCTTCTTTTAACTGCCTTAATAAATTAATAATTTAATCTGGTTTAATTTTTGAATCAGGGGCATTATAGTATGTGCTTCCCAAGATGCTTGTTCTCAAGCAATAATAGCTGCGGAAACCTATATCCATTTCATGCCAAGACAACATAACATGGATCCATGCTCATCGATCCTGGGCACTGCAACAAATAAATTATCTTCTTTAAGACTCACTAATCCTGGTTTCCACATCACCCTTGCTTCCTCATTGACCTTATCATCATATGTCTAAGCTTCAATATCATGAGCAAATGCCTCTTCCAAAACCTTTTTATGAAGTTCACCTTTACATTTGCTAATCATGAGAACCCATGATGTCCCCTCTGGAAAATGGTTTAAAACAGGTTGTATGAGAGTGAATAGGTGATTACATTGGTCACATATTACCCCAAACTTCACCACCGACACTATTGACAATGCTGAAAGTTACATACTGAGTGCTCTTTTTATGTGACACTACCTACTCAACTTATTAGACCAAAAAGTCTCCTTTGTATTTGCTGGTGTTAAACTGCCTGAAAATAATACCATCAACTGAAATATTTTTCCATGGCTGTCAATTTGCTTTTCCTTGCTCAGAAATAAAGAAATGCTGGCCAGAAACCTTCTTGCATCATTCCCAAATGCCTCTTCAAGGTTTAAAGGTGGAAGATGCCTCTTCAACTTCCTCTCTATGGCTGTTCTGAATGGGTGGGGAAAACTAAGAAAATAACTAATAGCAGTATTGAGATGGGCAACAGTACTCACAATGACTCATGTCTTATGGATCTTGTTGGTGATCTGAGTTGTAGACCCTAAATCCCTAAGGTTTGGTAATCTCCCAAGTGCCAGGGGTGTGAAACCTGGGAAGATTACCACAAACCTATATTCCGATTGGGCAACTTAGGATCAATTGTTGAGGTGGGTAAGACCTCCTTCACTTCTGGGTCTGCAAGACCAAGGGGGGTTTCTTGAGGTGCTAGATTGGCTATTTATACTATGATTGAATGCTTCTTTACAACAAACTATTCCCACTACACAGTGTATCCCAATATTGGTGTCACAATATACCTAGGCGCTAGTTTGGAAATGTAAAGCTTAACACCCTATTAAATAGATGATTTGCCATATACATGTTTGAGCCTGTGTTTTATGATAACCTCTTATGCTGTTACATACATTCAGACATGACAGTTGGAACACACAAACAAGTAAAACTAAAAGATGTTTGAATTGATGTATTTTGAGTGTGTTGAAGATGATGGGGAGGGAAAGCCAATCTACCTTTATCCATGGGGCAACAAAGTCTTTGAATTTAATCAAACATGTAATAACTAAAACCTAGGTGATATCCTGATCAAGACACCACAAAAGACTATGCCTTTTAGAATGCATAGGCAAGTTGGTCTTTACATATACATTCAGAAAAACAATTGATAGTTGCAAAATATTAAGTGAGTGTACTTAGTAATCCATGAGCATACCTATACATTTTTTTTATTATTCTGAAAAGATATCTTACAAGGGCTTTGCAAGGATTTTTACGGACTTTTGGTTGACCAACTAAACAACTTATATTCAAAAAGTATACCATACACAAGGAGACACTCGACTAAGGTTGATTTTGCCTTAGTCATTAATATTCAAGGTTTAGAAAATGTTTTTACAAATTTGGGATGAACCCAAATCATTACAATACAAAATTGTCTTCACCTAGAACAAGAAATTGAAACCCTAGGGTTTCCTATGAGTATTTTTCTTCTGCTGGTTTTGTAAATGCTCCTCCTTCAAAAATGTTATCCTATCTTCAAAATGGCCAATAATGTAGATATACCCGTGACCAGAAGATATGCAGGTTGTTAGAAGGCCGTGGCACATCAAAGAACCCTAACATCGATTACAACTGACCCCCAGACAATAGGTGTCCTTTGCAACTTGATGTGACCGCACAAAGGCATGTAAAAACATTCTTTTGACACCATATCTGCACATTGATGATTTGTGGGTTTGAGTGTAAGATTGAGTGAAATTGCCCACAAAATTTGTTGAAATCGTGCCCAAGAGGTGCTACAAATAATAAGTGAAGTATTAGTGTTGTTATTCAATCTGCACCAAAATGCATGGAATGCCTTTATGGAATTTCCCTAGATTGAGATTTTGATAGTTGCAGAGGTGGTTGCACATTAATTGCATTGCAAAGGGAGTGGTTGCAGAAATCGGCACAAATTGGCGACAAGGAAGTCCTTTGGAACTAGTTGGAGGTTTCGGTGGTTCCAGGAACCATCGGAATTGCTGAATATTGTCTTTACCTTTATTTGTCTCTTTTGTCAAGGTATTGGTCAGCACTGGGAAATTGTCGGAGGTTCCCATGGTTTTGAGAACCACGGGAAGCTTCAATGCTTCATTTTACTATTTACCTTGTTTCATTGTTACCTTACCATGGGAAGCTCCAACACTTCAATTTTGCCTTTTTGCAGAAAATCAACCTTCAAGTGAACATGCGGGAAATGGACTTGCAACTGAACTCCACCTTTTGGCTTTTGAAATGGTTCACTTGTTCCTACATAGGCAAAACCTCCACCTTTGCAGAAACCTTATGTGCTAGTGAATTTCACTAAGTGGCACCTTTAAGATGACCAATTCACTTGAAGCCATTTGCAGACCTTCACTTCATTTCTGCCTTCCCTTTCTATCTTTTTCTTCATACATTTTGACCCTTTGTGGAAGTTTGCCCTTCATGTGAACCTTGCAGAAAACCACCTCCATTGGATCATTTGCAGAACATCAGCTTCCATTGAAACCTTGGCATCCTACTGAACTGCACTTATTTAGTAATGAACTGGTTCATATGAAGTTACCTGCATTTGAGCAGTTTGTTAATCATTTTACAGCCTTTGGTAGAGATTCAACCTGCATTGAAACATTGCAGAACATTGGCTCACTACATAACTTTTTGGGAAGTTGGTCTCCATCGGCACCTTGCAGAAAGTTGAATGCTATTAGGCCCTGCAGGAACTTGATCGGCAATTGAATGACACCTATTGAATAAAAAAGTGGTTCACTTACCCTTTTTCGCAAAACCCCAACCTTAGCTTAGTTTAACCTTTTGCAGAGGTCTGAGGCCCTACTGAACTTTGTGGGTGATTCACTTCCAAATGAACCTTGCACTTGGACTTAGTCATTTCTTCCATCATTTCTTCTAGCCTTTGCGAAAACTCGACCTGCTACTAAACCACACCTTTGAAACAGTTGAAAACGTTGGACCGATTTGGTAGCAAATCTTTGCAAAAGGCCAGTTGCAAACAAAAATTCTGCAAAAGACAGATAGCAGACCAAAACTCTGCATGAGCATAACTTAACCAATTTCAGGATCTTTTAAATTTGGGTACATAGGCTTGACGATAGGAAAGATTACAATGACAAAAGGCACACCTTAAACATAACAAACCCATGTAGGTTTTGTCCGATTGGTTATAAATGATGGAAAATGAAATTGGGCAAACAAAAAGCAAAGAGCAGAATAGAGAGAATGAGACGCAATAAAATGGGGTGCCAATAGATCTTACCTCCAAAATCCCAAACAGCCATGCTAGGATGATGATTCTTCCTAAAAAGGTCTCTTTTCGCCAATGCCTCATATGGTAGCCATTTTTGGTGTGCTACCGTGATCATATTCAAAATGGACCAAACATTATCATAGTAGAGTATCCTCCCTTGGAGGGAGTCCTTGATTATCTGAATCTCCATGTATGGAGTGGCTTGGTCTTTTTGAACACCCATCTCCATTATTTTCATTTCAGCTATGCTTGGGGCTCCATTTGAAATGCCTTGGAGTATCATCTCCTTCCCATCCGTTTTGAATGTGAACTCCATAGTTTGATAGTTTTTAGTAAATTCTCCTAGTGAGTGCAACCATTGCATGCCCAAGACTATATTCGTTTCACCTAATCCCACAATGTATAAATCATCCTTGACTTAATAGCTCCCAAAAAATAAGTTGGGCTATTGTAGTTTCCCCCTGCAAGGAATGATATGGCCATCCACAAGCATATCCTACAAAACTTTTTTGTATCCAAACTTTTCTTGGAAACTGAAATTGCATCTATAAAATTATGAGTGGCTTCACTTAGCCACTATCAATCAATGCTGTCACCTTGTGACCCTACAAAACTCCCTGAACTCTCAAAGCATGGTACTTGGGAGCTCCAAAAAGAGTAGCAAGAGTGCCTTCCAGAATATCCTCTTCTTCTTTGCTTTTGTACTGTGTCTCATTAGTCATAGCCTTAGACTTAGTTCCTTTGGTTTTTGAGTCCACCTTTCGATGAACCTCTATATAATGTATTTGCCCCTTCCCCAAGTATTTATGGCCCGACTCCCATGGCTCTCTACAAGAAAAGCACAACTTCTTCCTCCAAAGCTCATTCTTAGTTTCTTAACCCTTGTTTGGTTTTGGGGGCAATTCTATTGGTTGAGGGGCATCTTTTTGGAAGGGTTTCTCATGCTGCTCTTTTGGTGCACTCTTGGGTTGGTCATCAAATATTCCAATTTCAAAGCCCTTTGAATAGCATCCTATAGAGATGATTGCTCAAAATCTTGAACCAAACACCAAAGTGACTCGGAAAGCCCTTCAATAATTAGAAACATGAGTCTCATCTTCATAATATCTGACAACATGACTCAAATCTTTTAAAATTCTGCTACATAATCTTCTACTATACCTTGCTGTCTTAACTGTGTCAACTCCCTAAATTGCATCTCCGGGTCTTTGAAGAGAGCTCGTGCTGCAATCTTGGATGACACAGACCATAGATGCCCAAAAGTACTACGATAACCTGGAAGGGTGTCACAGAAATATAGTAGCTATTAAACAAAGAGGACAAAAATACCAGCAGGTCAAGGACCTCTCTGACTTTAAGAGCACTTGAAACCTTTCTCCCTGAGTAGCCATGTCTCCTACCACATTTGCAGCCTCCCACCAACACTTCTCAATCTATCATATCTCACTTAACAAGATGAGAGTATTTTGAAGTAGGAAATGTATCAAATATTTCATCAAGTTGATCAGGATACACAACTTTTACATGAGAGAACCCTATGAGAACCCTATGTCCATATGGGTTAGGGGAAGTTGGGGGTGGAATAGGAAATGACATAAGCTAATCAAGAACATGTATAGAAAGATGGTTAGAACTTGGAATTATCAATTCTGGGTACCATATTAGAATGGGATACGGGATATGCATTAGGATGGAGTGACAAGATTCTTCGACAGGATATATCTGTAAATGAGCTCCCTACTGCTATCAAGTCAGACAACACATTCATGGGGTGGAAAATAATAGCTTTACTGCAGCACACTCTCCAAATATGGGAACCCACATTGAGCATATATTCAACTTCTTTCCTCAATGGAGGCTCAGCTGGCTGAGCCCCATTGCCACTATTTGCATGGCATGGTGCCTGAGCTTCTCAAGCTGCATCTTGGGTAGCAAAGGCTTTGTATCTATGTGCACCACGTTAATTAAAAACGAACATGAGAATCAAACAGCGGATTTCACCCATCTTTTGAACCCCAAAAGTACACAGTACCAACAAGGGATAAGAATGAATGTACACACAATCCATGCCAAGATAGGAAAGGCATATATGAACCTTACCAATCCTTTCATTTTTAGCTGCCAATGCCTTGTCACTAGCCCATCCTTGAAGATAGCAATTATCAAAAACTCCCACAGTGATAACTATGCAGCGGTCAAAAACTTCCCAGGTATATTGTTCATTCCACCTTGCATTTAAGCTATATCACTGAGTGTCTTTGTCCTAATCCACTTCTGGCCATTTTTAACACATAGTAGCATCTGTTATTCCTCTCAAGAAACTCTTGCAAAACAAAGTAAAATCCACAGAAAGGAATTTTTCTTTTTAACCAAATCCTTCATAGAAACAAATGAATATACTAAAGGTAGACTAACAATCATGTTGTAATTGATCACTAACCCTATCCATTCATTCACATTGAAACTAGACAATCCATTCATCCACATTAAATCGAACAGCCTATCTGAGCACCATTTAAGACTTATACAAATAGCAGTACAAAAATAATAATTGTGTTGCCTTCATTACATAGCAAGCAGATCCTCCAACAGATTCGCCCTTTACAGCTATAAAAAAAACTATTTTCAAGTATTTAAACCTCTGGTTTCTGCGTCAGAGTATATCTGATTATATCTTTGATTTTGATGAGATTGAATGTTGTTGGTGACTCTTCCATATACAAAAAAACTAATTGCAAATATCGTAGAATGGTACCGATCATTTTTTTCATCGTGGCAGTTTTCTTTGACAATTCTTTCTTCATGTGGCGGCTGCTTTTCAGTAACTCCCAGATTGCATGTTAACTATTTATTTAGCTAATAATAAAATAAATTCATCAATGAAAAACATGATCACTGTTACGGGAATGTTGTGTAAGGCTTTGATGACTTGTAAGTACAAATATTACTTTTTGGTCATAATATGATTAGGGCTTGCTAAGTAGCGTGACAAATTTCTTTTGGTTAGTATAAGAACAAAAGATTTAGGATGACCAAAACTTGACCAAAATATTGGGAATTAACAAGAAAGTTCATCCTACGAATGGGCTATTGGCCGAATTAAAGAGATTGAAAATGATAAACACAGCAAAGGATCATTTTAAGACACATTATAAATGAAAAACTGCCAACTCAGTAAAGTAGTCGCACTCTGATGGCTACAAATTTAGGTCTCAACATATGAACAGTTTGAAGAAATTCTCCTAACATAAACAGAAAATTGAAACAAGCAAAGGATGAGAGAGATTTTAGAATCATCCCACTGGCGTGCTAAAAATGATTGATGTTGAGAATATTCCTTGTGTATCCTTAGAAATCGGGGAATTGTTGGTAGATGACGCTCTACCTAGATATGTCCCATCTTCAATGACAAGGCAATCTGCCTAACCTCCCGCCCATTCTTTTCGTGCCCTCTTTTGCTGTGATGCATATAGGGTCATGTAGCTCATTGTGAATCTATATATGGGAAAGATTTAAAATTCAAAATAGTAGTTAGTGCATTATCTAACATAAGGATTAAATTGGAAGATTTAAGCTGATTAATGCTCTCTTCAGGATTGGCCCCACATGGTAATTTTTCACCGAGACATTTCTTCTTTTTTATTCTATATCATCATTTATAGGATCATGCACATTTCTCCTCGAGTCTTAGTTTATGCATGATGGTGATAATTTTTTTTTGTTTGTATTATGACAACAGTCCTTTACTGACTGTTGCTAAACCATGTCATTTCGTTACAGGTGGAATCAAGAGACACCATTTTAAAAGAGGACCAATGACTCATGGTTCTAAAAGTCATAGAGAGTTGGGATCAATTGGTGCTGGTACGACTCCAGGACGTGTTTACAAAGGTAAAAAGATGCCAGGTAGGATGGGTGGCAAGAAGACTAAGATTCGGAAGCTGCCAATAGTCAAAATAGACATGGATCTTCAGGCATTAATGGTAAAAGGGGCTGTTCCTGGAAAGCCCGGGAATCTTGTTAGAATCACACCAGCAAAGATTGTGGGCAAAAACATACCAAAAAACTAGACAGCTTTTATGATTGTTAACCAAAAGATGTGAATTGAACCATTAACTTTTTCATGTTGTCTGGGAAGATGGACAGAAGTTTCTATGTAATGTCTCCTTTTAATGTTTTTTCTATATTTCAATCCCTTACAGGTGTCTCATTAATTAATTATCTAAGGAATTTGTTGCCAAGAACATACCAAGATATTGAATTTAACAACAAAATGTGTATACAAGTTAGGTGGAATTTTTCAAGTATCATAAAACTCTTTGTAATCCACAAGCAATCAGTTGGTGAATTCTTACGAGCTCTCTACTTTGTTTTAAACTTGAATGATATTAAATTAAAGTTTTCTTGGTCAATATGATTGTAGTTAAGCTCTTTGAAGTAATCAATCAATAGGGCATGGTTTGCCTACTTTATTTAGTTTAGTTTGTATTTTGTAGGTGTTGCCAACCTAAGCAAATTTTGGGAAATGGTGCATCAAAATGTGTAAAATAAAGTCTACAAGTATTGAACTTTATTGTTTGAATAAGGCAAGTTGGTTTTGATGGGACCATAAACCTAGTACAATAGATGAAACTTAAACTTAAGACCAACACAAGAAGTTTCCAAAAGGGACAAAACCAAAATAAATGCAACCAAGCTACCAAACCAAAACAAACACAAGTGCAACCGAGTTGCTAGGTGTGAAACAAAATCCAAGGATCTAGCCTAAACAAGGCCACACCTTCCCTATCCAACTTCTCTCCCTTACTCTAGTGTGTGATTGGGATATATATTTGTTAAGACTTTTCTTCCACCTTTGAATAATTGTCCATGAAATGTTATTATCTTAATCCTTAGACCTAGGAAAAGAGGGGGAAGACCTCCTTAGACTCCTTATAGGGCTCATCCATGGGCATAACACTAATAGAGGAACATCTAGTGGGAGATGCCAATTGCCGAGTAATTGCCTTAGGAAAATTAAACTTAAGACCAACACAAGAAGTTTTGAGATGGGACAAAACCAAGTCAAGCACAACCAAGCTGCCAAACCAAAACAAACACAAGTGCAACTAAGTTGCTTGGTGTGAAACAAAACCCAAGGATCTAGCCTAAACAATGCCATACCCTTCCCTATCCAACTCCACTCCCTTAACTCTAGTGTGTTATTGGGATATATATTTGGAAAGAATTTTCTTCCGCCTTTGAATAATTGTCCATGAAATGTTATCATCTTAATCCTCAGACCTAGTAGAAGAGGTAGGATGCCTCCTTAGAGGGCCCATCCATGGGCATACCGCTAATAGAGGAATGCCTAGTAGGATATGCCAATTTCTGAACAACTACCTTAGGAGCAAACATTTTTGCAGCCAAGTGGAAGGAACAACAAGAGCAATAGAAATTGGAGGCTGAGCAACCAAAAACATCAACGAAGTTGGACTCCACAATAGGAGTCGAAGGAGTTGTAGTAGCAGGACTCACCAAGATTGCTCCACCCCCACAAGAAACTCCCTTAGGAGCATGATTTGAAGGGAGGTTGAGAGAAGACCCAACATCTTGAGATAACTTGTCATCGAAAACATTAATAGTCAAGTGATCATTGTGGGCATTCCTCCATGTAGCCATGCACTTGTGCTAAGAGAGAATAATTTCAAGCTAGGTTGTCGATGAAAAAACATCTACATCTGAGGGGGAGGTCCTTATAATCAATTAGTTGAGTCCATGACCTATCTCCCACCATTAAAACAATGTCCTCGTTAGGAGCTTTGGAGATGTCTATGTCACTAGAATATGGGTAGACATAGAGTGACCCATGAAGGTAGTAGAATTGATCTCTTGGGAGCGATTGATTGCATGTCCATTGGCCTCATAGTAGGAGTATTTCCAAAATTGGAGGGGAAGATTCAATAGCCTAACTTGAACTGGTCTAATATTGAGAGGTTCAAAGAGCAGGTTGAAGGAGATGAACTAAGGCTTGATAGAGAGTGAGTGCTCTCCCCACATCCAAGGATATAACTTGATTTTTTCAGCAATAAGAGGCTTCCAAGATTTTAGAACCCATTTGTGCAAGATGAGAAGAGGCCGCAAATTGTTGAATTTGCAAACCTAGGCTTGACAAAGATAGAAATCTTCATTTCATATCATGCCGTGTCCACAAATCATGACTGGAGATGATTGTGAATAGGGGAGAGGCTTGATTTTTTCTCGTAGTGGTTGTCTAGCATGAACCCCCAAACCCAACAATGGTCACATAAGAGCCACAGACAGACCTAAAAGTACGACGTCAAACACAACTAGGGGCCATAGTTTGTCTAGTAGGATCTTAACACCCATGCAACCATCAAGGAGGCCCAATGCTATTGTTGCCATTACCGTAGCCAAAGGAGATGCCATTTAGCAGTGAGAATGCATTTGCAGTCACAATATGTAGGTACACATCTCTACCCAAAACACTTGCGACATACATGGGTGAAGCCCCCACCAAGGGGGATGTGGCAACACCATCCACACCCTCACCAACATTCGCACCAGAGGAGGATTTTTTTAATTTGAATTTAGGTTTCTTGTAGTGGGCGGGAGAGCAAACAAATCCATCAGACAAGCGGTAATAGCATTGAACTTTATTGTTATTGACATAAACCCATCACCAAATAACTATTATAATTCAATGGTGTATTGGGATATGTTCAAAAGTTCATTTTATTGCCTTCTTGGAAATTGACAGGTTCCTATAGTATAGGATATTTCCATCACCTATATGCCAAGAGCACTCATTTTCTTCCTATCTCATTATGTATCTTTTGCATATAAAACCTATATATGTTTTAGAACATTAGAGTTCAAGAAGTTGAATTCATCCCCTAACATTGGTAAATGGTTTTCCAATCTTTTGTTAATAATACACTTTACCCTTGCCTTTAATAGGAGTTGTAAGATAATGCTCCAAGAGGGGATTCTTATAATTTTAATTTTATGCACTTTTAAATCATTCTAAAAAGTGTATGTTATATTGCATTAAAGAGTTAAAACAATATGATTATATGGAGAGTCTTGCCTTGTAAAATCAGAAAAAAGGTAACATGTCTCTTCACTGTGGTAGAAGATAGTTTAGCCATTATGGGCATTGATATCTTTGGTTTAAAAGATTTTATCAAGTCGTGTTAAAATTTCGTAAACGACTCATTTGGAGAGGTTTACACACTATGATATGCAATTTATAGCTTTTGCATGGTACTTGGTATATCACTATTTGGTGGTTATTAAAACTTTTAGTGTAAGAGCTAAGGATTAGCTCTATACCCAATGCCACCTGCAAAAACAATAGATTCCTTCCACATGAAAGTATGCAAGAAAATGAGCTTGTTTGATATTAAAACCTATCAAAATGATGATGAGGTATGAAGTATATTACAAAATGTATGATGACCTTGCTTATATAGGCAAGTGAGGAATATGATCAAACAAGATTGTGACAGGTGTCTTAATCCTATGACACGAGACAATTAACTCATAACAACATAGGAATCAAACATTAAATGCTAAAAATATAAGAGCTAGCCAACTAAGACTTCTAGAAGGAATCTTATAATCCTAAGTAAGCATGTGAATAAGTCCCCTAAGTCCCTAGTAAGGAAATTTACTAGGTACAAGACATATTCACTACACCCCCCTTAAGTGCAACTTAGGGAGATATTATTATGCAAATGATGCAAACAAAATGCAAAGATGGGTCCTAGCTACAAGGCCATTTTAGGTACCCATGTACAAATGCAAATGAATCTCTCATTAATAGAGAAAAGGAGAAAACCTAGTGGGATAAAACTCCTCTCCAAAAGAGAGAAAAGATGTAAACAAGTGATGAAAGATGGACTCCATGATACCCCCAAGTACACCATCCATCACATATATACATTACAAATTCCCCCCTATAAGAGGGAAAGAAAGAGACCACATAGCCCCCCTAGAATGAAGTAGCCCCAAAATCACTAAAAAATGTTTGAAGACAAAAGAAAATCCAGTGCCTACAAACAATATATCTCCCCTTGGGAAGAAAAATATCCAATGGTCGATGATGAAGAAACCTCATCTCCATGAAGAAGCAAGAGGGAAGAAGCCTCAATAATGAAATCTTTGAAGATGTATCAAGTGTCTCCCAGGATGTCTCAACAAAATTAGGTGTGACCCCAATCAAGGAAGAAGACAAAGCATGTGGAAAATCAAGAGAAATCTCCAAAGATGAATGATCAAAGAAGAGAGGAACCCCCTCAAACATGTTCTCCAAATGTGCAAAAGATGAATGACAAACCAAATTTGATATACCTGTCATGAAACCATCTTGCAAAGGTAAATCTGAAAAACAAAATATATCCTGCTCATCTGAAGTCTTGGAAACCAAGTCAACACTCAAATATGAAAAAGCATGAGTTGATTGAACCTCATCAAATGGTTAAAGAATAGCGAGGTTCAACCATCCACCAAAACCACCACCTGAACAACTACCCACACTTGAACTACGAGTATGATCCTTGGAACATTCACCATCAGGAATAAAGTGGGAAAAGTTATAGATTTTTATATCATGATCAACCCTACCAACTACAACAAGTTGCTTGCTATGCAAATCTTGAATGAATACTGAATCTGGAGTGGATTCAATGGACTTACTACCTTGTGCTATTTGATATACAGAAAGAAGATTATGCATAATATCAGGTATACAAAGTACATCATGAAAACTACCATTAAGCACATCAATAACCCCTTTACCAAATACATCCAAACAAACACCATTGGCCATCAAGATCTTCATGATTGAGTATGCCTCAAAGAGGAAAACCTATCAGGTTGGCTTGATATATGACATGAAGCGCTATAGTCGATAATCCAATTTCTAGATTGTTCAACATATGTTACAACAAGAGCATGGCCTTTCATCTTATTATCTTTTACCTTATCACCACCATTAACAATTCCTGCTGTACCTGTGTGTGTAGGAGATGAAGGTTGAGAAGAAGAAGATGATGAAATTATAGATTTAGAACGAAAATAAATGTTCCGTTCCTTTAGAAGTTGCCTCATTTCATTTGAATCTTTCTTATAACAAGTTTGTTCACCATGCCTGGTCTTTTGTAATAACCACAAACTTCTTCTTAGGTTTATCCTTTCTAGGAGAGGTGGGAGGATCATTAGATTTTTCCTTAGGTTTAAACTTCTTTCCTTTATCCTTAGATGATGAAGCAATCAATGCATGATTCTTAGTATGTGTATCAAGTTGACTAAGTTTAGCTTGTTCACTAGTCAACCTATCACAAAATGTCTCAAAAGAGGGAAAAACAAAAGAATCACCTAAACCATCCATTGTAGAATAAAAAGTAGAGAAGTATGCATATGAAACTTTTAACTTAGAAAAAATCAAGAAGAAGCATTCTTTATCAGTTTTTTTTGTACCATAACCAACCAATTGAGACCTTAATGATTTAAATTTTACCAAGTAGTCTTCAATGGTAGGAAAAGAATCTATGGAAAGTGATGCCGATTTAGCCTCCAATTGCATGACACAAACCTCACTAATTGAACCAAACAAATCCTTGTACTTATCCCATACTTGCTTAGGAGTAGTACAATCCTTAATATGGAGAGAAAACTATCAAAAACATGCATAGCAATCAAACCCATAGCTTCATCACATTTATTCCTATTAGCAAATCTTTCATATTCTCTAAAAAAATTAGGTTGATGATCACTCAATGTGGACCACAAATCCTTAGACCAAAGCAATCTTTGCATTCTCACCTTCCATGTATGATAATTATGAGGAGTTAAAACTTCAAACCCTGGTTTAGCCATTAGGTCAATCAAGTATAAGAGTGCAAAATAGATAAATATCCAAAACAAACTGATATGATACCTCCCAAATTTGAAATACATCTGAAAATGAAGCCCCCCACAAATAGAACTTCTCCAGGAGATAGTATGTCCAAGTAATTGACCAAAAAGAAAATATGAAAAAATTTGAATAAATTACATGGGGTCGAATTTGAGAAAAGTGCATGGACCGAATGAAAGAGCTCCCAAATACATTCCAATTGCCACAAGAATCACAAAATTTGGATAAACTGGCAAAAATTTATGAGCTCAGAGGTCCAAAGCTGTAAAAACACTTCAGTTGCCAATAAAATGTACCGGTAGAAAAATCTATCAACATGACCTACACCACTGCGAAGCACGCCATGAAACCAACTTTTCATCGATATCTTGTTTGCAAAATTTTGATACCTGAGAAAAATATATGTCGTGTTCAAGAAAACTGCTCAATTAGGCCAAGTAGGCTAAACAACACAAAAATGAAGCCCCTTCGGGTTGGGTCTTGGTCACCCACGTGACCACTTGCAAAGTTTGGGAAAAATAATAGGTTTTTTGAGCCATTGCTAGCAACAACAAGGCTAAGTGTGAGCGGCATGAGTAGTGGCGGTTCCTCATATGCCACCCCCCAGTGATAGCACCTCCCTGTTGGTACAATATGACTGACACTTGACAAAACAAGGGCTTGGGCCGTCATGATTTGACCGACCGACCAGTCGGAAAAAAAGCCGACACCTTCTGCAGTCGACAGAAAAGTCAACAATGTCTATGTACAGTTTGTCCTATATAGATTAAGCAAGAAAAATAAAATATTTTCCCAAATATATTGCGACCACTATTTTTTTTTTAAAATCTCGAAAACATTATAATTTTTTTCCCCAAAACTATATAAAAAGCGCAATTTTTTTAAATTTTTTTCTTTTTTTTATGAAAAAAAATGTACTGATTGTACTCGGGGGGCCGTACGACCTACCTAGGTAAATTTTTTTTGCCTCAAAAACACCTAAGGCCAATCATAGGTGTGTTTTATATCAAACTTTGTCTCTCAGGCCTCTTGAACATGATGGCCAAGTCGATTTGGGCTCAAAGTGCCCCGAAAGTCCAGCTACCTCCGGATCTAAAATCTTCAAACCCTTGTAACTTTAGCAAAAAATGTAAGTTTTTGACAAAATGAAAGTTGATCTTGACTTTCTCAGATGCCCTAGAATAAAAAATGAGCTCAAATTTTCTCCAACATGAGACAAAAAAGACCTGCAATGAAGACCCACAAAGAGAAACCCTCCAAATGTGGTATTTTTTCAAGTTTTTCTGATTTCTAGGTTCACTATATGGTGCAAGGGAAGATCATACTCAACCTTACTAAAAATAACCATGATCTCTCACTAGCAATAGCTCAACCCTTAGACTTGAGAAGGGTTTTGTAAGGTTTGGCTTTGATACCATGTAAGTGTTGCAAGTATGAAGGTGTTGTCATTAATGTCAACAAGCTAGTGTTGTCATTGATGTCAACTATGTGTTGAGGAAAGGTTATTGCATGGTGAAGATGTTGAGGATATTAAGAAAATTGTGAAAAAGAGGGAAACAATTTTTTGTAGGTTGTGCATGTATAGTTGAGATATTGAGGAAGTGTTGTGAGTACATGGAGCTATCTTTGTGTTGCAGTGTCTAGAGATGTGTTGGAATGAAGTAATGTGCTAAGATGGTGTCTCTGGTACTTGGTTTCCAAGAGCTTTTGAGAAAATTTGATAAACAGAGAAAATAGTGTTGTGCAAGTGTTAAGAACTTGCTTCGAGATGTGCTCCGGGTTCCTTCTATATTGATGCTACGCTTGTTGGAATCTAATATGTTGTTCAAGGTTGTTAGTAGTTGCTATATCTAGAGTTTTGGTTGATCGCTATGCAGAGTGAGATATGTTCACCAATGTGTGAACTAGGTATTCAGTGTTGTTTATTGTGGTCTGGGAGAAATGTATTTGCTCCGCATTTCTCCACATTTTGGTTCTAGGTTGTGCGGATCTGGGAAGTTGCTTATAGTGTTTGTATCTTTTAGAATTCAAGGTTTCACTTGATTTGGTGTAGTACAGTGTGTGTTTTATGCGTTAGTGTGCATATAAGGTTAATCGAATGTTTTGGGTCAAAATATTTCTATGATGCAAGTTTGAATGAAGTCTTTGTTGGATCTCAGGTGGTTCATGGATTGTTCTAGATTGTGTAAAAGATATTTGTGTGGACCACACACGCGCCAGCCATATGAAAGCGATGAGCAATTTGAAACGCTTCTTTCTCCTCCATCATTGACTATCTTTAGTCTCCATTACCTTTGCATGCATAACTTTGAATTTAATCCCCACCATCAACATGCGAAAAATCCTCCACTTCCTTCTTTAATACATTGGTTAAAAGATTTTCATGCAAAATCAGTTACACCAATGAGATGCATCTTTCAAGATTTACTTGTCATAATAAAGATTTGGTTCATGAAATTTATTTAATTTTAGTGAATGTTGACATACATTTTTATTTATTTTAACGTCTTTTATTCAACAATTACATTTATGCAATTTTAATTCTCAATTTATATTTAAATTGTCATCTTGATCAAATGGGAAGCGTGTACGTTTTATGGTGTTTAGCACGAGTAACAACCGACCTAGTGTTAACACTACTTTCAAAGTTTTTGGAAGTGTATTGAGGTGTGTTAGGATAAATTTGGGTCCTAACTAAGGATTTATATTGGTCACCTTCATTCCTATCCACCACGGGAATGTTTGGGTGCCGACCTAATTTGAAATTTTAAGTGTAAAGGATGGTTACTAACCTTGGAGAAAGTTTTCAGGGTTAAGGATGATATAAATAAGAGTGGAGTTGTTGGAAGATATTAAGATAGATGTGAGATAGATACGAGCGATGAATGTGGTGTGAATTGCAGAAGTATAGATGCGAATTTGAGAACAGTAGTGCAAACTTCAAGTGTTGGACTTCTGAATGCAATGAATTGAAGGTGTCTACAATCATTCAAGCAAGGCTGCTAAAGTGTTGGAGCATTTTTGGTGGATTCCTTGTTGCATTGAGAGGTTGTTCCCTGTCTAACATTTCCCTTCTATCTTCTTTTTCTTTCTATGGTGGTTGTGAGCCTTATTGGACAATGTGTCCTATTCTGGAAGTGAGCCCTTGTATCGATTTTGCAATTACTTATATTGTGAGCTAATCCTCACCGTGGTTTTTCCCTCATTGGGTTCTCCACGTAAATAAATTGTTCTCTTGTATATGGTGTTGTTATTTCAGTTTCTGTTATCTGCATTTCATGATTAATCACTTTAACAAAATAAGGGTTTAATGAATGCTTGTGGATCTGATTATTATAGAGGGTTTTGATGTTTTAATTCGATACAACTTATTCATCCCCCCTCTCAGTTGTCTTGTTCATTCGACAATTGGTATTAGAGCTAGGTTCCTTGGAGAAGAGCTTAACTGCTTGAGGTAGATTCAGGATGGCGAACAAGTTGGATTTCCCTAGATTTGATGGCACAAACTATGCATTTTGGAAGACAAAGATGGAAGGGTATCTGACATCTCATGGGTATGAGATTGGAAAGGAAATAAAGAATCAATATACCGCACTATGAATGGTCTGAGCACAAGTGATGAGATCAAGGCACATGAGGTAAATGCTAAGGCAAGATTTATTCTTGTGAATAGTCTTTCAAATTCTAAATTGCTAAAAGTTATGAATCTTAAGACTACTAAAGAAGTTTGAGATAAGCTTGAAAGGATTTATGAAGGAGATGATAAGGTTAAGCAAGAAAAGTTGCAGAATTTGAAGGCACAATTTGAGACCCTATGAATGTTTGAAGATGAAACAATTACAACCTACATGCAGAGAGTTGATGAGCTGGTAAGTGCAATGAGAGGTCTTGGTGCACAAGTTAAAGAACCTAGCTAGGTGGTAAAGAAAGTTCTCAGATCTCTTCCTGATTCTTACAATAAAAATGTATTTGCTATTGAGCAAGTAGCAAATTTTAATACTTATTCTAGAGATCAGTCAATTGGTACACTAACTTCAATTGAAATGAGAAAACCTAGCTTGAGAAATGGTACAAAAGTGGAGATTGCTTTCAAGGCTAGAAAATCAGAAAATATTGAAGATTTAGATGGAGAAGATCTTGATGATGTGGAAGCTAACTTTGTAAGAAGGATGAAAAAGGCCACTGGTAAGTACAAAGGTAAACTACCTTTCAAATGTTTTAGACGTGGAAATATAAGTCATTATGCTTAAAGATGTCCAAATAGAGCTGTGAACAATAAAAGTAAGGAGAATAAAGGAAAGATGATTAAAAAGAGTTACTATGTTACAAAAGATGTTGGTATTTCTGATGATGAATTTGATTATGGAAATGCTGATGAAAATGAATGCCTGTTCTTAGCTTTAAAAGATGAATATACTTTTACTAACTCTGAAATTTGTGTGAAGGGAAGTGTTCCAGAGAAGAAGGAGAAGGTTGAAGGTACTTTGGTTTCTGCTTTTCATGTTAAAAATGATAAGAACTACTGGGTTGTTGACAGTGTCTACTCTTATCACATGACCAAAGACAAAAGTAATTTTTTTAAACTTGAAAAGTATAATGGAGGATTAGTTGAATTTGGAGATGATTCAAGAGCTAAGATTTGTGGGATTGGTTCAATCAATTTTGATGGCAAGCATAATAATGAATATGTTTACTATGTTAAAGGCTTAAAGCATAATATTTTGAGTGTTGGATAAATGTGTAGAAAAGGATATAATCTTGTGTTTAAGGATGAAAGATGTGAGATTAGAAAAGGGTCTGGAACTGTGATTGCTACTGGTAAGAGGATGGATGGAAATATCTATCAACTCTTGAGGGTGTTGATGGTCATTGCTTTATGTATCAGATTAATGATAGTTGGTTATGACACTGGAGGATGTGTCACATGAATTTTGAAAATTTGGTTAAAATCAGTTCAGTTCATGTAGTGAGAGACCTACCAAGAATCACAAAGTTTATCAATGCCATTTGCAAAAAATTCAATTTGGAAAGAAAGTAACGAGTAGTTTCAAGGGAAAGGAACAATCTGCTACCAGACTATTGGAATTAATACATACAAATATCTGTGGTCCTACAAGGGTGAGAAGTCTTCAAGGTGACAATTATTTCATACTTTTGATTGATGATTACTCTAAAATGACATGGGTTAATTTTCCTAGAGAAAAATCTAATGCTCTAGATATATTCAAAGCATTTAAAGCTATGGTTGAGAATGAAATGGATTTGGAAATCAAATGTTTAAGGTCTAAAAGAGGTGGAGAATTCACCTCCAATGAGTTTAACATGTTTTGTAAAGTTCATGGAATAAAGAGGCACTTGTTTTCCCTTAGCAACAAAATGGAGTGGTTGAAAGGAAAAATCAGACTGTTCAAGAAGTTGTAGGACTATGATGAAAGAAGCTAACCTACCGGAGGTCTACTGGAGAGAAGCAATTCATACTATTGTTTACATACTTAATAGAGTTTAAGCCAAAGCTAATAGCACAAAGACTCCCTATGAGTTGTGGTACGAAAGGATTCCTACTGTAAAGTAATTTAGAGTATTTGGAAGCAAGTGTTATATCAAAAGAAATGAATAAAACTTAGGAAAGTTTGATGCAAGGTTTGATGAAGGTATCTTCCTTGGATATTCTACTAAAAGAAAAGCTTACAAATGTTACAACAAAAGTCTAAGAAAGATTGTTGAAAGTGCAAATGTTAAGGTTGATGAAGATTTGCAAAATTCACTTGTTGTAGATGGATATGTGTTAGATGAACTTGCTTGTGTGTAATACCCACAAAATTTACACCAAGTAGCCTACGGGTTACCTTTCTACAACACATGCAAGGTACCAATAAAATAGCATGTATCCTCATGTTTGTATGTCAAAACACGATAATTCACAATTGTGAAGTGGGGATATTTGGGGTCTTGGTGATTTTTTTTTTCCTTCCATTGACCATACCTACACACTCCAACATTGTTAATGCTTCACGATGTGAATAAAAAAAATGAGTGTTTGAAGCTACATTATTAATCTTGAAAATAATCAAGTTACATGCCTCCAAAATCTTTGGCCTATACCTTCTACATCGTTAATGCTTCACGATATGAATAACACAAATGAGTATTTGAAACTAAATTATTAATCTTGAAAATAATCAAAATACATTGATCTGTTTTAGGATCTAAGACGATTGCATTAAGAATGCATATCAATTACAGTTTCAAACTCCAAATTACTAAAATGGAATCAACAACACATAATTAAATGAACATAATCAGAATTCAGAATGAGACAAGAAAGAGAGAACACAAACAACTTGATAACGAAGTTTGTCGTAAGAACGACTACATCTCCAGGCCCCTCTCCAAAGAGTAGACCGATCCGATTGAAATCTTCAAAAATTCAGCATTACATTAGTTTGCAAGCTCTTCCCTTCAAGCACGACGAAATTCCAACATTCTCTTGACGTATAGGAACAACAATTCGTCTCTCCAAAATGCTCTAATTTCTTCAACACCTGAATAATCCTGAATGACGCCTTCACATCCTATTCCACCCCTTTTTATACATCAAATTTGCTCAATTGGGCTAATAACCAATTGATTTACAAAATCAACCTTATCTCTCCATTTTTACATAAAAATCCCCCTTACATAGTAAACATACTTGAAAATCCCCCCTTATCTTCAAAAATAACCTCCTACATCTCATACATGATTTTATTTTAGCCTTTGGTTAGGCTTTGTTTTATAGTTAGGGGGTTAAATAACCATAAAGGTTATTAATTAATAAATCAGACTAAAAAAAAATACGATAAAACAAACATAGCCCTTATATGTATTAAAGGGCGTCGGTGACATAGCGACATACTCTAATTTTGGTACTGGGGGGTTAGCGGTTCCAACCCCCCATTGGCCTCCTTTTACCTTCCACCGCAAACTACACCTATGTTAACAATAACCAGCCTCTCTTATGGTTTAGACTGGAACTGACAACACAACGGCCGTCGACCTGCAGACCCGCTAACCTTAAGATTAGGAGTTCGACCCTGATGCGGGTTACTAATTTTTTTTATTAGTAAATAAACGTTTCCAACCAACGCCGGAGGAGGGTAGATAGGGTGCCACGTGGTGCGCTGAGGCACCACGTGGCACAATATGATTCACTGCTGTGTGAGGACATGTCCCTGACATGGCGATGACGTGTTCCGTCATGTGGCACCCAACGATGTGCCACATGGCCTTTTTTTCTCTCGCTTGATGATGACATGTGTCAACTTGTGATTGGCCGATATTGCTGATTGTGCATTGACTGTACCATGCTGATGTCAACAAAGTCAACCCAACTTTGACTGCTCATATCTTGTGCAAACGAACTTCGTTTTCTGTGAAACAAATGTCATCGAAAAGCTTGCGACGAGCTCTTCGCATTGAATCTGACTTTGACAACTTTTGATGTCAATTTTCGACCCTTTTTTTCTCTGACTTGGCACTAGGGTTGAGCAAGGTTTGACTGAGCATATCTTGGACTCCGTAACTCCGTTTGACTCCATTCAAGTTGCGTTGGAGTCATAATTTCGCTCTCTTTCTGATGATGCCAATTCTAAAGATAAAAGAGAAACTTCAATTTTTGGTGAAGATCCTCCGGATCATACATACCTCAATAATCCTTGGCCTATACCATTAGCTCGCTAACAACTTGATCATGTCGGTTTGAATGCAAAACCATTTTCCACTCAATGTTAGTCATTAACAAATTTTATTACTTAAAATTGTAACCTTGTTTATTAAATTCAACACATTTATGTAACTTACCAATCACATTCAAATAATGCAAGTATTTAATTTAATATTCACCCTCACCCATTGCCCTCTCCTTCCTTGGAAGGGGTAACTAATTACATACAATTCCTACTATAATTTTCTTGTCCTTTTGTTTTTAATAATTGTAACTATGTATGTCATTTTCAAAATACATTTTCTTACATGGAGTAAAATAACACTGACTAGTAACTTGATTTACAAATGAATTTATATTGGGGGTTGGGCCTTACATTCCCCTCCCCTTAGAGTGGAATTCCTCTTGGAAGTCTCTAGGGTTGAGGAGTGTAATCCCAAAATGATTATGCACATGTGTTATTGAAAATGCCTAGTCTCTTTTGTGACAATCCTTAGAATAAGCGAAGTATAAGAATGAAATGTAGTTTTTAAATGATTTCTCCTATAGTGTTAATAGCCATGAATCAACAAGATAATTCCATTCCATAAACTATATTGTCTACTTCGATCACAACACAAATGTCATCACTTTTCACGCTAGTTCCTCCTGGAAGTCTCTAGGGTTGAGGAGTGTAATCCCAAAATGATTATGCACATGTGTTGTTGAAAATGCCTAGTCTATTTTGTGACAATCCTTAGAATAAGCGAAGTATAAGAATGAAATGTAGTTTTTAAATAATTTCTCCTATAGTGTTAATAGCCATGAATCAACAAGAGAATTCCATTCCATAAACTATATTGTCTACTCCGATCACAACACAAATGTCATCACTTTTCACACTAGTTCCCGATTAATGCAACGATAATATAAAGAAGGGTCACACATGTATTTAAGGTCTGCATCACTAACATATAAGTCAATAGTCCAATCATTAATGGTTAACACACAAATGTTAATCTCAACTAAAACACTTTTTAAAAAAAAATTGTATTGTACTTCAAGGTCATCCTTTAAGGAGCAATTAACATCATCTTGTTTGCACATAACCTTACCACTAGATACACAATTCCCCCATATTACATCACTAGTTATAACACATACATCACAATTAACCACATAAGACTCACATCACGAGGCTCACACAATAGGGTTTATGAGGATGAACTATGTCAAGTGCCCATGAATAGTCCACATTACCACAATATTGCCAACTCTGTAACCAAAAATGTTGAGTAGAAATAACAGTAGATGTGCCATCACTATGTACCATATCATCATGCATTCTTGTATTTGATGAAGCCATAGGTCATAATGCCACGAACATAGAAAAATAGGGAGGAATGGATTATGACCATCCCATACCAGTCCCATTTGCACTTCCATCCTCATAATAAGATTCCCCAGGCCATCTACTCCCCTATACGACCTGTCAGGGATCCCTCTTGGATATGGTAGTTTACATAGATCACATCACAACATATGAGCCAACAGTTGTAAACCATAAAAGGCCTCAAAATAACAATGTCAAATCAATAATGTAAGATCATAAACCAAAATCATGATAAAAATCTCATATAAAAAAATGTAAAATTCAACAATTCAAATGCGAAGTGGTGTAACATTACAATCAAGAAGAAATAATCAAGTAAGTCCTTGAGGCAAGGAGGACCAAATGAATCTCAAATGGATAAGTAGCCCAACATTAAATTTTGACACTATTGGCTTAAATAATGAAGACAAGTCATCAATAATAAATTAGCAATAAATCACTGATAGGGAGGTTGGATGAAACAATCACAGTTTCATGCTCTAAGTCTTGTTGGAAGACTTCTATGGTGTCTCTCTCCACCACTTCAACCTATAGGACCTTTCTTTACTTAGGATCCCCTAGTTTTTCCTTGCCAACCCCAACTACCAACATAAATCTTCCTACCAAATCCACTTTGGTACAAACTTGCAACTCTACACTTAGCCCTTAATCCACCCTAAAGGCTACAAAACCTCCAAATTTTGAATTTAACTTTGCAGGGGTGTGGAGGTGCTTCTCACATCATCAATCCATCCCATTAAAGGTATTAGGGGTCCACCTAACTCCATCTATAGGTCGCTTTCATCAAACCCTCTTTTAGGCCTAAAAAGGCTACTAGCCCTAGGAGCCCCAATTAGGCCTCCTTCTCCGAGAAAATAGGTTTGTTCTCAAATATTCCCAAAGAACATCCCAATCTTTTCTTGGGATTCCTGGTTCATTTTCCCTTCTCTCAAATATTTTTTAGGTCTTAAGTCTCAACTTTCCGTACGAAACCCTAACTTGATAATGGGCAGAATTAGGTCTTTTTAGCCTTTCTTGGCTTCTTTCCAAACTGTTAAATGTTTCTCACATCAGTTGATTTGATGGAGCTTCCTTCTTCATACTATATCCAGGTAAGACACTTACATGCCCTCTCCACCCTGTGATTTGTCCGAAAATAGACACCCCTGCAAATCAAGTGCTCTGCACTTTCTGTCTTCCCTAGCCAGACTCTTCCTGGCTCGCCTAGGGCAAGACTTTCACAACAACTCCCATGCTCTCCAAGACCCTAAACTCTACAATATGTACAACCATGGAGTCTAGTCACTATTCCCAAAGGGCCGTACAATTTGTACGGTGGGAAAGTGACCTAACACTCCATTTTCTCACAACTGCCTGGTTCAGACAAGCAACAGTATGGAAACCAAATTATTTACAAACTAAGCTTAAAACTGCACAAAGGAGCTATCTAATGCTACACAAAGCTTGAAGAAACACTACTCTACATCCTACACAGATTTTAGTGCTATGATCAATCCATCAAGCAACACTACAATGCAAAAATCAGAAAATTCTCACAAAAACATAGTTGTTTCTTCTTGAATTAAAAAATTCAACAATTTCAAATGCTTCCAACCCTACTCCAATGCCGAGGCCTTCAATAAATAGGGCCTCCAATTCAGTTATCACTCCCTTGGGCTCTTCTTGGCTGTATGAAACTCTAATTGAGCATTATTTTCACATATTTTGCAAGAATTCCTAAACATCCAAGACCTTATTTTGAGTTATAACCATAAGACACCTATCCTATGATCAACATGACCTTCATTTGACCAAAATCCAACCAAAAATTCCATTAAGGCTTACATTCAAAAATGAAGAAGAAAAGATTGTAAGTTGACATAAAACAAATTGCCAAAACATGACCTTCTAGCCAAACTGTGATAACCTATGGGTGCTCCTGCACCATTCTCCCCCCCTCTGCACAAACACTGAGGAATGTGGGGAGAGATCAGAGATAAATCAATACCCTACTTCTTGAACTGAGCTTCATCCACCCATGTAGCCTCAGATTCTGGTTTGTCCTTCCATTTGATGAGATGTTCCATATATACCTTATGCCAGGTAGACTTCTTCATCCTTGATTCTAATATTCTCTCTGCTTGCAACTTGTCTTTAGGAGGTAAGGCTATGTTACTCACATCCTTCAAGACATCCACACTTTTTTGCTCCAGATCAGTGGTTGGTCCTTTATACCTGATCAAATCAGCCACATTAAACACTGGTGAAATGCCTAAGTCTGCAGGTAACTCCACCTTGTAAGCATTCTTTCCATACTTGGCTAACACCTGACATGGTCCCACTCTTTGCATCTACAACTTGGTTGATGTTCCTTTCTGCAACCTAGATTTGTTGAGATGGACCATGACATAGTCCCCTACTACAAATTGTAGATCTTTTCTAGACATATCCACCTTAGCTTTCAACTTGTGAGTAGCCTCTGTAATTGTCTTCTTCACTTGCTCCTGAATCTCCTTCATGGTTTGAGAGAAATCTTCAGCATGGCCACTCCTATGCTCCATAGTTTCTAGGTCTCTAAGTTCACACACACCTCTTGGGTGCATTCCATACACTATTTCAAAAGGACTTCTGCCTGTGGTCCGATTCACACTGTCATTGTAGGCATATTCAGCTTGTGATATGACCAAGTCCCATGTCTATCCATACTCCCTGGTGAGGCACCTTAGAAGGTTACCTAACACCTTGTTAACCACCTCAGTTTGTCCATCGATTTGAGGATGGTAGGCTGATCCAAAAGACAAGTTAGTACCTAATCTGCTCCATAGAGTTTTCCAAAAATGACTCATGAACTTCACATCCCTGTCTGAGACAATGCTCAATGGCAATCCATGGATCCTCACAATCTCTTTGAAGAAGAGTTGAGCAATATAGCTAGCATCATGGGTGGTCTTGCAAGGAATAAAATGACTCATTTTGCTAAACCTATCTACCACCACATAGACACTATCAAACCCTGTCTTAGTTTTAGGGAGTCCTACCACAAAGTCCATGCTTATACATTCCCATGGCCTATTTGGAATGGGTAGAGGTTGATACAAACCTGCATTGCTAGCTCCCCCCCTTGGCTTTCATACAAACTACACATTGCTCCACATACCTTCTGACATCCCTTGGAAACTTGGGCCAGTAATAGAACCTTTGCACTAGTTCCATTGTTTTGTTGATACCAAAATGACCACTAAGACTACCATTGTACTTCTCCTGGATAAGATTCTCCCTCATTGAACCTTTTGGAACACATAACTGATTTCCTTTGAACAAAAGTCCACTCTGCAATGTATACTCTGAGAATTAACTATGAAAGTGATTCTCAAAATCAGAACATACCTTATATGCCTATGAGAATTCTTCATCTTCTCCATAGAGATCCTTGAAACTCTCTATTCCAATGCTCTTTATTTGTATCTCTTGCACTGTCAGCAACCTCCTACTTAATGCATCTGCCACCTTATTCAACTGTCCCTTCTTGTGCTTGATGGTAAATGTGAAGGCTTGGAGGTATTCCATCCATTTCAAGTGCCTATTACTCAACTTTTCCTGTGTGTTGATGTAGCTAAGTGCCTGGTTATCAGTAAACACTACAAACTCTTTAGGTAGGAGATAATGCCTCCACTTTCTAAGTGACTGTACAAGAGCATATAGTTCTAGGTCATAGGTAGAATACTTTGTCTTAGCTTCATTGAGATTTTCACTAAAGAAAGCTATAGGCCTGCCTTCTTGGCTTAGCACTCCTCCTACTGCATTTCCACTGGCATCACATTCCACAGTGAATAACTTATCAAAACTAGGTAACAAAAGGATGGGTTTAGTTGCTACTTCTTGTTTCAATTTCTCAAAACCCTTCTCTGCTTCAAGAGTCCATTTGAACTTAGTTTTTAGGCCACCTTTGATTGTATCAAGTACTGGTGCACATATGCCACTAAAGTTCCTTATAAACTTCCTATAAAACTGAGCTAACCCATGAAAACTTCTTACCTCTGTCCCAGTGGTTGGTGTAGGCCAATTTAGGATAGCTTCCACCTTGCTTGGGTCCATCTTCAATGATCCTTGGGATACTACAAACCCTAAATACACAAGCTCTTATTTGAAGAACTCACACTTTTCTAGACTGATGGCTAACCTCTCCTCTTGCAATCTTTTAAGAACTAACTCCACATGCTTTAGATGTTCTTCTGCTGTCTTGCTAAAGATGAGTATATCATCTAGATATACCACCACAAATAACCTTGTGAAGTCCTTAAGCACTTCATTCATGAGCCTCATGAATGTGCTAGGGGCATTTGAGAGGCCAAATGGCATAACTCTCCACTCATATAACCCATCAGTTGTCTTAAAAGCTGTCTTCCATTCCTCCCCCTCTTTGATTCTAATCTGGTGGTATCCACTCTTGAGATCCAACTTGGTAAAATACTGTGCTCCTCCAAGACAGTCCATCAAATCCTCTATCCTAGGAATAAGAAACCTATATCTGATTGTAATCCTATTGATAGCCCTAGAATCAGTGCATAGCCTCCACTTACCACCTTTCTTGGTTGCTAAGACCACTGGTACTGCACACGGACTGATGCTCTTCCTAATTAGTCCTTGGTCTAATAACTCCTGCACTTGTCTAGCTACTTCTAGGTTCTAATCTGGTGTAAGCTTGTAAGCTGCTTTGTTTGGCAATGAAGCCCCTGGTATGAAGTCAATCTGATGATTGATGGCTCTCTTTGGAGGTAAGGTTGCTGGTGTTCCATCACTGAATATGTCCTCGAACTTCTCAAGCAACTTCTGGACTGCTCCGGGTATGACTGTTTTCTTAGTCTTATCTTCCTTCTTGGGTTGCACCATGACCACATATCCTCCCCCTCCTTGTTGTAGGGTGTTGATAAACCCTTTTCCACTACTTAACAAGACACTAGGAGTCTTTGACTGTCCTTCTTCCTCATCTGACAGTGACTGCAGTTTGAATGTCTTTCCATCCTTCTTGAATGAGATAGTGTTTTCCTTTCCATCATAGATGGCTCCTCTATCATACTGCCATGGTCTGCCCAATAGAAGATGGCATGCATCCATGGGCAACACATCACAAATCAACTTGTCCTTGTACCCTCCAATGGAGAACTCCACTGTTGTCTGCTCATTTACAAGAACACTCTGTCCTTTGTTCAACCATGTCACCTTGTAAGGGTTAGTGTGGGGGTACTTTCTCCAACTTCAACTTCCTCACTGCCTCCTCAGAGATTATGTTATCAGTAGACCCTGAATCCACTATAACCTTGCACACCTTTCCAAGTATTTTGCATCTTGCCCTAAATAGGGCTCTCCTTTGCTTTGGCTCTGCTTTGACTGGTTGTCTGATTAGAACCCTGCTAAACATCAAGTTCTCCCCCATTTCTGACTCAATGTGACTAACCTCTGGTGACTTGACACTCATAGTGTCTTCTTGAGCATATGCTACTCTCTTTTCTGTATTTGAAGAAGATGCTTTCTCCGGGCACCTATAAGCTGGATGACCTAATTGACCACAGTTGTAACACTTCATACTAGCAAAGTATGAGTTACTTCTTCCTACTCTTCCTCTATTCGAACCTCCTTGAGGTCCTCTACCTCTTCCATAGCCTCCTCTAGAAGTTGTTTCACCTCCATGCTCTGTGAGTTTAGACTCTCCCTGATTTCTTTGTTCAATCTCTCTACCTTGGTATCCACCTCTATGTCCTCTTTGATCTTTTCCTTTACCTCTATTCTTAGAAGCCTGGTCTTGTTTCCTCTTACTCCTTTCTTCAATCTTTATAGCCAATTGATAACATTGGTGCACTGTTTTGGGACTTAGAAGAGTCATCTCCTCTTGAATGTTCCACTTCAAGCCGTTAAGATACCTAGCCACCTTAATACTTTCATCCTCAATTACATTAGACCTCATGCAAAGTTTTTGAAACTCCTCAGTATAAGAATTCACATCTTGATCTCTCTGTCTCAAGCTCTGTCTTTTCTTGTGCAACTGGATTTCATAATCATTTGGAATGTATGCTTCTCTCACTTTGGCAACCATTCCCTTCCAAGTGGAAATAGGCTTCTTGCCTTCCTTTTCTCTCTTTGTCTGAATGAACTTCCACCATGTCAAGGCAGTACCTCTCAATCTTGATTTGGCCACCTTTACCTTCTGTGCTTCAAAGATTCCATCACACTCAAAATGGTTTTCCATTCCCTCTATCCAATCCATGACTAGATCAGTTTCCATTTTCCCACTAAACAGTGGTATGCCTTCAAGTGATTTTCCACTCAAAGCCTTCAATGCCTTCAAGAAAGGCTCTTCTTGCAAAACAGGGTCAAGTTTAGGGATCTTGTCTTCCTCTGCAACCTCTTCTTTCTTTGGTACCCTTCGTTCTAACTGCACATTACTCACTGCTTGCTCAAGTTGGGCTATTCTTTCCCTCAATAACCTATTGTCTTCCTCTTGTTCTTCGACCTTCTTGGCCAGTTCTGTATTTGTCACCATGTCTGTAGAACCACTAGACTCAATCTCTGACATATATGATTTTATCCCAAATCTTTTGCTCTCTGATACCAATCTGATAGGGAGGTTGGATGAAACAATCACAGTTTCATGCTCTAAGTCTTGTTGGAAGACTTCTATGGTGTCTCTCTCCACCACTTCAACCTATAGGACCTTTCTTTACTTAGGATCCCCTGGTTTTGCCTTGCCAACCCCAACTACCAACATAAATCTTCCTACCAAATCCACTTTGGTACAAACTTGCAACTCTACACTTAGCCCTTAATCCACCCTAAAGGCTACAAAACCTCCAAATTTTGAATTTAACTTTGCAAGGGTGTGGAGGTGCTTCTCACATCATCAATCCATCCCATTAAAGGTATTAGGGGTCCACCTAACTCCATCTACAGGTCGCTTTCATCAAACCCTCTTTTAGGCCTAAAAAGGCTACTAGCCCTAGGAGCCCCAATTAGGCCTCCTTCTCTGAGAAAATAGGTTTGTTCTCAAATCTTCCCAAAGAACATCCCAATCTTTTCTTGGGATTCCTGGTTCATTTTCCCACCTCTCAAATATTTTTTAGGTCTTAAGTCTCAACTGTTCGTACAACACCCTAACTTGATAATGGGCAGAATTAGGTCTTTTTAGCCTTTCTTGGCTTCTTTCCAAACTGTTAAATGTTTCTCACATCAGTTGATTTGATGGAGCTTCCTTCTTCATACTATATCCAGGTAAGACACTTACATGCCCTCTCCACCTTGTGATTTTTCAGGAAATAGACACCCTTGCAAATCAAGTGCTCTGCACTTTCTGTCTTCCCTAGCCGGACTCTTCCTGGCTCACCTAGGGCAAGACTTTCACAACAACTCCCATGCTCTCCAAGACCCTAAACTATACAATATGTACAACCATGGAGTCTAGTCACTGTTCCCAAAGGGCCGTACAATTTGTACGGTGGGAAAGTGAACTAACACTCCATTTTCTCACAACTGTCTGGTTCAGACCAACAACAGTATGGAAACCAAATTATTTACAAACTAAGCTTAAAACTGCACAAAGGAGCTATCTAATGCTACACAAAGCTTGAAGAAACACTACTCTACATCCTACATAGATTTTAGTGCTATGATCAATCCATCAAGCACAATGCAAAAATCAGAAAATTCTCACAAAAACACAGTTGTTTCTTCTTGAATTCAAAACTTCATTAATTTCAAATGCTTCCAACCCTACTCCAATGCCGAGGCCTTCCTTAAATAGGGCCTCCAATTCAGTTATCACTCCCTTGGGCTCTTCTTGGCCGTATGAAACTCTAATTGAGCATTATTTTCACATATTTTGCAAGAATTCCTAAACATCCAAGACCTTATTTTGAGTTAGAACCATAAGACACCTATCCTATGATCAACATGACCTTCATCTGACCAAAACCCAACCAAAAATTCCATTAAGGATTACATTCAAAAATGAACAAGAAAAGATGATAAGTTGGCATAAAACAAATTGCCAAAACATGACCTTCTAGCCAAACTGTGATAACCTATGGGTGCTCCTGCACCAATCACATTTTACAAAACTGCACATCACATGCACTATGTGACTTTGTTAAAGCCACCGAAGGGGAGGAGGTGAATAGTAATCTCAAACCACATATCATATATATAACAACATGCATAATCATGGTGGTGTCAAACCATATAATAACAATATAGCAAGCACATTCTGAATAACAATCATAGTCCCACATAACCCAAGACTTTCCAAATAGCCAAACCATAAATCTTCTACCATGAATAACCCACAATTAACTTGATGAAATTCATTTCACCTTTTTTTTTTTTCTGATGAACTGTAGCTATTTCAAGGTTACCATATGCTTACTAACCAGCTCTGAATGTCATAAGTCATCCCAAAAGAATAAACTAATTTAACAATCACATCCTCAGAGTACCAAATGCTGACCAAGCTGAGAGTAGAAGTAAATCCAATCCAAGGCACTTCATAGGTCATCCTCAACCCTTTTGGTTTGCAATAATAGATGTTAGAAAAGGGAAAAAAAGAAAATGAAACAAGTAATGGTAGCACATATGAATCACTAACAGATCCATAAAGAGGGGGAGATGGGGGAAGACACTCTCCAAATGACAATGAGGGACATATAGTAGCTCTCCTCGCCCCCAGATAGATAAGGGCCATACAATAGCTCACCTAACCCCAGGAAGTGAGGGCCACAACATTGCTCACCTCACCCCAAATAAGCTAGGTCATAATGAAGGTCTTCTCCTACCCACTCGACCCCTAATTACACTAGCAGACTCTTCTCCTGAAGGAGTGGTCAACACTAGGGGATACACCAAAAGAACTACACACAAACAATTTCCCCTACCCAAAACATATAACCAATATAAATTTAATATTTTGGAATTTACATATTAATGTCACAAAAAGTATACATAGTGGATTGTACTCGAAATCCACTCAACCCTTATCCTAGGTTGGATAGCTTGGATCACATACTCACAACATAAGCACAACATTCACTAGCGTTCCACATGTCACATTACACATTTATAAAAATATTGGTTTTTTTCCCATGCATCACAACACATAAAATTTCCAAGGGACTATATCAATTTGTTCCACATGAGCTAAAACATGCATGACTTACACTTACTCTTATAACCTCACACAAAGTTTGCTTAAATATAACTTGTTTCCATATCCCCCTTTTGTATTGCTATTTGGTGGATAATTAAATTCATGGATGGTCATGGTTTGACTATCAATTTTCATCTAATATGGTCACATTAAGCATGCCACACTTCTATCTCTACTTGATTTATTAAGTTTGCAAAACATTTATATTATCAAAATGCTTAACAAGAAAGGATTAGTTACATGCAACAATAATGCTCATTTTCCTAAAAGGTGTACACTACCCTTTATTTATCTCTACTACTTAACATAGTTTCATTTCTTCATAACCTTACTAACCCATTTCTCTTATCATTCTTAGTCTTAAAAGACATGGAAGATGAAATAAGTTTATTTTCAAAATTCTTACACTATTGTATGAATAAGGTAACATTATGAGGTACTAACATATACAACATACATACATAATGAAAATAACATTGTAAGATATTAACATGTGCAACATATGTATACTTCAATGACAATTACATCCATTTAATATTGCCTTTCCTAACCTACAATACTCACAAAGTATGTACAATACATATCCACATCCACTAAAAGATAGTATATATTAGGCTAGATGAGTGGTTTTAAGTCAACACAACCATAGTTTTGACTTCACGTTTCAATATGATTTCATTACCCCTCAAATTTTCGTAGGTTTTTCTTGAATAATATTCTTAGTTTGCTTGAAAACATTAAAGGAAGATGCACATAACTATGACATACCTTCCATCTTAATTTTGTTATTTATTTGTTTGTTTTCCCCTTTTCATATTATAGTTATATCTCGTACTATGTCTAATTGTAAATATCTTGTCATGAAATTTTACCTCTAGAATGTATTGTGAAACATTTGTACTCCACATCAACATTATACATTGGCTACGAACTAGATACATTGGATACCAAAATTAAGATGCAAGTTTGATAGTTCCACATATATTCGATGTTTTCTTCAACATATGAAGAGTATTAAAACATTATAACCTACTTGCTTTTCTTTGTCATGCATCTATATGATTTCTTGAAAACATACAATGTAACCTATTATATTCTACACTTCTTATCATGTATTTATTTTCCTTCAATAAATTAATAAAATTAAATTCATTTCTATAAACTCTAAATTCAAAAGCAATAATAATACTTCTTGTAGAGATACAACATGCTATAATCATTGAACCAAAAAAAAATCATACATCAACTACTACCAACAAGTATTTGGGACTATCCCACCAATTATATTACACTACAATGTTGTTTTTACAACACCTTAAGATCCTCCTATTAATTTAGTGCTAATGCTATTTCACTTGTAAATCATGCTATGCAAGTGCTTGAGTTTTATATCTCCTATAAAACAATCTTCATCTCATAACATAGCTAAGTCTACTTAGTTTTCATCACTAAATTTGAATGGCCTTGTCATGAAATAACATGATTTTAAAAGGTGTTGCTTCATTTGTGTAAGGGTAACAATCACATAGAATTCATTAATTTACAAAAGGGTGAATGGTGTACTAATACAAGAGGTCTATGTTAAATCATCATAATGATTAATTTTCTTCCTAATCGTATAACAAGAAACATATTTTTGTACCTATGCTAGCTATAAAATTCAATAACACCCACCGATTGCAAAAGAAATTAGGTATCACTTCTACTCCTTGAGGAATTTTGAATATCATAATTATAAAAAATGTCTTATAACTACTTCTCTATGCCTTTCTCTCATCAAAGCTTGGTTAAAACCTCTTTTTAAGTTTTCGTAGCAATCATTTTACCCCCCCTAATTTACATAAGGATAAATGCATTCCCACATCTCACCCCTACGTTGACCACTAATTACAAGAACACACACATAAGAAGTTACATATCCTAAGGTTAGGTTTCTCTCCTAGTTGGATTTTGGCTAAGAGCATGGCCATTCCCTATTAGGTTTACTATTCAAATACAAAAGTAGAAATCAAGAAGTTTTAGGGTACGAGTTATATATATATCTAGGTCTTGCTTCTATTCATGTCTCAATATAGCCATAAAATCCTAACCTTGCATGTGTTATTGTTAAATCTTCTTTTCCCAAATAATATTTTTCTCTTCCTAGTATTCCTTTTACATTTCACGATATCCATAAGGTCATTGGTCCCATAATTTTTTTTTTTAAGACATCAAGCACACTTCTACAAGTAGTTCAGATCTATCAATTTAATTCTCTTAGGTTTATAGTTTGAAATAATCAAATCAATATTGTTATTTACCTAAGAAGGTGTGTTATCAATTTATTAGGGTCGACTACATAGAGCACCTAGTTACATCATAAAATAAAAAATAATATTTTATAAAACATATTTTATTTTTATTTTTTTTCAAATAAAAAAACATAGAATGACATGTTGTACTGCTAATTCAAAAGTCTCCATACTACTACCACTTATTTTATAAGTATTAATCATCTCAAGCTTTATGATTAGAATGTATAAGTAAAATGCATTCACACAGATTACATTTATGAATCGTCTAACCTCCTTTTAGCCTCTCACTTAACTCCAATCATGCAACTTTCCTATTCTAGCACCCATTTTGGTTACCAAATAGGTGAATGAAATAAGACACATATGACCACATATTGATGCATACAAGACGTCACTTTAGCTTCCCATTATGATTATTTTCATATGAAGGAGTGTGATAAAAAATAAAAATTTCCTAAACAATTTGAGTAAGATGAATATAACAACCACACACACCATAAACATATGCAACTAAAATAATCCAAAACATTTCCCAAGTTCCCAGTGTTAGAACCATTGCTCTGATACCAATGTAATGCCCACAAAATTTATGCCAAGTAGCCTATAGGTTACCTTTCTACAACACATGCAAGGTACCAATAAAATAACATGTATCCTCATATTTGTATGTCAAAACACAATAATTCACAATTTTGAAGTGGGGATATTTGGGGTCTCGATGATTTTTTTTTCCTTCCATTGACCATACCTGCACACTCCAACATTGTTAATGCTTCATGATATGAATAAAAAAATGAGTATTTGAAGCTACATTATTAATCTTGAAAATAATCAAGTTATATACCTCCAAAATCTTTGGCCTATACCTTCTACATCGTTAATGCTTCACAATATGAATAACACAAATGAGTATTTGAAACTAAATTATTAATCTTGAAAATAATCAAAATACATACCTCAATAATCCTTGGCCTATACCACTAGATCAATAACAACTTGATCATGTCGGTTTGATTGCAAAACCATTTGCCACTCAATGTTAGTCATTAACAAATTTTATTACTTAAAATTGTAACCTTGTTTATTAAATTCAACACATTTATGTAACTTACCAATCACATTCAAATAATGTAAGTATTTAATTTAATATTCACCTTAATCCATTGCCCTCTCCTTCCTTGGAAGGGGTAACAAATTACATACAATTCCTACTATAATTTTCTTGTCTTTTTTTTTTAATAATTGTAACTATGTATGTCATTTTCAAAATACATTTTCTTACATGGAGTAAAATAACACTGACTAGTAACTTGATTTACACATGAATTTATATTGGGGGTTGGGCCTTACATTTTGGAGAAGAAGAAGAAGAAGGAAAAGATGAAAAATAAGTATAGAATGAAGAGGAAGAAGCTCCAAAAAAGACCCCTAAGACCCCTAAGTAGGTGCAAAAGAATCATTTCGAAGAATAGATCATTGGAGAAAAGAGGAAAGGAGTACTAAAAAGAAGTAAAGCTATTGAAGCTAAGGTAAATTTGTTCTTACTTTCCAAGGTTGAACCAAAAATAGTAAGTGATGCATGTAGATATGAACATTGGATGAAGGAAATGGAAAAAGAACTTATGTAGATTGAGAAAAATTAGACTTGGGAATTGGTTCCTAGACCGAAAAACAAGAACATAATTGGAACTAAGTGGGTATTCAGAAAAAAAACTGAATGAGAATGGAGAAGTGGTAAGAAATAAAGCAAGGCTTGTGTGAAAGGGTTAATCGCAAGTGGAAGGAATAGACTTTGAGGAAACATTTGCTCTAGTGGCTAAGATGGAAGCAATCCGAATGTTTTTGACTTTTGCAACACACAAAAAATTTAAAGTTTATCAGATGGATGTGGTCTACTTTTCTGAATGGTGAATTGGAAGAAGAGGTTTACATGGAAAAACTAAAAGGATTTCAGTTGTTAGATCAACGGATATAGTTTGAAAATTGAAAAAGGAATTGTATGGATTGAAGCAAGCTCCTAGAGCTTGGTATGCAAGATTGGACAAATACTTGATACAACAAAGATTCAATAAAGGCACCATAGATAGTAATATTTACTTCAAAATTGAGGAAGATAAAATCTTGATAGTGGTTGTGTATGTGGATGACATTATCTATGGAGGCAATAAAGCTATGTGTAAGCAATTTGTAGAAAAGGTGTAGAAAGCATTTGAGATGTCAATGCTTGAGGAGATGTATTTCTTCCTTGGACTACAAATCAACCAAATAGAAAAATGTATATTCATTTCACAGTCAAAGTATGTCAAAGAGATGTTAAAGAAGTATGGAATGGAATACTCCAAACCAGTATGTACTCCTATGGTGACTAGTTGCAAATTGAGCAAGGATGATGAATCACCTAAGGCTAATCTAAGAAAATATAGATCTATGATTGGTGGACTATTATATCTAACTGCTACTAGACCAAATATCATGCATGCAGTTTGTATTGTGGTTAGATTTCAAGAAGATCCTAAAGAGACACATGTTGGAGCAGTGAAGAGGAGATTCAAATATTTGAAAGGCACTCCAAATTATGGCTTATGGTATCCTAAGGATATTGATTTCACATTAAGTGCTTACATAGATAAAAATTGGGCTGGTTGTATTTATGATAGGAAAAGTACAAGTGGCAGTGCATTCTTTCTTGGATGTAGATTGGTGTCATGGTTAAGTAAGAAGCAAGATTAAGTTTCTTTATCCACTGTAGAGGTTGAGTATATTGCAGCAACATCTTGCTGTACACAAGTGTTGTGGATGAGACAAATGTTGAAGGATATCAGGGTAGTGTATGATGAGCCTATATCTATCTTTTGTAATAATACAAGTGCAATTAACATTTCAAAAAATCTAGTGATGCATTCAAGTACAAAACATATATCAATTAGGTATCACTTTCTGAGAGAGAAGGTTATGGAGAAGTAGGTGAAGCTTGAATATGTACCTACAAAGGATCATATTGCTGACATATTTACTAAGGCTCTTCCTAAGGATAATTTTGAGTATCTTTGAGAGAATTTGGGGGTTATCGCCTCTCCTCCTTTGAACTAGATGCATATGGAGATGCATCGGTCCAGTGGATCTATGGATTCATCTCTTTTATGGACTAATGTTGGTGGCTACCTCCCAGGAGGAGTAGATAGTGTCATTGTTGCGGTAAGGAATGTTGTCATTGTGTAGAATTGTTGACCTGGTATTGTGTACTCCTAAGGGGGGGTATTCAAAGAAAGTATCTTGGTTTAGTGTCAAAGGGGGAGAACAATGCAAAATAATTTATCCTTGATGTCAAAAGGGGAGAAATAATCATGTGAAAAATTTTATTTACACAAGGGGAGAGAAAAGAAAAAAATCATGAGAGTGTTCAAAGTTGTTGTGTTGTCTTTGATGGTTTTTCACATCATGCTGCCATCAATGAATAAGGGGGAGATTGTTGCAAGTATGAAGGTGTTGTCATTGATGTCAATAGGTTGGTGTTGTCATTGATGTCAACTATGTGTTGAGGAAAGGTTATTCAATCACGAATATGTCGAGGATATTGAGAAAATTGTGAAAAAGAGGGAAACAGTTTGTTGTAGGTTGTGCATGTATAGTTGAGATATTGAGGAAGTGTTGTGAGTACATGGAGCAATATTTGTGTTGAAATGTCTAAAAATGTGTTGGAATGAAGTAATGTGATAAGATGGTGTCTCTGGTACTTGGTTTCAATTCCTTTTGAGAAAATTTGATAAACAAAGAAAATAGTTTTGTGCAAGTGTTCAGAAAATGCTCTAGGATGAGCTTTGTGTTCCTTCTGTACTGATGTTGTTACCTATTTTTTTTACTAGCTCAAATAGGTAGAGCTTAAGTGATTGCAAATGAAAAGAAAGGTACATTTTATTTTTGCTATATTACATTCCATGTGCATAAAGAAATCAAAAGACTATTCTACCATATTACAGTATGCAAATGTATATAACATATGAGAAGATTGCACAAATCTTTTCGAAAACATAGTCTTTATTGATAGTGTAAATGTGTATTGTCTCACACAAGCCGTGAGACTGGCCCTTTTAATGCAAATGAATGAAAAGAATATACATTTACAAAATTTAAAGCAAAATCATGCACATATAGGGAAAATAGACCAGTCATTGCCTGAATGACTGGTTCTAGTTGAGTTTCCTCGCATCATCTTCAGTCTTGTGCTTGTCTTGCTTCCATAATTAGCTTCTTGCTGCTCCTAGTTCCCTGCATCTGTGAGAAAGAATGTTGTTAGAGCAATGAAAGGTCTACAGTCATGATATGAACATACCTCTATAAAAATATAAATTGATTAGCCATGTGCATTAAAAGAAACAACTTACTACTGATATCCAAGAAAATAAGGAGCATTATCAAACACATCTGTCATTTACACACATTTTTCTAACATGTTTGCTTCTTATGCAGGTAAATGAAAAGTAATGTTTATGTTTTGTTTCATCAAATTTCAGCATGTGGGATAAAATTTGGCTCCCACAAGGGTTGAGCTCAACATGCTGCCCTCGTATGTTTGGAGGGATGAAGTGTTATTAATCTAGGTGTCTTATTTTGAGTCATTTCTACACATTTTGATAAGTATCAAGATATAAAAAATATTCATCCATATCGTAGGCATATCCACCTCTTAAGTCCTGTTATTTAGGTTCTTGAACAACATTACCTAAGAGGTGAATATGCCTATGCTAAAGTCATCTATCATTATCCCTTGAAGACTTTAGCAAAACATATATCAGAAATGAGTCTATATAAGACAAATGAAAGTCAAGTAATATCTTTCAGATCATAAATGCAATAGGCTTGAAAGCATTTCAATCATATCTTACAAGTTATTCAACAATGACAGTAGTCAGGTTTGAATGGAGAATAGGGATATCATGACTGAAGGACAAATGGTGCATCTCTGAGTCAATAATGCTCTTAAGTTAATGGAACAGAGATACAATCATCTCATGAATGCATAGATAACTGGCATGAAGGATGCATTAATGCAAGTGCATTGCAAAGTATAATATAAAGGTGTGCATCTAATATTAATTCTATTATGAGACAACAAGAGCTCTTAGGTATTATCAAAGACAAATTACAAGTCAAAAGGGTATGCACAAAATGGTTATTCTAAACCATACATGGATGAAGGTGGCTTTCTTGCAATCAACAAGCAAAGTATGAAGGGATTCAAATGAAAAATTATGCCACAGTGATAAGCAATCATTTAGTGGTGAAATTAATCCATATATATCACAATAAGCCTATGTGCAAAAGCTTTAGATGAAAAAATGTTTTCTAGAGATGAGAAGCATCATAATTGAAGCTAAAATTGGAGCACCATGATCAAGTTCTATTTCAATACAGTTACAGGATCAAATGCTTTGGACTAAGCATTAAAATAAAGAGAGTCTTATTACACCTGTAGGTGTTCCTGGAGAAATGAAATCAAACAAAAATAGCAAAGGGAATGTAGGGTTGTTATTACCTCTTAATACCTGTACAAGATGAAGGATAAGAGTATGAAAGTTTCTTTTATATCTCCTACATAAGCACACAACTGGAGCTTTATATTGAAATGTTAAATACTAAAAGAAGCATATGTACACATGAGTATAGAGAAACCACATAATTTCATTTTTACAAAAGAAAAACCCTTCTCTGTTTAGGGTTGTGAGCATAACGGAAGTGCCAAAGAATGGAATATGGCCATGAATCATAAAAAAAGGCAAATATTTGTGCATTTTTCTACAAATGGCCCAAATTTGAGTGTAGTTCTACAAAATGTTTGAGGAGAGAATACAATTTTTTTTTGCGAAAGCAAAGCTATGAAGCATATTGAATTCTTCATTTCTGTAGGAATTTTAAATACCAAAAAATGAATGGTCACAACCTAGAGATGCAAGGCCTTGTTTTTTATTTCTTAAAATAGTATAATGAAGGTAAATACAACTACAGGAGAATACATTGTTCTCTATATGTATCGAAGCCATCTAGGTTTTCTGGAAAAAGAGAAAAATAAAGAGAAAATTAAGATACCCAGGTGTTAAAACAACTGAGAATGGAAAAAAACATGGCCTATGAGGAGGTCAAATCCTCAACTATGAGAAATAGAAGTCTAAATAGAAATAAATGCTTTCACCATTTTTCTTTATAGAGGGGAGCTCAACCTGTACATCAACAAATGACAAAAAAGAAAACCCTCATTTCATTTCTGCTATTACAGAGAGGCAATGAAAGGAGGTGTGGTATTTTTTAATAACTCAAGAACAAGTAAAAATCTCTACAACAGAATGAATGGCTGTGACCCAAATCTACTATTCATTTGTAAGATGTAAAGAAATTTTTAGGTTTGCATAAAAAATTATAAAGTTCAAAACTTACCAATTAGTTTTGGCTTTATCCTCCAAAATCTCTATCAAAAAATGCTTTCTCAAAGCTTAATGGAAGGTCTCCATGGCGTCCAGACAAGGAGAAGATTAACAGAGAAATGAAATAAAGTGAGAAATGAATAGAAGCTATAGGATGTCGCAGCTTGAGAGGCCTTAAATCTTAAAAAAATGAAACTTTTTATTCATTTTTTGCTTCAAAAAATGACTTACCATTGTTGTAGTGAGGAGATCTATAGGGAAATGCACTGCAAATAAAGCTACATAGCTTGCAAATTTTTTCCATGAAATCTGTGACAGAGCTCCACAAACTGTTGTCGGCGACTAAGCTTCCTCTAGAAGTTTCGACATACAAAATGAAATGAATATTTCATTTTTTCCCTTTGTTTTGTTCTAGGGTTTGTAACCCTAAAGTGGTTGATGGAAAGACTTGGCATTTTTCCATGATTTTTTTAAAATAATATAAGGTTAAATAATATGCATCGAGGGCTAAGACTCATGTCTTGTGCCTTAGATTTTAACAAACCTTGTATATGCTGTACATTAAATCTTTATGACTATAAAATTTTTGCACTAATTTTCTCATATGGCCGAGTTAGTGCCTTGTATTTTTTGCATTTATTTTCACCTGTAAAGCTTTTGGCTAGTAATATTGTTCTAAATCACATAGTAAAAATGCTATTTTAAATGCAAAATTAAGGTAAATAATGCCATGTAAATTCCTTTATGAGTATTGTTGAGGAGTTATGCTTTTGCAAGCATATAGGGTTAGTTGTTATAGTTTGGAAACATGTGCCCAAGTATTTAGGGAGTCTTTATTCATCTTATTGGAGGATATGGAGGGAATGTAGGGGTGGTTTTGCATGCCTAGATGCTTGGCATGGTCAAACCTACCTTTTTCACACATGGGAGTCCATTATGGAGGGAATCTAGTGGCTTGATTATAGGCTTTTTTGAGGGATCTGACCCAAGTCAGTTGATGGTTCCTATTTTGGTGCAATTGCTTGGAGTTGGTGGATATATTCTCATTTTGACTCATTTTGTGAGGGAGTTCATATGATGCAATTTCTGGAGTTATTGATTTTTGCAGTCCTTTCTCATACTTGAGCATACTTTGTAACTCATTTGGGATATGAAATACATATATCACCTTGGAGACTATTGATTCGAGTTTTTTCTTCTTATTCTTTTAGTACTATGTATTGTTAAATGTTTGATCAAGTTACTTGTGAGGTATTTTCATCTCCTTGTAGCTTTGTCTCATTGCCTTCATGCCTTTTCTGCAAAAGTATGTTTATGTAGGTTGCAAATTGTGTTTAAAAATTTGCATATAGCTTTTAGACTGAGAAAGTTATTTTCCTTTTGAAAGTTAATGCATTCAAACCTTTTTGTGAAATATTTATGCATAAGCCTACATAAATAAGTTGTGCAGTTTAGTTCTGTCATCAGTGGCCAAGTGTATGCGAGTCTCATTCTTCGTAGCCCTTGTTAGTTTGGTGTATCACCCTTCATTTTTAGTTTCAGTTTTCATTTTAAGCATTTCTTCTCCCTTTTTCTCTGCAAAATCAGTAGTTTTTAGGTGATAACCAGCTAGGAGCCAACCTTATCTAGAGATTCACTCCAAATTTTAGGTGACCCACAGCCTAGGAGTGATTCAATTTTTCTCTAGAGTGCTAAGTACTGTAACTTAGCCAGGGTGCAACTTTAGAAGATAACAGTTTTGGCACGCTTGGTGGGACTGTCGAATCAGACAGTTTAGAAATATAAGTGTATTGTTGGTTATGATATGTAGCCAACATTTTCAAGCCTTTAAGAGGCCATTTTTTGCATATCTGGCGACTTCCACTGTGGGTAAAGGAAGAGAAGCAGTGCTGTTTTATTTTTATGAAAAGGTTACAAACTAGGAGTTTAGGTCCATTTGAATATTTATATTTATCTCCACCTAGAAGGCAGGGTAGAACTATCAAGGGAACTCCTATTTCAAAGAGAGTTCAGTCAACTCCACCAAGTTTTAGACCAACAATATCAACCAGTTTAGTTGTACCTGCATCTTCTGTACCTGTCCAAGCTAATCCACCTCTAGTTGTTCAAATGGCAAGGAATCAAACATTTGTTGCTTTTGATGGAGGTAGTCCATTAAACCTTGTACAACATGATGAAATTCTAGTGGTTTCCCTAAAGAGTTTACCCTTTTTCATAGGAGAGGACCAAACAACCCCTATTGAGCATATCAGAGATGTGGCCTCTTTGTGTGGAGTCCATATTACTCAAGAGAATGTGGTTGTTAGACTACTAGCTGCCTCATTAAAAAGGCAAGGCTTTACAATGGTTCAGGGGTTTACAAGTCGGTTCTATTGCAACTTGGGATGAGTTTGGAGACAAGTTGCATAAGCAGTTTTAGGACAAGTTTGATCACTTGTCACTGGTGGAACAACTTACAACAATCAAGAGAGCTCCTCAAGAGTAAATGTCTGATTTTAACTTTCGTTTTTAGAAAACATGGTTCAAAATTCCTAAAACAGTAAAACCTTCTCTTGAATATGCATTTTTACATTGTTTGAGGGCCCTTAATAGTGATATATCTTTTATGATACAATACATGGGGGTGCCACTTTACTAGATGCTTATGAAATAACAATTAGAGCAAAAAATAGTCTAATTCAGGCTGGTAAGATAGCTCCTAGACCTCCAATGCCAATTTTCCTAGAAATATACCCTTTTATGCCTTTGCAAATACGACCATTTTCTCCATTACTTGTTGTACCAGCATTACAAAATTATAGATGCAAATTTGAGCAGAGCAGTGTGAACTTCAAGTGTTGGACTTATGAATGAAGTGAGCTGAAGGTGTCTGCAATTATTCAAGAAAGGTTGCTAAGGTGTTGGAGCATTTGTGATGAATTCCTTGTTGCATTGAGGATTTTTCTTTGTGTAACATTTCCCTTCTATATTCTTTTTCTTTTTGTGGTAGTGAGCCTTGCTTGTGAGCCCTATTAGATAGTGTGTCCTATTCTGGCAATGAGACCTTGTACCAGTTTTGCAATTACTTATATTGTGAGCTACTCCTCACCATGGTTTTTCCTTTATTGGGTTTTCCACGTAAATTTTTTGTTCTCTTGTGTATGGTGTTATTTTTGTTTCTATTATTTGTATTTCATGATTAATCACTTTAACAAAATAAGGGTTTAAAGAATGCTTGTGGATCTGATTACTGTTTAGGGTTTTGATGTTTTAATTCGATACATTTTATTCACCTCCCCTCTCAGTTGTCTTGTTCATTCAACAGTAAGAGATTAACATTAGATCTATATGCAAGACCACCTGTGAAAATAATAGATTCCTTCCACAAGAGAGTATGAAATAAAATGAGCTTGCTTGATATTAAAACCTATCAAAATGATGATGAGGTATGAAGTATATTACAAAGTGCACAATGACCTTTTTTGTATTGGAAAGGTAAGGAATATGATTAAACAAGATTGTGACACGTGTCTTAATTCTATAACATGAGATAACTAACTCATAACAACCTAGGAATCAAGAAATAAATGCTAAAAAAATAAGATCTAGATATTCCAACTAAGACTTCTAGATGGAATCTTATAATCCTAAGTGTTGTCACATGAAATTGCACCTTGCTGAGCACGAAGCTCAAAATTCTAATGAAATAATGGAGATGGCCTTAGGGTGTGGGACCTTTGCGTGTATGAGGTTGAATCTCTAGAGAAGACCGACTTCTTTTTTCAATCCCAATGCAAAGTGTTGGTCCAACCCAACACATGAAATCCTATCACTAACAACTCACAAGGAAAAGGGGAGAAGGAGAACATGAAAGGGGAGAGGAGGTGATACACCGAGTTGGAAAGGTCACTTCTTCCTGACCTAGACTGCACAATACATTGTTGAAGAGGGACTAAAGACTCACATAGTTCTCTGTTTGGTTGATTTCAAGGGCATAAAAGAAGATTAGGGTTTGACAAAGCATTGGAAGGAAAGCAAGGTTTCTCAAACCAAAAACTATAAACCATTTAACACAAACATACATGCATGAAAATACAATAAACACTCAGATATGAAGGTAATAACTTACTCAAAGACAAAATAGTTGAGAAGAGGAAAGCTTGATCGATTTCACTAATGTAGAGGCAAAAAGCCAATCTTTACAATGGCATAGTGTGAAATACAGTCTACAAAAGAAAACCCTAGAGGAGCCAGAAGAAGAACCTTGAAAATGAATACATTTTTTTTCCTTTATAGATCAGGTATAACTAAGAAACACAAATTGAACCTTAACCCTAACCAGGGTTAGCAAAAAAATCCTGTGCGTGTAATAATGGAGCCATATGTGAAAATATCAATTAGGGCATAGATCCGATAATAAAGTCAACAAAGAGCAATAAACAGGCATGGATGCTCATGAAATCCACTTGTGAAAGGTCAGGGGAGCAATTAATGTTGTCCTTGAAGCTCAGGAATCAAATCTAGGTGCTCAAAAGTCAAATCAAGCCTCAAAAATATCACCTAAAAAACACACCAAAACGTAGGAAGGTCATGGCATTGGGCCCGAAAAATCACCTTTGCATACATTAAATGGTCTAGACCCACAAAAAGAGCACATTATTGGATGGTCAGGCATTGGGGTATCAGATGTTGGGAGTTAGGCCATCAGCTTACCACTTACTACACACTTAGAAGAAAGGAGGAGTAGAGCGTGAAGAATGAAGGAAGCATCAGATGTAAGAGGGAAAGCTTACCTCCGAAAATGAGGAGTAAGGGAGATGAGATACCTCTTACTGACGAAGGGTAAGAGGTAAAGGGGAAGGCCAAAGGACAAAACTTGAAACCTTACCAAAATGAGAAAGGAAAAAATAGAAGAGGAGATGGATTCAAAGGGTAAGGCCGAAGGCTGGAACCCAAAAAACTTAGAAGAAAAAGGGAAGGAAGAAGGAGCGATGGGGAAAGCATGCAAGGTAAGCGAGTAAGAAACAACCCGAAAACCCAAAATTTTGGGATTTAGCAAAATTTAGGAAACTTTAAGGAAAACCTCATGCAAGATGGCCCATCGGGAATCTCTCAGAGTAGATATCAGTGATGGGTCATCAAAGGGGGGCATGGAATTCCAACATTAAGCCTGACTTCTATGAAATTATTGCCTGCTAATCATGGGATCCAAAGGTCTTATCAATCCATTGGGTATGGAGTCATGAAGGGGAAAACTTAATAGATGGACCTCCTTAAAGCAAAAAAAAACATGTGCAACTGCACTTGGAGGAAAGCATGAAAGCTAGAACATACATTCCCTTAAGGAGAATGTAGGGTGTGCAAATGCACTTCATGGAAATAAAATATTTACAATATGTACACAAACTAATAGAAAGAAAAGAATGGAAGATTGCCTCTGTCAAAGATGAACCTTTTGAAGGAGATGATCTCCCTCAAACCATAGTTGCAGGACTCACCTAGCTTCAACCACCAAAAAATACTGCCAACATGCATGCAATTGCACATAACACTTGCAAGGTGAAGGATCGCTTCACTGTAAATTTTTCCATTGCAATGGAACCATATGATGCAAGTGTTAGATTCATCTAACACTAGTGTCTTGGGTGAACATATAGCAGCAGAGATGAATTTTTTTGAAGATAGGTCAACATCCAAGAGCAAACCTTTTGTAGAGGGAAGATAACTCACCTCACAAAAGGATGGGCTGATGTTACCATCGTTGACCTCCTCAATGCATAATCTAAAAAAAAAGGAGAATGTTTCCATATCACATAGTGATGCAAAATATTCCAAATCTGATTTTTGATTTGGACAAGAAACTCATGCACCTCACAAGAGAAAATTTGAAACTCTAGCATACAAACAAATTAAGCAATGTGAGCATCACTCTCCAAAAAAATGTGTGGCTGCTTAATAACTACAAAATCATTTGCATTGATGCACACTTCATCAACACAAAACAAATTTTTGAGACACTTCAAGTGAAGAACTAAATTCTTCAAATTTTCTCTCGTTTTTAATTATTTCTTGGCAACTAGCTGCAAAAAAACTAGACTCGTGGCATGCAATGGCTGCCACATCCTCTACTGATTCTTTATTCTTATACTACTGCTCACAAAGCTGCTCTTTTGGGGGTGAAAGTTTGGCATCCAAGCTTGAACAAAAAGCTTCTAAATCATCCCAAAAGAGATCCTCCACCTTATAACTATAGACCTCAATAGATCGTGGATCTTCATTCACTATAATAGGGGCTAAACACGTCTATTGCTGCTGCCCTAAAACCATGGAGTTATCTTCAACCATCAAGCCCAAACCAAGCTATTCAGAGGCTTCAATTGTTGTAGGTATAGATGATCTATCCTCCCCATCTTTGACAAAACAAGGAAGGGCATCAAATGAGAGGAATAATTCCTCTACTATATCAATTTTTTCTACCTTTTTAATACCTTGTTGTTGCAACACTATTTCATCTTCAATTTTTTCTTGCAACAAACCAAGAAACTCATTATTTTGAGCACATGAAGCCTCCACAAAAACATAAACCTCACTCCTCACTTGAAATTTCTCAATAGGAGTAAAATGTTGAGCCTCCTCAAGGATATGTTCTTGTGAGGAATGGAGGCTGGAAAAACTTAGGATCTCCAACATAGAAGATCAACTTGATGGCACAAGAGGTTGAATAGGAGTTTCAAGGGGTTGATAGGATTCTTGAAATTAATTTTATTTTTGCAAACCTCTTGCACAACAGGTTGCTATGGAATAAAAGGAGGACTAATGGGGGTTTCAAGAGGCTTGCTAGGTTTCTTGAAACTTACAAATTTATACTTTCTTACCTCCTTAGCAGGTTGTTACTTTCTGGAAATGGTGGAGGTGCTTGTTTGAAACTAGGTACTCGAGGGACTACCTGAGTGCCGGGAACTTGTGCTAGAGAAAGGGAAAGAATTTTTTTCTTTTCCCTAGTAGCAACATATCTTGTTGTATACTCCTTTTGTTGTTTTCTTTATGCCTCCAACTGCTGCTTATAGCTCCATTAAGCATCTAAATTTTGTTGCTACAAATAATGAGCTTGATGGAAAAACTCATCATGTTGTGGGAAACAACACTGCTGCCCCTAATAGGCTTTATTAGCCCACTCCTCCTTCCGTAGGTCAATCTCTTGTTGTCTACAAAGCTCCTCAAGCCATCTATTGAAATCAAGAAAAATTCTTGTAATCTCACTTGCACTTAAATTATCAAAATCTCGGGGTGAGTAGGAGAGAAATAAGGGTGATTTTGAAAATAACGAGTCTCTTGGGGCTATTGATATGAATGTGTAGGTATCCAAGAAGATTGAATAAGGTGGGGCGGTGGTATGCATTTTGAGAAGGTTGAGAACCCACAACAGTTTGGTTCTTTGGAATGAAATGGGAGGTATAACTAGCCTGATATGGTTGATTAGGAGGTGCAAAGCTAGAATTATCATGATATGGTGGAGTATACATATGGTTTCCATTATAATGTGACATTTTTATGAATAGGAAACACCTCAAAAATTACTAAATAAGAGAAAAGGACTACCAAACCAAATATTTTGGGTACATACCAAAAGAGTCACCCAAATATGTTGCAAAGTCACTAGGTGCTTGAAGAATGCCTCCAAAGGATGAAACGTCAAAGAGCACCACTTCCTCGATGACATGAAATGAAACTAAGCTACTTGAACCAACTGATTTTGAACAGACTCGCCATGGTGTTTGAAGATATGACTCAAAAATAAAAATACATTGAAGAAAACACCCAATTCTTCAACATAAAGAAGTAGTCCCATCAGGTGTGCCAAAAACTATTATCAGATGAACTTGCACCCTACTGAGCACGAAGCTCAGTATTCCAATGGCACAATGGAAATGACCTCAAGGTTGGGACCTTTGCGCGCATGAGGTCGAATCTCCAGAGAAGGCCAACTTCCTTTTTCAATCCTAGTGCAATGTGCTAGTCCAACCCAACATATGAAATCCTATCACTAACAACTCACAAGGAAAAGGGGAGGAGGAGAACATGAAAGGGAAGAGGAGGTGATACACCAAGATGGAAAGGTTTCTTTTTCTTGACTTAGACTGCATAATACATCATTGAAGAGGGACCGAAAGACTCACACAGTTCTTTGTTTGGTTGATTCTAGGGGCATACAAGAAGGTTAGGGTTTGATAAAGCGCTGGAAGGGAAGCAAGGTTTCTGAAACTAGCAACTATAAACCATTTAAAACAAACATACATGCATGAAAATACAATAAACACTAAAAAATTAAGGTAATAACTTACTTAAACACAAAAGAGTTGAGAAGAGGAATTTCATTAATGCAGAGGCAAAAAGCCAATCTTTACAATGGCAGAGTGTGAAATACAGTTTGGAAAATAAAAACCCTAGAGGAGTTAGAAGAAGAAGAACCCTTAAAAATAAATATATATTTTCCCTTTATAGATCAAGCATAATTGAGAAACAAAAATTGAACCCTAACCCTAATTAGGGTTAGCAAAAAAATCATGTGCGTGCAATAATAGAGTCATCCATGAAAATATCAATTAGGGCATAGATCCGCCAAGAAACTCAACACAGAGCAATAAATGGGCATGGGAACCCATGAAATCCACTTGCAGAAGGTTAGGGGAGAAATTAATGTTGTCCTTGAAGCTTAGGAATTAGATTTGGGCGCTCAAAAGTCAAATCGAGCCTCAAAAACATTTCCTAGAAAACATGTCAAAACACAGGAAGGTCAAGGCGTTATGCTTGAAAAATCACCTTTGCATACATTAAATGGTATAGACCCCTGAAAAGAGCACATTATTAGATGGTTGGGGGTCAGGCCGTCAGATGTCAGGAGTCGATCCATTAGCTTATTGCTTACCGCACACTTAAAAGAAAGGAGGAGTAGAGCACGAAGAAGGAAGCATTGGGGGTAAGAGGGAAAGCTTACCTCTAAAAATCGGGGGAAAGGGAGATGAGATACCTCTTACCAACGAAGGGTAAGAGGTAAAGGGGAAGGCTAAAGGCCAAAACCCGAAACTGTGTTTCTTAGTCAAATTTTGAGAGAAAAGAGGGAAAGTGAGAAGGAAAATAAAAGGAGAAGGTTGAAGAAGATGAGACTTCAGAGGTCAAACCTCAGACCGTCAGAGGTCAAAGGTTGGGAGGAAGCCCTACCTATTATGAAGTGAAAATGGTAAGAGGGAAGAGGTTAGGGCGAAGGACGAAGGGCGAAGGCCGATAGAAGAAAAGCGCAAGGAAAGAGGAAAGGGGGAAGAGGGAAGACCGAAGGTCGAAGGTTGAAATGAGAAAGGCGAAAATGGAAGAGGAGAGGGATTGATAAGGGTGAAAGGGTAAGGATGAAGGCCGACACCCAAAACACTTAGAAGAAAAAGGGAAGGAAGAAGGAGCGATGGGGATATCATGCAAGGTAAGCGAGTAAGAGACAACTTGAAAAGCCAAAATTTTGGGACTTAGCAAAATTTAGGAAAATTCAAGGAAAACCTCATGTAAGATGGCCCATGGGTAATCTCTCAGATCAGATATAAGTGATGGGTCATCAAAGGGGGGAATGAAATGCCAACACTAAGTAAAATTAACATGTGAATAAGTCCCTTAACTCTCTAGTAAGGAAATTTACTAGGTACAAGGCATACATTCACACCATTTAGAATTTCCATGACAATATCTAAGATATGTGACTTGAGTTTGAACTCCACCTATTTAATCTTTTTCATGTAGATTATTAACTTTCCTCTAGTTTTACTTACATGTAGGAAATTTTCCAACTCAAGGCAACTTTTAGAAGTTTCTCATTAACTTCTAGTATTGTTGCATTAGTTAGTTTAAAGTTGAAGATTTTTTGATGTGTGGTACCTAAATACATGTAGGATGCCTATAGGGTAACAAGAAGTTTGAAGATCCTTCAAACTAAATAGGAAAATTAATAAGTACATATTTAGGGTGACTAATGATCAAGTTTGAAGGTTTTATCTTCTTTTTAATACAAAGACAAATTCATGTAAAACCTTTCAATAGTGTAGGACTAAAGAACGTGTTACCCTTTTAATGAAAAACAATATTTGTATAAGTTTGTTCCACTTTTAAATACGTGATAATTCTTACAAGCTAAATGTTTCAGTTCTTTGTACCTCAACCTTAAATTGATTTTCAAGGTTAGTTTTTCCCAAGCTTTGTCTAAGGATGGAAAATTAGAGAGGTACAAATCAAAATAATATATGTGATAAGTGAAATAATAATTTCTTTGTTGGCATGAGTCTTACAATTTCTTGGGGAAGATAGTATGACTAATGGGTCCATTAGTTCCTAGGGATAAAACCTAAGACAATCATAACTACAACTATATACACTAGGCATCACTCTCATACCTTGGAAAAGGTGCACAATCCTCATGTGTTACGTGAGTATGCCATTAGCAATATAATAAGGAAAAAATTTCATATTTGATCTTTTGTACAATAAGAAACATTAAAACCTTGGCACAAGTTGTGGAAAATAAAGATGTAACAATTGCAATCTCTTCCACATATTATTCCAAAGGAAGAAGAGTGTGTTTTTAATTTCATGAACACGAGGAAGACAAATGTGTGGGTATTGTTGTAATGATAGGGATTTGGATAGTTTTTGATTATGGGTTTGAAGGGGCCTCAAAACCCTTTACAACAAACTTCCACGAGTACAATAGCCAGTAAATAGTGAAAGTGTAGCCAAATTGCCTCTCAAAAATTACAACCACTAAAACAAACACATCAAACAAGATAAAAAAACTTAGCCCTCACTTGTAAGAACACACACTGAAATAATGTGCATTAGACATAAGACCATGTTTAAAAAAACATATCATCCTTATTTGGGCAATCATCTAAGAATCACCATTTTCCAATCCTTAGATTGAAGGGAAAGGAGAGGAGAATCCTTTAATGTCGCTATGATCTACTCCACCAACCATAGGTAATAGGAATGCCTATTTGAAGAATACATAGGGTGCATTTAATTCAAAGGCATTGAAGGACCAACATCAACATGCACCAAAAGTGAATCATGTTCAACGAAAGGAGAACTCGAGGAAGGACCAAGGGAAAGTGATCCACTAAGAGAAGAAGAGGGCATCAAGTTAACACCTAAATAGGGGACCTCACCTACAATTGGCTCATCAAGAACCAACAGGGCCATAGGAGCCTCACAATCCTCTAAGTTATAAAAATCAACAAAAAATAAGTGTATAGGATGAGTGTAATACCCAAAGCTAACAAGTTCATAACAAGACCTAACAAAACTTTTTTTGGAACAAAAACACCTACAATGCATCAATGGCATGTTGCACTTGCACAACAACATGCACACAAGTGTCACAATGACATAATGCCTAAGACAACAAGGTACTTCACCATTACATAAGCAAGGTGGAAATAGTGTAAGACTACCAAATCATGGGATAAATCCACCATGATGAACAAACGAGAGAGAGAGAGAGAAAGAGAGAGAATACAATACCTACATGGTAATTATTTACTAGATCACGATCATGTTCTCTCACAACACCACTCTAGGACAAGATGAGGGATTCCTCAACCTCCAATCCACATCAAACACACTATACCAATCTAAAAATAAAGGAAACCCTTCACAAGAGTATTCCTAACTAAGAGGAACAAATTGCCACAAAATTGAATGATCATAAGTCACTTCTAGACAACTTCACGCTTCCCAAGACATCCCATTGAAAAGCGACATCACCCAAGGGAAGAAAATACTCCACAACACCCCATGATATATGAGGATTTATTGAGGATACTCACAATACTAACCATGAAGGCTTATAACCTTCACAAGACTTCACAAGACAAGAACAATTTTTCTAACCCTAGGTTTGATAACTAGGTCATATTAGGAGGTTGCACAAAATGATGCAAAAATGAACTAAGTCCTCAATTATGACACTTGAAAACAACATCAATAAACCCTTAGGACCATGAGGAATAAATTTTATTTACATGGTTTTCCCATATGAGGTCTCAAAACATAGGAGAAAGATCAAGTCCAGAAACAAGGAAACTTGACTAGGTTTTCAAGGGTTCCGACGACACAATCAAATATAGAAACTTTGCAACTAATCTCTATGGATTGTGGAAATATTCTATCACTAACTATCACTTGATTAAATGACTCCCCATTCATGATCAACCTAATTTCCACTTTGGTCTGAGGACATGTTGGGAGTCACTCCCATAACCCTCTCTAGTACCTTAATCCTAGGCTCTTCACACTCACCAACGAGTGTGGCACAAAAACCAATGCAAGAATATAATATTTTAAAAATAAATAACACTTTCTAAAAATGCATAATATCACATTTCATGAAGTACAAATTCATTAAAACATTCCAAAATAGTCATCACACCCTCCGATGAGTGTGACATAAAAACCAATGCAAAAATCCAACTTTTTCAAAATTCAATGAAAATTTCCCACATTGAATGATTTCACATTTCATGAGGTTCCATATTTTCAAAACATCAAAATTGATTCATTTTCATGCAAAACTTCCAAATTTTATCAATATTTTTACAAGGTAAAAACCAGGTTTTTTCAATTCCACCATTAAAATTTTCTTCAAAATTTATTTTCAAAATTCAAAAATCCAAAGATACCCTTTTGCCCTAAATACGTCCAACAACACACTTTTCACATAAAATTCACATTTCCTACATTTCTCAAAAAATTGGACATTATAATTCCATAATTAATTTTTTTTCAAAATGAATTAAATCTATCGATTATACAAATCAAAATGCAAAATAAAAGGAGATGAGAGGATTCTACACTCCCCTAATCATTCTACTACAAACAAACTTGAAATAAATTGGCTAAAATAATGTAAAAAAACAAAATACCTCTTTCTCAATCAAATTTTGAAATGAAGAGCATGTCATGCATTCCAAACGAGAGCTTGCAAGGATCAACATGCAACATCCCCTACCAATTCCTAACCTAACAAATCCAACCTTGTCAAATTTTTCCATTGAATACACTCCCTATCAACAATTCAATTTTTCACCCAAAAGAGGATTTTTCTCTCACAAAATTTCTCCCAAAATAAAATTACATAATGAAATAAATTCCCCTTTCTCTTTTTACCAATTTTTCCAATTTTAAATTTAATAAGATAAAATTAATTCTCTATTCCTTTAACTCCTAATTTTTCCAAATCTCAAATAAACATTTAAATCCATTCCTAAATAACATATATCCTTTAAATTCATGATTTAAATTCATATAAGCATATTCCTTTAAATTCAAAAAAAACAAAATTCAATCATGATAATTAAATCATGCATAACTCACAATTCCCAAACCAAGGAATTTTTGCAATTAAGTTAAACAATGAATTAATTTCATTTCGTCTTTCATTCTATGTTCCCATTTCCTGAAGCATAGGGAATATTTTAATAATAAATATTAGAATCATTTAAATTTCTAATATTTTGATTGTGAGAAAACATAGAATTTAAACCATCACTTAAATCAGGTATTTATGGGTTGTTCACAACACATAGGGATTCTTGAATAACTCCTAACTTGGATTTGAGTTCACATAGGGTCAACTATTACACATACCTACTCGATTCGAGTACATTCATGGAATGGATATAAGGGGGTCCAATGTGACATCTCTGAATTAGTTGGGGAATAACTCAGACCTGTGTAGCCAGGTGTAGGAATAACTCTATAACCCTATAACTATAACCATTCAACGCATGTCAAGGGTACTTGTTCAATGTATATATAGCTGAAGCACACCATAATCATCCCAACAGAGTCTAATAGCATAAACATAAAATGACATCTATACATCCATCATATAAAACATTCCTTCTGAACATCAATAATCAAAATCCCATTTAATCACGACATAATAATGCATTTCAATGAATTGAAGCATAATGATAACCAAATATATAAATATACAATATTCCAACAATTGACATGTTGAGGAATCTCATCTCAAATACATAGTGGTTCATACACACCAATCAAAGCCATTAAATAATCACCATAACAATCATGAGGAAACAATGAAGCTAAAACACCGATCTCACATTAACAAGATGAAAATAGGAGGGGCACTACAATGAGAATTCAATCACCACGTAGCTAAACCCACTAACCTATGATGAGAGTTGGATCAATTAGAAGAAAGGTGTTTAGTAGAGAATCATCTTTTGCAATGGAAGGGAAGAGCCTCATAACCAATCATTTGAGTTCAACCATGTCCACCATAGGCACAATTTCCTTGGAAATGTCAATATCAACCAAAATACGGGCATAGGTGGTGTGGAAAAAATTAGAAGTAGCATCAACCCTGAGAAAATGGCTAATCACATTACCTATATCTTCAAAGAAAAAAATGTCCTAAAATTGGAGAGGTAGGTTAGGCAATCTAACCCAAATTGACATGATATAAGTAGCTTAGAGAGATGGTTGAAAGAAGTGTTGAATATCCAAAATACTAAGAGGGGGGGTGAATTAGTATTCCAATAACTAATAATAAAATCCACTTAACTATTATTACCATTTTGACATAATCAACAAGAGATAACATAAAAACAAGTCAATGCAATCACACACATGAACACCAAGATTTTTATGTGGAAAACCCAGAATGGAAAAAACCATGGTGAGGGTTAACTCACAATATATTATATCTGGATACAAGATATTATAGGGCTCATTGCCAGGACTCACTATCCTTAAAAGGCTCACAACCTAAATACAAAAGATGGCTCATTTCCAAGATACAATGATAGTGGCTCACCGCCAAAAAAATGAACTAATGGAATACACCTTCAATGTGCAGGGTTTAGTTCCACTGAAGCTCAGAATAAAAAGCACTACATCGCTCAACCAATCTATACTACTGATAAAGAATTTAGGCTCTGATATTCTCCTCTATTCACTTGCTCGCACACATACACACTTACACCTCTTCTTTCTTGCTCTCTTGCCTCTTATCTTCAATCCTTAAAGCATCTACAATATATGCAAGCATATCTTATTCATCAATTAGGTCAGTCTAATTAGATGAACACAAAATAATCAAAATCTTTCTTTGTTGGCACCATATAAGATTTGAACATTTTACCCATGTAGTGCAATATGCCAAGTCGAATATTATTATTCATAATTTATTGCATTTTTTGAGTTGGCCAAGACTAAAAAACATAATTCTTCAAACCAACAAATAATCCTCAAAGAAAACACCTTTCAGATCTATGAACACATTAATTTCCCATCACACTACTAGTAAAGAGACTGTCGGCTCAACCGTAGTATAAGAATGTTCACCTTAGTAGAATGTGGAGTCTCCCACACAATACACCTCACACAAAACAATAGTAGGATACAAAGTTAAACTCTGTTAGAGATAAATTTTTGTTCATAGTCAAAAGATGTCTCAATTTCCAAGAGAAAGTAGTCTGAGTGAGTCAATAAACATGGTTAGGAGATTAGAGTCATATCAGATCTTGTGATGAGTTCTAGACTCAAATACCAACACACTGATCCATCACAAAGGAGTATTACTGGTAGAGAACAACTTCTGGTAAAACAAACAAACTTCCCATATAGTCATCACCATGTAGTTATTACCATGTTGACATCAATGACAACATAGAAACAAACAACACAACCATCCATACTTCATGCTCATGTTGCAAGGCTTCTAACAATCTCCCCCTTTGGCATTGATGGCAACATGCATGACAAAAACTTTTTCAAGTATACCGCAACTATATGTTCTGACTTACTCCCCCTATCAAAACTAATCTTGACAAAAAAGTTTTTCCTTTGACTCTTTATCTCTCCATCTCTTTATCTCTCCCCCTTTGACACCAATGACAAAGGAAGGGGTCTGATATAAGAATGTATATAAAAAATGTAGCCAAAAATATATGAACACAAAATTAATTTGAAGAAGAACCTATGAGACTCTCCAGGATAACCTTCCATGACACTTTACTTTCTTCCCATGAACCTTTTGCACTGACAAGAGTCTTGTAAAATAGCTCAAGTTTAGTTAGAGACTCTATGCCATTTGTTAAAATATTCGGACTAAGATTGATCTTTGATAATTCACCAATACAACGAAGAGCACTAGAAACAAAAGTATGTCTAAATTTAATCATGTCTCTGAGTGCCATAAACTTCTTGATGACATATGTTCTTCAATTCTGTAGAGAGAAAAGTTTGTCCTGAAGCTGCACAATGTAGGACCACCTCTGATTATCTTTATCTTCTGCTAACTTGTATGTATCTACCTAAGTGCTCAGTTAAGACTCACTCATCCTTATTTCATTTCTCACATCCAATGTATTGCTAAACCAATCTAGACAAAAGGAAAGTAGTTCTTGTGCCTCTTCTTCACAACCTTGTACATTTTCCAATTCCTTCATTACTCAATTGTGTGCATTCACACATTTTCCTTTGATATCATTCAAATCTTCTTCATCAGACCTAGTTCTAGCAAACTCTTTAAGTCTGAAGATGTAGAATTTCAAGGAATTAATCATGCTATGAAGATTCTCCACAACAAAAATAAATGAATCAAAATTAGCATCGGGAATAACCTTCTGCAAATCTTCCAATGCTCTCTGAATATTTATTCTTTCATGCTCATGTTCAAGCTTACTTTCCTCTACATCTTCTAGCTTGACTACACTTTTCCTTTTCTTCCATGTTCCTGTCTCGCTATCGGGGGTACTTTCATTGAGATGCTTAGGGATTTCCAAGAGAATTTTAGCATATTTATCAATTTCAGCTTCTAACCCTTCATAATCCAATTCAGATATCCAAACTAACCTTGATTCAACTACTTCCATGTAAAAGAAATCTGTAGACAGAAGAAAATTTATGCTTTCAGAGTATCTTTCCACAACACTTACTAGAATCCTAGACCATTTTTCATCCTCATTTGAAATGTTCCAAAGAATGCATCAAGGGAAAATTATTTTCCATCCAAACTACCAAGATTTATCATGAAGTTCCTGATTTGATAGGAAATAGGCTCTAAATTTGACCATTCCAACTTTCCTATTACCGGTAACTCTTTCAAAAAGTAAAAGAGTAGAAAAATAACTAAATTTCCATACCGAAAAGTATTCTTTCTGCTCTTCTTGATATTTAAATTCTTCAAAATATGTATGCGGAGTAGTTCACATAAGTCATATTCCATACCTCTTAACACCATATCAACAACAATATTCACTGCAGCAGTAGAAACTATAGTCATTTTTAGGGATACAAACTTTATGACCAATGACCGTAGTAGCACATCTTATTACTAGATCAACAATCGATCTCAAACCAATTTCTTTTCCTTTAGAATTCACACCTATAACCTCAATTATTTATTTCTCATTCATAGTCTTTAGTTTAGGAACCGGTCCAGAGGAACATAGACTAGTTACATCTCTAATTGCTTCTTTGGTAACCAAATGTGCCTCATCAATCCACAAAGATTCATCATTTATTCTTCTCAATACTATTCGAATATAATTCTTCTCAAATTAAAACAAAGGAACTTTCCTCCAAACATCCAACTTTTTCTCAACTAATACTCTATAGGCATCATGATTCTCTTTCAACTCATTTTCCCAAAGCATATTCAACTAAACTGACGACATTTCTTCAATCTTACTGTAAACAAATGCATAGATATGTTTTGTAGGAAACACTCTCAGAGGCATGCAAGAGAATGCACCAATAGACTCTTCCAACACATTTCTCATATATCTCTTCAATCTAGCTTTATTCGCACAATTCACAATCTTTGAATTATCCATCAATAAAAGTAAAAGATTGTGCAAACATGAATAGCTCTGAAAATGCTAACTAGAAATGTATAGATGTCCTGTATCTGAAGCTCACTTCGACTGTTACTTTCCTCAAATTCTGAAACTTTGAATTCCCTTCCAAACTTCCTTTGCATGCTTCTCCGAAAACACATAGGCCTTTAATTTTATCTGATCTTATTCCTTCCATTCTGAATGATTTTGCAATAAATGTTTCAACTTGTAGGTAGATTGCCTTGAAAAATGTGTACGCCTCCATTCTTTCAAATTTTACAGACCTCATTCTTTAGACATGTGAAAAATACCTTAATCTTGTTACCACATTAAATGTACTTCTGTCATGATATGACATAAGTACCAATAAGGGGGTTTATTAGATTTTCTAATGATTGCTCCCCCTTAGCCGCTACTTTCATTTAGAAATTTACATGAGTATCTGTACTAGAGGTCGGCATAGATAAAACTGATGATTCCTTTCTCCAAGTACTTTCCATTTCTTTTCTTGTCATTTCTGGATCAAAGTTTGATCATTATTCTTCACCAGATAGATGTTCTTCTTTCTTCTACTGTTACTACCAAGATGTTCCAGTTTTCTGCACTTATAGCAAGTAACATTCTTCTTTCCATTTCCCCTTTTATCCAATAGACTATCTTTATATCCATTCTTCTTGTCCTTAGAATCATTCACATTATTTTTGCAGTCTTTTGCTTTATGACCAAATTTCTTGCAGGAATGACAAACACCATTGAAGTATAAATACCTTTTTGAATCGTGCTGTTTTATAGGAGTTTTTCTGGAATTGCTTCTTTGCTCCTTGACTTGTTTATCTTTGTACTGCGTCTTCTTTCTAGTGAATTGCTTCACTTTAGAATTCTGACCTTTTTCAAACTCTAAACCGCTCTTATCCCTTTCCAGTCTTTGAAAATTAATCAATTCATCAAGCATCGCCAAGCTTATCTTAAATTTTTCTTCAAAACTCTTTGCCTTTCCCATATTAGATCTCATGATTTTTGCTTCTAATTCAAGCTTCGTGCATTCATCCATCTTCTTTTGAATTTTAATTTGCTAATATTCTTCAATTCTTTTCTTCTCATCCAATTGTTCCATCAGGCTAGTAATGATTTCTTCTCCTTCAGTCAACAGATAGCATGCATTCATACTTGTACTTTGTAGCTTTTCAATGTGCTCATTTGCTTTTATCAACTTGTCCTTCAAGGCTTCCATTTCTTCTGAAAATTCATCAGTGACTACTTCCAAGGGAAAAAAATTCTCATGTTCAAATTCTAGGACCTTCCTCAAGCTATTAGGCTTCTTCCAAGGAACCAAGCCTGATACCAATTGTTGAACATCTAGAATACTGAGAGAGGGGGGTGAATCAGTATTCCACAAACCAATAATAAAATCCACTTAACCATTATTACCATTTTGACAAAATCAACAAGAGAGAACATAAAAACAAGTTAATGCAATCACACACATGAACACCGGGATTTTTACGTGGAAAACCAAAAATGGGAAAAACCACAGTGAGGGTTAACTCAAAATATATTATATTTGGATACAAGATATTATGGGGCTCACTGCCAGGACTCACTGTCCTTAAAAGGCTCACAACCTAAATACAAAAGATGGCTCACTGCCAAGATACAATGATAGTGGCTCAATGCCAAAAGAATGAACTAATGGAATACACCTTCAATGTGCAGGGTTTAGTTCCACTGAAGGTCAGAATGAAAAGCACTGCATTGCTCAACAAATCTGTACTATTGATAAAGGATTTAGGCTATGATCTTCTCCTCTGTTCACTTGCTCGCACACACACACACACTCACACCTCTTCTTTCTTGCTCTCTTGTCCCTCATCTTCAATCCTTAAAGCATCTTAAATATATACAAGCATATCTTATTCATCAATTAGGTCGGCCTAATTAGATGAACTCAAAATAATTAAAATCTTTCTTCATCGACACCATATAAGATTTGAACATTTTATCCATGTAGTGCAATATGCCAAGTCGGCTATTAGTCTTCATAATATATTGCATTCGTTGAGTCGGCCAAGACTAAAAAACATAATTCTTCAAACCAACAAATAATCCTCAAAGCAAACACCTTTTGGCTCTGAGAACACATTAATTTCCCATCATACTACCAATAAAGAGATTGCCTGTAAGGCCTTGCCCCACATGTGATTAATACAACCCTATTTTGTTACATACTTTACCTAAATAGATAGTTAGATTTATTTTAGGCGATAAGTAAGGCGATTTTGTGTGGCAACAATATTGTATTTCATTTCTTTGTGTTTTACTATCATTACCATAAAGGGTGTCATAAAATTGTGGATTGTGAATTGAGATTATAAATGGGAAGCGAAGGAGGGTGTTCACCCTATTGGGTTAAAAGTAGGATATATATATATATATATATATATATATATATATATATATATATATATATATATATATATATATAAAGGAAAAAGTGTGATAATAATGTTTGGTGAAACACAATTTTTGTTGAATATATAGAGGTGTGAGTGTCGAGAAAAAGAAAAAAAGAATACTATTATCATTCAATTAGTTATTTTGTGATAACATAATTATTATTGGTAAGTCTTTTGGTGGGGTAAGTAATAATATTATTTAGTTAAATTGTTAATTAAATGATAATGTTATTATTAAATTCAAAAAAGATTTAATTTAATAATACCGATATCATTAATGGTTATTAGTTGATCAAATTATAATATTTTTATCGAGAAGGATCATTAATTAAAGATTTGATGACATTTAATACGTGTATTTAGTTGAATGATAATAATATTATTATTTATAACCTTGGCATTATGTTTTGTTCATTTAATTTGTGTTGATAATAACATTGCTAATATTAACTACACTTATATTAATTATGATTATGTTAATATTAATATCATTAGTAACTTGCATTAAAATTAATATGAAGGCATGTGCTTCTATTACTATTTTATTAATTACTCATTAATAATAATATCAATATGGTTATAATATCATGATTTATCTAGGTCAATAATCAATATCCTATTTATTGTGCAATATCTTCTTTATTGTGGATAGATTATAGTCACATCAATCATTAAAATATTAGTGACTTGATTTGGATTCGTATTTCAAGGATCTAATGCCTTAATTTCTCTTCCAACCACGTGGTGTCATTATGTCGATAGAGAACCATCTGTATGTTAATATGCAAAAATTATGTGTTTATGTATGTCGATGGAAAATCATATGTATGTTAATATGTGAAAAGTATGTGTTTATGCATGAATGCACTCCATATGGCTAGATTAAACAATTAATAATAAGTATTAATAAATAATAGAATGAAATAAATTTAGACAAATCTAGATTTTTCTTCTTTAAAGAAACTAATTATTATTTGATTATGTATTTGCAAATGGAAGTAGAATGTTCCCATCCATTTGTCAAATCAATATTATCTCGCTCTCTGTGATAAGTGAGATTTTGGAAACTTTTAATCTTAGAGGAATGTAGCTTTGAAACTTACTTTCTAAGTCTTCAAAAGGCTCCAAACAACTTTACGTGCTCAACAGGATAGAGGTTATGTAAGAGCTTTTGTAATTCTTTTTTTATAAAACTCAGGTAGTCATCATTATAGGCCTTGTAACTTAAGGTAGCCTGCTTAGAAGTATAGGTATTATCACTTTTTTTGTGCTTTATTTTATTTTATTCCGTGGTTAGAGCTTGGCCTTGTATCTATTAAAAAATCTCATTTAATCCAGACACTGTTTTATTATTGTTACCCAAGAATTTCCCTTTATGTATATTTTTTTCTCTAATTTTTTTTTTATGGAATCGTTCCCTCATGAATATTCATCCTTGCATTTAAAAGTCTTGGTGGAAATGTTTGGTTATATTCTTAAAGGGGCTTCTAATAAATTAAACCAAAACTAAAGATTAGTTTTAATAGAGATTCTTTACTTGTCTTTATTTTGTTTTATTTTTATGAGGGAAGATAGTATTATGTAATCAATATATAACTAAGGGAAACACGTGACCCTCAAGCTTTAAGATCTCCTTATTTAAGGGGTAAAGAATATATCCCTACTTTCTAGACAAAGGAGGTCATGTTAATTCAAAATACTAGTATGTAAAAATAAAATAAAAGAAAAAAGATTCAGTAAATATATAAATATGTGAATTAATTTATTTAATTATAAAAGATAATCATTATTATTATTTTAAATTACTTCTTGGGATAAATAAAATAATTGTGTTTAAAGAATATATATGTATAAAAGTGGGTAAATGAACTTAAATAATTGACATGTAAATAAGTAAATGAAACAATAATAATTTATCTCACTCCTTGAGTTTAGTAGAACGTTAACATCAATAATTACCTTATTGGTAATCTTGAAGGTGTCGGTAATAAAATCAGTAATGATGATGGTGGAAATATTAAGTGTAGTACTTGTACAATGTCAAGCAATGATATGATTAATGAACGAACCATTATGAGTTTTGAATTGGATATTAGAATTTTAGTTCCCATGATAATTATTAATATAAATACATGTTTAGCATTCTTAATATAAGGGACAATATTAATGTTAATCGTTGTCATAGGTTTATTTAACGACGTTGTTACTTAGGTTAGAAGTAACGTCATTATCAATGCTCGACCTTAGGCTTGCATAAAGAAGTAAGTATGAACTTACTAACACATGGTAAAACTTTCAAGGAGCGTTTGAGTCATCTTTCTCTTAATGAAAAATAAAATAAATTAAAAAGACTATTAGTTGTGTTTTTTCCTTAGCGTTAATTTTGGGCATCACAAGGTGTTAGTGGTTTGTGTTAGATGTTGATGTTAAGCCATTTTTTTTAAAATCTAGTGATTTTATTCTTTTGTTATCCGACCATGTGGGAGATGGTTGAAGTCTAGTTGTCGAACTACGGTGCCTCTGCAAAATATATATGTAGGAAAGGCCATCTGAGACGAGCTCCCAAGGACTAGGTCTGGCCCTTAGGATTTGTTCTCTTATTATTCTTTTTTTTTATATTAAATATAAGAGGATCAGTACAAAGCACTTCAGATAAGAAGTATCATAGTTTTAGCCCTGTGCTGCAAGAAGGACCTGCAAAAATAGAATCAACCTATCCTGGACCAAAGAGGGATACAAACATAAATCATCAATTCCAGGTCAGCCAAAAATTACAACAAAGTTTGAGAACAAAAATTACAGATATACACTAGAAGAGATACCACCGTATGTAATAGATCCATATACAAAGGAACCAGGACAAAAAAGACACCATCAGCCAGAAGTTAACCAGAATGAACAAAGCTATCACCATCACTGAGAGCCACTAGTGCCTCAGCTGCATTGCCCTCCTCAATTGACAAGCCAGGAACACTGTTCTTCTACTGTTCCATTAGAACAATAACCACCTCTTTACCTTTGTTCATACTAGGATTGGTTTTTTTCTCATCTTTAAGTTCATCTTTGAAAGCTTGAAGAGCCCTTAAAAAAACCTCTGCACCAGGGTGGCCTTCCTGCCACATATGACCATATCTGGCTTCCATAATATCAATAGAAATTTCCTTGTTCTCCAAGTATTTCTAGAATTTGTCCTTAGATAGCTCCACAGTGATGAACACTTGCATAACAACATTATGAAATATGAGTCCCTTGTAGGACTCAGTAAGCAATCTCCTCCTACCCTGAAATCAGTCTTCATTCTGAGCTTTCCAAATTGCCCACAAAATCTCAATAGAATGGATATGCCAAAAAAGAACACCAGTTTATCTAATTTTGCAATTTTGAAGAAAAATCATATTCACAAAAGATATACCCCCATGATTCCCCCAAGTATTGTGAGAAAAGTAAAACATGTTCCAGACTTCCTTAGCAAAGATACAGTCAAAGAAAATATGGGATAAAGATTTAGGTTTCCTACATAAAGAGAAAATGTCAACATCATTTGTATTGGTTTTATAAGGGAGCTTCTGCAGCATCTGAAGCATGCCTTTTTAGCCTCTAATTCTTTCTGCCAATTTTTCAAAAAGATTCTTTGCCATTGATCCTTGTTTAGGTTCATTTTCCATGCTTTGTTCATATGTTCAGTAATATCCACCTGTTCAGTTAGCATTGTGTAGATATTTTTGACTTTAACATTCATTATTTTGTTGCCATTGTGCCACACAAATTCTTTATAGTGAAGGGGATCATTTATGAGTTTAACCAGAAACTTGACATGGCCACAGGCCTCTCTCAACATCGTGTAGGTTCTCCAATTGCTTTGAGGGATGTTAAACTCTGTACTAAGGTCATTCCATTCCTTCAATTTTCCATTAGTCAAAATATCATTAAAACAAAGAATCCCTTTGAGAGCCCAACCTTTAGTAGAGCAACCTTGAATAAGAGCTAAGGGCTTCCCCTTACGTTTTAGATTCCACCAAATAGAACTGTTGGCAAAGAGGGCCCTATTATCACCCTTGGTGAAGTGGCAATTGGATAAGTGTTTTTTGACAATCTCCCAAGCCTTCCATAAGGTTTTAAAAACATTGGATCCTACAGGTGACATAGATCACTCATAGCTAAGGATATCACTGAAAGGAAGGAGCTTCCAAAATTTTGCATGTTTAGGCACACCATTGGCAATATTGTACCTAACAAGCACTTTCCATGGTTCCTCACCATCCAAAGCTCCAATTACCCATTTAGAAGCCAAGGCTATGCCTTGAATCCTCAAATATTTTAACCCCAAACCACCTCTCACTCTAGAAATGGTGCACCATTCCCATTTGACAAAATGCTTCTTCCTTTTCCCTTTACCATCAAACCACAAAAAATCCCTTATTATTTTTTGTATAGCATTAATCTGGTAAGAGTAGAAAAACCACACAAAAGAAAAATAAATACTATAGGAGGACAAAATTTTCTGACAGATCTGGAACCTCCCAGCAAAAGAGAGGTAATGCTTACTCCATTTTATTAAATTCCTTTCAATCCTATCTCTAATCCAACACCACATATCTTTCAGATTAGGCTCAATAGAAAATGGGATACCAAGGTATCTCACAAGCCTCTAAGGGCCCCCCCATTGAATACCAAACCTGCCAACCCAATTAGGGGGCTTATCTTTCCACCCAAGAAGGTAAGATTTTGTAGGGGAAATTTTTGCCCCTGAAGCAGAACAAAAGATCTCAAGCTTCTTCATTAGAACATCAAAATTATCCTCATCAAGCTGTAGAAGAATAGAAGTGGCATCAACAAACTGGAGGTTGATGAGTTCATTCAAATCCGGTAACCTAATACCTCTTACCCCAGGGACCATTGCATTATCCCTCAAAATGTAATGAAGAGCATCAAAGGCAATAACAAATAAGGCAGGTGCAAAGGAGCATCCTTGCCTTATTGATCTCCCAAGTATAATCTCCCGAGAAAGAACATCATTAACATCCACTTGAGCAAAAGAATCCTAAAACAAAGTCTTAACCATAGAACAAAAAGGCTTGGAAAACCAAATGCTTCAAGAACTAGAAGCACAACGTCCCATTCAATCCTATCAGAGGCTTTTTGAAAGTCTAGCAAAAGCATTGCTGCATCTTGACCAAAATTCTTAGCCCAGTCTATGGCCTCCCAACTTGTCACCAGATTCTCTAAGATATACCTCCCCTTAATGAAGCCAGTTTGAGTTGAATTATTAATGATGGGAAGAATACTAGCCAGTCTCTCAGCCAAAACTTTTGCCAAAATTTTATAAGAAACATTCAAGAGAGTGATAGGCCTCCAATTCTTAACAAGGGTTTTGTCCCCCTCTTTAGGAATCAACTTAATGATTCCTCTGTTAATATTTTTACCAAGGGAACCCTTCGCAAAGGCCTCTTTATAAACTAGGTAAAGATCATCACATGCCTAGTCAATGAATGATTTGTAAAATTTTATAGGTAAAACCATCAGGTCCTGGAGATTTGTCATTCTTGAGGGAGAGAATAGCTCTCCTTATATCCTCCTTAGAGATTTCTCAGCTCAGCTCTAAAGCTGCCTCCTTACTAATCCAATTGGGCATGATCCCCTTGATATAGTCTCTAGCTCGAAAGCAGGACTCATTACCTCCTTCAGAAGTGAAAAGGCTCTGATAGAAGAGAAAAAATTGCCCTCTTATTTCATCCCGATTCATAAGAATATTACCATCTGCATTGATCTGATCAATTAGTTCTCTGGCCTATTTCTTCTTTAAATATCTAAAAAAAATTTGTACCCTTGTCCCCATTTTTGAGCCAATTCATTTTGGCTCTAATTTTTAGACCTTTAACCTTGTTGGTTTGAAATCTCCTAAGTTTATCTCTGGCAACAGTAAGCTTATCCACTAGGGAGTTGTCATCAGGGTAATTTTGAACTTCTGATTCAGCCTTGAAAAGGCTATCTTGCAGGCAAGTCTCCTTTTTCCTTCTATCTTTTGCTTTCTTCCTCCCTATGGTCTGAAAAAGAATTTTCCAACCTTGGACATTAAAATCCCACCTCTCAATGGGAGATAAGGATCTATGCAACCACTTATTAATGGCTCTGAGAGAGGTAATATCACATTTACAATCTTCATCATTAAGAAGGCTGGTATTAAGACAAAACCCATTTCTGGAACCTACAATAGGTGCTACCCCATTCTTAAACAATTTTTTTTCCCTTATTGGATGATGATCAGAGAGGGAGTATGGAGTAACCTCCACCTTGCAACTATCCTTGATTAGAGCAACAAAGAAGAAGGTTCTATTAACATAAAACCTATCCAGCCTGCAAAGAACTCTCTTCCCATTTTTCTGATAGTTAGACCAAGTGAACCAGATATCTTTACACTCCTTTTTCTGACTTTCAATGGGATCCTCAAGACTTAGCTTGGATTTTAGTCTTAACCAATGAAATATCTCAGAGTCTTTCCAGACATGACTAACACCTCCATATTTTTCCTCCTCTTTTTCCACAAAATTAAAGTCACCCCCTATAATCCAAGGGATGTCTTGCAAATTGAACATCCACTTCTAGAGCAAGATTTTGTCTTTGTAGTCATTAGGAGCATAAACCGAAAAAATACTGAAGCAATCCTCCTTCTTCTTCACAATTACCCATACAACCCTATTGCAAGGAGACACACCAGCGTGAACAAAATATTGGCTCCAATTGTTATCCATCATAATAACAACCCCTCCCTTCCCCTGCTCATGCTTAGTCACAAATTGAGAGGAATCTTTCTAGATTACCTTCAGACTAGTCTCTAAAGGAAAACCAATAGATTTGACTTCTTGCAGAAGACAAAATCCATCTCCTTTTTTTGAGAAACCAATCGCTTGACTAAATGCTTTCTATCAGGGGACTCAAGGCCCCTTACATTCCAAGAAAGACAGTTAAATTCCATTTTTTTGTTCATTAATTAAGGGGCCTTTATCACTCCTAAAATTATCAAAGCATTTAGGCAGCTTATTTTCTGCCTCAATCCTTTTTGCATTGGGTGGAAGAAGCACCCCACTAAGTTTCTGCCTTTTATCTTTCCAAATGTGATTATCTTCCTTCTCCTATAATTTTGCAGCATCCAAGCCCTTCTTCTTTCTATACCTCCTGGTTTTTTTAACTAGCACTTCGATAGGAACTCCTTCCCCGTCAGTGGTTTCCCTAGTAGAGAGAATCCCTAGGTCATCTGTAGAATCCATGCCCGATTGGGAGGCAAACCCATCCGAACTGATCACCCCATCAAGGGGGCTAATAGCTTCCCTAGCCATCTTTGTTAGAGTTTCATCCTCATCAATTCCAGAAATAAGATTCATGATGTTGCATTCAAGTTTTGACCTTGACTCAATCTCAACCCCTGCGGGCTAGAATGACACACCCAAGTTAGCCTCTTTGCCAAAGTTCAAGGATTCTAAAGTATCAACAAGTGCAGTGGAGAAAACCCCACAACCTTCAGGGATCAAATCCCCTTCCTTCATATGAGAATTCATTATTTGTATTTCCTTTGTTAAAACATTTATTTCTCTGAAATACTTATCATTAAATGAATAAATTTCTTTCACCAAATTAATATTATTTACCTCGCGTCGCTTTATTTGCCTTATTTTCTGTAATGCCAGTTGTTTTGCATTAAGCTTGCCATTGTTAAAGGGCTCTTTTAATTCATTCTGATGGGAAGGTGAAATACAATCCCTATTATTATTAATATCCCTCTCCTCTCTAGAGTTATTACCCATGAATGTGTTCACCTCCTGAGTTAAGGAATTCATATTTTTTGTATTTCTGGTGTCGTCCTCTATTGAAGAGGTGGCCACTTTATTTTGGTGCTCTGCTCTTGGGGAGATGCCACCATCCTCTGTCCCCCCCGAAAGGTTAATATCCCTACCAAAATCTAGTGGGAACTTGTTGTTTCTCTTATTACCTCTAATATCAAAATTCTTATTAATCTTGTTTTTTATTAACAGATAGTTTCTTCTAATATGCCCTTCTCTATGATAGAGATAGCATGCATTAAGGCCTCTGAGGGTTTCCAAAACAAAATTTATGGTGCCATATTTAAGTCTAATTTCTAGGATCTGCGGAAGATCCATTCCTGGGGTTAAGGAGACCAAAACCCTCGCATCCGAATGGGGTAGAGGAGATTTAGTCTCATCCGCTCTCAAGACTTTTCCATATGGATCAAGCATCAAAGGAAAAAAATTCTAGAGCCGAGGGGGAACGTGTTTTATAACCAACCATTAGGGGTTGGACAAAGCCAAAACCTCCTCATCCAGAGCCTCTGGATGCCATGCCAGTGCTCGAAAAGTTACTTTTCCAACAGTCCAAAATTCCTTATTAACAATTTCTTGTTGAAATTTAGGGTTATTAAAGAAAATCATAAATAATCCTCTTTGCATCATTTGACAATAATAAAAATGAAACCCTAATTTCTTTTCCTAGACATTTTTAAACCATTCATCCATATACTTTCTAGTCGGGACCTTATCAGGATCAACAACCGCAAAAAAAATAGCAGTCTTTGATAGCTTCACATCTTCCTCAAAAATAGCCTTATCCAACTCCTCATTTGGAACCAAAATAGACCTCAAAATAGGAGACAAAGATTGCTTACCTTGCCCCCTCCACCAACAGATTTATCAAGTTGGCCACAAATTTTGCACCTTGAGGAAGTTGTTCGCGCTTACCTGCCACAATGTCTCTAAAAGATTTGAAGGGCTAATTATTTACAACACCAAAAGCTGAGCCATTTAAAGAACCCTCAGGGAGAACCGTATCCCAATCCATTATAGCCACAAACCCCCAGGACAAATTCTCTCATGTCGTGGCACAACCACCCGACGGGAGGAGCCCGTAAAATCCACACCACACCAGATCATAAAATAAGATTACTCCCACTCTGAACAATACAAGACATACCCCAGAGAATGATTTAGAAGCATGGAGGAGGGCCGAGCCTCCTCCACAGGTGTCCAAGGACACCCACAAAGCAAACAATCACACTAGCGACCAAGTTGTAGAGCCTTTTTCACTATCCTCCTAGCCTCCTCTCTTATTATTCTTGAGTTTACTATTGATATATATATATATATATGTTATTGTTGGCATGTGTTTGATATAATATAATGTTTCAAATTAATTTTGGGTTGGTTGAACTATTTAAGTGTACTTTGGTGATGTGGATTCCACATCTCCTCTCGAACTGACCATGATGGTCTAAGCAATTTAGTTATCTAACTAGAAGAATTATAGTTTATGATTGGTCAAAAGTTGTATGCCTTCTTATAGTGCCTGCATTGGTAGCAAAATTTGAGAGTTTTACAAGCATAAGAGAATGAAATTTGTGTTTGGTTCTTAACTATGTTTTTTGTGTAAATTTTTGGGCATTACATTGTCAACTCAACCATAGTATAAGAATGTTCACCTTATTAGAATGCAGAGTCTCCCTCACAGTATACCTCACATAGAACAATAGTAGGATACAGAGTCAAACTCTGTCAGAGATAACTTTATGTTCATAGTCAAAAGACATCTCAAGATCCAAGAAAAAGTAGTTTGAATGAGTCAATAAAAAATGGTTAGGAGATTAGAGTCATATCAGATCTTGCGATGAGTTCCAGACTCAAATACCAACACACTAATCCATCACAAATGAGTATTACCAACAAAGAACAACTTTTGATAAACTGAGTAAACTTCCCATATAGTCATCACGATGTAGTTATTACCATGTTGACATCAATGACAACTTAGAAAAAACTAACACAACCATCCATACTTCATGCTCATGTTGCAAGGCTTCCAAAAAGAAGGGCACCATAGCTTGAGAAAAAGAGAATGATAACCCCACATCCATTGCTAACCATCTAAAATTGCATCCTTATCCTTAAAAAATTGAAAGGTCATAATGAAAAGACCTCTAGTGCAAAGACAAAGCTTGATTCTATCCTTTGTGAGAGGCCTCCAGAATTGAACACCCAGTTATTTAATTTATGAAGAGAGGGCCATAATCAATTGAATCTACCAATTAAGCCAATATGAGTAGAATGATTAGCACCTTCAATCACATCATGTCCATAGTTGAGGATAGGTAGAGACAATTTACCACATCCATAACCAAAACTAGATGTAACACTCCCTAGCTATAGTTATAAATGACACTGAAGATGTAGGCATCTTTACATGGGAACTAAGGGGATACATCATAGCAAAATGGGCTAAGTTGTGAAGGGCCTTCACCATGGAGGGATGAACCATGTAAGGAGTAGCATCCAAACTTGATAGGAAATCTAAGATCACAACAATATGTTGTGTCATTCCCCATGTTGACAAAAGCCCCACAATTTGTAGAGCGAGGTAGAAAGTTAAATCCAATGCTAGGCTTCTTGACATGGGCATTAGGGAAGACATCATATTTTTAAAACTAGTTTCTCTTCCCTCTACATAGGAATTTGGATAGTTGATCTCAAGAATGAAATTAACATTTGGCATGAATAATGACATAAATCTTACAAGTGTTAATTATAAAAAACATGAAGCGATGCAAATTTTGGTTAGAGTGGTGGAGTGCCTCTTTGGAGGCATGGTTCTAGGGATATCACTTGACACCTCTATGTTTGCAATATGATATACCTTCTAAGCTTGTTAGGTAAAATTTTTGTTGTTTTATTTGGATAGAAAGAATACAAAGATAGTAAACCCAAGGTTGATGTTAGTTAATAATTTAGGCATGGTTGAACTAGAATAATAGAAAGATGGGCAACTTTCCATAAAATTCTGATGTTTCATCCTCATATCACCTAGATATAGTGAGTGCTAACTACCACTCATTGAATATGGGTTATTTATTGACTCATAAAATCATGTAGTTGAAATCCATATATCATTATATAATTTAATGCACAAAAATCACCACAAATATGAAGATTTTAACTAGTATAGATATCTTAAATACACCTATCTAGAAAACATTGAACTTAAGAGTTTTTTAGTCTACTTTATAATTATTGAAAATTTATTCAATTTTATTTACATTGTAGATAAGTGAATGTTTTTTTTTTTTAAAGGCTATAAGCCAACCATATATATTAATATAATAAAGTAATGGATTACAATAGTAATGTTTAGTAGACTATAATCAAAATCTAGAGAAGCCTATATGTAATCAACATGATAGATACAAAATAGCTGATCCCATAATGATCATGTTTTTACACCAGTATATTTCTATATTTGAAAACTATCTATATAATATCAACTTTCAAAATTTTCAAACAACAGCTCTCAAAAAGATCTTGCATCAAGAATTTCCAATAGATGAGCCTTCCACCCCTTCCCCTTTGTGCATGATCTAATGTGTAGGAGTTGAGTGAGAATTTGCAGTAATGTTCATATCTGAAACTAGTGGTTTTTCCCTGACCCGATGTGCATTCAAAGTTCTTTGTGCAGCTTGAGACTCTGCAGACTCCACCTCTTTCTGATTTGCCACTTGTTTGTTGGTGCTAACTTCATGGTGGCAATGATATGTCAGTGGAAATGATAATGCATGGTATTTTGACTTGAAGTTCCTTACCATATCATCCCCTACTTCAAAATGATGACGTGCTAATGCTCTTTATAGATAGCTTGATGAATTGTTCTCTAATGATATTTTCATTACAATGTAGACATTCTTGTATCTTGCCTTATGATAAAAATAATGCCTTGGGAAGATCCTGCCCACATATGCTTCTCCCTTCCAAAAATTGTATTTCTATACTCTCTTGAGCAAAGCATTATCCTGCAGAAATAATTCCTTGATAATTGTATTTGCCAGTTTAACCATATCCTGATAGTTTGGATTCAGATCTAGCACATTTGATACAAAAATTGATACTAGTTCTGAAGGAAGAATTAACCTCTGAGTTGTGGGAAGCAGGATGTCATCACCAATTAAAATTTTCAAACTCTTATAAACTGGTAGACAATTAGTTTTAAAAATATGTGATAGTTGATCTCTTTCTAGTGCTTTGGAGAACAACACCTCCCATTCTTGTATGGGAAAAGGAGCTTTGTTGTTACGTGGCATGAACTCCATGATGCAACACAAGCACAACGACCCCTACACAACACTACCCAGAAAAGCTAAATGGGATAGTTATGTTTTGAAAATCTCTTTAACCATATATAATCTGGTAGCAAAAATTATTCATAGAATAAATTTGCTCAAAAATATCTCAACAAAATGCTTAATGTTTTAAAGTAATTTTTGAAATTATTTAGGAGAATAATAGAATGATTCGACATCCATTGAAAACAATAATTTTTAACAATGATGATAGAAATATTTTAATGCTTTCCTTTGAACATAAATCATACCAGAACACAAACCCTCAAATTGAAGCCACCAACACTGTATAACTACCGAGCTCGAACACTCGCAAATAGAAGCCAACAACGTTCAACGACACTTGGACATGAACACCCACGAGCAAAATTCAAACATTACACCATGCTGCTTGTGACACTAAATTTATACCTAACATTCACTTCTGCCTTTGTAAAATGGAAACACTGCCATACTTTTAATAGAAGTGGATCTCAATTTTTTTTTTAAAAACAGAGGAAGAATAGAATCCAACACATGCAAAGGCGTCATATCCCTCTTTTGAATCAAATCCATGTCATGACGGACGCCTCCAAATTTTCAATCTTGCAAAATGTCGACACCTGTTAAGAAAAATACATACCTTCGTTGCGGTCACCGAGATACTTCTTATAGGATATTTTGATAAATTCATGCCAAATCTCCTTTATTCGTGTAGCAGATTATATCTCCTTTGCTTCGACAAAATCAAACACATGGCATTCAGACATCCGTTCGCCCGATTACACTTACTTTTTACTATACATAGTGGAAGTGTTCTACCTCTTACACTTGGAATTTATCTCCCTTACTTCAACATGACCAAACACATGCCATTCAGAATTTTGTTCTATTGATTACACTTGCTTTGTACTGGAAGTGTTCTGCTATTTACACTTGGCTTGTACTGAACAACTGGGAATTCGATCGAGGATCAAACATTTTCACACATTCAAACCAATAAACTGGTTGTCAATGTACATGAGCAACGATGACCTTTTGTAGGATAACATGTGCAAACTAAGAATATCGACAACTTAGCACTTTTAGAGATTTCCAGATATGTTACTATTTTTAGCACACCTCTCAAGCATGTAAATGTTCTGCCTCTTACACTTGGAATATATCTCCCTTACTTCAATAGGACCAAACACATTCCATTCACACTTGCTTTGTACTGGAAGTGTTCTGCTATTTACACTTGGCTTGTACTGAACAACCTGGAAATCGATTGAGGATCAAACATTCACACACATTGAAAACAATAAACTGGTTGTCGATGTACATGAGCAATGACGACCTTTTGTAGGATAACATGTGCAGACTAAGAATACCAAAAAATTAGCACTTTTACACATCTCCAAATATGTTACTATTTTTAGCACACCTCTCAAGCACATTCCTATTTTAGATCCTTGATAAGTACAACACTTTTAAAATTTAAAAGTTTCTTATACCAATATTTCCTTGGTATATAGAATTTGATTTGTCATACATTCCCATTATCTCCCCACATGTTTAGCTAATAAACATTTCCTTTTGAATAAAAAATTTTAAATCCTCTGGTATATTTTTCATATTACTTCCATAAATTTGCTCTTTCTGAATTTGTTCACACCCAATGTTTGCAAGTTTATCTGCCAGCAGATTACCCTCCCTATAAGTATGTTTTATTTGCACAGATATGAAATTAGCCATCAAGAACCATACTTGTTGTAGCACATATCTAATTTTCCAACAAAACATTTTTTTTCCTTACAAGCATTAACAATAATTAATGAATCACCTTCAATTTCCAAGTCTTTTAATTGCAATACAAAAGCTAACTGTAAGCCATGAAGTAAAGCTTGTGCTTCTACAACATTATTTGTTCCTTTCGAAAGTTTAACTGACTTTGATGAGATTAGGATTCCATTGTTATTTCTAATAGCAATCCCCACACCTGACAAACTTGGATTCCCACGTGAAGCACCATCAAAATTTAGCTTGAAATAACCTTTTATAGGTGGTATCCAATGAATTTTGCTTCTATCAATTTTAGAACTTGGATTTTGGTGTAAAATTCCCTTGAATGGAAGAACAATCTTATTCCACCTTTGCATCAACTTTGAATCCCAACCTGTGAACAAAGAACCAACATGCTTATTCTTAAGGACATACGCATTTGATATTTCTGATATTTGAGGACTCCAATTTCTCTAATACTTGATCAATTTTCAATCTTTCATTTCTAAAAATTCTTTTGTTCCTTTCCCACCAAATGGTCCATAAAACAACAAAAGGAATCACTCTCCATATGCAAGCAAACACTGTAGACTTGTGCAACACTAGCCAACTTGAGAATAAATCCCACAAAGTTTTCGGTAGTGGAGCATACCAACTTAGTTTCTCTTTAATAAAAGACCAACAATGAGATGCAAAAGGGAAATGAATAAAAAGGTGATATACCTCTTCCATCTCATCATCACAAAGGACACATCTAAATTGAGTTGCAATCCCAAGTTTGAGGAGACTATCACTTGTCAAAGCTCGCCTTTTAATGGCCAGCCATGAGAAACATCTAGCCTTTAAAAGTACTGAAGAATCCCAACAAAAGGATAAATCTCTTTGTGGCTTAATACCTTCCCATTGATTCATTATTGCCTTATATCCTATTTTGACAGTATAGGTTCCAGATTTTGATGGTGCCCATAACAACTTATCATCCTTTCCTGAGAAATATACAATCCTCTCACCTAAAATACTTATAAACTCCTCTTTCTGACCATTTGAACAAACAATAGCAGCCTTCCACTTTACTCTGCCAGTACATTCATCTATACTGTCAAAACAGTCACCTATTTTGTCTCCCCAACTTACAGTGAGCAGTGCTTGAATATCTTGCAGATTATTGTTTGAGTTTAGAGGTGCATGACCTCCCCATGAATCTTCCCAAAATTTTGCTTTTAAACCATCATGGATTTCCCAAGTAAGATATGGTAATATTACCTTTCTACAAGACACCAAGAAATTCCACATTGTTGAACCTTTTTGGTGGGTTTAACACTATAAAAATTCTTTGCTGATCCATATTATCTAAGTACTTTTTTTGCATAAGTCTACACCATTTTGTATGTGATTTAGCATACATGTACCACACTAATTTTTCCTCCAATGCCTGATTTTGTGCTGACAAGTTGTGTATACCTGCTCCCCCTTTGGACTTCTCTATACACATATTCTCTAATGAAATAAGGGATATTTTCTTTTTATTATCCATGTTTCCTTTCCATAAAAAGTCCCTGGTGATCTTTTTAATTAACAAAATCACAAATTTTAGTGCTTTTAACACAACCATATAGTAATTTGGTATGGCCAAAATGACTGATTTAATCAATAAAATTCGACCTGAAAGTGACAACCATCTACCCTTCCAAGCTACAATTCTCTTATGAATACTCTGAATGATGCTAACCCAATAAGAAATTTTATTTTCCCTTGAAAAGAATGGAATCCCTAAATACTTGCAAGGTAGATCAGTTGTTTGGAACCCAAGAAGATTAACAATTTTCTTTTGTAAACCTGATTTAATATGAAAGGTATAAATCTTTGACTTCTCTACATTTATTTATTGACCTGAAGCATGTGAGTATTTATCTAAGACATATTTAATATGCTTGGCCTCTAGAATCTGAGCTACTCCAAATAATACTGTGTCATTTGCAAATAATGAATGTGTTATAGAGAAATCCATACAAGGTATTGCAATGCCTTTCCACAACCCCTGGGAATGAGATTGGTTAACTGTCCTACTAAGAGCTTCAACTAATATAATGAATAAAGGGTGATGATGGATCCCCTTGCCTCACACCTTGAGTGGAACTAAAGAAGCCTGAAGATATACCATTTATTAATATTGAAAACTTAGCTCCCTACAGACAAGAAAGAACCCACTTACACCATCTATTAGAGAAACCAAATTTCCTTAATATCCGCATCAGAAAAGCCGAGTCCACTTTATCATAAGCTTTCATCGTGTCAAGCTTAATAATAAAGAAAGGAATTTTGTGCAAAGAGATTGAATGCAAAACTTAATGTACCACCAAAGCACCCTCCGCTGTCTCCCTGCTTGGAACAAAACCACCTTGTTCTTCTGATATTAACTTTGGAATGATGGGTAGCAAATAGAGGTATATTGCTTTGGTAAAAATCTTATAAATTGTATTACAAAGGGAAATAGGCCTAAATTCTAAAAAAGACTTAGGATCCTTAACCTTTATAATTAATGCTATGTGTGTTACATTAAATTTCTTAAGCATGGATGAAGATGTTCTAGACTCCTCCAATGCCTTAAGCAGATCATTTCCTATGAACTCCCAACATTTTGAAAAAATAATGTTGTAAATCCATCTGGACATGGAGCTTTATCAACCTTGAGTGAGAAAACAAGAACTCTCACTTCATCCAACGTGAAAGGCTTATTGAGTTGTACATTATCTTGGTCAGTGACAAGAGCAAGAATTTCTTGTAACATATCCTCTCTATCAACCCCTAACTGATCTGATTGTTGTGATGGTGCAGATAGTAGATTTGAAAAGAACTTAACTCCTTCATTTTGAATGTCAGCTTCATTATTTAACCATTTACCTGAGGTACTATCTTGAATTTGAAACACAACATTCTTAGCTTTCTTAACTTGAGCTGACATATGAAAAAAAATGGTATTCTTATCACCTTCTTTAAGCCATAATTCACGTGATTTCTATCGCCAATACAATTCCTCACACAAAACTAACTCTTCCCATTCTGATTGTAAGCTTTTTTTATCCTCAAAAGTTTGTGGAGTTAGCCCCTGACTTATAATCTGCTCATTCACCACTGCCAGCTATTTAGAGACTATATCCTTTTGATGTAATATATTCTTGAACACATGTATGTTCCATTGTTTTACTTTTCCCTTCAAAAACCGCATTCTCTTACAAAATCTATAAATGACAGACCTTGATATATATGGTGCTTGCATCCACCAAGATTTTAATAATGATAGAAAGTCACTATGCCTGAACCACATTGACTCAAATTTGAAAGAGGCAGCCCATCTATGTGGTGAATTTTGGGCTTCAATATTAATGGAAGTTGGGAAATGATCTGATCCCGACCATGGCAATATTTTAGACATTTGAACATAATTAATTACCTACTACCCAATTTGAGGACATTAGAAATCTGTCTAACTGAATAGCAATTTGCATAAATTCATGCCTCTTATTTGTCCATGTATACATACCTTTTTCAAGTTGCACATCCATAAGTGCATTACCATGAACAAACCTATTAAAATCTTCCACTTTTTTATGAGGTGGTATGATTCCTCCTATCTTTTCATGATGGGACAATATTGCATTAAAGTCACCTGCAAGTATGACTTTTTCTAACCCTGATTGTTCAAAAATTAATTCAAGCTCTTTCCAAAGCTTTTTCTTACCTACTGTTGAGTTTGGTGCATACACATTTACCAACAAGAAGGTTAGATCAAAATGAGTAACACGCACCAATTGCCAATGTGGATTATTAGTAATGGGTTCCAATTGAATAGATTTGGTATTCCACAAAGTTAACAACCCACCAGATTCTCCTTGAGCTACAAAATGATAAGACTTCCAGATAGACCACTTGGAAATTATACTTTCATAACTCTCCTTAGACAACTTAGTCTCTTGTAACAGAACAATATCAACCCCTGATGAATTAATTTGTTGCTTAACCTGGGCACATTTGTTAGGGGCATTAATGCCCCTAACATTCCACGAGACAATTTTCATAACGATCAAGGAGAGCAACCTGCTCCCCTCAATCTTTTCTTTATGCTACCATCCAAGGTTAGCTATACTCTTGAAGCTATTTCCTCTTTCAATTTAACTGCATTTGATTTCCTACCTCTCTTACTAGGTGAAATAATTATAGGAGTATGAAGAGGAGTTTGGCTGGTAGATAAATGTTTTGAGAAATCAAAATTAGCTCCATACAATCCACTATTCTCCAGAGCTTCTAAATTATCACTCCTTAATGACTACTCAATTGTACTTTGTGTACCATCTGTAATGAGTGTTGCAGAAACAAGAAAAATCTTATCACATTTTTCTATCAAACATTCCTCTTCTTCATTCATCACTTTCTTAGCAATTTCATCAAAAAGGTTGGACCCTACCATCTTCACAATGTGGTTTGCCCAAATCTCCAAACTGTCATGCCCAACCATAGAAAGTGAATCATGTAAACCCAACTCAACCATATCATCTTCACTATGTGAATCCAAGAGAGGAACTTGTGAATCAATTTTAGGTACCATAGAGTTATCCCACATCAGTTTTGAAACTACACCATCTAGTTGTTGCTCATTTCCTATAGAGAGGATTGGTATGTACAAGCATAAGGATCTTTCCCAAGGTAAAAACTCTAAGTTTGTTTGCCATCCCTTAGGAAAATTCACTACAAAATTTAAGCCCCTGCAATTTTGAGAATGTGTAATATCCCTAAAAGAATTAGTAGCAACCTCTGAAATCAAAGGCAAATAAGAGGAACAAACACCCTTCACCAAAGAATTGTCTAGCACATTAAGAATTCCAGACAAAGAAGAAGAATTCACTGATATAACTGTTTGTCTAGGATTCTTATTTTGAAATTGTTGTTGTGCATGGTTTAATACAACTAAATCTGAAGCATTTTGATTGACAACTTTTTCCAACTCATTTGTGTGTTCTTCTGAGTGACTACTAGATAGAGACGAATCCCCTAAATCCTTATTTTGATTCTCAGTACTATGTACACACTGTTAGAAAAAATGACCAAATAAATGGCAAGAAGTGCAAACATTATTTGGAGTCTCAATTAGAATTGCATTCTTCCAACACCCATACTATGACTGAATTCTAACTGAAGAGGGAAATACCTTAAAAGTATTTAAACAAACACAAACCCTAATCGGTTTGTTTGGATTTCTGAAAAAATCCATGTCGTGGCATACAAAAACTCCCAGACTATTAGCAATAGTTTCCACAATAGGTGGTTCCCTATATTCAAGTGGAAGTGTGGGCAATTGGATCCAAAAACGAATGAATTGCATGACAATAGAAAAAGGATCAAAATTTGGAGTCCATGCCTAGGTAAATAACCCAGAACCCTTGAAAAACCATGATTTAACATTAAGAATTAAATCCCTCTGCAACTTGGTGGAAAAAAACACAATGAAGAAACCATTTCCCTGGTCTATGTAACAAACCTGATTATCTCCTTCCCATTCAGAAAAAAGTAGATCCTTTAAAGTTTCAACAATAGGGAAGAAGTTCCAAAACTTACAAATTAATGCATGATATTTGAGATCATGTATTTGTGCATCTAATATTTCATCAGGTAGAGAAATTTAAACTAACCCCTCAAGTCTAGATTCAACAACAATCTTTTGAGGAGGGTACTCTTTTCGAACCCGTTTCTTTCCTAGCTTTTTCTTTCCTATTATTTTCAAATCTACTTTGTTTGGAATAGTATTTGAAACAAAGACTGAAGACAAGCGATTAGCAGGAACATTTGGTAGAAAAGACATTACCTTATTATAGCATGCATTCCTCAGCTGCAAATGCAAAACCCTATAGCAATCCTCATGCCTCTGAGCTATGCTATTCAGATACGAAGCAAGCGTATCCGCCATGGAAACAAAAGTTTCAGAATTTGGAATGAAGGATCGAATAGGAATATTATTAGGGAAGGAAAATGGGATCTACCATTCAGAGACAACATCTTCCCAAGACCGAGAAGCTCCATCCTGACCAGAATCCGACCCACAAATGTCAAAAGGGATTTGCATTCCCCAAGTGAGCATTCTCCTAGAACGAGCATTCCCAATGGGACGCTTGGAGCCATGATGTAAAACATTAGCCTGATCATAACTCTATGATCCCCTTGATTGAGCCGGAAGCCCTATTTTTGATCTAGAAAAAGTTTTTTCCTCTACCAAAGAGAATGATCTACATGGAACTGCAACAAATGACTGTGAAAAAGAACGCCGACCAAGCCGATTTAAAACATGGAGAGTTCAAGGCAACCCAGAATGGTAAGAATTTTTTGAAAAATTCCCATTAGTGCCAAAATCTCTTTTTTGGTTTATGTGGTCCATTTTTTCAACTTTTTTCACCATAGATATGGTCTGAAACATGGAGAGTTGAAGGCAACCCAGAATGGTAAGATTTTTTTGAAAAATTCCCGTTAGTGCCAAAATCTCTTTTTCGGTTTATGCGGTTCATTTTTTCAACTTTTTTCACCATAGATAAGTGAATATTATGTGAATAAGTTGTAATAATAAGAGGTGGGTTCTTATGAACTATCACTCATGAAATATGAGTTAATTGTTAACTCATAATTATGCACTTGAAATCCATATATCATTATATAATTTAATACACTAAAAACACTACACAAATTTATGAATTTTTAAAATTAGTATAGATATCTTAAATACATTTATCTAGAAAATATTGAACTTAAGAGTTATTTTATTTTACTTTAAAACTATTAAAAAATATTTAATTTTATTTACACTAATTGCTTTTCTTTTATTTGAATATTAAGTTTATTTACTAAGAGAATTATTTTATTATAGTTACAAGATTCACCCGTACTTGCCAAGACTTGGTGAGTCTTGAGAAGGGTAGCCTAAAATGGGTTCAAGGACTCTTGACTTGGGTACTTGGAAAGTCCTATAGGTAAGATTTAGTTGTGGTTGAAGAAGTGAAAAACATAAAAAAGAAAATAAAAAGTATAAAGAGTTAAAAAAAAAACACTCAAAATGATTTGACCTTAAAAACACATTCATTTCATTTTTAAACACATGAAATAATTTTTTTTTTGAACAAAAAATGTATGTAGTTGAATAGAAAATCAACACACAAGTTGAGTATGAAATGGTGATTAAAGACCATTTAGGAAGCTTTGTAGGAACCCTTGACACAACTAGAGGACCCTAGAGGGCATTTGAAAGAGACCTTTGTTTATTTGGAGTAGGCTACCAATATTTTGGAGCAAGTTTGAAGAGGTAAATTTGTATTTAAAAGTTATTTTTGTCAAATAAGTGAGGAAATTCATGAACAAGAAAGGGTTGGATCATTTTGAAATAACTCTCTTTACAATCAATTTTATCACATTGCAATTCTTGCTTTAGTCAAAGGCCACTTTGAGATACATGTTTGTTAGTGAAAATGATTTACACCATCATATGCAAAGACTAATCCAAGGTTTGTGTTGGTTTTGTTAGACTAATCACCAACATCTCCCTTCAGATTTGGGACATGGAATAACTACCTCTCGTGGATCCACTTATCTCTTATGTTTGTATTGGGCGTTAATAGGTCAATATTTTGGCACAACGACAAACGTGTTCCAAAAAATGGTATTAGAGCTGAGTCATGGATTTGAATCCCCTCAGGTGACATTGATAGGGGATTGTTGGACTAATCGCCATGGTCTCCCTTCAGATTTGGGACATGGACTAACTACCTCCCGTGGATCTATTTAGATCTTTGGAGTTTTTATGAGGTCTTAATAGGTCAATTTTTGGTGCAATGGTAAACGTGTTTCAATAGGTTCCTCTAACTAATTATTGTCTTGAATCCTAAGAGGTTGCCACTTCTCTCTAATATCCATAGAGATCTCAAGGTGTTGGCCAACTTGACAAGGATTACCTTTTCTAAATAATCACCTTTTACACTTTAGGCTTTCCTAGACCTAGGTGGGTAACCCTATAACTCAACCACTTGATGACTAGTGGAAAAAACAAGCAATGTTACTGTAGATGAAATCTCACACCATCAGACAAGAGTGTGCAAGGTTTGGTAGCAGTTAAGCAACTCTTATGGATTTTAGGCTTTAGTGAGGTAGTATAAATAAAAAATAAATAGAAACTTAAAGAAGCGGATTTGTATTTGACATATTGTTTTTTGATGACAGTGATTGGGAATTGCTTCAAGGTTGGGCAATACAATGGAAATAATGGTGCTTGCAATTGGGCTATAGAGTCACATATCATTCACTCATATTCTAATGCTATAACAAAATCTTGATAACCTATTAACATCTATCACCTTATGACAAAAAGGTCTTCTTTAGCCTACTATAAAATTCCTTAATGATCCATTTGAAAATACAATAACTTCACTACATTCATACAAGCATTTACACAACTTCTTGAATGGAAAAAAAACAAATAAATATCTCAAACAATAAATGTGCTTGAATAACCTTCATAACCTTATTACTGTGATTTAATAGGTATTACATCTTAGAGTTGGAGACAATAACATAGAAGTATGTATTCATATAATCTACAATCAAGTTACAAGAGCATTACAATACTTTGACTTACAAAATAAGGATCTTCACCTATTTCAAAAAAATCAAAATCTCCCCTTATGCTAAGGGACCAAAAAGACTACCAAAATCCTAAAATAGAAACTAGTCCCTCTCCAAATTGACTAACCATAAAAAAACCCTTTGAAATGAGTACAATATTTGCCTTTATAGTTCAGGCATAACTCAAATGATCAAACATCAAACCTTAATCAAATTAGGGTTAACAAAAATAATAAATTTGATCAACCTACATAAAACTTGATCTTAGACACATGTAGAGCAATCCTAAGCATCAAATGATAGATGTGCATTTATATTTCATGGCTAGAGAAAAGGAACCTCTCCAAATTTCTCATTAGAGTACACCTGTAGGGTACTATTAGTTAATTTTGTTGCTTATTAACCTTGAGAACATGGAAATACCATTGAGGGTGGTGGGAGAAATTGAAATCATCCTTGGTGAAGACACCGCCATAGCCACATAAAAAATTTGAATGTCGATTGTTGATCAAATTTACCTCATGCACAAATGCTTCCCATGAAGAGTTATAACCAATTCCTTTTATGCATACATGTCCACCCATGCTCTTGATATCAAACATATGTTGAGCTATTGTGTGTTCATGGGCTAGAAATAAATGTGCAATTTGGGCTAGCAATAATCCATTGTACTATGACACAACTGAAGAGCGCCATGTGGATGCCAAGTGGGATCCAATCCACAATACCTTTAGTGTCATTAGGCTTTGTATTTGAATTACTGCTCCACCTTTGAGGGCTTTCCAAATGTTGACATGTGGTAGGAAATCGCATGCTTGTGGGTTTGGATGAGTTGGAGGGAAGTGAGTGTGCAATAATGAAGAGTATGTAAAAATCCACATATTGGGACATACCAGTGCCAATAGGGAGTAGGGTGACAAATATCACAATACTGCACACCCGCACACTTGATGGGGCAAATAAAGAGTGAGATTGCAGGCTTACAAGATTTTGATGTGTGTCCAGGTGAGGCCCAAAGGGAATGATCACTAAGTTACCAATTTGTATGTGCAAGGAACTTTCTAGGTTGATAACTAGGCTTAGGGGATGATTAAAGAATGAAGTGGAAGGGTGGAGCTTGAGCAAGGAACTAAGTTGTGGTTGACTAGCCGAACATGTCAATGAAGAAATAGAAATAAAGTGCATGCAAGACCTTAGGGTTTATCTAGGGTTTAAATAATTTTGTAAGTTTGCATTTTTGACAACTATTGTACTTTCTTAGATAGAAACATAAAAACTTGCAGACATACTAACAATGGCTCATGTTCGGGGATATTAGCTTCTATGAAGGAAAATGAGAATCCAAAAAATCTCGAAGAACACAAACTACGCAAAAAAAATGTAGACATAGGGCAAAAAGAACACAGACTTATTTACATAGAACCTAATGCTTGAAAATTTAAACATTTCTTGGTGACCCCAAACAACCAAAAAGGTAGAGTATGAATTTTCCTCTGTCAAATACCTTGTTCTTAGAAGAATTCATCTCCAAACCTGAGTTGATAATTTTTCCATAAAGTTTTTTCTCGTCGGAGTTGCCACTATCATTGTTAATTAGACCTTTGTTCATGCTTCTTTCAAAAATTTCCAAGTTTTTTGGAAATTTAGGCATCAACTGAAATTCCTTAGGATGCATAACACCATGGATATCATATTTATCCACCATACCAAAGTCATAATTATTGTGACATCCATTTGCAACAACTTCACTATTATACAACATAAAAAAATATCAACAAGAATAGGAAGATAATAATATTTATACTCCACATAATATAAGTCGCAACAAACAACATCTATTTCTTCCATTTTCATGTCAAAATTGAAGCATTCATAAGAAATACTATCATTATGCATTAGCTTTGAACTAGGTAGTATATCTTCTATGTCATGATCCTCATATGAGTTGTCAACCTCATGAGTATTCCTTAAGTAAAAAAAATCCTTTGTCTGATCACCATGAAAAATTACAATTATACTATCCTCAATACTTGTAGAACTAGCACGATCAAGTATACCGCAATAAGGAAGATTACAAACTTCATCTACAAAGATAATGTCTAATTCATATCCCATATTATGCTCATATCCAAGTAAACTTGGAGTTTCATTGTTCCTTATAACAGATCATATTCCTTATCTGAAGAGAGGATATTTAACTCACATTGGATTTTAGCATTTGAATCTTCCATAGAAGGTTTTGAAACTCTTATACCATTAACACAATCTGAACTGATATGATAATTCAAAGAGCTACTAAGACTATCATAGGTCTTCATAATATCACTATGCAATTGTGAACCTTCAAGAATACTATCATCACTATGACCACTGAAATCAATAAATGAACTAACAATTGTGTCGTGATTAGTTGGACAATGATGTTCCTCATCTACTTAAAAACATGCATTTGCAACACTACTACTATTATCATGAAGAATTGAAACTTCATAATTAGTATAATCAATAAGGTGACCCAAAAATAAATCCTCAATTTCTAGTGCACTTTTAGATGATATTAATGGCATTTGATTTAAAGGATTCATCATAGCATATACTTTTCTCACTAATTAGTGAGATAATGTTTTCAGTAGCATCTGCATCAATACAATCTTCCTTTGATATATAGATTTGGTTCTCTATTCATGTATTTTCAAAACCAATATAAGGTATGACTTCACCTATTTCATTCCTCTCACAATACCTTACATCCTGGCTACTATGACTACATTCTTCATCTACGCATATTTTTTCTGTGGGTTGATCAAAAACATCATCTACACCATTGTAAAATGCATTGTTATTATCCTCTATCACATTGTCTCCATGCTCTTGAACATATATGGAAAGATAATTAGTACCATCATATTTTGTAGATGTGAACCTATTTGAATAATATTTTTTTATTACCTCAAGAATTGAAAGCCATTGATATATGCATTCAACTCTAAGATGCTTCAAATTTGTTGATATAGTACTTAGACCTAGCTCAAGATTCTCATAGAATAAATCCATACATAGTAAGCCATTAGATCTCTATGATTCAAGTACTACAAACAAAGATCTCATAAATCTTTCATGAAAGACAAATAGAGGCTCACCCTCATATTTTCTTGTATCAAACAATGCATCAATAGGTGATATATACTCAACTTCATGTTCAAATTCATCCTCAAAATATTCATGAATATAGAGATGTTTATTTTCAAATGAGCCTTCATCGTTCATTCCTTCAAACTAATCAATTAGTATTATTCCAAGTTATTGCCATGAAAACATGCAATGCATTGAAAAACTAGAAAACTAATCTTCAACATCATTTTCTAACACGATTTTTTTTTTTAAATAGAAAAATAAATAAATACAAAAATATAAGATTCAAGTTAGAATCAAGGGCAAGATAAAGGTTAGGTCAATGGAAAATGAACATAAAAATACTAGGAGTTATAAACACTAAAATGAGCCCAAAACATAACATGATAATTACAAATGTTAATTTATTTTTATTACATTTTCCCCCACTTTAGCAAGTCAATAATAGTAAGTAATAAGCTATGCCAAAGTATATGAAATAAATAACTAAAAAAATTAAACATAATTTTTAGGATACAAAAATAATAATTTAGGGGATATGCAATAACTCTCAAAGTAAGGGAATCACACCCCAACTAAGAATTTATAAAATAAACATGTTAAACTACAAGCGTATTAGAACATGTTGTCTCATTCATTCCTATGAGGACACTTGTCATGTTCTAATCTAACCCTAATATAGGGTTAGCTTCCATCCTTTTCATAAGGATTGATTCATTGTAATTGTATTTTAATTCTTTACGATAGCATATTCAATGCGATAGTTGTTCACATAATGCATATTTGATGTTTTATCAAATCTGAGTTGTTGAGCAATAATAGCTTGCTTATTTCTTCATAGTGTGATAGGTTTATTGTTGCAAGTGATTCTTTGGTGCAGGAGCACCTTGACACAATTTTACCTTCTAGTGGAAAGTTTGAAAAATTAGTTCAATTTGATGTTTCACATTGTAATAAGGGTCATTAAAGTAATTTATAATGTATTAAAGTCCTATCAATGTGAAAAATGCAAAATTGTCAACAAATAATGTCAAAATTGCACAACAATGTAAAAGTTACATAAAACAACAATTAGGGAGTTAAAAAGGTCATTAGGGAGACTAAACATTAGTGGGAAGTTGGAAATCAGTTGGAAACTGATTATTCATGTTGTAATGCCTTTAAAAAGGCTCTTTGTACGTTTAGAAGCTTGTGGGTGATTGAAAATTTGAAATGGAATAATGAAAAGCACAATTTTCTGTAATTTTCTTCAGAAATTCATAGTTTCCAACCTTTGTACGGATTTGTACGGCCTAAAATTCTGGAATAATTTTTTTAAAGTGTTAGAGGGAACAATCACCTTCCATTTCCAATTCGTTTCATGCAGATTGGTTCATTTTTAAAGAAGTTATGCTAATTTTTGTAAATACAGTCTAGATCCTGATCTAGGGTAATAGTTTGCAGTAAAATTCGTGTTTCTCAAATTTTAACCTTTGGATTTTGCTAAAAATTGGAGAAAATTTCTGTAATGATATTCTCTAAAGTCTCACCAGATAAATTGGATTGATTAATTTATTTGTGAAATTTATAGGTGACTGTTTGCATGCATATTTGCCTATTTAGGCCTAATTAGTAGGAAAGAAGTTAGGACATCAGACGTGTGTTCCAAAACAAGTGTAGCTACAAATGAGATATGTTTTTAATGGAAAAAATGGGTACTCAAAAATGTATTTATTTTTTTCAAATTCAATCTGGTTTGAAAGTTACACCCGATTTAGTGCTTTGATTCCCTTCAAGCAAAATTTGGGTTTTTGGTGCAAGTAATTTGTAAATCTAATAAAACAGAGGAATAAGGCTATGTAATTGGTTTATTTCTGTAAAAATGATGATTTTGAAGATGTATGAGGGTCTGGTTTGAGTTTTATAAAGGTTTAGAGTCAAGTTTGAAGAGTTGGGCTTTGTAGCCATGAAGAAATTCAAAGAAATTGAACTGATTTTGGTAAAGGATTGAATGAGAATTGTTTTAAGTATTGTTCTATCTTCCTTTGCCTCTGCATTATTCTTGGAGCTGTGGGAGTACATCCACCTACTCTAACATGGTATTAGAGCACCAGATCTGCAGCCGCCTTGTTCGCTTTTTTTTAAGAAACCAACTCATGCATTAGGATTTGTGAATCATGGAGTAAATTTCACATTATCATTGAGTCTAGAGCTGTCGAAAAAGTTAGGTTTGTCTTTTTTTTTGGTCAAAAAAGGCCTCCATTTGTTAGATCTATGAGGGTTTAAAGCTACAGTAGTTTTTTGCCAGATCAGAGGGGTTTTCCATCATTTTTTGAGAAATTTTGACCTTGATCTCTCAAATAGTGCATGCTAGTACAAAATGGACCTCATGGGTGCGCTTAAAAGGCCCAAAAACCACTATTTTCATATAAAATATGATAGGGTTTGCTGAAAATTGAATTTTTAGTGTTTTTGGGGAATTTCAAAACAAGTTGTCAGAAAAATTCGTACAACTGTACGAATCCATATGGACACCTTGATTTGTGTGTCATATTTTTTGGTGTCTATATCATTTTTGATCTGCCTCGATTTTTGTGCCCTCTTGACTTCCATGTTACCTCGGTTTTCATGCCACAAAGCCCTTGAAGTCAGATCATCAATTTTTGCTTCTGGCAGCATATCTTTTAACTCGGGTATTGGTTTTTCATGATTCTTGGGGCATCAAAAAGATGGTTCAGTACTATACATAGTGATCAGACTTATTTTCCCAGATTTTTTCCCAAGTACATTTTATTCAGCTTTTGGTGTTTACACAATTTGCTTAATTACTTGGACGTTTTGGCAATTGGGAATGCTCTATTTGTGTCATTTGGCTCTATTTCACATGATTTTCATGCAGTAAGGTTAGTTTTATCAGATTTCTTCATTTGAAGAGTAATCATGGGTTTTTCTACTCACCCTTCAGTTGTAATCCTAGAACGGGATAATTATGAGTCATGGGCAAAGGGCATACTTACACATTGTAGATGGCTTAATATTTTTCCTCATTTATATGACCTCATACCTGAACCAAACAAACCAGGGAGAAAAATAGCTCGGGATATCATTAGAGATCATTTAGTAGGATTTGTATGTTCTAGTGTCGATTTTGACAATATGTGTGTTGTATCGGACACTAATTGTCCCCACACACTTTGTACTCATCTTTGGGAGATCCATGGAGACCCCAATCTCTCTCCATACCCAAAGGATCCTGCTTCAGATTATCTCTTACCCACGGTTACTACAAATTGTATACCCATTGATGATGCTACATTAGAGGACCTAGAGTATCTAGCAGGTCTTGCACGTTCCGATGGATTAGAGGCTTGTCTCCTAGTTCCTACTCTTTAGACTGAGATTACTCATGCATCATATGTTGTTCCTGATGAAATTAGCATCGCCACATTGGTCCCTATGTGTCACAACCCTCTTTCAAAATATAATTTTATGTCACTCTATTATTATTTTGTTATGAATGTTTGAATGAATATTCGTTGAATACCTCACACATAGAATTAAAGTATTAAGTGAGTATGAAGTTAGTATCCAAAATATAATAAAGATTCGTGATTATATGAATATAATTATTAACATACGCCACTTCCAACTATATGTATAGCACGACAATACCTTATAATAGATGAATTGGTCAATGCAAAGGAATTGCAAAGTATTTATTATTATCTTCTAGGAGTATAAAGAAAGGTATAAATGTAGATGAAAAAAAAAAAAGATATAATGTTTATGTAGGTATTGAAGGGAACCAAGTTGCTCCATTTTGAGTATCACGTATGTAAATTAACATTAAATTATGTTAAGATTTTGGTAGTAATTGGGTAAATTATATAACTAGTGTGTTGGCCCGTATTTTGTATCCTTCTTGATAACCATTTTTGAATGAGTTAAGAAAGATATTCTAGTATTATAAGTAGTTGATCCACATTTAATATGATCTACAAAATTAGAAATATATATATATATATATATATATATATATATATATATATATATATATATATAGGAATAAAAAAAATAAGAATAATTTAATAAAATTTATTCTATATGAAAAATAAAGAAAAAGAATTTAAAAAGATAAACTGACAAACAAAATATGGAAGGAAGACATTTGTATTTAAGCCTTGCCAATTCTATGGGCAGTTACAAAAATTAAAAAAAAAAAAGAAGCTTTGCATGCATATCATTTTTAATTCTTGATGCATTTTGTCAATCATTTATGAGCCTTGTAATTGTTTCCACTTTGGATTCATTAAATAGTTTCACATTTACTTACTAAAAAAAAGCTTTGCATGCATATCATTTTTAATTCTTGATGCATTTTGTCAATCATTTATGAGCCTTGTAATTGTTTCCACTTTGGATTCATTAAACAGTTTCACATTTACTTACTGCTTGGGTCGACGCAACCACTCAATGACTGAAAAATCCTCCATTCCTTATAATAATGGGTACCCTCGCCCAAACAGGGCACTGTCTATGGGGGTGACAAAATGCACCACATAAATCTGTGTCCAAATCCAAATCCGTATCCGTCAAGTTGTTAGCAACTGTATTTGCAGCATAAGCCCCAGTGTTTGTCAGGAGACTGACAATATTATTTTTTTAATATTTTTTTTTCAAACATAAAAAAAAACTCTAAGTTAAACTTTTTCATACGATTTATATTTTCATAATATGTTTTTATTATATATTATATAAATATAATATAAAATATATATTAAAAAATAATATAAATATATTATGTTTATATTATTTTTTAATATATATTTTATATTATTAAAAAATGAGGGCTTTTATATATAATATAAAATATATATTAAAGATTATATTATATATACGTAATATATAATAAATATATATATTTATATATTATTTTTTAATATATATTTTATATTATATATAAAAAGAGGGTTTTTATATATAATATAAAATATATATTAAAAATTAATATAATATATAATAAAAATGTATATTATATTATATTTATATAACATTTAATAAAAATGTATTTATATAATATTTAATATATTATAATTTTTAATATAATATTTTTATATTATTTTAAAATAATTTTTTTATATTATATATATATATATATTATATTTTAATATTATTTTAATGGCATTTGAAAGAAAAATATTAAAAAAGTAGTATTGAAGACATTTCGTGCAGGGGTTTATATTATATTAAGAATATATAAAAATTATATATATATAATAAAAATATATTAAAAAATTATATTATATTAAATATTATATAAATACATTTTTATTATATATTATATAATATAATATAATATACATTTTTATTATATATTATATAAATATAATATAATTTTTAATATATATTTTATGTTATATATAAAAACCCTCTTTTTATATATAATATAAAATATATATTAAAAAATAATATATAAATATATATATTTATTATATATTACGTAAATATAATATAATTTTTAATATATATTTTATATTATATATAAAAGCCCTCGTTTTTGTATAATATAAAATATATATTAAAAAATAATATAAACATAATATATTTATATTATTTTTTAATATATATTTTAATATATATTTATATAATATATAATAAAAACATCTTATGAAAATATACATCGTATGAAAAAGTTTAACTTAAAGTTTTTTTTTGATGTTTGAAAAGAAAATATTAAAAAAATAATATTGTCAGTCTCCTCACAAACACGGGGATGGATTTGGATTTGGACACGGATTTATGTGGTGCATTTTGTCACCCCCATAGACAGTGCCCTCAAACAGTAGAGGCAGATAAATGTGTGAAGAGTATCGGCACAAACCAACCGACCAGTCTCTCCAGAACCGTCCATAGCCGACCGCGTGCTGAATATTGCCGTATTTCTCCATACAAAACCTTCATGATGAGTACTGTTTCAACTACTTATAATAAATTTTAGATCAAACAACAGTGTACAGTTTGTATGTAATTTAATGCATAATGATCTATAAATTCAATGGAAGAGCCTGTGGATGGCAGCGCTTAGATTTGCTAAGTTCTTAGTGTCTTGTCTATTTTGTTGTGTCTCCTTATACTTTCATCATTTCCTTAGAATTTTCATTTGTTTCATTCGACTGCATCAACACATGTTGCTGGAAGTTTTTTTAAAGTTTTATTATGAAATACATTTTTGTGCTTCTCTGTCTTGCCCTGGCTTTGCCTGTAAATCTCTTCTGATTGGTTTGTGCATATCAAGTGACCATGGTATTATAATCACTCTTCTTGAAGCGTCATACAGTGTAGTCCACGAGTTTCCTTAGTCTGCACATATTCTTTGTACTCCGATCGAGTCTATATACTGCTTAAATGAACCTAACCCCATCTCTTTAGTATGTCTTTGGAATTCAGTTTTACCAACTACCCATCTGTGTTGGATGGAAGTTTTTAAAAAGCTTTCATTGAATCACATAATAGTAGATTGCGTTTGTATAGTCTAATCTCCCGAATGTGATAAGTCTTGTTGCAAGAAATAATGTTACATTATTGCCATGTGTGGTGTTGAGTCTTGAGAGAATTTAGTTGCGTAAAATGATTGAGAATAGAACAATAGTGGTATAGGAAGCATTAGGTGCAAGAATTTGCAGCGATCATTCGCTTTCCTCGTTACAATGATCCACCGAAGCTCGTGGAGACTAGGAGAGGCCGCTGTGGAGAATGGGCTATTTTTTTTACATTGAATTGTAGAGCACTTTGGTATTAAGCTTGCCTAGTTTTGGATTTCACTGGACAGAATGTTTCTCAATCATTTTTAGAATCCAACGTAGAAACTTGCTTATGCACTGATATTTTTGTTCTTGAATCTCTGACTTTGTACATGTCATGAACCACTGAATTTTCCTCTGCCAGAGTATAGCCATTATAAAACTAAATCATTTTAGCTAGACTTTTCACTTTTATGCAAATTTAAAACTATCCTTCATTAAAGAGGAATAGACATGCATTTAAAGTTCTTTCCTTTAGTCTCACAGTTGCTTTTCTCTAGTCTTTCCTTTTAAATAGATAGAAAGTAGATAAGTTAAAAGATCTTTAGTTTCCTTTTAAAAAGATAGAAATATCTTTTTTTTAGATTTCCTTAGCTTTTTAGAATATTTTAGGTATGTTAAATATTTAGAAAGAAATAAAGTTTTAGTTGATCTTTTCTTAGAATATTTTGGGTATGACAAACATTTAGAAAGAAATAAAATCTAGTTAATTTATAAATTGCATGCAATAGATTTAGTTATTTTACTTTATTTTATTTAAAATAAATAGTAAGTATTGAAAAATAAATAAAAATAGCTTTCAAAGTAGTTCAAAAATAAAAGAAATTATATAAATAATAAAAAATGAAAAGTTAGGTGAATATATATAATATTTGGGTCAATTCTTGTGATAATAAAATATTAACTGTTAAATTAATTTTTCAATAATTGCATTCATCAAGTCTAATTGTGAGTGGGAACATAATTTAAATTGTCTAATATAATAATAAAGATAATAGTGTGAATTATCAAGGAAGATCTAATTCTCAAGTAATACCAACTAAATATTTCAAGTGAATGGTAATACGTAAAAGAAACTATGATATTTACATTATTACTAATACTATCAATTGATAAAATATTAATAAATATAGACGGTTTTAATATTATATGGTATTTGGAAGGATACTTAATAGTAAGGAGATTCACATTGAGTTAAACCTTAAAACCTTACGATTGAAGTATTAAAACCTTGTTATCATAAGAAGGTTGCTTGGTTTAGAAGTTTTACTTTTGGTACATATATCAATGAGTATTTAATTAACATTTAGGTTCATCTTCTATTTGTATTTAATAAAATTTACAAGGGACTAAGAAGTAAGCATGTTTAAAATGAAATTCCATTAATTAGTGATTATATCAAAAATAGATTGGATTTATAATATATGGTTACTTTTGAATTAATCATGATGCACATTCACAATCTTATAGTTTGATTATCTTAGATAGGAATCGAGATATATTACTTCAAAAATATTGCATGATCATTATTATATATTATTCGCAAATTAGGCATTAAAGATTGAACAAGATAATAAATGCTTTAATTTCCACAATGTGTTGTATTCCATCATCTACAATTATGTTCTACATACATTATGACTCTATAATTTTCTATAAATTTATAGAGAAGTCATAGTGATTCGATTAACTTGCAAAAAGGGTAATTAGAGATTCACTATTCAATTCACATGACGATCAAGAATTATGTAATATTTCTTTTCAAAAACTTGAACTAATGGTCACTTGGTCTAGATACAGAAGGGGATGATAGTAGTATATCATTGACCTTCATTAGTAAATATCAACGATACCAAATGGCCATTGCATGGAGGATTGAAAAAGGTATGAGTTATATTTAAATTCTTCTTGGTAATGAATATTTTGTTCTATGATCATTACATATGAATCTTTAGATTTTGGATTCCTAATATGGCTTAATAATCATTTGCAGAACTTAGATTATTGTTAAAATTATTAATCAATGGTAAGTTGGTGGTCCTTGGTAGAAATAAATTTTGCAAAGAATATAATTATTTCAATAGGTACTTATTTTACCATATTATTTCTTTTTATCTTACCATTAAATTACTAAGTATTTTATTAGTAAACAATAGTCAAAATTTTAGGTAATCAATATTTTTGTTAGAAGAAACATTCATTAAAACAATTTCAGTTCCTTTTCAAATCAATATGTTACTCTTATCCATCACATTCCTAGTAGCAATTAATTGTATCTATATATGAAGCTTTGTATCAAGTAGATCAAGTGGAGTTGTTTATTGAGTTAGTGAGTAATCTTGAGTTGCTTAAGGATCGTGAAATATTAATGGTGAGTCAAGGAATTTCAAGGAATTCAAGTGACAGGGCATGGAATATCTTCTAAAGAATTTGGTATCCAACTAGGACATATTGGGAGGAAGGTAAATATGTAACATTATATTGTGTCAATCAATCATCTTATGAAAAGGAAAATATTCATATTGTATACTTTCTAAGCTAGTTATTTTTACGCCTATCAAGTTAACATGTATAACTAGTAAAGAATAGTCATGGATATTGAATATCACACATTATCTATTGTTATGATCAAGTAGCTTAAAAAGAGGTTACAAACCTTAGGGGAATCCTATACTTTTACATTACCTTTGCTTAATCTACATATTCAGATGAGTATATTGGGAATTACTTATGGTTGTTAGAATTTTTCCTCATTCAAGGTTAATTTAGACTTTTGATCTAATGTGACTAAGTAGTGAACTATGTTATTATAAACTTATAGATTAATTACATTTTTGGAGTATGTGGTCTAAGGAATCCCTTTCGGTTTCACCTAAGTGGGTGGCAACCGACGAAGTACTGTCTAGGAAAGATTGAGTCCTAGAAAGGGTTGCATAACTGCTATTATAGTACTTATATTTCTTTCTGACTATCTATAATTAACTAAGTGCATCTATAGTCTATTTCTTTCTCGGGGGTTTGGCTAGAGCCTACGCGGCTTCATGATGCCAATATGGTCAGGTGGTGATCAAGCCTTACTTGATGTATACATCATTGCAAACATTTGGACCTTGATGTTGTTATTCATTTTTAATGAGGTTGTAGTTAAAGTGTTATGTATTTATATTGGAAAGGTGATTCTTATATATAAAATAAAATTCAACAAAAAAAATTTGTAGAAGTTTTCAAGCTATCGGACTTGGTTGTTACACTATGGATTCAGTTTAGCATCATGACCATCTTGGTCATTCATTTTCTACGACATTATGGGATTCTTTTCTTGCAGACACATCATTGTTTGTTGAGTCTCACACTACATATCTTGAGGATTATATTGAGGACATACATCTCCTCTATCTTGACAGTCATATTATCACTGTATGCCCACCATTATCAGTGCATTCAAAGGTTGTATTTTAGGATTCTTCATATCAGTTTGGATTTGGCATCATTTGTTTCAGTTTGGACATACAGATTCTTCATCATCCTATCATGGCACACATCTTGAGACATACTGGTTCATCATTATTCATAGGGTTTCTTCAACATTGTCCTTTGGATCTGTTTCTTCCCGAGGGGAGGAATGTTATTTTTCACTTCAAGATCTCTTTCTGGATTCTACATCAGTCATCCACCATTGCAACAGGAGTTTCTTCATTGTGGGGGGGCCTTCTAGTCTCTTTCTATTTGTCCTATGGAGACCATCGTTTGTGTACTTATGTGATAGAAGTTGTCTTTGGGGGGTATCATGTAATCCATCTTCTAGATCCTTCTTCTATTAGTGCATTACATTCTTTTCTTTTCTCTCTTTTGGAGGGGAGTTTTATTCCCATGTGGTTTTCTCCCTTTCTCCAGTTATGAGAGTTTCATTTATGTACATGGGTACCTCATCAACCGTTAGGGTGAGATGCATTCATGCATCCATTCAAGTATTTCTTTATCATACTTTAGTTTCTCCCTAGTTTCAATAGAATCCAAGCATAGAAAATTTCTCACAAGTAGAATTTGGACATCGATATGACATTTCTAATTTTCTTAGCACTTTAATTTCATCTTCAAAAGTTGAACCATTACCTTCTAATGATAACAATATCAATAATCATAAATAACCTAAAAGTACACTCTTTGATAATGACTGGGGTTCATTAGATTTTACACCTTCCATTGAAGAGTATACAATCTCACCATCAAAGCTTGAAGAGCCAAAGGTTATTTCAGTAGTATCTACATAATCTTTCCCTTATTCTTCTCAAACATCTAGTCTCGACACTGCAATTCCTTCTTTTAAAAACAATAATGATCTAATTATTGCTTCATCTTTTGGTGATGATTGGGGTTCATTAGATTTTACACCCTCCTTTGTGGGAGAGTATTAAAATCTCAAAATATAAACCTAAGGAGTCTTTTGTTTCGTTTTCACAATCTTCTAAACAATTAAAAATCTACTATTCTAACTCCTTATACATCAAGATAAATTTATAAACATCATCATCCCATGATGGTAATGGCGGCTCTTTAGTTTCCACCCCTTGTGTGTTGGTGAAATCTAAAAATGATCCTCTTTCTCATGAAATTTCAATACTCAAAAAGGATTTACATTTTTGCAAAAGAATTTATTCTTCTCATGTCAATAATGCTACTCCTCTTTCAACAATTAATCATTCTTCTCATTTATATAAGGCTTATCCTCCTCCAACTGAGTTGGAAAAAAATTATGGCATTGGTTTAAAAATCCTTTTTAAACTTGGATTTAATAAAAACATGGAACAACGAGTTAAGGTTTTGATGAATCTTATACAACACCTTGCAAAAAGGTTTATGTTTCCAACCTCCTTTTATGGGCAAGCAAATGTTTTGTCAGAAGAGAAATGATTACTTCCTACTCCTTATCCTCTATCTAAGAAATATAATATTTTATCGAGGCTTTTCAAAGCCCACTTAATTACTCTTCTTCCTCCAACATGTAAAAAATTTCAAGCAAACCATCCTTTTTGTGCATATCATCAAGTGCTTGGATATTCCACCTATGAATGTCAAGCCTTGACCAATAAAATACAACTTCTTGATTATGGTGCTATCACTCTTCCATGTGTTGATGCTATTCATTCTAAATTATAAACTCTCCTCTATGATGTTGCTCCTAACTATGTGGCATTTTTAACTCCATATGTTTTCTCATTTGTATTCATGGTAGTACAATCTCACATGCAACCATATTTCATATATGGTAGCAACACGATAGTCTCTAGCATGGTTTTCCTTGTCTATACACTTGGGGGCAAGGATAACTAGTTTTGGAGGTGCGTATCATTCTTGAGGATCCCTTCTCCCTTATTTTCCTTAAAGTATTAGCATATCAAGTATGATAACATTCTGAGGGGGCATATCGCCTATCCATTTTATATATCCACACATTTTCATCTCTTGAGCTTTGACTTATTGATGTACACCATGGTGGTGTTGCTCAAAATTACCACTAAGGCATGCTTATGATTCCATCCCTTGAGACATTAAACTGTCTCCCATGATGTTAAAGATTTATGCATTATACACAATCACCTCAAATAATGCAACTTGCTAACCTATGAATTTGTGTATTTTTGCACAAACATCTAGAGAAAAGCATGACTTGTTAGCCTGTGGATCTATGTACCCTATAATCCACCTAGCATAATGTAAGTTTCTAGCCTTTGTGCTTTATAGGACTACTATTTATCACATGCATGGACACCTAACATAACACAACTTTCTAGCATGTGTACTTTATAAGATCTTTATTTATCAATCCATGATCACTTAGAATAATAAAACTTACTAGCCTATGATCCATGGAGCTTTTTAATATGTATGACCCCTAGCAATAAAGAACTCTAGTGCCAAATTCATGTACCCTCCTTTGTTTGTATTGGTTATTTTTATAAATCCTCTATGTGTTTATGTATTTGAGTGATGGTGCTTGGTATAGAGACAAACTTTCATAGAAGGTCTCCTTACCTTGCTAAATCGAATCTTTAGTTTTATATAGTATGTACCAACATTATTGTTATATGTTCTATTCTTCATGTTTGCTCCATGTTTACTTCATGTGCTTGAAGTGTTTTCCTCATGTATTCCATAAGTTTTCCCCATGTATTCGACATGTTTTCATCATGTATTTCACATGTTTGCTTCATGTATTCCATGTGTTTGCTTCATGTATATCGTGCATTTTATTTATGTATTCCTTGTATGATTCATGTATTCCTTGTATTCTTTGTATACTTTATGTGCACTCTATTGTTTCTCATTGAATATCTTATGTATGATCATATTTTTCCTTGTCCTATGTGCATATATCTACTTTATATTTATATTGGTTGTGTAGATTTATAGGATCCTAAGTTTGGGGGTTATCACATTTCTCAATTCAGTTTCATCATCTTCCCTAAATGTTTTTAATAAATAAATCTATCTTCTCTATCCTTTAGTGTGAGTATGAATGTAATATCATACCCTCGCTAAAGTGGGAGCTAAATGTAGCATCATAAATTGTTGCCCCTAACAATTTTACACTGTCTTGATACCCTATATAATTAATTATATTTATAAGTTGATCATTTTTTGTTCAAATTAGGAAAATACATTAGATTCCCCATCATCCCCAATTTTTAAAATGACCCCAAGTTGGCCTATGTCCAAAAACATCAATTGGGATGTATATATAAATAATTTCCTCTCATTTGAATGTTAAGAATAAAAAATAAAACTCTAATGTGAACTATGAGAAATTGCTATGTGCAAATTGTGAAGATATATGTGACTTATTCTCTACATGCTTGCTACAACAACCTATTGTGATATGTGACTAACCCTTGCAAGTGTTCAAGGAAATTCATGCATCATTCATAATTTTTTTGTGGGAACCTATGGTGTGACATCACTTTAACAAGGGTGTCATGCCTAAGGTAACATTATCAATAGTTGTTCATTTATTATAGTCATTTATTGTTTACTTCACCTCTGCGAGATCAAGGGTAAGCACTCTTTACCATAACTATCATTGTTTTTGTGGAGGTGGAACACCAACATAGGGGTTTGACAAAGGAAAACTTTTATACAACACAACATTTCCCCTCTATTCATGTGTGTAGATAAAATCTAAAATTTTGTCAACCGCATATGAACATCTAAAAACCATAGGAATAGGGAACTCACACCCTTGTCCCTACATTTTAGGCCCAAATTTCAACCAAAGGCGGCCCTCTATTTGCACTTCTAAGATCTACGTTTCTTTCTACAATTTTTCATTTTTGTCTATGCAAGCATTTATATTTCAAATACAAGTTTTATGTCAATTAGGTCAATAAAATCACACATCAAATTTTCACTCTTTGTAACAAAGGAAAAAAACCCTAGTAGTGGGTCACCTTTGAGGTAGTTGGTCGATCTCAAATCCTAGTTGGTTTATGGTTGAATGTTAAGACAAAGGGAAAGGTAGATCTAAGCTAATTCACATGTTGGATCTAGATATATTTTTCCCACTTAATAGATTACTTGTTGAAAAAATGATTGGGAATCGAGGAGCCATAAGAAGTCTAAATTTGGTACTTATGTGAAGGATAACTTATAGCTCTGGTCTAAAATACTAGGTATATATTGATAAGAAGGGGACTTGGAGATCAGGGTTGGGATGGCATATGAAAGATACTTAAGGAATGTGAGCTATGACATGTCAGCAAGAATGATAAAAAATAATGGCGAGATAGTAAAGGTTGAAAGTCTAGGACAACAAAATAATTAAGGAAAATGGTCGAGACTTATAACTTTTGAGGAGAAAAGGAGTCAATAAATACTAGAGTTCTTAAAAATATAATATGGAATGACACTCAATGTGATGGATGATTATTTACATGATCAATTAGATGTAATATTAGTAAGGGTGAAGTTTATAGCTTAACAACCATTTTGGTTTTTTTTTTAAATTATTTTAATAACCAAACTCCTATTTTATGTAAGGATTTTGTGTTTTACACCATTGCATAAATTGATTTATTGTAATATTGTAATTAAATAATTATTTAGTTGAGTTGCATCTAGGATATGTGTTTGGCTACACTAAGTAATTATTTGGGGCCACTTGTAAGTTGTATTGTAACATTGAGTTAGTTATTCTGTGTGGGAGATAAAATAATTATTTAATATTTGGAGAAATTATTTAATAATGTGCAAACTTGGTACCGAATATTAAATGAGGCTTCAATATTTTTGTGTTTACATGCTTTTTCCTTTTTACTTAGTTGTATTAGTGTGATTTGAGTCTATATAAGAAAACAAGTTTAGTGGTTAAGGTTGGCTAGGTGAGTGGGCTGTCATATTATTGAGTCTTAATGAGTGCATATGTGAAGCATGACATGGTAAGTGTGAATTCATGCTCGAAAACATGGAGGATACATGTATTGGAGAGGCTTGATGTTTCAAAAATGTTTATTGTAACTTTGTAAGTGCATGCATTATTTTATTGTTGAATAATAGATGAAGTATGGATGCTTTTGGAGGCTGGGTTTTTCCCTCTTAATGGTTTGACTAGGCTATATCTTATGTCATCTTGTAGCTTATTATTTTATCTTTACAATATGGTTATTTTGTAAGCTTGCATGCATACTTTTCCCTCATGGGGTTATGTAGGAAATGGACTAAACATTTTGGGTATTATGAATTATTTCCTAATAAGTGGTATCAAAGCTTTCATGGTTGTGCAAGGTGTGAGATCCTAGGTTTTTTCATAACCCTTGTTTGAGTAGATCTGATATAAATTTGGATTCATGTCAATACAAAAAATATCTGAGGTATTACAAGGTATGGATACATTTTCAAGTTGTTATTTTATAGATTTGTGTTTTGGGGGTTTGTAGATTTTTTAGGTTCATTACAAATTTGGGGCTTGACAAGTTTGGGTCAAAATGGTTTTTTGGAATGTACTTTCATATGAGGGTTTTGTAGAGTAAGTTGTGTTAGAGTAATAAATTCATCACCTAATTAATTAATTAATCATTAATAATTGGGTCACTTTATACTTTATTACACTTAAGCTAAACTTAGGAGTGTTTTTATTTCATTATTTAATTTTATTAATTAGTTGCATTTTGCATAATTAAAGCTTATAATATTAGAGCATGTTGTCTCATTCATTCCTATGAGGGCACTTGTCATGTTCTAATATAACCCTAATTTAGGATTAGCTTTCATCCTTTTCATAATGATTGATTCATTGTAATTGTATTTTCATTCTCTACGACAACATATTCAATGCGGCAATTGTTCACATAATGCAAATTGGTGTTTTCATCAGTTCTTAGTTGTTGGGCAATCATATCTTGCTTATTTCTTCATAGTGTGATAGGTTTATCGTTGCAGGTGATTCTTGGAGTTGTGGGAGTACATCCATCTACTCTAAATGGTATGAGAGCACCAGATCTATAGCCGCCTTATTTTCTTTTTTTTGAAGAAATCAACTCATGCATTAATATCCATGATCTGTGGTCAAATTTTGAGCATTCCATTGAATCCAGAGCTGTCAGAATAGTTAGGTTTTCCTTTCATTTCATCGAAAAAGGCCTCCATTTGTCAGATCTACGAGGGATTGAAGTTTATGAGTGTTTCTATATCCAGAGTGTACCTAGAATTTTAGAGCGTTTTGAGCCCAAACGGACCTTACCATCGCATTCAGAGCACCCAAAAACCCCAAAATCGACTGTCAAATCGTCAAAATCGGACATAGTGACTCCAGGAGGCAAAAAAAAATCATTTATGGGTCGTACGTCCTGGTACGACATGCAATCCAAGGAATTTTTTTTTTTAAAAAAGAGCCAATGGGCGTTGCCATCAATAAACCGCTAGTGGTTAATGCTAGTGGTTAATGCTAGCGGTTAGTCTAACGGCCAAGTTTTCCCTAAACCCTTTTGGAGCAGTTTTGGTATTTTGGCCATAACTTTTGTGTCCAAACTTGGATTTTTGAAAATGAAATATCACCAGAAAGTTGGCTCCAAGACCAATCCAGTGGTGTAGGATTTTTTTTTGGTTTTTCTGTTATGTTGCAATTTTTTCCAGTCAAAGTCAGATCATAATTTTTGTGCTTCTAGGGGCATATCTTTTGCATACGATCTCTATTTTTTGAAAATGAATAGGCGTTGGGAAGTTGTTTCAGTGCTCTACACAGTGATCAGATTTATTTTCACAGATTTTTAACCAAGTACATTTTATTTGACTTTTTTTTTTTACAAAATTTTCTTAATTACTTAGACGTTTTGACACTTGGGAATGCTCTGTTTGCGTCATTTGGCTCTATTTCACATGATTTTCATGTAGTAAAACCAATTTTCTCAGATTTGTTCATTTGAAGGGTAATTATGGGTTTTTCTACTCACCCTTTAGTTGTAATCCTGAAACGGGATAATTATGAGTCATGGGAAAAGGGCATACTTACACATTGTAGGTGGCTTAATATTTTGCCTCGTTTATATACCTCATATCTGAACCAAACACACTAGGGAGAAAAATAGCTTGGGATATCATTAGAGATCATTTAGTAGGACTTATATGTTCTAGTGTCGATTTTGACACTATGTGTGTTGTATTAGACACTGATTGTCCCCACACACTTTGTACTCATCTTTGGGAGATCCATGGAGACCCCAATATCTCTCCATACCCAAAGGATCATGCTTCAGATTGTCTCTTACCCATTACTACTATAGATTGTATACCCATTGATGATGCTACATTAGAGGACCTAGAGTATCTAGCAGGTCTTGCATGTTCTGATGGATCGAAGGCTTGTCTCCTAGTTCCTACTCTTCAGACTAAGATTACACATGCATCATCCGTTGTTCTTGATAAAATCAGTATCGCCACATTGGCCCCTATAGATTCAATTCAACATCATAACATAGAGGTCATTCATTTTCTACTACATCATGGGATTCTTATCTTGCAGGTCCACATCATTGTTTGTTGAGTCTCGCGCTACAGATCTTGAGGATTATATTGATGAAATACATCTCCTCTATCTTGACAATTAGATTACCACTATACGCCCACCGTTATCAGTGCATTCAGAGGTTGCATTTCAGGAGTCTTCACATCAGTTTGGATTTGGCATCATTTGTTTCAATTTAGACACAGAGATTATTTAGCATCCTATCATGGCACACATCTTGAGACATATTGGTTCATCACTCTTCACAGGGTTTCTTCGACATCGTCCTTTGGATCCGTTTCTTCCCAAGGAGAGGAATGTTATTTTTCACTTCAGGATCTCTTTCTGGATTCTACACCAAGCATCCACCATTGCGACAGGAGTTTCTTCATTATGGGGGGGCCTTCTAGTCTCTTTATATCTCTCCTATGGAGACCATTGTATATGTACTTATGTGATAGAAGTTGTCTTTAGGGGGTATCATGAAATCCACCTTCTATCCTTCTTCTATTAGTGCATTACATTCTTTTCTTTTCTCTCTTTTGGAGGGGAGTTTTATTCCCATGTGGTTTTCTCCCTTTCTCTAGTTATGAGAGTTTCATTTATGTACATGGGTACCTCACCAACCGTTAGGGTGGGACCCATTCATGCATCCATTCAAGTATTTCTTTATCATAGTTTAGTTTCTCCCTAGTTCATCTTAAGGGGGGGTGTTAGAGTAATAAAATCATCACCTATTTAATTAATTAATCATTAATTAATTGGGTCACTTTATTCTTTATTACACTTAAGCTAAACTTAGGAGTGCTTTTATTTCATTATTTGCTTTTATTAATTAGTTGCATTTTGCATAATTAAAGTTTCTCATATTAGAACATGTTGTCTCATTCATTCCTATGAGGACACTTGTCATGTTCTAATCTAACCCTAATCTAGGGTTAGCTTTCATCCTTTTCATAAGGATTGATTCATTGTAATTGTATTTTCATTCTCTACGGCAGCATATTCAATGCGACAGTTGTTCACATAATGCAAATTGGTGTTTTCATCATATCTGAGTTGTTGGGCAATCATATCTTGCTTATTTCTTCATAGTGTAATAGGTTTATCATTGTAGGTGATTCTTGCAACTATGGGAGTACATCCATCTACTCTAACAAGTTGGATAGATGACATCTTGAGACAATATAAACATGACCATTGGATCTAAGATGGTTGAGAAACAAAAAATACATATAAAGATTTCCCTATTTTGGTCACTATGAGAAAATACAAATTTTTTAACCTCTCAAACGTAGTTGTACAACCGTACAAGTTGAATATAAAAAAAAATCCTAAAAAATAAAAAATAATTAAAAATTTAATTAAAAAATTATATATATATAAATTTTTGGGGGTCCACGAAACCCCTGGCCCTAGTATGAATGTTTCAATTGATAGGACAGTTGGTTGGCACTTGTTGGTGCTATCTAGACAAAATTCACCCCAACCAACAGATCTTTTTGTTGGTGGGGTTAAATGTAATGCCTCGGCCAAGGAACCCCAGAGGACAACACTAAGTAGGACAAATTAACAAAACAATTTTTTTAAAAAAAAAAAAACAACTATAGAATGCACAACATAACTTGATAAATTAACCTAGGTCCTCTAAGGTTCCTCAACCATGCTGCTCAGAAAGCTAACAATTAAGATAACTAGAAACATTTCATCAACTACTAAGATAACATGATTGATCTAACAAGCAAGATTTATTTTAAAGCTCCACATTAAATGATTCTACATTACTTTACTTCCATCACATGAAAAATGATAATCAACATTAACGATCATTTTCTAACTATCATATGAAGATGCATTTCTTTACAATACTCCTTACAAGATGAAAACATTAATAATCATTACATCATTACAATATTTACAACATTGTTTCCCCTAGTACATGAGGAAAGATTACATCAGATTACAATAATTGATATAATGGAAGCACACTCCAAAATACAAATACATGATAGGAGATTTTCTAAAAAAGGAATAGGAACTAGAGTCCACAATGCAGTGATCAATCAACATGCTCATGAACATGCAACAAGAATAACCAAAGGAGAAAAATCACCAACCACCCGACCATGTGGAAACCTGAGGTCCACCCCCTGTGCTAGGAGATAACATAAGGTCCCACATCCAACAAGCAGTCAAGAAAGCAATAGGCTAACATAAGAAAGGGCTATACATGACTTTGACACAACACTGCTAACAACGCCAACACAACTTACAACACTTACTTTACTTCTAGATGTAGTAACACAATAAAATGAAGAAATACAACCAAGGAATGTTAGACTACAATAGGGAGGAGTGTCATCACATAGCTTGATATGGGTTATCGTGGTAGATATTCCTAGGCCCCGACCTCCATCCTGGGTTATCCTAGCAACCTCTCTCGATCTCTGGCCCCCATTGAGAGCCACTTCCCTTACTTGCAACTAGTAACCCTACACATCAAGCAAGGTAATGACCGTCTTGCACACTTACCATAATCACATGAATCTAACATAAACAAGAGGCAATACCCTTAGGGTTTACATTCCACACAATACACATGACCCACAACATTGTCAAACCCCTTCCAAGGTTACACAATCGTAAGGACCATACATGGAGATATACCCCCTCCTAGGCCTCTGAAAATCAAGACACTTTTCTAATACAAACAATTAATCATCACATTATATCCATGAAGACATTCCTTTAATTACAACTTTATTATCACTCAATAACCACTTAATTCAATAGATAGATTATTTACCACCAATAATTGAATTTGCAAATCACTAAAATGACAATATTCTAATTAATTAAATTACAAAGCAACTTTACTACTCAACTATTAAATAATTATAAAAACAGTCAATATTCACCTACTATTTAATCAAAAGAGAGTAATCCACAACATTTAATATTTACCCTAATCACATAATTAATAACCCATCTATCTACAAAGTAAATTAATTCACTTAATTAATTACACAATTCCTTTTAATATTTTCATTTTAATAATAGCTATTTGGTTAAATTATTTTATTAAATATTAATTCCTTATTCCTTCAAAACATTCTTTTAATATTTAACCCTGTCTCTCACATATACATAAGATAATTCAATTCACTCCAATTAAAATATTCATTTACTAAAAAAATCATCCAACACAATCTTTTATTAAACAACACTTGTATTTCACTGAAATACAAAAAGACATTATTTTATTATTTACCACGGTAATATAATACACATATACATATATACATATCATGTTATCATTTACAAGCAATCATAATTTACTATTATATATCTTTAAATATTATTATTACAGTATGCAACATAAGAAAACTATTACCAAATATTAAATCACAAAGGCTAAACCCTAATACACTCTACCTAGGTTGTAAGCCGCGGCCTAGTCTAGAGTACGCGGGCTCCTCAGCACGACCGAGGAAGAGCTCAGGAGGCGGTGATAGTGCTGCGAAGAGGAGGCACGCGGGGGTGATAGCCGAAGAGGTCCCGTCCCAAGGAATGTAAGGATTGTAGGATGCGCGAATAAGAGTTTGGTGAAAAGGCTTAAGAAAATTTCAAGCAAATACAATTGGCAGGCGCCAATAGATGCCCTAGCATGGAGCGCAATATCTATAGGATATGCGCCAGTGTGCCTGAGGAAAATTCTTAAGAAACTTTCAACAAATGAAGTTGGTGGGTGCAAGATAACACCCTATCAAGGAAAACAATGCTTGCAGGATATATATACAGAGAGGCGTGCGGTTGAAGGAGAGGTGCTCCATTATGGAGGGAAGGAAATCCATAACAGAAAATGCATATGAAATAAACGCATCAATAGAGGCAATTTGAACACAACATTTTGGATAAAGGGGGTTCGGTTAAAATCACAACTGTATGATAAATATCTATATATATAATAGATAAAATAAGGTGTTCGAAAGCATTCACTAATTGTTTTTATCCTGGATTGATTAAGTGTTTCACTCAGTAACAGATTGAAACAAATCGACATTCATTTTCTAAAAACGAAGAGAAGAAATCAATCAAAGTGATTACGTATTTAGAAAAGCAATGTAAGCAAGAGATCAACTCCAACTTGGATCCAACGCTTGGAAGGGATCGGAGATTGGATACCAGCTCAACCTTCACACAAAATTCCAACTTTTTGAATCCAAAATTGTAAAACTCTGCACCAAAACCCCCAATTCCCCCACAAAACAATATATGAAAATTTTATAGACCCCTTTCTCCCTCCAAAAGAACCACCTAAAAAACCTCTAAAACCAAAATATTTATAGAAGGCAAAACAATATTCGTTTCACTAGAATTTCCAACTATCCCAACCAATTATAGTTAGTTTTAATTTATTAAATTAACCTTCTTGAGAGACAATAATTAATTTTAACTTGATTAAAAACATTTCATTTATAAATTATAATTTGGGTAAACCCAATTTCCCACAAACGGAAAAACCACTTACCAACAGATTATAATTAATTATATATACTCCAACCTTATAACATTTATTTATTTATTTATCATATTATTATTATTGTTTACTAATTTTAACATCCCACTATATATTTATTTTATTATTAACTACAATTATTCATTTAAATATTTATTTACCAAAGCATACCCCAATTCATTTTAATATGTAAAATAACCAAAGGCATATTATCAGAAAAACTAAACCAAATGTAAAAACAATTACCTGACCACTATCTAGGGTCAAAAACAAAACTTCAAACAACATTGAATGACTACTGGCAAGGTACCAACCAGATACTCATCCTTGTCGAGGATGATGGCTAGGGTAGGGGACCAAATGTTATCTCTGATCAACTGATCCATTGGGTTTCAATGCATGCTCAGACCTACCAATTCAGGTGGAGTTGATGCCTAGTACTTGTTCCCTCAACATACAAGTTAGAGCACATATTCATAATAGTTGAAGCACTAGGAAGGGAACTCTAGCAATCGTAATTCATTCTCGTATGTCCCCCATACGTCCAATGGTACAATGCCGCCATTTCCACCTATCCTAACAACATACTACTGCATCACCTAACTATCCAAATAAATCTCTGCATAATAATAATAATATAACAATATGCATCATAATCACAAAAGTACTAATAGAAGCTCATGTTCCATCTTCAACCATAACACTTGAACACAAGTCAATACCTCTTCATGATAATAAATATAATCATAAGCATAATCATAATATCATATCATTATGATAACAATATGTCAGAATCATGTGAAAATCCTAAAGATAACCAAAGCACTTCCATAGCTCAAATACGCCCATAGCTTGCATCCTTCATCTTCAAGTTCCTTAGCTAGACTACCTGCACATCCAAAGTGAGAATGGAGGGGCACTACATCCTCCCCCCTAAAACTTGACTTACTCCTGGAAGTCACAAGCTAGGGTGGAAACATAACACATTAGTACTACAAATTTCTATTACCAATATCAAAGTTGATTCATTACATCAAAATAATACTAATTTTACCTATGAAAATAATTCATCTCACAGGGACATATACTTATATAGTCTATTTCAAACATGACCTATCTTTTTAGTTTTCTATGTCACAATAATAACATAATCAAGACTTGCATTTCATAAACCACTCAAATTCCTTACATATTAGCATTAACACCCATCAGTTTCTTTCAAGACAAAGAAAAAATTGCCCCCTTTTAATCTTAACTAGCCGAATTTCTCATAATAGAAACATATAGAAGTATTCAATTTAAAATGCATTATCATTTCATTTTCTTTACCCTTAATTACAATTCCTCTTTCAATACATTGTTAAACAATTGATACATCAGAATGCTACATTTCTATAAAACACAACATAATTATACACACAAAGCACACATTTTTCATTAAATATCCATCATTTATAAACAAGACATTCCACTTTCTTCATTTTACAACACTAAATATCATAACATATTCAACAAAAGATTATGATTTTACACCTTTTTAGAAGCATGAAAACACAATTTATCATTTCATAAGTACTATATTCATGATTTAACATACATTCTTCACATACACACAAATTCACATCACCAGAAATCACATTACAAGGCTACACAAGGGTCCATCTGGACACTAGGAAGCAACATACTAATCCATGATACATAATCCATGATCCAAGAGCCAATATCCACCTCACATAATCCATACCTCACACTCAGTGGCTTGATGGTGTTAGGCCACACACACATGGTGAGACCATCCAAACAAGACCACAATGACCTAACCCTTGTTGTATAAGGTGGTTAGCCTCTAAGAGATAGTCATCACACATAGGTGGGTAGTGGGTCCTAGTTGTATAACAACCTCACATACCCCCATCCTCAAGGTTCCCTGCGTCTGCTTCCTTGTATACACTCACCAAGTCCACCTCATATGTCCTTGGAGAGGAATCACAATATGACACATGGACAACATTGAAAACAATAAGGATAAACTAGTTTAGCCACCAAATTCATAAATAAATATCAAATAAAGATTCAATTTCAGTAAGAAAGCAAGAAATGCATGTAATTTCAACTCTAAATAAAATGTAACCATGAGGGCTACGTGCAAATAAGATCACAAGGTGTGGCTAAACCATCACAATCAAACATAAACAAAACGTTGGCCTTCACAGTCAATAGAAAATCATCAATACCATAGAGATAATACACAATCTTCAAAATTACACTGTACAACACTACGTGACTAGATACTAGCCACCAGACGAGGAAGGAGGGAACAACATCAGGCTATAATAGTAGCCCTCATGTGGTGCAGAGTGAGCATGCCATCCACATGGCTCAAAGTGTACTCCTCGACTACACCTTGCATCACATTGTCACACGACATGGACTAGCCAAGTGGCCCATGCACTCCTTGGCTGCCTGCATGGGATGTGCACCTCGAACACATCTCACATCATTTCTCAGCACGACATGGTCATACGCTAGCTAGAGAAGGAATGTACTGGTTGTATGTCGCATGGAAGTGTGTCTGTAGCTCTACGGATGTAGGCACGCACAAAACACACCCCACATAGTGATACCTCATGGAGAAGGCACACACAGGTACTTGTCGTAGCTAGAGGTATACATGGCTAGGACATAATCATATGTTAATTGACCCAAACATGAGTATCCCTCTACAAGTGTGTGAGGCCCCATTACACTCATCACACAAGTAGGCTATCATAACACAATCTCATAGTGCACCTTCACATGTCTATGCACATGGCATCGTGTCCTAGAGCCCAGATCGCTACCATCAGCAACATGGCACATCACCAACACTATGTCAGAACATTGGTGGGGTGTGGCATCGTATCCATTGCATCATGTCAGAACATGTGCAGATATTGTATATATATAATGCATAGATGAGTATATCAATATGGGGCTACACTAGCTTCACCTCTCATATGGACGAGGTTGACTCATGATGCTAGCTCCACACCCCTATGGATGACTAGGGATATACTAACAAAGCAATGCTATTGTACTCAAAATTAAGGGGATTGGGCTAGCACATATGGATCAAGTACCCTGATCCATCATAAGGGGAAGTAGTGAGTACTTTTCCTCGAGATCGGTTGAGTTGAGACCTCTCTATCCTGCAATATGCGTATGTTGCACACCCCACCCAAGGAACTTTGTGGCTACTACTACCCCTTCACAGACTGAGGGACTAGAGAACCAAAAGAAGAGAATCTACGAAACTAATGTTTGGCTACTCATGTATTTATAAATTTCAACCACACGTGGGTTGGACCTCAATCAGATAACAAACATACAAACACACATAATGGTATGGCCAGTCCCACACCTAAAATACAACATATTCCCCATGGATGGGTACACAGTATCACCATGTCCCATGGGAACAAAAATCAAGTACGAGGTATTCACAACACTCAACCAATGCATAGTTATTGGTTTCTCACATTTACAGGGGGGATTACAATTACATACACAATTCCATTACTACTCAAGGATCACATACCATAAGTACATTGATTTCCATAATTAATATGATTCCCTTTCCAAAATCATATCATTACATATTTATCCATAACCCTTTATCAATTTTTTTTTCTTTCACTCTACTCTTTTCCATATATCACATGATACTAAATGTCAATGTCATGGTCATCTTGATCACTTAACAACTCCACCTAAAAAATTCGCATTCACTTTTATTAATTTGGTATAACATTCTATCCTCATAACATATGCATATGCAAACTAACTTTTCTTCCACATAATAAGAATTTTACATAAGCACCATGAATTTTTAAATGCATCCAAGAATCATTAATACTTTCACATCGGCATTCATGCATCCAAAGTTCAACAAATTATACACAAGTCCCATATTCACAAAAGAACAATAATGATCCTCTACTTAACTCTTACTACTTCACGTAGGTCTTTCCTAAACACAAACAACTCTTACTTCATCACAAGTTATTCAAAATTTCATAGAACAAAAGGATTCACATATTTGCTCCCAATCACAATCCCACATTCTCTCAAACTTAATCCGAAGCCAGTACAAGTAACACTAAATATTTACATAGTGATTATGCCTACTCAACATCCCTATCTCATACCTAAGCTCAATTACTTCACATGTTACCCCCTCATAACAATTCAACATGCAAGACATCCAATGCATATATCTTTTCTATTTATACAATAGTAAGAGAAAGATATTACATGGTGTAGGAGCACTTTTCACAATTTTGGCTTGTTGTTGCATTTTGAAGTCTTGTTATGGTTTTTTCATGGTTTGAGGTAAATAAGGTCTATTAGACCAATTTTATGATGTAATAAGTGTCATATAGGGTCTAGAGTTAGTGTTTGGCAAAGTTGTCAATAATGATGTAAAAGTTGCATTAGCAACTATCATTTTTTGAATGGTAGTTGAAGGTGAACGGTCACCCCATTCAAAATTCAGTTGGGGACCATTGGTTTCTGAGGGAAAACATGTTTAAAAATCCTCTAACATCTTTGAGGCATGGTTGTTGAAGGAATTTTTGGTGAATAATAAACTGTTGCTCTATTTTGGTGTGAAATTACTGAGTTTTCTTGTGTTTACAGATTTTGTACGGCCTAGTACAACAACATATTGATGTAAAAATCATTTCAAGTGTTGTGGCTTCAAGTTAGCTTTCATTTGAATTAAATTTGGTTGCTTTTCATTCAGCTTTGAGGGAGAAAAAATGAATTTTCTTAAAGTTGTCTTTAAAAGTAGGGTTTCTAGGGTTTTGAAGAAAATCATGTAAAAGCAGGCCATTTCACCGTAGGAAAATTATTGAACTTGGTGGAATGGGCCTCGTAGGAGTGATTTTTATGTTTAGGGTAGTTGTAGAGTAGGGTGATGGTGTTTGTGGTGATTTTGCACCTACCCTAGTCTAACATCTCAATGTGCTAGGCTTAGTTTTGATAGGTATTGAGTAGAACAACAGAATTTTGTGAAGTTTTGAGGAAAAAAATGGTGGAATTTGACCCTATGTAACCAGTGAAGGATTTTGGTGATGATTTTTGGAGTTTTCAAGGTGAATTGAGAACACTTCCTTTGTAAAAATGGCCTAGTTGGGCCTAATTCTAGCGTTGCAGGTCAGTTTTGATTAGTTTGTTCCAAAACAATCTATTGGACCAGTTTGATATGTTAAAGAGCATGAAAATGGGTGGTTGAAAGTGTGGAGTTTTTGTCCCTTATTGACCTTCTCTAAAAGATATAGAAGAAAAGGTTGATTGGACACCTACAAGCAAGTAGGTTAGTTTGTGAAGAAACCAACCCTTGGAAGGGTTTGTAGACTTGAAGACCAGTTGAGTTTGATGTGAGTACTAAATCACCTTGCTCTACATTAGGTGGTATCAGAGCTTAGGCTTAGATCATTTGGAGAAAGAAGATTTGAGTTTGAAGCAGAGAAGTTGCAAGGCAAAGCACATAGGATGCCTCCAAAAGGTGGTTCATTTGTTGCTAGGGAGTTAAGATCCTTGAGAGAGTCTTAAGAAGCCATGGTAGCCAGGATGGAAGCATTGGAGAAAAGAGACAAGAGAGATAAGGGTCTTGCAAAGGAGAGTGACCCTGAAGATGAGGAAGAGGGTGAAAGTGAGCACCCCCCAGAAGGATCACATGAGCAAATGGATCCTGAAGAAAGGAAGTTTCTACAAGTGCTTAAGGTTGTGAAAGGAGAGAGACAAGATTTGAAGATGGAGCTACCTATGTATGGTGAAAAAATGGATGTTGAAGAAGTGATTGAGTGGATAGATGCCTTAGACAACTATTTTGAATTCAAGGTGGTGGGTGAAGACAAGAAGGTCAAGGTTGCTAAAACAAAATTGAAGGGACCAACATTAACATGGTGGAATTACACCCAAGAGGAGAGAACAAGGAAAGGTAATCCTAAGATCAATTCATGGGATAGGATGGTGGCAAAGGTAAAGATCCAATTCTTGCCTGTAGATTATGAGATTCAAGTGTTTAGGAGATTACAGAATTTAAAACAAAAAGAAATGGATGTGGTAGCATATAATAAGGAGTTCCACCAACTGAGAATAAGGTTTGGACACATTGAGAATGAAAATGACAAAGTAGCAAGATACTTGAATGGTTTGAGACCCTCCATTCAAGATGAGATAAGCCTCACTACTCCTAGGATAGTAGGAGTGCTTTCAAATGGCCACTAAGGCTGAGGAGAAGATAAAGAGGAGGCAAGAAAAATAATCAAGGGGTAGAGGAAATATTTTTAGGGGCAGAGGAAGCTCTAGTGGAAGAGGATCACAAAGAGGTCAAGGTGAACAAAGTGCAAATCAAGAATCAAGTGGTGAATCAAGGGGAAGTTTCAGAGGAAGAAGGCCAAATGGTAGAGGTAGGTCCAATGGACAAGGAAGGGGGTCTAATACCTTCTCTAGAAGGTGTTATAACTACAATAAATTTGTACATCCTACATGGAAGTGCCCAGATAAACCAAGTGCAAGTTCTCATAGTGGAGAAAGGAGGACTCAACTAGTGCAAGAGGAGGATGAATAAAGTGTAAATTTACCTTCCATCCATGCTACTCCAGAGGTAGGAGAGTCCTTAATGATCAGGAGGACATTAATCAAGGTTCCAACCATCAAGGAACCCCCTCAAAGAAAGGATTTGTTTAAGACAACATGCAAATCTCAGGGAAAGGTATGCAAAGTAATAGTTGATTTTGGTTCAACAGATAACATAGTATCATTAGAGATGGCAGAAAAAATTAAAATGAAGAGGAATCCTCACCCGACACCTTATAATATCTCATGGCTCAATAAGGGGCAGAAATTTCTTGTAAATGAGTAGGTTTGGGTGGAGTTTAACATAGGTGCTTACAAAGATAAAACCCTTTGTGATATTGTTCCAATGGATGTCTTCCACCTACTCCTTGGAAGGCCTTGGCAATTTGATAGAAAGTCCAAGCATGACAGGCACAAGAATGTGTATGTAATTGAGAAGGATGGAGTGTCAAACACTCTTTCACCTCTGCAAGAAGATGATGGTGTTGTTCATGAAGGACCAAGTGTGATGGTAGTCAAGGAGAAGAATTCTTTGAAAGTTCTAGAAGAGGAAGACATTGGTTATGCCATTGTTGGTAAGCCTATCTCTAATACAACAATAGATAAAGAAGAGATACCAGAGGAGGTGCAGGCCTTGTTAGACAGGTATGAAGAAATAGGATTGAAGGAGTTACCAAGTTCACTACCTCCCATTAGAGATGTGAGTCACCATATTGATCTCATACCAGGTGCAAGTCTGCACATACAAAGCAGCATACAAGATGACACCTAAACAAAATGAGGAGATCAAAAAATAGGTTCAAGATTTGTTGGACAAGGGGATGATAAGGGAGAGCTTAAGCCCTTGTGTTGTGCCTACTTTATTGGCACCTAATAAGGATGGAGATTGGAGTCTTTGTACAAACTCAAGAGCAATAAACAAGATTACTATTAGGTATAGATTTCCTATACCCCAGATGGAGGACTTAATGGATAGTTTAGTAGGTGCAAGGTACTTGTCAAAGAATGATTTGAAAAGTGGATACCATCAGATCATAATAAGGGAAGGATATGAGTGGAAGACCAATGAATGTTTATATGAATGGCTAGTGATGCCATTTGGGTTATCAAATGCCCTAGGTACATTCATGAGGCTGATGAATGAGGTTCCAAAGCACTTCATAAGAAAATTTGTGGTGGTATACTTGGATGAAATCCTTGTATACAAAAAAACAAAAGAGGATCATTTAGAGCATCTTGATAAGGTCTTGCATAGACTCAATGAGGAGAAGTTAATGATCAATCTCACGAAGTGTGAGTTTATGAAGAAGGAACTTGTTTACCTTGGATTTGTGATTTTAGGGGGGACATTGAAGATGGATCCCACAAAGGTAGAAGCCATACTCAGTTGGCCAACACCTACATCAGTTGGATAAGTTAGGAGCTTCCATGGGTTAGCTAGTTTCTATAGAAATTTTATCAAGAACTTTAGTCACATTTGTGCACCAATGATTGATACCATCAAGGGTGAAAAGAAGAATAAGTTTCATTGGACTGCAGAAGCAAATAAAAGTTTTGAATATTTGAATACAAGAGTGGCACAACAACCTATTCTCACACTTTCTGACTTTGATAATGTGTTCACTGTGGAATGTGATGCATGTGGGTCTGCTATAGATGTAGTTTTGAGCCAAGATGGGAAACCAGTTGCCTTTTTCAATGAGAAACTAAATGATGCCAAGAGGAAGTATTCCTCACATGATCTTGAGCTTTATGCCATGGTACAATGACTCGAGAAATGGACATTATCTCTTACCAAAGGATTTTGTTGTGTTTACAGATAATCATGCATTAAGCTTCTTGAATAGCCAAGGCAAGTTGAGTCATAGGCACATTAAGTGGATGGAGTACTTGCAGGCCTAAACATTTGCAATCAAGCATAAGAAAGGACAAGCAAATAAGGTTGTAGATGCCCTAAGCAGGAGGTTTATGATGGTGTAAGAGATACAACTCCAAAGTATGGGGATAGATGCACTAAAAGGTATGTATGAGCATGGTGATGATTTTAAAGATGCCTTTGTTGTTTGCAGTTAGTTTCATGTTGCTTTCCACAGTGAGTATTCAAATTTTGTGCTGAAAAAGGGTTTTTTATTTAAAGGAGCTTAGTTGTGTGTGCCCAAGTGTTCCATGAGGGAAAATTTAATAAGGGAGAAACATTGTTGTATTTTGAGTGGGTATTTTGGGTTTTATAAAACTTTGGAGTAGGTTAAGAGGTTCTATCATTGGCCAAGGATGCATGTGGATGTTAAGAAGTTTGTAGAGAGTTGTAGGATATGTTAAAGATCCAAAGGATCAAGCTCCAATGTAGGCTTATACCAACCTTTACCTGTACCTAACCGTCCATGGGAGTTAATAAGCATGGAATTTATTTTGGGTCTTCCTAAGACACAAAGGGGGTATGATAGTGTTTATGTTGTTGTAGATAGATTTAGCAAGATTCCCATTTCATTGCTTGCAGGAGTAAAAATGATGCATCTCACATAGCTAGTTTGTTTTTCAAGGAGATTGTAAGGATTCATGGAATTCCTTTGAGCATTGTGTCTGATAGAGATTCCAAATTCATAGGTCACTTTTGGAGAACCTTGTGGAAAAAGCTAGGAACAAATCTGTAGTTCAGTTCAACCTACCATCCACAAACATATGGATAAAATGAGGTTGTAAATAGGTCACTTGGGAACTTGTTAAGGTGTCTCACAAAGGAACATGGTCAGTCATGGGATCTCATACTTCCTCAAGTAGAATATGCATACAATGATTCCATCAACTAGAGCATAGGAAGGAGTCCATTTGAGGTAGTCTATGGGATGAGTCCAAGAGGGGTATATGAACTTAGAGACCTGAAAGATATGGAGAAAAGGAGTGCAGCAGGGGAGGAATTTTACATAGCTATGAAGGACATACATGAGCAGGTCAAAGAGAATTTGAAGAAGAATGTGGAGAAGTATAAGAAGAATGCAGATTTGAAAAGGAAGGATGTTTAGTTCAAGGTTGGGGACATGGTGCTTGCACATCTCAGAAAAGAGAGGCTCCCTAAAGGAAAATACACCAAGCTGGTGATGAAGAAGATTGGTCCTTGTAGGATAGTGCACAAATTTGGACAAAATGCTTATGAGATAGAACTCCCTCTCGGAGTTGTTATCTCACCTATATTTAATGTTGTTGATATTTATCCTTTTATGGGTATTGTGGATGCAGGTGATGTTGTAGGTGCTGCAGGAGTTGAAGATGATGAGTGGGTTAAAGACCTACCACCTAGCCAACCAATGAAGCTTGAGAGCATACTAGATAGAAGGGAGATCAAGAGGACTAGGAAGAAGGTGCACAATGAATACTTGGTCAAATGGCATGGCCTACCAAATGAGGATGCTCAGTGGATGTTAGAGGAGGATATAAAGCAACATGGAGTTTCTGTTTAAGAGCTCATTTCATCAGGAGGATGAAATCTTTTCCACCCCAGTAGTATGGTGTAGGAACACCTCTCACAATTTTGGCTTGTTGTTGCATTTTGAAGTCTTGTTATGGTTTTGTCATGGTTTGATGTAAATAAGGTCTATTAGACCAATTTTCTAATGTAATAAGTTTCATATAGGGTCTAGAGTTAGTGTTTGGAAAAGTTGTCAATAATGATGTAAAAGTTGCATTAGCAACTTTGTCATTTTTTGAATGGTAGTTGAAGGTGAACGGTCACCCCATTAAAAATTCAATTGGGGACCATTCATTTTTGAGGGAAAACATGTTTAAAAATCCTATAACATCTTTGAGGCATGGTTGTTGAAGGAATTTTTGGTGAACAATAAAATATTACTCTATTTTGGTGTGAAATTACTGAGTTTTCTTGTGTTTACAGATTCTATATAGCCTCGTACAACAACATATTGATGTAAAACTCATGTGAAGTATTGTGGCTTCAAGATATCTTTAATTTGAATCTAGTTTGGTTGCTTTTCATTTAGTTTTGAGGGAGAACAAGTGATTTTTTTGAAAGTTGTCTTTAAAAGTAGGGTTTCTAGGGTTTTGAAGAAAATCATGTAAAAGCAGGCCATTCCACCATAGGAAAATTATTGAACTTGGTGGAATGGGAATTGTAGGAGTAATTTTTATGTTTAGGGTAGTTGTAGAGCAAGGTGATGGTGTTTGTGGTGATTTTACACGTGCCCTAGTCTAGCATCTCAATGTGCTAGGCTTAGTTTTGATAGGTATTGAGTAGGACAACATAATTTTGTGAAGTTTTGAGGAAAAAAATGGTGGAATCTGACCCTATGTAACCAATGAAGCATGTTGGTGATGAGTTTTGGAGTTTTCAAGGCGAATTGAGAACACTTCCTTTGTAAAAATGACCTAGTCGGGCCTAATTCCAACATTGCAGGTTAGTTTTGATCAGTTTGTTGCAAAACATTCTATTGGACCAATTTGATATGTTGAAGAGCATGAAAATGGGTGCTTGAAAGTGTGGATTTTTTGTCCCTTAGTGAACTTCTCTAAAATATATAGAAAGAAAAGTTTGACTGGACACCTACAAGCAAGTAGGTTAGTTTGTGAAGAAACCAACCCTTGGAAGGGTTTGTAGACTTGAAGACCGGTTGAGTTTGGTGTGAGTAAGCCTAAATCACCTTGATATGCATCATTACATCATAGGTTACAACTACACATAACAAACAAGATGTTCAAATACCAATATAGTCATCATAATTTCTCAAAATAGAAACCTACTTCTACGCACTAACATCTTATTTATTCCACAAAAGTAGCCCTTTCCAAAAAACATATCACATCATGTAATGCAAAAATTAATCACATAAATTTACTTCCAAATGTATAGATTAAATACCCAACAACTACACTCAGCCTCATTCATAATCTATCTTTTATGCATAAACCAAAAGTAAGAAGTGTAGTTTTGGGAGAACATAAGATCCATCACTCAAGTAATTTCAGACATAATTCCTTTGATTCACAGTCAAGGTTTAAGCATACAAGTTTAAGGCCTAAATTATTTTCTATTATAGTGTGGTTCAATACAATTCTCTTTATTAGCTATATGAGAGTTAAGAGAAAGAGGAAACAAGATAATTTAATTTGATGCAAGCAACTTGCAAACACAACCTTTCCAAACAAAGCATCTATATAAAGGAAAATTAAGTCACACTTTCTACCCAAATCTCAACTATCACCACCAGGCAAGTTTTTTCTTTTTTCTATTTCCAATCATAACTAAATATATGATTAGGATTCTATTACATCACTTTGCATGCATTATAGAAATCACAAAAGATAGACAATAATTCATTTATAAACTGCCTACATACTTTTCCTTAGTCTATTCTAACAACCATTTTACATGCAGTATATTCTTAAAATTATGAAACTACATTGAACAACATATGGATATAGACACTTCTACAAACCACGGAAAAAAACACACACAAAGAGATGACACACTCATGCCATGCCAAGACTTCCCTTTTAAACCACATGACATACATTCCAAAACTAAGTTTGCACTTTTAAGGAACTGGAAGTCATGGAAATGAATCAAGGCCACATAAGGAGAATCAACAATTGCATGCATCCAAGGGATCACACACAACAGGAGAATACACAAGTTATCTGATCATCTATCTAATATATCAGGCTAGGTGTTTAAATTAAAACATAGTATCTAACACAAGGGTCCCTATGACATTTTAGCCACATATCAGACATCCAAGAACACGTGTATAGGAAAAGTTACGATAACTAAACATGGGTGACAACATTAACCAGAGATTTTAGCACTGCAACACTGGCTCTAATACTAGGTGTAATGCCCCTGCCAAGGAACCTGAGAGGACAACACTAACTAGGACAAATTAACAAAACAATTTTTTTTTAAACAAACAACTATAGAATGCACAACATAAGTTGATAAACTAACCCAGGTCCTCTAAGGTTCCTCAACTACGCTACTTTCAAAGCTAACAATCAAGATAACTAGAAACATTTCATCAACTACTAAGATAGCATGATCGATCTAACAAGCAAGATTCATTTTAAAGCTCCACATTAAATGATTCTACATTACTTTACTTCCATCACATGACAAATGATAATCAACATTAACGATCATTTTCTAACTAACTATCATATGAAGATGCATTTCTTTAGAATACTCCTTACAAGATGAAATCATTAATAATCGTTACATCATTACAATATTTACAACACCATTTTCCCTAGTACATGAGGAAAGATTACATCATAATACAATAATTGATACAATGGAAGCACAATCCAATATGCAAATACATGATAGGAGATTTTCTCAAACAGGAACAAAAACTCGAGTCCACAATTAAATGATCAATCAACATGCTCATGAACATGCATCATGAATACCCAAAGGAGAAAAAGAACTAACCACTTGACCATGTGGAACCCTGAGGTCCACCCCCTGTGCTGAGAGATAACACAAGTTCCCACATCCAACAGACAGTCAGGAAAGCAACAGGCTAACATAAGCAAGGTCTATACATGACTCTGATACAACAATGCTAACAACGCCAACACCACTTACAACACTTACTTTACTTCCAAAGGCACTCACACAACAGAATGAGGAAATACAACCAGGGAATGCTAGACTGCAATAGGGAGGAGTGCCATCACATAGCTTGATATGGGTTATTCTAGTAGATCTTCTTAGGCCCTGGCCCCCATCTTGGGTTATCCTAGCAGCCTCTCCCAATCTCTGACCCCCATTGAGAGCCACTTCCCTTACTTGCAACTAGTAACCCTACACATCAAGCAAGGTAATGACCGTCTTGCACACTTACCATAATCACATGAATCCAACATAAATAGGAGGCAACACCCTTAGGGTTTACATTCCACACAATACACATGACCTACAACATTTCCAAACCACTTCCAAGGTTACACAATCGTAAGGACCATACATGCAAATATACCCCCTCCTAGGCCTCTAGAAACCAACCTTAACAAATTTACATAGGTGACCCCCACCTTTAACATTTACAAAATCACCCAATCCCACTAATCAAGACACTTGTCTAATACAAACAATTAATCATCACATCATATCCATGAAGACATTCCTTTAATTACAACTTTATTATCACTCAGTAACCACTTAATTCAATATTAATTCAATAGATAGATTATTTACCACCAATAATTACATTTGCAGATCACTAAAATGATAGTGTTCTAATTAATTAAATTACAAAGCAACTTTACTACTCGACTATTAAATAATTATAAAAACAGTCAATATTCACCTACTATTTAATCAAAAGAGAGTAATCCAAAACATTTAATATTTACTCTAATCACATAATTAATAACCCATCTATCTACAGAGTAAATTAATTCACTTAATTAATTACACAATTCCTTTTAATATTTTCATTTTAATAATAGCTATTTGGTTAAATTCTTTTATTAAATATTAATTCATTATTCCTTCAAAAAATTATTTTAATATTTAACCCTAACTCTCAGATATACATAAGATAATTCAATTCACTTTAGTTAAAATATTCATTTACTAAAAAAATCATCCAACACAATCTTTTATTAAACAACACTTGGATTTCATTGAAATACAAAGAGACATTCTTTTATTATTTACCACAGTAATATAATACACACACACACACACACACACACATATACATATCATATTATCATTTAAAAGCAATCATAATTTACTATTGTATAGGAGAAAATTTTCACCCCTTATGCAAATTCCCCTTTTATTTTCCCTCACCTTAGAAAACCAAGTCCGAAGGTGAAAATCCACATCAACCCACTGCCTTCGTTCCACTTGGCGACTATTTTGTGCATTGATAGAAGAATAACTGTCGAGGATGCCCTCATAACACGCTTATGTACTTGATGGATTCCTATGCCTGAAGCTTGTAGAGGCGTTACACTTCACATTGGGGTTGATTTGTAACACCCCTCTTCGACCAATCGACCTGAATATGGCTGCTTTTCTCATTCACTCTTCATTCCTTCATTTCATCTTCTAAGCATTCAATTCAGCTCTCTACACACTTTCTCAAGCATTCTCTTAGCATCCATCACTCTCAAGTATCACTTTACACTCCATAGCAGCAACAACAACATTCCATCTCTGTAGAGCAAATGTGGAACAACACCATTGCAGCAGGGGCTTGAGTCCTCTCTTTTTTTCCTCCATTAGCTAGTGAGCTCTTGGTGGAGGTGGTAATATTTTCACTCCTCTCATCTACGATTTGGCTGGGTGGCATAATATTTACATGTAGTGTCATTGTGTTTTACTTTCATTCTTCCTTTATCATATTTTTTCTCCATTATCGCTATCTTGGTTGTTCGTGGAGGTTGAAACACCAAAACGGGGGTTTGATTGATGCAAACCCCTATATAGCCCACCAACAAATTTCCTCTTTCTTGTGTGTAGGTGGATGTGCTTTGTGGAGTTAGCTTGCGAACGAGTACCTTTTTGAGATCATTCTTGTCATTAACTCTCGTATATTTACTTTATCATATTCATTCATATTTGTCTTAATTTATAGATTTGTTTTGTCCCTTTGGAAGTGACTAGCTAGGCCATCAACCTATTTTCTGGTGGTTCACATTGTCTTTTTGGTCCTCTAGTTGTACAAATGCCAACACACCTGAGAGATGCCAACATGCCAAGCTGTCGTCCCGGAACTGTGCTTTCGTCCTCGGGCAGAGAGTTACCTGAGGAACACTGTGGAACCTGAAAACTAGTTTGCCTAGCCCCATTATGAGTGTTAGGTCTACAGAGTGATTGAAGGACCTCATAGTCCTCATCATTCTCATCCCTCATTTTAAAACACCCTTTTAAGCTAAGGTAAGTTAGGATAGCCTTCCACTCTTGGCTCTTCGTGACCTGAGGCCTTGAACGTGGTTGGTCCCCCTCTCTTACATTTTTGGTGAACTTGACATGAACTATTTTGGTTCCATTTTGTGATACTGAAAGCTCCTTTCCTCATATTCTAGGAGTGTTGTAGGTGTGAGTGTTGTGAGGCTTTTTCCTTACAACCCAACCTTCGACCCGTAGTAGGCGTAGTTGGAAGGTTCTGAAGGTGTTGCATAATGAAACCTTAATTGGGTCACCGTATTATCCTTTAACCTTTTAGGGACTTTGTGAAAGTATCATCTAGTGTGCGTAATGGCCTCCTTCCTACATCAACCTATCTCCTATGCATAGCCTGTGAGGAGTAGTGCTGGTATAACCTTCACTTCACAGGACTTGCCGATGGGTTTTAATAGGGATCCATCTCCTCTATACATCCTTGCGCAAATCAATGGAAGTATCATAGTAGGTGTTCTCGTTGATTCGACATCTCAAGTAAACATTATAATTGAGGATATCATGCTAATAGACTTCTTGCACAAATATGGGTATGATGCACTCGTAAGCACCATTTGCACGCATGACAGACTTTTGTGCCCCCTTTGGGTAGTATTGTCCTTTCAGTTTTGGTTGGACTTAAATCCATGAAGCTTTTGTTTGACATTATCCCTAGGTCTGAACTCTTTAGAGTGAAGCTAGGTATCCCTTAGTTAGTGGCTATGAAAGCAGTGCCTTCGGTCGTGCATAAATTTTTAAAATTTATCCACAAGTGTTTCATGCATGTGATTCATGACACTTGTTATAAACCATTGGTTGCTCGTGGTAGCTTCTCCTTGGATTACTCTTGGCCTGCACCCGTTGGTCCTCTCCCACCTAGGACAGACCTCCTACACCAAACATATCAAAATTATAAGAAAGGGCACCTAAGGCCGAAAGTGAGATACCCTCCATTGCCTTATGTTGTTTCACATAGGGCTTGCTTAAAAGCTAATAGTGATGTTGTCAAGGCATGTAGAAGGGAAGAAGAGAAGCAGTCCTGATATCCTCCTTCCTCTTTTGTTGTTCAACCTAATGCTCCCTCTTGCGCCACTAAGGCTCCATAATATTTTGTTCCACGTTTGCGGGAGAATCCCATGGTGCCTGCTTGGCGAAAGCCGAAGCATCCCACCCTTGAGCTTTCTGTTTTACCCACGGAGCCTAGGCCCATTCGGTATAATAGGAATAAAGGTCACCATGGGGAATCCTCTATGTCTCGGCCTCTACATCCTCCTACCACTCTTGCTCCAAAATTAGTGAATGGGAAGAGGCTCATTTTCGAGGCACTTGAGTCGACTCCCCCTGCTGCTTCTCAACCTATTCCTCTTGCTCTCGTTTAGAAGTTTGTTCCTCCATCGGAAATGGTTGTAGTGGACACTTCAATGGTTGAGCAGGAGCCTTATGTTCCTTCACAACCTCTTGCCTCCAATTCAAAGAGTCGCAGGAACTGACTTGCGAATGAGTGCAAGCGCCGACGAAAGGCTCTCATGGCTAAGTAGTCTACCTTATAGAGGAAGGAAGAGGAGATGAATGCCCCTGTATCAGGGCCTCCTACCACATCCTCCTCTCTCCTCCCCTCTACTTTTTTTTAGTCTACCTTTGTATCACTTATGGCTTTCGCTGTGATTATGAATGTGCCTAACCCTAAAAATGTGCAAGTGTTCATCACTCCTTCGGTGAGCTGCCTCTATTGATGTCCCTTTTGGATGTCCATCCTTTCTTGAAACCCATAGATATGACGAACACTTCGGTCATATCTACTACGATTCTCTCCTCCTCCTCTTCCTCCACACTTCTTGTCTCGTCTGTGGGGAGTTCACATCCCCCAATGAAACAAAAGGTAGAAAGTGGTCCTTCTAGCAATAGAGGACGAAAGTGGAGCCCACCTTCTTTGAAAGGTGGTCTTACGTTGACTTGTTCTGTCTTAGTGACGAAACTAGTCTCAGCTTCCCCTGAGTTCATCACTGCTCGGTGAGCCTAGCGATGAATCTCAGGCACAACCTTCTCCATCCATTAAGGTAAAGCATGAAAATCCTGTTAAATGTATGTTTAACTCTTTGGATGAGGTTCCAACTTTTTCAGTGATCTTCGCAAAATCATTGACCTTAGCTCCACAAGAGCTCAATGGAGAGGACCTTGCAAGGCCCTCTTCCTTAGCCCTTGTTGCGGAAGGGTCGGATGCCCCTCTTCTTAACATTCCACCACTGTAGGCTCATCCTCCTTCTCCCTATGATGATCTAGAGTGGGAAGCAGATGACCTCTTGGTCAATCAGTGTTAGGAGGCCTCTTCTTTATCTTTAGATTAGATGTGTGTGTTTGTTGTGATGTGTTCCCTCGTGATTGTGTTGTGTTCCTGGATGACCCTTTCCACCCTTGTTGGTGCTTGGATACAGGCGTGGCTTTCGTGTCGTAAACCTTCTTCTATTTGTATCATCATTCTTCCATTTTTGTGACTTGATGTTCAATAAATTAGGGACAATGCAAAGCATTGGGGGAATTTAGGCTTCCCTTCCATGTTGACCCATTTTTTTATTTTTACTTTTCCTTCTCGTGCATTCTTCACATGGTCTGATATAGTAGGGGTTTGATGACAATTCATTTTATATACTATTACTATACATATATATTTATTACTAGTTCTAACCCTAAAATATCAGGCTACCCCTGTGCCCTTTGCTCATTTTATCTTTTCTCCTTTGCTTTTCCTTTATATTTCTCTCTTCTTTTCTTGAGTTTTCCCTCTCATGTGTGACAATGCCACTTCTACAACACTTTTATTTTCAGAAAACACATTTGTTGCCAACAAATCTTTTCTCGAGAATCTTCACAAACTTCTTTTTGAAGAATCACATTCTTGACATGAAGGAACGTGTTTCCTTCATCATGGGTTCGTAAAGAAAGAACTTGAGAACCTTCCACGAAGTGGGAACAACTTTGACCTTCCCCTCGCATGGGGGGATCTTCTTCCATTCAAATTCCTTGATGAAGTGAACATCTTTCAAAAGAATTCCTTAATGATGAATTGATTTGAGAAAGAAAATTCTCTTTCATACTTTCGAGTAGTGCATCCCTTGAGTGGACCCCCTTCTTCACACAGGGTTCCCAAGGGACCCCTCTGAAATTTTTCCAACTTGTTGACAGTTTGCATGATTTTCTGCTTACTTGCCTGTGTGGCCACTTTCTGACATGTTCTATCTGTGGGTAAACATGTCGCTTTATGGGTGTCCCTGTTAAGCCACTTTTTGACTCTGCGGAGTCCCCTTTCCTTGGGTTTCCTCCATGTGTGAGATCTTGGGGGATACCTTCCTACAGGTCTGCAGGCCTGTAGGATGCTTTTTTGAGCTTCCTCCATGCGAGAGATCTTGGGGGTGGCTCCGTTGCAGGTCTGCGGGTTTGTAGGGTGCTTTCTTTGGGTTTCCTCCATGTGATAGATCTTGGGGGATATCTCCCTGTAGGTCTACGAGTTTTTAGGGTGCTTTCCTGGGTTTCCTTAATGTGAGAGATCTTGAAGGAAACCCTCCTTGCAGGTTTGCAGGTCTGTAAGGCAATTTCCTGGCTTCCTCCATGTGAGAGATCTTGGGGAATGCTTCCTTGTAGGTCTGTAGGTCTGTAAGGTGCTTTTTTGGGCATCCTTCATGTGAGAGATCCTAGAGGACACCTTCCTTGTAGGTCTATGGGCTTGTGAGGCACTTTCTTCTCAGGGCTTCCTTCATGTGAGAGATCTTGGGGGTTGCCCCTTTGCAGGTCCACGGGCCTGTAAAGCGCTTTCATTCTTCAGCTTCATGGTTATGTGGGGCTATGAAGTCCTTTACTTGTCTTGTAATCTTGAGTTCGCCAAATCGTGATCTGCTTCCTTGATGGTTCAGGTATACATTTCTAATTCTACTACCATTTTGATCTACTTTACCAAAGAACTCATCAATATTCATGCTCGCTAAAGTGGGGGAAAATGTATAGGAGTGAATTTTCATGCCTTACACAAATTCCCCTTTCATGTTCCCTCACCTTAGAAAACAAAGTCCGAAGGCTAAAATCCACATCAGACTACTGCCTTCATTCCACTTGGCGACTGTTTTGTGCATCAACAGAAGAATAATTGTCGGGGACAACTGTGCAGTGCACAGACATCTGCACGACGCGCTTACGTCCCTGACGGATTCCTACATATGAAGCCTATAGAGGCATTACACTTCCCATTAGGGTTGATTTTTATGCCCCTCTTTGACCAACCAACCCGAATATGGTCGTTTTTCTCATTCTCCCTTCAAATTCACTCTTCATTCCTTCATTTCATCTTCTAAGCATTCAATTCAACTCTCTACACACTTTCTCAAGCATTCTCTTAGCATCCATCACTCTTAAGTAGCACTTTGCACTCCATAGTAGCAACAACAACATTCCATCAACTCTGTAGAGCATGTTTGGAACAACACCATTGCAGCAGGAGCTTGATTCCTCTCATTTTCTCCTCCATTAGCTAGTGAGCTCTTGGTGGAGGTGGTAAGATTTTCACTCCTCTCCTCTATGATTTGGTTGGGTAGCATAATACTATTTTGTAGTGTTATTTTGTTTTACTTTCATTCTTCCTTTATCATACTTTTTCTCCATTATTGTTATCTTGGTTGTCCGTGGAGGTGGAAACACCAAAATGGGGGTTTGACTGAGGCAAACCCCTATACAACCCCCCAACAAATTTTATCTTTCTTGTGTGTAGGTGGACATGCTTTGTGGAGTTAGCTAGCGAATGAGTACCTTTGTGAGATCATTCTTGTCACCTTAACTCTCATATATTTGCTTTATCATATTCATTCATATTTTTTCTTACTTTATAGCTCTGTTTTGTCCCTTTGGAAGTGACTAGCTAGGCCATCAACCTATTTTTTGGCAGTTCACATTGTCTTATTAGTCCTTTGGTCATACGGACGCCAACGCACTTGAGAGATTCTAGCATGCCACATTGTCATCCCAGAACTGTGCTTCCATCCTCGAGCAAAGAGCTACTTGAGGCACAGTGTGGAACCCAAAAACTAGCTCGCCTAGCCCCATTCTGAGTTTTGGGTCTATAGAGTGATTGAAGGACCCCATAGTCCTCACCGTTCTCATCCCTCATTTCAAAACACCCTTTTAAGCTGAGGTAAGTTAGGGCAGCCTTCCACTCTTGGCTCTCCATGACCTGGGGTCTTGAACATGGTTGGTCCCCGTATCTTACAACTATTATATATCTATAAATATTATTATTACAATATGCAACATAAGAAAAACATTACCAAATATTAAATCACAAAGGATAAACCCTAATAGATGCTACCTAGGTTGTAATTCGCAGCCTGGTCCAAAGTACGTGGGCTCTTCAGCATCGCTGGGGAAGAGCTAAGGAGGCAACGATAGTGCTACAAAGAGGAGGAATACGGGGGTGACGACCAAAGAGCCTCAAAGAGGTCCCATCCCAAGGAATGTAAGGATTTCAGGATGCACGAATAAGAGTTTGGTGAAAAGGCTTAAGAAACTTTCAGGAAAATGTAATTGGCAAGCACCAATAGATGCCCTAGCATGAAGCGCAATGTCTACAGGATATGCACCAATGTGTCTGAGGAAAAAGCTTAAGAAAATTTCAAACAAATGAAGTTGGTGGGTGCAAGGTAATGCCCTATCAAGGGAAACAATGCTTGCAGGATATTTATACAGAGAGGTGTGTGGGTGAAGGAGAGGTGCTCCATTACGGAGTGAAGGAGATACATAACAGAAAATGCATATGAAATAAATGCATCAACAGAAGGAATTTGAACACAACATTCTGGATAAAGGGGGTTTGATTAAAATCACAAATGTATGATAAATATCTATATATATAATGGATAAAATAAGGTGTTCGAAAGCATTCACTAATTGTTTTTATCCTGGATTGATTAAGTGTTTCACTTAGAGACAAATTGAAACAAACATACATTCATTTTCTAAAAAACGAATAGAATAAATCAATCAAAGTGATTATGCATTCAGAAAAGCAATGTAAGCAAGAGATCAACTCCAACCTAGATCCAACGCTTGGCAGGGATCAAAGATTGGATACCGGCTCAACCTTCGCACAAAATTCCAACTTCTCTAATCCAAAATTCCAAAACTCCCCAAAACCCCCAATTCCCCCACAAAAAAATATATGAAAATTTTACAGACCCCTTTCTCCCTCCAAAAGAACTACCTGGAAAACCTCTAAAACCAAAATATTTATAGAAGGAAAAACAATATTCATTGCAGAGTAATTTCCAACTATCCCAACCGATTATAGTTAGTTTTAATTTATTAAATTAACCTTCCCGAGAGACAATAATTAATTTTAACTTGATTAAAAGCATTTCATTTATAAATTATAATTTAAACCCAATTTCCCACAAACGGTAAAACCATTTATCGACAGATTATAATTAATCATATATACTCCAACCTTATAACATTTATTTATTTATTTATCATATTATTATTAGTGTTTACTAATTATAACATCCCACTATAAATTTATTTTATTATTAACTACGATTATTCATTTATATATTTATTTACCAAAGCATACCCCAATTCATTTTAATACATAAAATAACCAAAGGCATATATTATCAAACAAACTAAACCAAATGCCAAAACAATTACTTGACCACTATCTAGGGTCAAAATCAAAACTTCAAGTAACACTGACTAACCACTGATAGGGTACCAAACCGGATACTCATCCTCGTCAAGGATGATGGCTAGGGTAGGGGACCAAGTGTTATCTTTGATCAATTGATCCATTGGGTTTCAAGGATTGCTCAAAGCTACCAATTTAGGTGGAGTCGATGCCTAGTACATGTTCCCTCTACATACAAGTTAGAGCACATATTCATAATAGCCAGAGCACTAGGAAGAGAACTCTAGAAATCGTAACTCATTCCCGTATGCCCCCCATATGTCCAATGGTACGATGTCACCCTTTCCACCTATCCTAACAACATACTACTTTATCACCTAACTATCTAAATAAATCTCTACATAATAATAATAACATAAAAATATCCATCATAATCACAAAAGTACTAACAGAAGCTCATGTTCCATCTGCAACCACAACACTTGAACACAAGTCAGTACCTCTTCATGATAATAAATATAATCATAATCATAATCATAATATCATATCACCATGATAACAATATGTTAGAATCATGTGAAAATCCTAAAGATAACTAAAGCACTTCCATAGCATAAATATGCCCATAGCTTGCACCCTTCATATTCAGGTTCCTTAGCTAGACTACTTGCACATACAAAGTGAGAATGGAGAGGCACTACATTAAATCTCAATGTGAGGCCCAAAGCATATGGGGTTCTTCACCCAACCCAAGGTTGCTAGAGCATTAAAAGAAAATTTAAAATAACTTTTAAATCTATCAATTTTTTCTCCTAGTATGCCACTCTCTCCTACTGCCACGATCAATGGAGTGTTGGTTGAGAATTTCCAATGCTTCAACACCACTAGTGGGTATTCTAGCTTGACACCCACCACCAGAGATCCATGATTGTGTCACTTATTGGCCAAATTGTGCAACTTTTTTTAAATAGGCATAACATTCACCCAAGATGTCATATTTTTGACTAACAATAGTTGATATAAATATCTTTTCAGAAACTACAATGGTACAAGTTTGGTTCCATGATGTTCCCATTTTTATTAGTTTTTGGGGTCTGAAAGAAATATGTTACCTTATACATAGTTTTGGTCATAAAATTTACACAATCAAAAAAATTATTCAAATAGGCATTGGAGAGAATGTGTATTGTATTAGATGATGAATTAGGTTTATTTTTGTTCTTTGGTGGTGTGAGATTTTTGCACATTCTTGATGACTTGTAGGTTCCTGAGATTCAAAGTGTGATTGTGTAATCACTTGGATGAGTCAAGAGGTGAAACCTTGAGGGAGTACATGTTTTATATGATATTTATGATGGTACAAGTGACTATCAATTTTGGTGCTTCCTAGTACAGGTTTATAGGTATTTTTTAGATTTGGACTTTGATGGTGATAGGTACATAAGTTATCTTCTAGTTTGAGGACATGGGTTGATATGTCTAGAGACTTGGAGTCTTATTTTGGTGATGATTATGGTGTCATGTATATGCAATTACATTTGAGCATTGGCATGGCATGATCATGTATATGGTTGTTTGGTGGTGGTTTAGTTTGGTGTTAGAAGGTTTTTCTTATCTCATGTATTCTTGTATACTTCCTTGACTATGGTCACTCATTTGTGGATATGTTTGAAAAATTAGATGTGTTTAATTTGGTGTTTAAGCCTTGATATCTATAGGATTATCTTTTTTGATATCTCAATTTGCATACTAATGTGATGTTGAGTTTGCATGTTTAAGTGTTTGGTATCTATGAGTTAAGATTTTTTTTAGGTGTGTATAATTTATTGGTTGTAGTGGGATGACTCAGATGTGGATTGTCTATATCCACGAGATTGATCCAATGTTGATGCAAAATTTGTTAATTGGCCTTGTCTATGGTCATTTGTGCATTGGTATGCTTCTTTGAGATGAGAGGATGGATAATTAAAGTTCCATGTTGTCAATGTCTGGGACTTGTAGCATGTGGTTTTATCACGATGTCATGATATCTTGGTTACATTTCATTGGTTACACATTTTAGTTGGATATTTTAACAATGACAGTTTGGTGGTGTAGGATTGATTCCTAATGTTTTGATGGAAGTTGTATCTTCTTGGCTTGGAGATCTTGGTTCTACCTATTCTCTCAAACTTCCAAGATTTTAGTTGAGTGTGTGTCTACCATGGGTGATCTTTATTTAGGAGATGGTGTCATGATACCATGTGTATCTCGATTCATATTGTTGGAAATGATGTGGATTCATCATTGGTGATGAATGATCTTCTCCAGTGCTTATGGATGTCTTGGAGGAGCTCTTAGATCCTGTTATTGTAAAATATTTCTTTCACATTTGAAGGCTCACTATTAGGAGATGGTTATCTTCATGTGATTGGAGGAGCTCTTAGATCCTGTTATTGTAAAATATTTCTTTCACATTTGAAGGCTCACTATTAGGAGATGGTTATCTTCATGTGATTGGAGATGTTGATTCTTGTTTTAAAGTGTGTTTGGTATTATGTTATGGTTTACTCTTGATTCTAGCTTAGAGGTTTGGCATGATACAAGTTCTCTTTGTAAGAGTTGTTTATATAGAATAACTCTACACCATGCAAGATTTGGCTGAAGATTATAGCCACCCAAGATCTAGGAACTTCATGAAAGCACAAGAGAGATCAATATGCAATGCTCAAGATTTTAATAGAATTAATTATCCAATAATATTTAATATTATTGATTTACACATGAGACCACCTGGTTATATAGCCAAGGTGAGACATAGGATTAAACAAGATTATGACAAGTGTCTTAATCCTATATTGAAATGAGACAACTTATCACAACTACTTAGGACACATGTGTTATAAGTCAAAAGATAAGATCTAATGACAACTAACACCTTCTAGAAAGATTTCTTCCTAGGACCTAAGTAAACTTAGCATGTAAATAAGTCCCCTAAGTCCCCTAGTAATGAATTAACTAGGTACAAGACTTTATTTACACCAAAACTCTTGACACCAAGATCTATGTATTGGTGCATGTGATCTATTATGAGGAGATGTTAGATAATGATTTCATGTTTGGGTTCTTGATTATGTAGTTGAAGCTTTGGAATTTTTCTTGTTGGTTATCTTGGTATTTGAGTACATTGGTCATTTTCTTGAGAGCTTCATGAGGGTGTTTTGTTACATTTAAAACTTAGTATGGATTGATTAGTGCCAAGTTCTCATGAATAATTGGAGACTTGGGTGATGCAAGATTTCTCTTGAGATTAGAGAAATTTTCTTGAGATAGTTACTCTTTGGAGGATTCAATAGGAAGACCGAGGAGCCTTCACCTAAATATGGATGTGAGTTCATGATAGATTTTAGAGGAATTTTTTCTTGGAGTGATTCATGATGACTTGGTTATCCTGGAGGAGAATTTCCATTCCCTACTCTTCGTATTCTCAGCAATTTATTGTTTGAAAGGTATTTTCCCATTCTTGTTTTTAGATGTACTATGTTTCACGCTTTGTTTTCTCATGGGAATGTTTCTTGATCCATGATGATAGATTTTAAGAGAATCAATTTAGTATTATTTAGAATGATTTTTTATTGCTTTATCTTCTCATGGATATGGATCTTGAGCTATGATTAGTTGGTTCTAGAGGGTTCATTTGAGAGTGCTAGCATGGTGATATCCTTGTAAATATTAGTTTATTAATGTTATAATCCATTGATGAGGAGTTTTAGGAAATACTTATTAGGTTGATTTCTTTTGAAGTAGAAATTTTGAGTTTGATCTTCCTTGGTTAGAGAGGCTTACATCCATATTGATATTACATGATACATATATTCCATTTGATTTATGAGATTGTGTGGTTGGGTGTTGTAGAGGATTTTCATTTGGGATTATAAGGAGATCATACTTGACACAACATAGAACTTCAAGGTGTTGGTAGGATATATTATGGTTCCTTCTTGGAGATTTAGGTTCATATGATCTAGGAGGATTATGGTGACATGTGAGAGATTATGTAATTCTTTGTGTTGCATATGTGGATCATTGTGAGTGTTCTTGGTACTCATAGTTTTTATCATTTTCCACACCATGATATGAGTGTTGATTGGTAGTGTGAGACGAGGATGGTCAAGGTGGGTCGATTACGCTCTATCCATGATGAATCGAAGCATAACTTAACCACTACATCTCAATCATAAACAAGATCATTCAAATTGAAAGTTAAACTAAGCATTTATTGAAACTAAAAGTTACAAACTATGAAAATAGTTAAATTCCTACTCTAACCCATTTGAAACTTATCCCATTTTGGAACTGGTGTCGTGTTGATGTGGAAAAATGACCCTTTCCCAATCTCGTGATTAGTGAGCCAATTTCAATTGATTCTATGAAAGAGAATTGATGAAACCATTGTGATAAATTGATGAAAAATTGATTTATGCCAAATTAAACATGATGCAAGCTAAATTAACATGATTTTATGCTAAAATTGATCTAATTATACAATTGCTAAGCTAATCTAAGCTAATTCTAAGCTAAAAGATTTAAACCCTAATTTATAAATAAACTAAGATGGATGCATGGAAGACATTAATGGATGTATTAAGATATTATGAAACTAAAAGGAACTAAATTAAGCTAAAAAGTGAGTAAATTGAGAGTGTGAGTGTGAGTTAATTCAACAACATGACTTTGCAATTGAAAGATGGATCCATTTGTCTCCAAATAGTGTTCTATTTATAGGAGAGCAAATGAGAAATAGAGAGTTGAGATTGAAAAGATTAATCAATAGTCTAGGATGAAGGAAATAGGAGGCATGGATCACAGATTCTCATCAACGAATGAGAATTCAATTTTGTTCCAAACAAACACAATTTTGACCTGCACACACAAGTCAACAGGTGACTTGCTCAAGAGGTTAAAGGTTTAGCTTGTTCAAGAAGTCAAGTGAGTTGATTGGAGGAGAGAGAATATTCTTTGGAATATTCTCATGGGTGAGGATAAAAGGTATTTTGCAAATTAAAAGAAAGTTTTAATTGTGCAGAAAAATGAGATAAGGAATATTCTCCTTTAAGAGGAAAATTTGTTTAATTGCTAATTAAACAAGATTTAATTGCACAATTAGGGGATTAGAAGAATTAAAGTGGTTTTCATTAAATTAAATTATTTAATGAATGGGGGAGAGATGAAATGATATTTAATTAACTTAGGGTTATTTAATTAAATGACTTGGGAAATTAAATTAAATATTTTGATTTATTTAATTTAACGAGAAGAAATGTCAGCGTGAAGGGGGAATGAATTAACCTAAATTGATGAATTAGGTTAATGGATGAAAATGATGCCATTAATTAAATTAACTAGGTTAATTTAATTAATTAAGCGAAAAGAGGATGGGTTTAAAGAGGAAATGATGTTAGTAAATCTGATTTGAGTGTATGATATCATCTAGGACATTTTTCAGTGTCTACATTTTGCCCCTCTTTGAAGCGAGGTACCTGCTGCTTCAGTTCAAAGAATAACGCTTTTTAGATTAAAACTGCTGCTTAAATCAAGAAATAAAAATTTTCTAATTTTTTCAAATTTTTAGATACCCCACTGCTGAAGGATAAAGCTGATTCCCTTCCCCCTCAAGAAATCAAGCAAAAATTTTGAATTTTGGGTTGATTTCTCGATAAAGGTTAAAAGCTACCCCAGGGTCCAGAAAGGCTCCAGGATGCAAGAATTATTCCAAAAACACAAAAAACAATGCAGATAAAGGTCCAAATTGGAAAAATTCATGAAAATGATGAGAAACCCTAACTTCAAGGTTAAATTAGGGCAAAAAACCCTAATTTTCTAGCTTAAATAAGCCAAGAAGTGTCACTTTCAATTCATTTGTGCATTCACACCTTGGAGATTCTTGTTTTGAGCTCTGACCTTCCAATGAAAAGGCACAACGAGAGCTCCCCAGGCACATTTTCAACCGAGTGTGAGAGTATCAGCGAATTCTAGGCTTAGGACCACAGGTACGTAACTCAAAACTTGATTTGAAATTTGACTTTTTGATGCATTTATTGCTCCTTGAAATTTAAACTTTGGTGGCATTGCTATATAGCAATGCCCATTTTTCAATCGATAATGCTAAAATGAATTATAGTGATGCACTTATCGATTTAGAATTAGGGTTTGGGTTTTCGTAAGATTAAATCGTGACGAAAATGTAATTTGAAATGCCTTTCAATGTCATAATTTGAAATTTAAATATAGTGGTACTATTGCAAATAATGACGCTATTGTGATTTTTAAACTGAAAATTTCAAATTGAGTCAAATTTCTTTGATTTTTTGACATTGTGTGCTTCGTGGGTGTAGGAGGTCATCGCACCATTAATGTCGTATGAGCACAGGCCCACCATTTTGGAGAGATTAGGAGATTTGTCATAGTTACACTAGGAGCACCTGGGTGAGATTGGGCTTTGGTATGTCGCATATGTGCCCATCATCTGGACTCACTTAGCTATGATGACTGCTCTATGCGAGAAATGGCACTGTGAGACTTCATCTTTTCACCTCCTAACAGACAAGGCACAGTGACCTTGGATTTTGTATGGCATATTTTGCATTTTTCGATACATGGAAAGCGTGTGATTTATGATGTTGACTCCGGGTTTGACACATGTCATGAGGTGATCGAGCTAGAGAACATTGCTCTTGTTACATCATAGATCGACCTCGAGATGTATAGAGGTCATGTGCCCACCTTTCGATTGATCATCACAGCCATTATTTCAGGTTTGGTTGCTCCCAATAGATGAAGCAAAGGGTTCAGCCCAAGATGGGGCTTGGCATGGCATAGGATGTTGTAGAGGAGGACTCTATTTTCTTGGGGGCCAGTGGTGGTGGCCTCACTATATCATGATATGCATGAATTTGTGTATTGTGATGGGAGAGACATTGGTGCAGGGGTGACTTTGCTTCACATTTTGGCGTGGGAGCATATTGTTGTGCTTGACTGATAGTACAAATGGCAGACATGGAGCTAGATGATCCCCTCATTTGGAGGTATAAAGGTGTGATCACCCTGCGACACATTGGACAGATTGGGCTCCCATACTAGTGGTGGGTTTTGGATGACATGACAGTTTTTAGGTGGTTCCCATGGCTACAGATGCCACCATGGTACTATGATGTGCAATAGTTATACTTTGTGAGACAGACCCGATACATGTAGGGTCGTGAGCATACGATCATCGAGTGGTACCTGCCCAACAGAGTGGTGCAATAGTTTGGAGACGTTCAAGATAGGCCAGACGATGCCTACAGGGTTATTTTCACAAGGTCTGCTTGAGAGGTTCCCACATGGGGACCTACCATTCTAGCTCTAGAGATAGTAGAGAGCTTTAGACGTTGGCAGCCCAGCCATGGGCCTACGACCAGGGTTAGGTGGTAGTGGCGACTATGCTTGCTTATGATGCTTGGTTCACTCCTCCTTGAAGACTTACAGATCTAGCAGGTGCTTCACCGCGAGGGAGACCTAGAGGTAGAGGGCTAGAGGTAGATGACAAGGACAAGGTGTCAAGGGCTCCACTAGTTGGATAATAGCCTCCTCAGGTTCAGCCGCAAGTTCAGCCATAGGTTCAGCCATATGTTGTATAGCAATAGGAAACACCACCACCACCACCAAATGCCAGAGATGCGCAGATACAATAGCTACTGTAGCAGGTGCATATTTTGATCGGTGAGAAGGATCAAGCCCGCTAACAGTTTTTGGCTATTACTACTGAGCGGGACCAGGCAAGATAGTAGGTGGTCGCTATTATAGTAAAGAGGGACCATGCCTAGCAGCAGTTATAGGCTATGACTATAGAGAGAGACCAGGAGATTGGTCGGCAACATCAGATAAAGGCCATCACAACAGCCTCCCAGGGCAAAATAGTTTCAATGAGATTATACAGAGAGGTCGTGACAGAGGTTGCATACTATGGGATGCATTACCACCGGGATGTACCACATGCACTCAAATAGCATGATTTTTCATAGCATAGTGATGCATGACCGAGAGCTAAGGAGTAGCATGAGAGGCAGGCCGAAGAGGGTAACAACCATCAAGGCTAGCTCTCATGTATAGACATTTTTTGACTTTTTTTGCCCCATTCTTTCACACAAATATACATTCATGGGCTCCTTTTTGATAGCCTCATGGATATTGTATTTATGCTTGATATACATACACTGATCCAAATTTTATACCATGATAACCATTTTTTGATATATATATGATAAGGAGACGGATTTGACATGATGTGTTCACTTTATTTCATGATTATGATGCATGGATGCATATGATAGGAGATGCTTATATTTGATTATGTATGGATGCACTTTTATTTTGATGCCTATGTGATATGTGATGATACATGAGATGGAATGAGATGTAATATTATGTTCTTTTTCATTATCTTTTCATGATATTCCATGTGATGGATGATATGATATGAAAATGATATAGATGTGTTTCTTTTTGTATTTTTCATGCAGTTTATGATGTTATGTATGCATGTGGATGTATAGAGAGATAATGCAGATGTTTATGCTTATAATATGATATGCAATGTATGCTTATGATATGTGATGCAATGATTTAAGATGCTTAGAATAACAAATCTATATTATGTGATTATGATGTTTCTAGATTTTGATTGTGTGCAATTTTTTTCATCAACATTTCGGATCACACTATGTGATCCATCATTAGGATAGAGAGCTGATTTTACATCTCCTTCAACTCTCTATCTTGATGATGGAACATGGAGTGTGATCTGAAATGTTTATGAAAAAACTTGCACACAATCAAAATCCAGAAACAACATAATCACATTCAAATGGATTGTGGAAATCTCATGTCTTTAAATCTATATTATTCATCACAAATCAAATGATAATGCAAAATGTATGATGTGATATGCAATGATTATGCTGATGGATGTTTTATGATTATGAGATGCATGTATGTTGATGATTTTTGGATGCAGGGCAGATGCATTGATGATATTTTTGTTGATTGTCATGATACCAGGTTAGTGTGGAGAGAAGATAGAAGAATGAAGAATGACCATTGATTTTGATGATTGCTTCAAAAATCCAACAAGTTTATGATCCATCAAGACTTTATTAGAGATGGTGATGAGAAATGAAGGATGTAGATGAATGCAAGATGATGAGTTGCTCACATTTCGGGATTGGCATTTTTCGTCGTTCCTTATTGTTTGATATAACACATAGATACGATGCATCAAGGTATTAATAACCAAGACAACGTTGTATCTAGTGTAATGGATTTTGACTCGACAAACAGATAGGATAGTTTATATTCACACCTTGACATACGGAAACCTCGTTGGAATGTAAGTTAGAAGCTTATAATATATTGGACCAAAGTGTATAAAATAGTCAACAACATACTCTAAACAACCTTCCTACACTCAACTAAGCAAGTATGCACCAAGATTATTTTACAAGAGTACCCAAAAGCACAACAAACAAAAGATAATTATTGATTCCCCATCCCCTTCTCTCTAAATCATTTTGATAGACATCATTGAGAGGTCCTTGGAATGGGTCATTAAGATAAATCATAAAAAAAAAGATCAAAGACAAACAGTTAGTGTTATGTATATCTCTTCATGTTTAAGTTTAGCTAAGGTGATATATGATGTTGATGTCCATCGCAGGAAGGATAGATCCTAGGACATGTTTAGATGGTTGTTTGATGTTGGGATGATGATGCTAAGATGAGCTATTGATATACACTTCATTGACATATTTACCTATGATTTAAACTTTAGATCTTGACACTTAGGTTTGCACTTTATGACTTGCTAGACTTGTTTTCTATTTGTTTCACCAAAGGTTGAAGGTGATGATCGATTTATTATGAATGGATGTTTATTGTGGGTGAAAGCGAGATGGGATGGGTGGTTTTGGATTTTCTAGAATATTTCAATGTTTTTGGTATTTTGAAATGTTTTGAGGTTGTTTTGAGTCTTTTTGAAAGTTTATGTGAATGTTTATGTTTTAAATTTTCTGATGTTGTTTAGGTTTTTATAATGTTTTCTATTGTTTTTGTGTTTTTCTGATATTTGAATGTTTTTGGATTTTTTGATATATTTTGATGTTTTGGGATTTTATGAGATATTTGGATGTTTTGGGATTTTCTGAGATATTTGGATGTTTTGGAATTTTTTGAGATATTTGGATGTTTTGGGATTTTCTAAGATATTTGATTTTTGGGATTTTCTAATAGTTTCGACCAAGAACCTAACCTAAAGACCTATCCTAGGGGACTTGGGGGTTTATCAAAGATAGGCCTTGCCTACGTTATGTTAGAAACCAAGATCTAAAAATGCAAACCAGAAAAGCCTTCCACATAAGAGAAAAATAGAAAAAACAAAGCTTTGCATAAAAATGTGCAAAATAATATTATTCAGGAATTCATAATTACATGAGATGATTTTCTTTATAAAAGAAAAGTATGCATAACCCTAATCTTATCTTGAGCAACAAGATAGCTCAACAAGATAAGGATGAGAAATAATTGACCTAGGAATTAAAATATTACCTAAGTAAAGTTATGCAAGTGTAATTAAATATTAATTACACTAACACCCCCCATAAGTGCAACTTAGGGAGACTAAAAAAGCATGCACCTAAAACTAAGATGAATGCAAGAAAGCATGAATGGGTTCCGAAAACAAGGCCTGATCAGGTACCCATGCACAAATGCAATAATGAGGTAGAGAAGGAAAACCCAGTGGGACAAAACCCCCCTACAATGAGATGATTGTTGCAAAGAAGCACTCGAAGAACACTGTGAAGTAACACTGGAACCGCAATCCGACAAGCAAGGAAAGATACTTTTGTCTACAAGAAACCAAAAATGGAATCATAATTGTTGGAAATATGTGCCTAAATCATCACAGCTTGTAACCTCTATTGGAGCCAAATCGGTGTGATATTGTTAATGTCTGGCCGACTAGCAGCTTTGACACATTGTGATTTGTACAAGTCGTTGTGACCTTGCTTTTGTCTCACCGAAGGAGTCTATTATTGTGACAAGAAGCATTCGGTGTGACCTCTTATCACCTGTGGAGATCTCTGGCTGACAGGCCATTCTATCATATATCGGGATAACCTACAGTGGCTCGGTGAGAAGTCTTATTGAGATATTTTGTCTTGCCGACAGTATGTTACCTTTTTGTGGTCTTCAACATATCTTATATTCTATCGGTAAGAAGTCTTACACATGTGTGAATGTCTCGCCAATAGGTTGTTTCACATGGAGTCGTCGAAGTAACATATGGTGGCTTGATAAGAAGTCTTACCGATATGTAAAGTCTTGGCGATGAGTATACACTTGGTAGCTTCACGGTGACTCAAAGACTTCGGTATGAAGTCTTGGCGACTGATGGAATTTCTCATCGATAGCATATGGCTATCGGGGTAACATAAAGATCTCAAAGTAGCTTAAGGCGATCGGTGAAAGGTCTTAGTGAAGGATGATAGTCTTGCTGACTATTGAATACTTCAGAGTAACTATTGAACATTGATGTAACCTCCCAGCGATAGCGATAAGTCTCGCCGACTCTTGGATGCTTTAGTATAACATGAAGAGCTCGGTGGAAAGTCTTGGCGAAGAGCGATAGTCTTCCCAAAAGGAAAAGTGAAGTCAATGAAACTTGAGGAGACTCTTGGTGAGTGGTAAGTCTTGTCGATAGCAAACTGAAGTCTTTGTGACTTGTGAGCATCGGTAAAACGTCTTACCGATGGAGGAATCTCTTGCCGATAGAAATGCAATGGATGTTGATGGATTCGGTATGACTCATGGCATTCATTATATCATCTTGCCTACTATTGGGACTTACGCTGATATCAACAATGAAGCCTTTGGGCATCGGGGAGACACTTCTTGTGTCTCACCGACATGCCGATACAATGTGAACTCTTTTGACCGAGTGATGACCATCTATGTGGTTGGTATTCGACCAATCAGAGACGCCAAATGGGAACCATTGGAAGACAGTCTGTTGAGGCAGTTATGTGAGGAAGTTTGATAGATAGGGAATGACATGAATACATTATGTAATTTTGTAGAGGTTCGGTTGGTTCGAAGAATAATTGAGTGAACAGTTTGAATTGTATCAGAGTGATTTCTATTCTATAAAGATTGTAACTTGAAGGTTCCTGTACAAGATTGATCATTGTGAAAGCTATTGTAATCTGGCATCAGAAAGATAAGTCAGAACTCTGTATGTAATTATTTGTTATTGAAATACAAAGTGAC